>JAUDYJ010000008.1:23762645-24380145 GCA_030761175.1 Masticophis lateralis
GAATAGAATAGAATAGAATAGAATAGAATAAGACCTTGGAGGTCTTCTAGTAGAATAGAATAGAATAGAATAGAATAGAATAGAATAGAATAGAATAGAATAGAATAGAATAGAATAGAATAGAATAGAATAGAATTCTTTATGGGCCAAGTGTGATTGGACACACAAGGAATTTGTCTTTGGTGCATACGCTCTCAGTGTACAAAAAATACATTTATCAAGAATCATAAGATACAACACTTAGTGATAGTCAAGGTTACTAATAAGCTATCAAATCATACTAGGAAACAAGTAAAAACAATATAAATTGAAAGATACAAGCAACATGGTTATAGTAATAAGTGGGAAGAGATAGATACTAGTAAGGAAGAGAAGAATAATAGTAATACAGTCTTAGTAAATTATTTGATGGTGCTCTGGGAATTAGTTGTTAAGCAGAGGGATGGCATTCGGGGAAAAACTGTCCTTGTGTCTAGTTGTTCTGATGTGCAGTGATCTATAGTGTCATTTTGAGGGTAGGAGTTGAAACAATTTAAGTCAACCATCAATAGAGCCTCTATGCCAAGGGTGTCAAACTCAAGGCCCATGGGCTGGATCTGGCCTGCAGGGCGTTTAGATCTGGCCCGCGAAAAAGATGGCTTCCAGACCTGACACATGGGGCGGCTCTAGAAACCGCAAAGGGCCGGCCCATCGTGCCTCTGCCAGCTCCCTTTTTGCTAGCAAAGGCTTATAGGAGGCCGTCGCAGCCGAAAACGGACCCCGTTTTTGCTAGCACAGTGCTCGGGCCACAACAGGCGTCCCCGACACGAGTGACGTTGAGTTGGCCATGCCCCCCTGCCCCCCCAAGGTCAAACACAACCCTGATGCGGCCCTCAATGAAATAAGAGTTTGACATCCCTGCTCTACGCCAGAGGTATCCAACCGTGGCAACTTTAAGACTTTTGGACTTCAACTCACAAATTTCCCCAGCCAACCTTGCTCCTTAGTTAAATACTTAGTCCTTAGTCTAACACTGTTGATGGGCAACCTTAAAGGGTGTAAGCCAAGCTTACTAATGGAAGCATATTGTTGGAGGTGAGTCAGGTTACTACAGGGACCAGGACCAGAATGGGACAGGGACCAGCAATGCAATTATAGCCTCTTTCACAATGTACTTTTATCAGACCTGGAAATGTTCCTCGTGTTGTGTTAAATTGCCAAGGGTCTCTAACCTTGGCAATTTTCAGCCTGGCGGACCTCAACTAAGGAGCCTGAGTGGCGTAGGAGGCTAATGCCTCCTACTAAGGCAGCATTTAACATCCAGCTGCCTGCAATTACTGCGAGTTCAATCCTAGCCAGGCTCAAGGTCGACTCAGCCTTCCATCCTTTCTAAGGTGGGTAAATTGAGGACCCAGTTTGTGGGGGCAATAAGCTGACTTTGTAAAAATATACAAAAGTATGAAGGCTATTGCTTAACGCATTGTAAGCCGCCCTGAGTCTCCGGAGAAGGGTGGCATATAAATCAAATTTTAAAAAAACCTCCCAGAATTCCCCAGTATACCTGGCGGGGGAATTCTAGGAGTTGAAGTCTGCTGGCAGAGGAATTCTGGGAGCTGAAGTCCGCCAGGTTTAAAATTGCCAAGGTTGGAGACCCCGGTGTTAGAAGATTCAGACTTTCCCTCTCTGGCACTGCTAGAAATACACAAAGTCACTCTTTCAAATCTGAAGCCCTCGCATTCCTCTTTTCTCCTGTAATTAAATTCTGGGGAGGACTCACACTGCTCCAAGTGAGGAGGAAGGCGTGGAGGGCAGAGTTAGGCTAAATGTTGCCAGATGGGCCCTTGTTAACAGCAAGGCTTTATAGCAGAACAATTATACGAGGATGGGTTCAACTTTATATGGGAATAACTGACAAATCAGGGATGTTATCTCAATTATCGTTAGTCGGGCAACCTGAACAAAAAGCTACAGTAGTGGCCAAAATTGTGGGAACCTTTTGGGAAAAGTGTATTTTTGAGGTTTGATGGCTAATAACACCACTTTTTTGTGGGAGTTTTAAAATAATCCTATTCCACTGCTGGAATGGCCTGGGAATAGCCCAGACCTTAACCCAATTGAAAATATAGGGAGCCGACTAAAGAAACTGGTTAGTCAGAAGCGACCCAGCAATAAAACCCAGTTAATAGAAGCCATCATTCAATCTCGGTTTCACATGAGAACAGCTGCAGAACTAAAAAACTTGGTTCACTCCATGGGAAGACGTAAGGCCATCATTCATGCTAAAGGTTACCCCCGACTAAGTATTAACTGATATGGGGATCATTTTTGCATATCTCGTTTTTTCTATGTGTTTCACTTTTCTTCTTTATACTGTAACTGCTATTCTAATAGCAAATCCTTCATAAAAGGTATTGCATTACATTCTTGATTAAATTATCTTTCCACTGATATATAATTTTATGGTACTACTAAAAAAAAAAGTGGTGTTATTAACTAGTTTTAGAAAATACCCTTTTCCCAAAAGGTTTCCACAATTTTGGCCACTGCTGTAGACAATCATCTATCTGGGATTCTTTAACTGGCTGGCTGGACTTGGAATTCCAACAACCAAAATCTATGAAACAAATAATTCCAAGATCTACCCTTTAAAAGGAGATATAATAAAGGGGGAAATGCTCAGGTTGAACAAGGAAAAGAAACACCAAAAGAGAATGTTTGTTTTTTCTTAGCTTCGCACGTTTATAAAAGGTTAAACACGCAGCGAAAGATATCTCCGAAGGCATTCGATGCACGTAATCCTAGAAGAAAAAACGAAGTCTCCTCTGGCATCTTCAAAACCAACATTTCAGGTGCCAGAAAACTCTCTGTTTTTTTCCAGCAAGAGATAATATCACTACCATTTTGAAAAGTGTTGTCTCATTTGTTTATGGAACTGGCATTACATCAAATTATAATAGCCTGATCAGTTCGTATACACCACACAATCAGTCCAAACATGCTTAAGCTTCCTAAAAAATATGAGTAAAAAATAATAAAAAGTTTGGATTAAAAGGCAGAACATAAACAATGTAAGTGGAATACACGAAGCCAGATGTTAATCTCCAAAAGCTTGTTTAGAAAAACCGGATTTGAATGGGTCTTTTTGAAGACGACAAGAGAGAAGGGTCCTCTGGATCTTGGGGGTGGGGTGGGGTGGGGAGGAAAGCACATTTGTTCCAAAGCTTTTCCAAATCTGAAACCCTCCAGATCAGTGGTGGGATTCAAAAACTTTCACTACCAGTTCTGTGGGCGTGGCAGGGGAAGGTTACTGCAAAATCTCCATTCCCTCCCCACTCCAGGGGAAGGATACTATAAAATCTCCATTCCCTTCCCACTCCAGGGAAAGGATACTGTAAAATCTCCATTCCCTCCCCACTCCAGGGGAAGGTTACTGCAAAATCCCCATTCCCTCCCGATCAACTGGGACTCGGGAGGCAGAGAATAGATGGGAGCGGGGCCAGTCAGAGGTGGTATTTACCGGTTCTCCAAACTACTCAAAATTTCCTCTACCGGTTCTCCAGAACTGGTCAGAACCTGCTGAATATCACCTCTGCTCCAGATGAACTACGTTTACAATTCATGAATTCCCAAACCACTTGGCTGGGAATTATGGGAATTGTAATCAGCAGAGATTCCAGCTAAGGGAAGGCTGAGCTGTTCTATACGTAGACCATCAAATGCTTGTCCAGGTATTTGAGAGCTACGGTGAGAGCTACGGTGAGAGCTACGATGGTGAGAGCTATGGTGGTGAGAGCTACAGTGGCACAGTGGTTAGAATGCAGAACGGCAGGCTATTTCTGCCGACTGCCAACTGCCGGCTGCCTGCAATTTGGCAGTTCTATTCTCAACAGGCTCAAGGTTGACTCAGCCTTCCATTCTTCCGAGGTCACTGAAATGAGGACCCAGATTGGCAATATGGTGACTCTGTAAATTGCTTAGAGAGGGCTGTAAAGCACTGTGAAGCGGTATATAAGTGCTATTGCTATGTTATTGTAAGGCAAATAGTTGCAATGTCTTTGGAAGACATATTTTCAAAGTCCGAATGGGCTTTAGTCATTGAAATGGTCAATGCAGAAGCAAATTAACAGGGCAAAAACAGGTTTAAAAAAGCTACATTAAGGCTAGGGACGTATCTGCAAACCAGTAAAATAAAAACAAATATTCAATAGTTATAGATGAAGAGAAATGTTTACATGATCAGAAAAGGAATTATTTTTTAATCTATGCGTCTCATACTATATTGCACAAGATATTCATTTCCAGGTTACAAAACTTACAGCCCTGGAAGACAGAACTAAGCGAAACCAAAGAATTTGAAACCACCAATCCACTTCCTGGTTCCCTTTAACCCTATTTCTTCCTCTGTCGGGAACAGACACGAGACATATGCAGAAATGCAGCATTTTAGTCTATGACTGGGCATCACCAAACTGAAAAAAAAAAACATAGGCTAGCCCAGCCTTAAACACTCAAAGAGCCATTTGGACCTATTTCCACAGAAAAGAAAACACCGGGAGCCACAAAACCCTTCCCGTGCCTGACTATTTCTTGAGCGGCCACAAAACTAGCATATGTAGTTGACTGTCAGTTTTGGACGGTGGGGGAAGTGCTTAACTCTTAAATCCTGAATTTGTCTTGTTTTCCATATTGCAATTTTTAATTTGGGAAGCGTTCCCCATCTCCATGACCATCACCCATCCTACCAAACCAAAGTCCTCTAGGCAACTTCTAATAAAGAGTGTATTGCTAAGTACAAATTTAAATTTTTATCTTGCATTTCAAAGTGGCATTCCATAAGAAGCTGGGATAAAAATACCACGAGTCCGAAGAAGAATACAGCAAAACATGTCAAAAGCAGGAGGGAAGTTATTAATGAAATACCAATGTACATTTTTTTAAAAAAAATGGTGCGGTCCATCCTGTTAGAAGAAAAGATCTAGCCATGGCCAAGAATTTGATTACATAACTTCCTTTTTTTTAACCCATAATGCAGACACAACTACTCTAAATGGCAGTTGTTTACTTAATCTATCCCTCACCATATGACAAGTTATATTGTTTGCTACTGGTTTTACAATCCTGTTATGGCCTATGGCCAAGATGGAAATCAACGTCACCTAGACCAAATCTTCATACATCCATTTTAGACCCAGCTATAACTAAAATAATATTGACACCTTCCTCTCTGTAGCAAACCCTCAAATATTGGAAAACTGCCATCATGTCTCCCCTGGTCCTTCTCTTCACTAGACTAGCCATGCCCAGTTCCTGCAACCGTTCATCATACATTTTAATCTCCAGGCCTTTGATTATTTTAGATAGATTCAGATTAACAGAGTAGGAAGGGACCTTGTAGGTCACTTAGTCCACCCCCCTGGCCAAGCAGGAGACCTTAGACCATTTCTGACAGATGGCTCTTCTTGAAAGCTTCCAGGGATGAAGCTCCCACAACTTCGGAAGGCAGCTTCTGTTCCATAGGTTGATGGTTCTCAGTGTCAGAAAATTCCTCATTTCCAGGTTGAATCTCTCCTTGTTCAGTTTCCATCCATTGTTCCTTGTCTGGCCTTCAGGTGCTTTGGAAAATAGCTTGACCCCCTCCTCTCTGTGGCAGCCCTTCAAGTATTGGAAGATTGCTGTCTCCCCTGGTCCTTCTCTCCACTAGACTAGCCATGCCCAGTTCCTGTAACTGTTCGTTGTATAAATATATATATATAATTATATTTATATATAAATATATATACGAACATGATGATACTCTCATCTCATACCAAACTAAGACATGGCATAAACTAGCTAGTTCAAGAGTGACACACAAAAAAAGGTAAAGGTTCCCCTTGTACATATGTGCTAGTTGTTCCCGACTCTAGTGGGCGGTGCTCATCTCTGTTTCAAAGCCGAAGAGCCAGCGCTGTCCAAAGACATCTCTGTGGTCATGTGGCTGACATGACTCAATGCCAAAGGTGCCCGGAACGCTGTTCCCTTCCCACCAAAAGTGGTCCCTATTTTTCTAGTTGCGTTTTTTACGTGCTTTCGAACTGCTAGGTTGGCAGAAGCTGGGACAAGTCACGGGAGCACCCCATTACATGGCACTAGGGATTCGAATCTTTCAATCAACAAGCTCAGCATCTTAGCCACTGAGCCACCACGTCCCTTTTCTTTTTTACTTGGGTTCTTTTCTTTTTCACCTGGGTGTCCTCCAAATGTACGAAATTTCTCAGGTTGAGGAAGGCTATCCTGATGGGAACCAAAGGCTAAAACTGTCTCACAATTAAGCAGGAAAATCCTCAGGGATTAATAGGAGGAAGGAAGTGTGCTCGCTAACTAGAATAAAGCACTAAAAAATGTGCACAATAAAATCCAACCGGGATTTCTGGTATGGAGATTCCTGAACCAGAAAAATCAGCCTCACAACAGCCTGAGAAGTCAAGCCAACTTGAAAACATTGAGCCAACTCACAAAGCTTCAGGTGCCCCAGGACAAGTATGGGTTGGGAGCAGGAGACAATCGGCATGTTCGAAGGAGGGGGAGAAGAGGATGAGCTGAAAGCCCCGGAATGCGAGGAATGTTGCTTGCTGAACTGCTCAAGTTCAGTTTGTCAAGTTTTGGGATGGTGCCAAGATGCCATTAGGGCTGCCCAAGGCCATCTTGCATCTACCACATACCACAGAAGATGGCATGGAGAGAAGGCACAGCAGTGAACAAAGATGGCACGACCTTGGTTAGCAAGGCAGCTGTGGAGAAGATGGCCATAACACACCTAGATACTCCACCACACACACAAACATACACACAACACTACAGACACGCACACAGATACCGCTGCATACCAAACATGCAAGCCAGAGCACGCAAGGAAAGAGCGCAACAAAATCTTGCCAAGGCTCACACAGCAGGTGCAAGTAAGTGCATCTCAGCTCTACAAATTCCAGCAGAAGAGAAAGTTGAGTTAGGGAATTCAGTAGGCTTCCCTTCTCTGACGTTACCTAGATCAGGGGTCTCCAACCTTGGCAACTTTAAGACTTGTGGACTTCAACAGCTTTGCTGGCTGAGGAACACTAGGAGTTGAAGTCCACAAGTCTTAAAGTTGCCAAGGTTGAAGATCCCTGACCTAGATCATCCGAAGCCTCTGACCAAGCTCTACCATCATCCGGTTGAAGGTGTGTGGAAAGAGAATTTCTGAATCATCCCAGTAAATGCCACACCCTGCATGGTAACCTGTTCATAAGGGCATAGTCCATTTTGCTCAAACCAGAAAAATCCAGGTCTTGCCTTTTGCTGAAGACAATAGCCCTGCTTTCTTCTCCATCTTACATGATTCTGCCAGTCTTTTCTCCTATCCAATGCCCGATGTGCTACTTCACCAAAGGCTAACCTTCTCACTGCATTCAGAACATAGCATAATAGATTTGGGAGGGACCTCGGAGGTCTTCTAGCTCAAAGGAGGAGACCCTAGGGGTCTCCTAGGGTCTCCTGGGTGTATCAAACTCCTAGGTGTGTCAAACTCCAGGAGTGTCAAACTCAAGGCCCACTGGCCAAACCCAGCCTGCGGAGTGCTTAGATATGGCCTGCAGGGCTGCCCTGGAAATCATGTGGGACTGGCCTGTCGTGCCTCTGCCATCGAAAACAGAGCTCGGGAGGGCCATGTGTGGCTCTCCTGAGCTCCATTTTCGCTGGCAGAGGGTTGCAGAAGCCTCTTTTCGCTGGCACTCAGACACCACAGGCACCGACACAAGTGATGTCAATCTGGCCATGTCTCCCCTCCACCCCACCGAGGTCTAACACAACCATGATGCGGCCCTCAATGAAATCGAGTTAGACACCCCTGCCCTAGACCATTTCAGACAAATGTTTGTTTAGACCAGGGGGTCTCCAACCTTGGCAGCGTTAAGACTCGTGGACTCCAACTCCCAGAATTCCTCAGCCAGCCATGGACATGTACAGCTGTACATTTACCATTGTACATTAATGGTGAGTAGGTGGAGAGGGTTGGTAGTTTTAAATTTCTGGGCATTTATATCTCGGAGGACCTCTCATGGACTATGAATGTTAACATGCTTGTGAAGAAGGCACAGAAGAGGCTGCACTTCCTGAGAATGTTCAGGAAAATAAATCTATCTCAGCATCTACTTCTGTCCTACTATCGCAGCACCATTGAGAGTGTCCTGACATACGGCATTCTTGCATGGTATGGGAGCAGCTCTGTAGCGGACAAAAAAGCTCTACAGAAAATCATTAATACTGCCCAGAATATCATCGGACTCCAGCTACCAGCCCTGATGACATCTTCGAATCTCGCTGTTTGAGAAAGTTGCATAACATTCTCAGAGACTCTTCCCATCCTGCTTACAATCTTTTTGGACTGTTGCCTTCTGGCAGAAGATACAGAACAATTAAAACTCAGACCACACGTCTTCTGAATAGTTTTTATCCCAGAGCTACAATTGCACTCAACAATGAACTAAAGGGCCACCATCAGTGAGCTGTTGGACAGTATTACTTGGTCTGTTGTGTGGATGTTTGGGTGGTTTAGGGGTGGGGAATTTGTGGTGGGTGGGGGTGTGTTCGGAGATTGTTGTGTGTGTTGGATCTGGTCTTTGGGTGTTAAGTGAATTTCGTTGTATGGGTATACTGTGTATACACGTACAATGACAATAAAGTCATTATTATTATTATTGGTTAATCTTTAGTGAGATTCACAGCCTTTGAGGCTGGTTAATAGCTCAGCAGCTCGAGTCCTAACCAAGGACCTAGGAACTGTTAAAATATCGTCGGAGGATGTAAGCTGTTCCGAGTAAGGTGGTTTTTTGTAGAGTCAAAATGTTCAAGTCCGGTAAATTTAGAATTTCTAAATAGTGGGGTAGACCTTTGGGTATTGCTTCAAGGGCTCCAATTACAATCGGGACATCATCATCATCATCATCATCATCATTATTATATTATTATTATTATTATTATTATGTCATGTAAATACAGAAAACTCATTGACGTAAACCATGATTGAGTTGTTGAGATAACATATTATGTCGACACAACCATTGAATTCACCCACTCTGCTAAACTAGTTTGTTTTGACCATGATCTCAACAAACCACAGAAGTCTAGTCCATACATAATGTTTGACTATTTGTTTGTTATTATTATTAGTAGTAGTAGTATTGCCAAGGTTGGCGATCCCTGGTTTAGACTCATATGGGATCACCGAACTACTGCGGCTGATGTAAGAGGCCAAGGAAAGCTCCGATAGCAATCCCAGCCGATGAGACATCTCGTGCTTTGTTAATCAGACGTTCTCCTGCCCTACCTCTCCTTAAAAGGCCCTATTAGAAAGAGAGGAAATCTGGGCTCCTTCGGTCCTTTCTCCAAAACAAATATTCATTGCCGCCACCGAGACTTTGTAGAAGGACATTCGGTGTCAGCAACCAGAGTGTTGGCAAGCTGAGGTTTGGGTGTTGATTTGGCCTGTGGCTCCATAACAGAGAAGACCTTGCCCAACAGCTTCCCAGAAGAATACACCCTGTCCTGGCGAAAGAGATTCTCACACACATCCTTAAGAGAAGAGAAATAAGTTGCATAAGCCAACAATGAGCTATTCCTGGTTAACAGAGGGGAGAAGGGAGGTTAAGGAAGTGGGAAAAAATGGGTTCCTTGCTTTTTATTTATTTATTTTTCAAGCATATAAGATAACAGATATAAGTATAAACACGATTATGAATACAGGAAATGGATACGAATAAATGGGGACGGTAGGACAGGGACGGAAGGCACGTTGTGGTGCTTATGCACAAACCCCTTACAGACCTCTTAGGAATGGGGTGAGGTCAACAGTAGACAGTCTAAGGTTCAAGTTTTGGGGGTTTGGGGAAGAAACTACAGAGTCAGGTAGTGCATTCCAGGCATTGACCACTCTGTTGCTGAAGTCATATTTTCTGCAATCGAGTTTGGAGTGCTTTACCTTGAGTTTGTATCTATTATTTGCTTGTGTATTGTTGTGGTTGAAGCTGAAGTAGTCATTGATAGGTAGGACACTGTGGCAGATAATGTTATGTATCACGCTTAGGTCAGACCGAAGGCGGCATAGTTCTAAGTTGTCTAAGCCCAAAATTTCAAGTCTGGTGGCATAAGGTATATTCTGTTGCGAGCAGAAGAGTGGAGGACTCTTCTCATAAAATATCTCTGGACTCACCCAACTGTATTAATGTCCAATATACAGCGCGGATTGGAGCTCACCCTAAGCGCTATTTCAAGTGTGCATACATAGAAAAAAGTTAAACTTTAAGAACGCCATCCCATCCTTTTGTGGAAAAAGGCAGCTCTTCACACACATATGGAAAGTGTACAAATATTCTCACACTGGACAAAACACAACTGAAATTAGAAAGGAGACTCAAAAACAAATCACTTTTTGACAAAGACTCAATCTCTCTCTCTCTCTCTCTCTCTCATTGCTTTTCTCTTAATAAAAATCATCCAGTATGAACAGCAGAGCTCAGCATTATTCTGGAAAAAATCTTCCCATACTGAAATAAACACTGTGTAATACACAATACAAGGGATGTGGTGGCTCAGTGGCGAAGACGCTGAGCGTGTCAATCGAAAGGTTGGCAATTCAGTGGTTTGAATCCCTAGCGCCCCGTAATGGAGTGAGCTCCCGTTACTTGCCTCAGCTTCTGCCAACCTAGCAGTTCGAAAGCAGGTAAAAAATGCAAGTAGAAAAATAGGGACCACCTTTGGTGGGACGGTAACAGTGTTCCATGCGCCTTTGGCATTGAGTCATGCCGGCCACGTGACCACGGAGACGTCTTCGGACAGCGCTGGCTCTTCGGCTTTGAAACAGATGAACACCGCCCCCTAGAGTTGGGAACGACTAGCACATATGTGCGAGGGGAACCTTTACCTTTACCTTAATACACAATACAGAGTGGCACACAACCATTTCAGTGATCGGATTTGCCTTTCTTGGCCACAACATGTGTGAACAAGTATTTGCACATGAAAGACCCTAAACAAGGAAATGAAGTTGTTTCATCAAACTTGTAAAGGACTTTTTCCATTCAAGCAACAGTTCCCAAGTCCTCAAACCCCCCCCCCCCCACAACAACAACAAGAATAAACAAGAGCGCAAGCATTGGAACCAGCTGGATGGGAAAACTGCCAAAATTGCTTCTCTTCCCAGTTAACCCACCCCGGTTCAGCTGCTTGCTGCTTTCTAAACCACCAACAGGCTCTCAGAGCCAAAAAGCAGCTTACAAACACCATGGAAGGGGGGAAAAACCCCAACAGTCTGACAAACAATACTAAAAAAAAGTTGCAGAGACCTTAGAAAGAGTGCAGAGAAGAGCAACCAAGATGATAAAGGTCAGGAGGCTAAATTGTATGATGAATGGTTGGGGAGCTAGTTTATCAAAGAGCAAGACGAGGGACATGATCAGGGGTGAAATCCAGCAGGTTCTGGAGAACCGGTAGCGGAAATTTGTAGTAGTTCGGAGAACCGGCAAAAATTACCTCCGGGTGGGAATGGAGATTCTGCAATATCCTTTCCCCAGGAGTGGGGAGGGAAGGGGGATTTTGCAGTATCCTTCCCCTGCCATGCCCACCAAGCCACACCCACCAAGCCACACCACGCCCACCAAGCCACGCCCACAGAACCGGTAGTAAAAAAAATTGAATTTCACCACTGGACATGATGGCAGACTTTCGCTACTTGAGGGGCTATCACAGAGAAGAGGTGACTCACTAGAGCAGGGGTCACCAACCTTGGCCACTTTAAGACCTGTGGACCTGTGGAGTTGAAGTCCACAGGTCTTAAAGTGGCCAAGGTTGGAGACCCCTGAACCAGAGACAAAAGAAGAAGCAATGGACGGAACCTAATCAAGGAGAGATCCAAACCTAGAACTAAGAAGGAATTTCCTGACTGTGAGAACTGTCACTGGACAGTGGAACGGTTTGCCTCCAGCAATTGTGAGTGCTCCATCACTGGAGGTCTTTAAGAAGAGATTGGATAGCCATTAGTCCAGAATAGTCTCTTGGTTGAGCAGGGCTAGATGATTTTCAAGGTCTCCTTCAACCTGTTATTCTATCTTCTGACTAACAGCCTCTGTCCAACACCTTTAACCACTGAGGGTCCTTCCAAGCATAGGAAAATATTGTGTTGGCTTTAGGACAGGGGTCTCCAACCTTGGCAACTTTAAGACTTGTGGGCTTCAACTCCCAGAATTCCTCAGCCAGCATGTGCACATGCTGGCTGAGGATTTCTGGGAGTTGAAGTCCACAAGTCTTAAAGTTGCCAAGGCTGGAGACCTCTGCTTTAGGAGGTACTTCTGGCACTTCCAAAGCTCTACAGGCCACCAAAATCTTCAGCTTCACACTAGTGCCATTGCCCAAAACGAAGTTCTTTTCTCTTCTGCCCACCTGCATGAAAAGAGACATGCAGACCTCCTGACCACGGTTCAGCCATCGGTGAGATGACTCTCCACCAAGTCCCATCTCCCAAGTCAACATAACGGCAGAGACACCCTTGAGTTGAGTTGCTCCTGGCGACGATATGGACAAGTTCGTCGAGGTTTCTCAGCCAACAAGTACCAAAATGATTGGGGCTGGCTTTCCTCCAGCATGTTCTCGCGCTTAATTTCCCAATCTAGCCTCCACCTTTTGAGATTCCTTGGTGTCTTCTCATCCAGGAACTAATCAAGCCTGATAGCTCAGTTTCCAAGCCCAGAAAACTTCAGAGAGAGGTTCTGAAACCTGCTGAGGCCTGCCTGCCTTCCATTCGCTGGATTTCAACCCCAGCAATGGGAACGCCAAGGGGATCACAAGCCAAGTTTTCCATTGGAAATGGCTAATCCATCACACTGTAACATCATATTGAACAAATGATACTGCTAAGGTTGAGTTGTTTCTAAAGCAGGGGTGAAATTCATCAGATTCTGGAAAACCGGTAGCGGAAATTTTGAGTAGTTTGGAGAACTGGCAAATGCCATCTCTGGTTGGCCCCAGAGGGGGGTGGGAATGGGGATTTTGCAGTATCCTTTCTCTGGAGTGGGGTGGAAATGGAGATTTTATTATTTATTTATTTATTGGTTCGATTTATATGCCGCCCTTCTCCAGAGACTCAGAGGGCGGCTTACAATGAGTTAAGCAATAGCCTTCATACTTTTGTATATACCTGCTTAGTAGGGCTTTCGGCCCCCCCCAAGCGGTGTTCTTTTTTATACAAAGTCATCTTAATGCCCCCACAATCCGGGTCCTCATTTTACCTACCTCGAAAGGATGGAAGGCTGAGTCAACTTTCAGCCTGGTGAGATTCGAACTTGCAGTAATTGCAGGCAGCTGGTGCTACTTAACAGCACTTTAGTCTGCTGCGCCACCAAGGCTCTTTTACGGAGTATCGTTCCCATGCCACGCCCACCAAGCCACGCCCACCAAGCCACACCACGCCCACCAAAGCCACACCCACCAAGCCACACCATGCCCACCAAGCCCCGCCCACAGAACTGGTAGTAAAAAAAATTGAATTTTTTTCACCACTGTCCTAAAGTTACCTGTGCGAAAAAGAACCTGAGCATGCAGCCAGGTAGGTGATTTAGTCTTTCATTTCTGATAAACTCACCTGTCCACCTGCAATCGCAGCTGCCCAGGGCTTTGCTTTATCTTGTTCTGTGCCTCCACGTTCAGCATCTCAGAAGTATTCTCCCCATTGATGGAAATTATAACATCTCCAGGTCGCAGGTCACCCAGGGCTGCTTTGCCATGCTCTATCACCTGCGTGCAGCACAAAGCAAAGAAAGCTACAATTGAAATGTGGAAAATACATTCCTATTTTCTTAACCGTATCAAAGGCAGAATGTAAGGACGATATCGTATTTTCCAATAGCCCAGCGTTGCTCAGCCTTAGCGACTTTATGACATCTGGACTTCAACTCCCAGAATTCCCCAGCCAGCTTGCTTGCTTGGGTGAGGAATTCTGGGAATCGAAATCCACACATCGTAAAGCCATTAAAGTTGACTATTATTATTATAACCAAGGGAAACAGAAAATTCACTCTTTTCTTAACCAAACATGTCCCTCTCCAGTATCCAAAACAAGGATAACCCTCTCGCAGTATCCAGACAAGGATCTGTACTAAGTATTTTTCAGGATTAATTAGTAAGGAAAGGTAAAAATTCCCCTCGCATATGTGTGCTAGTCGTTCCCGACTCTAGGGGGCAGTGCTCATCTCCATTTCAAAGCCAAAGAGCTAGCGCTGTCCGAAGACGTCTCCGTGGTCATGTGGCCGGAATGACTCAACGCCAAAGGCGCACGGAACGCTGTTATCTTCCTATCAAAGATGGTCCCTATTTTTCTACTTGCATTTTTACATGCTTTCAAACTGCGAGGTTGGCAGAAGCTGGGACAAATCACGGGAGCTCATCCCGTTACGTGGCACTAGGGATTCGAACATCTGAACTGCCGACCTTTCAATCGACAAGCTCAGCCTCTTAGCCACTGAGCCACCGCATCCCTTAGTATGGACTAAATTAAGTCCTTCAATAGTCTGTCAATCATCCAGACTCAATCATCTAACCTTGTTAACAAAGATTGGTCCAGTTGCCATAAATCAACCTTTAGACTCCTTCAAGAGTCTGTCCACTTGAACATATTAATGGCTTTGCCAACATTATGTTTAATTATAAATGCTAATTCTTTCTGACTGACTCCCTCCAAAAACGTCTAACTAAACTAAACCTAATTTTGTGAAGCTTCTTCTCCAGTAATAATTGTATTGCTAACTAGGGTCTACAAAACCTTTGCCAGACCAATCCTCAAATACAGCTCATCTGCATGGAATCCATACTGTCTATCGGACTTTAATACGATTGAGTGGGTCCAGAGGTAATTCATAAGAAGAGTACTCCACTCCTCTACTCACAATAGAATTCCCTATGCCACCAGACTTGAAATTTTGGGCCTGGACAATCTGGAACTGTGCCGCCTGCGGTATGATCTAAGCACAGTACACAAAATTACCTGCTACAATATCTTGCCTGCCAATGACTTCTTCAGCTTCAACCTCAATAATACAAGGGCAGACAATTGGTACAAACTCAAGGTAAACCACTCCAAACTCGATTGCAGAAAATACGACTTCAGCACCAGAGTGGTCAATGTTTGGAATGCTCTACCCGAGTCCGTTGTTACATTCTCAAACCCTCACAGCTTCAACCTTAAAACTGTCTACCGTAGACCTCGCCCCGTTCCTAGGAGGTCCGTAAAGGGGGCGTGCATAAGCGCACCAGCATGTCTACTATCCTGGGGAAGGTTCTACTTACCTTTACCACCGGTTTGCAATGGGATCGCTCACTTCACTCATGCACCTTGCTTCTGCGAATACGCATATGCAGATTGCTGATGACAACATCTGGGGCGGTGGGCAGGGCCTCCCACTGGTTTTACTACTGGTTCTTGCAAACCGGTCCAAATCGGGGGCAACCCACCACTGCTACCGTCCCTGTCCTACTGTCCCCATTTATTTGTATTCATTTCTTTCATTCATATCCATGTTTATATTTATATCTGCTATCTTGTACAAGTTTGACAAACTAATAAATACAAAATACAAAATTTGCAAAGCACAAAACAAGAGCTCCTTTCGAAGGCCTACTTATTCCTCCTGGCAACGTGCATTTTTTTCCCCCCGCCCCATGCAAGTTTTTCTCCTCTACATTCCCCGGCAACGTAAGAAGAAACTAGCAGGCCCATGCATTCATATCTGGAACCGAGAATGTGGTGCCCATATGTGCATGGCCTCTGGCTTGAAAATTCTGGGAGCTGTAGCACATCAAGAGGAGACTAGATTGGGCTTCACACAAAGCGGCTCTGTTCCTTAATACAGAGTCCGAAATCAGCCTTCAAGCCAGAAAAGGAAAAATTTAATCGCCAGGTCAAGTGGCCTGGGGTGAGTCAGACCGAACCCGACTGATCTCCACAGACAAAGAGATTTCGGAGAGAAAAGCGAGCAGGAAATACAAAAGGTTTTGGTTTTTTTTTTTTAAAAGTGTGCTCTCCTCTCTCTTTGCTGGTTTTCGAGATGCATAATTGCATCTCGAAAGCAGAAGCAGACTGTTCAAAACCGTGGGTTAAAACGCAGCGTTTTCATCCTTCAAACAACTGTAATCTCGGGAACCACAAGGGAAGGGAGGTGGCAGGAAAAGCACAATTTCTCAAATCACCCCAGGCATGTAAAGAAGCCCTTGCCATCCCTAGCAGAAACATGAAGAGACTACAACCAACCAGTTGTTTTTTTTATACTGCCTTTGTTTAATTTACAAACTCAAGGAAAAGGCAGAAAGAATTAGCTTGAGGAATGGGAGAGGATCACATCCAAGAAAATGGTCTGATAAAGGAAACCGGGGTTTGGGCCAGAACTGCAACCAAAGAAAGCATCTCAGATAAAAACCCTCCCTAGCTCTCACAAAGATAGGAGGGGGAGGCACATTCAGACTTACAAGATTCCATTATTTTTCCTTATAATAAAAACAGTACTAGCAGACAGAGTCTGGTCTTCTTTGAACAGGTAACAAACCAAAGCAGCAGTGAGAAGGTACCCCAAACAGATGTTGACTTGGACCTTAACTTTACTTCAACATCTTCCGCCATTACTTTCTGGGCATTATTGGTTTTTTTCTGAACTCCCTATATATTTATATTTAAACAGGAATACTGTAAGCGAGTCCCTATTTCCCCTATGGTTGTGATGGCAAAACCGTGGCACGCAAAGCCATGTCACCTGGCATGCGGAACGGCGCCTGTTCCCCTTCTGGGTTTCTGGCGCAAATTTGCGTGTGATGATCAGTTGGCCTTCGCACATGCTGTAGTACCATAAACCGGAAGAGCTGGTCTTCCTGTTTCTGGTGAGCCAGCTGATTGTCGCATTCACATGCACGCCAGTAACCGGAAGACTAACTGCCCGAGTGCTGAAAAGGGACCGCAACTCAGAAGAGGAGTTGCCCCGGGAGCATGCATGCACCGGGAAATGAACTTCCGGTTTCCAGCGTAAGCATGCCCCCTGGGCAGCTCCTCTTCCGGGTTGCGGCCCAGACAAGCATACACACACACAACATGTGTGCTTATAGTCGGTGCTGAAAAGGTTCACCACCACTGCCCTATGCTCTACGCAGCAAGTTCACAATACATGAGTAGAACGAGTAGTATTGCCAGAGATAAGGGGGCTTTAGAACTCCAAGAACGATTATTTGAGAGTATAGTATTTCCTACTATGTGCCTTTCTTCTTTCTTGGGAAAGCATAGGAGTAGAAAGGAAGGAAGGAAGGAAGAAGCCAGCCAATCAATGAAGAGAAGAGTTTTGCAAACAATAAAAAGATAAAGGTATAGGTTCCCCTCGCACATATGTGCTAGTCGTTCCCGACTCTAGGGGGCGGTGCTCATCTCCGTTTCAAAGCCGAAGAGCCAGCGCTGTCCGAAGACATCTCCGTGGTCATGTGGCTGGCATGACTCAACGTCAAAGGCGCATGGAACGCTGTTCCCTTCCCACCAAAGGTGGTCCCTATTTTTCTACTTGCATTTCTTATGTGCTTTCGAACTGCTAGGTTGGCAGAAGCTGGGACAAGTCATGGGAACTCACCCCGTTACGCGGCACTAGGGATTCGAACCGCTGAACTGCCGACCTTTCGAGCAACAAGCTCAGCATCTTAGCCACTGAGCCACCGCGTCCCTTAATAAAAAGGTACAAGATTTTAAATTTGAGGGCATCTTCAGCTATGCACCCAGTTCTTCAATATTAGTATTAGTAGACCAACTAAGGCAGCACATCTCCTCTAAGGTCCTTTCTCAGTCTTGCTTTGGGGTTGATCAAAGAGAGCTTCGAGCAAAACAGAGAAAGAAATCTCTGAAACTCCTCTTGCGTGCATACCCTCACTTTGAGACCATTCCAGAAGAGGACTTCTCGTTTAAAGGAGGATGAACAGGATCTGTTCTCTCCATTAGCCTGAAAGGTCACGCTTGGCTCAAGGCCCAGCTGAACAGACCTCTCTGACAAGTCTTTTGGCCCAACATAATTTGGAATCCCTGGAGACACAAGAAATGTACAACATTCCAGGATGTCCTTGACAAATCCCACAAACATTCAGTGCAGGAACTGCCAAGCTAGTCAAGCTCTTCTCGTTCACCTCTCGGTAGGAAATTCCATGCGGAGCTCCTAGCAAAAGAATGTTGTTGGTTGGAGAGAATATGACAGCCCTGTCTTGGATGAAGGCTCGCTGCAGCTTTCGACTGCGATTTCGAACCAAAATCTTAGTCTGTGGGTAACGACACCGCAACATTTGCGCTCACTAGTTCTATCCTTATTGTTTTTTTTTGCTTTAACAACATATGCATTGGGTTTACACATCATAATCATGCATAACGCAACGTATTTCGTTGGGGCTTAATATGTTGTGCAGTTCCAGCCATTAACAGTTGGAAATCATGGCTTCTAGTTATAGCATAGTTGGCAGAGTTTACAAACCACAGTTCCATGGTTTAAAGTTGATGTGTGAACCAGGGGTGGGCTACTACGGGTTCGCCTCGGGTTCGAGTGGACCCATAACTAACGTTATGGCTGGTTCAGTGAACCGCCAAATCCCACCCCTGGCTGGCCCCGCCCCTTCCCCCCCTCCCCACACCCCTCCCAGGAGTCTCCATGTGGCCCATTTTGGATGCGAGATAAGTGCAGGGCCCACGTAGAGGCTTGGAGAGAGGGAAAAATGGGCCCTCTGGAAGCGCTAGAACTCCTAAAACAAGCCTGTTTCCGGCCTCCAGAGCCCGGGGGAGGCAGTTTTCGCCATCCCGGAGGCTCGAGGAGAGCCTCCGGAGCTTGGAGAAGGTGAAAATGGTCCCCCCTGCTGTGGTGCAGGAGGCCGACTAGGCCACGCCCACCATGGCCACGCCCACCCAGCAACCGGGCAGAAAACCCGTTGCTGAAATTTTTGAAGCCCACCCATGGTGTGAAGCCAGCCAACTGTGGCTTACTTACCAAATCTGGTTTGAAGAAACCTTGGCTTAGAGTGCCATGCCAATGCCAAAACAAATATGCCACACCTGTTCCCATTTCATTTCTGGGCCAGATTCCTCATCTATCCTATCTAATATTTTATCATTCATAGCACAAGGTGCAAACCAGCAGGACCATCCATAATGGTGGGGAAAATTGACTCCCCACCGTTGCTGAGATATGGAACAAAGATGGAACAGCTATAACTTCTCAATCGGAGCACCCTCTAGATGTGCCAGGATTGCGATCCTCAGAATTTTCCAACAGGAAATTCAGTCAAAACATCTGGGAAGCCATAGGTTGAAGAAGGTTGCCCCAAGCCTTAGGAGAAACAAGGACTATGCTGCAGTAGCAATAGCATTTATACTTATATACCTCTTCAAGGAGGGACACAGTGGCTCAGTGGCTAAGACGCTAAACTTGTCAACGGAAAGGTCAGCAGTTCAGCGGTTCGAATCCCTAGTGCCGCGTAATGGGGTGAGCTCCCATTACTTGTCCCAGCTTCTGCCAACCTAGGAGTTCGAAAGCACGTAAAAAATGCAAGTAGAAAAATAGGGACCACCTTTGGTGGGAAGGGAACAGCGTTCCGTGCACCTTTGGCGTTTAGTCATGCCGGCCACATGACCAGGAAGACGTCTTTGGACAGCGCTGGCTCTTTGGCTTTGAAACGGAGATGAGCATCGCCTCCTAGAGTCGGGAACGACTAGCACATATGTGCGAGGGGAACATTTAGCTTTATCTTTTACCGCTTCATAATGCTTTACAGCTCTCTTTAAGCAGTTTAGAGTCAGCCTATGGCCCCCAACAATCTGGCTTCTCATTTTACCAACCTCGGAAGGATGGAAGGCTGAGTCAACCTTGAGCCAGTCAGAATCGAACTGCCCAACTACTGGCAGGCAGTCGAATGCAGTACTGCAGAATTAGCCTGCAGTACTGCATTTTAACGACCTTTTTCTCAACCTTGACAAATTTAAGATAGGTGGACTTCAATGCCTGTAATTTCCCAGCCACCACAATTGGTTGGTGAATTTTGAAAGTTGAAGTCCACACTTCTGAAAGCTGTCAAGGTTGAGAAACTCTGGGCTGGAGATAAGAATTATCTTATGGCAGGAAACAAAGGGAGTTAGATTGCTACGGCTGGGTAGAAAGCTTCTTACTTCCTTTCATTGGGGCAAGTCATACAAACAGAACGGGGATGGGGGGAGCAGAGACAGCAGATATGGAAGATATGAATTTTCAAACCAAAGTGCATCAAGTTTAAGAATGACTCAGTGCCTGGTGTGAACCCAGAAAATGGGTTAATTAAGTTACGCAGCCAGAATTTCCCCATAGAGGATATTTCTCAGAGTTCAAAAGCTAGAAGTGTCTACATAATAGGGATGGCCAGCAGGAGAACAGTATGGACCCCCATCAGATTTCTAATGAACATTAGAAATTCCATTGGTGTCCCAAAGTTACATACTCGGACCCTTAGAACCAAGGGTGGGCTGCTGGGGGTTCGAGCGATCCTCTAGCCAAGGATCGCTGGGGTTCGGCGAACCCCCGAAATGCCACTCCTGGCTGGCCATGCCCACCCTGCCCATCCCCTCCCAGGAGTCTCCACGCTCATCATTCCAGGAAAGTGCAGGGGTTGCGCAGAGGGTCTGGGAGGGCAAAAAATGGGAGTACCGGAGGTTCCAGAGCTCGCGGAAGCAGTTTTCACCTTCCCGGAGGCTAGAGGAAAGCCTCTGAAGCCTGGGGAGGGCAAAAACAGTCCCCCCCCCACCCGCCATGGTGCAGGCGGCCAACTAGACCATGCCCACCATGGCTACGCCCACTCAGCAATGGGGCAGTGAACTCGTTGCTAAAGGATCTGAAACCCACCCCTGGTTAGGACGTTGACCGTAGGGTTGGTCTGCTTACCTTGGATACGATGATGGGCTTTCTGAAGTCTCGTCCTCCAGTAATCCGGAACCCCCAGGGAGCTGGGCCAGTCAGATTCACACTCACCGACATGGCAGCTCCGCTAGAGGCAAGGTGACCACAGCACCCGGCAGGCCTGAAGGAAGAAAGGAAAGACATAAGAATTGAAGGCTGGAAAATATTTCTATGAAAAGCATGCAATAAAATAGAGATATCCAAACTCAATTTCATTGAAGGCCACATCAGGGCTGCGGTTGACCTCAGGAGGAGGGACGGGATGATGGCTGACTGGGTGGGTGGGTGTGGCCAACTGGGTGGGCACGGCCATCTTGATGTCAGTCACTGGGCGTGGCCGACTGGAAGCGCGTGGCCATCTTGACGCCACTCCCCAAACTGCTGGCCCAATGTTTCCTCTTCGCACTGGGTACACCTGGCCGAAACCGCATTGGGTGAACCAGGTCGAAGCCGCATTGGGTGAATCAGGTCGAAGCCGCATTGGATGGACCAGGCTGAAGCCCCATTGAGTGAACCAGGTCGAAGCCGCATTGAGTAGACTAGGCCGAAGCGACACAGGCCAACTCCTTATGTTTTCCAGAGCAGCCCCATGGGCTGGATCCGACCACATCACGGGCTGGATCCAGCCCATGGGCCTTAAGTTTGACACCCCTGCAATAAAAGAACCAGTCAATCAGGAGAGTTGCCTAGGGAGGACTCAGACGTATTTATGCCAAAGGAGTTTCTTTTTTTCCATATGTACAATATGCTACCGTCCATTGCAGGGTTCTTCAACCTTGGCAACTTTAAGGCTTGTGGACTTCAACTTCCAGAATTCTGGGAGTTGAAGTCCAGAAGCCTTAAAGTTGCCAAGGACCCCTGGTCTATTGGAGTTGGGGAACCATTGGCCCTCCACAATACATTTTCTCCAAAATCAAAAGAAGCCAGGAGCAGAAGATAAGTTTTATTGACAGACGTTACTGATTAATACAGCTAGCTTCTAATTCGGTTATACTTCTCATGAGATCAAAGCCCCCACAAAGCGAACCAACTGAGCCAAGAATATCCACCAAAACTGGATCGAGTTTGCAAGTAGGATGAACAAGCTAACCAGAACAATATATATATATATATATATATATATATATATAAATTGTTCAAAATCAGATCAATTCTCTCTGCCAGTATCAAATATTGTATCAAATATTGGAAAAATGCTTTGCAAAAACAAACAAACAAACAAAAAAACCACACACCTCCATTCTACTTATATATTCTTCATTTTTTTTTCCTCCCCACATTTTTCTCTTCCGCCATACATTAACTCAATGAACAAAATAACTAGGTCTGGTAAAAAAAGAAGGAAGCAACGGGCCAAGAGAATTGGAAGAGTTACAGGCAAAGCTCTCTCCTTCCTTTAATCAAAAGCCGAAAATGGCTTTTTAATGTTTTTTAAAAACGCGCCACAAAATCCTCCGTCCTCTGCAAGCATTAAAACTGTGGGATACAACATTCTTTCTAGTGAGGATGGAACGTTCTAACAATTCAAGAAGAATTCTCCCCCACTCTCCCGTTTTTTTTTTTCCTCCAAAAAAATGTTGAGCCGAGCTTTTTTGAAAGCCTTCTCTAGCCTTTTACACAATAAAACAAGTCCAATCTGTACCCACTTCACCATCATGAAATTCTGCATTTCTTCCCAAGGACCGAACCCTTAAATCTCGTTCTGTCACGTTCTGCAGACGGTCTGAGACACCCCAAATCCCAGTCTTATCTTTACAATTTCCCCCCGCCCGAAATACTAAGAACCACAGGTATTTCAAGTACCTCTTGAGTACGTAGCTACCGTCTGGCGTACCCTCCTTAGGGTGCCTTTACAAGGGAACTAGGAAATGAGTTGTATCCTATTGAGCCACCTGGTCTGTCAAACGTTGGCCTTCCTGTCACAGATCCGCAACTGCCAATCAATGAGGGCTGCAAGTTCCTTTTTGCTAGCCGCAATCACCCAACCAGGAAACAAGCTCAGTGCAAAAAGCAACCCTAATCAGATTTCTTTTTTTAAAAAAAAACACCCTCGGGACCACACCTTTGTCATGCGGCTTGTCCACAGTATTTGCACTGTATCTCACTGATTCCTGACATATAGGGCAGGGGTCTCCAACCTTAAATACTCAAAAGAGCCATTTGGACCCGTTTCCCACAGAAAAGAAAACACTGGGAGCCACAAAACCTGGGTGGGCGTGGCCAACTCGATGTCACTCACTTCCTACAGTCACGACATCCCCCCCTAACCACGCCTACTCAGCCGGTCATTAGGGCAGAGAACCAGTTGTTAAACACTGGGAATCACAAAACCCTTTTGACATATCTCTCTCTCCTCTCCCTCCCTCTCTCTTTGTATCTCTCTATGTCTCTCTCTCTCACCCTCTCTCTGTATCTCTGTCTCTGCCCTGACCGCTTCTTTCTCCATCCACCGCTGTCACCCTTACCTTCTCAGGAGGAGGCAAGGAGTGACCGGGAGGGGAGGGCGAGGGGCATGGCCAGCCAATGGTGGGATCATCTGACAGGGAGCCCCAGCAGAGGGCCCAAAGAGCCACATGCGGCTCCGGGGCCGCAGGTTGCTGACCCCTGATATAGGGGCATGAAAGCAAAATCTAGAAGCTATTTTGGAAAGGTAAGTCAAGACCCATCCTTGAATTGGAGAAGTGGTGGGTCCAGAATGTCTCATTTGGGAATCCTGAAGCCTTATCCAGCCATGGACCAACCTCAGATCATCTGGATATATTTGTGCTCCTAGAATTCTGGAAAGCAAAACTTTTGAAAGTTCCGGAAACTTTTCTTCCCAAAGTTGGGGAAGGCTGACGTATATAACATCTTTAGAGAAAGCAGTCCTAATTTTACAGATTGTGAAGCCATAGTTCATTTTAACTAGGTTTACTAAATAAGCCAGGGGCTAGCTACCTTGACACGATGTGCTGAATCATCGTAGCCAACCACATTTTGGTTTCACTCCGCCCATGAGGTTGCTTCATGTTCACTATGTCATGCAAATACAGAAAACTGGATTGACATAAACCATGATTGAGTTAATCAGAGATAACATATCATGTCGACACAACCATTGAATTCACTCACTGTGTTAAGCCTGTTTGTTTTGACCATGATCTCAACAAACCACAGAGGTCTAGTCCATTGGTCCCCAAACTTTTGGACCTCAGGGACCACTAAATTCATAATTTTAAATCCTGTGGAGCACTAATATGATCTGCCAAATGACTGGCTGGGTGGGCATGGGTAAATGGTCATGTGGCTGGGTGGGTGTGGCCAACTTGATGTCACTCACGTTGAGGGGCACCTTGCTGGCCTCTACTTGTCCCTCCCCTCCCAGCCACTCCTCGCCTGCCCACTCGGGCTCCTTAGGGCCCCAACAGGAAGCAGCTGTTGGAGCTAAGCAGCCACCACCAGAAAGAGTTGGCAAAACAGTTCAGTTCAAATTGGATCTCAGCAGAAGCGTCTCACTGAGGATTATGAGCATAGGCTTTCCAAGTAGAAGGAAGACCTGCGGGAGTGCAAGGTAGTGGAGGCTCAGCAGGCTGAGATGGTCCGCCAATTCCAGGCCATGATGCAGTCCCACTGGAACAAGGCCCTCCGGCTCTTTGCTGCCAGTGGCACTTCCCTCCAGCCTTCGTCCAAAGCCCCACACCAGGAAGCCAAAGCAGACACCAAGTCAGAATTTCTGCCCCCCCTCCAATCCACACAAAGAGACCCCAAATGGGGAGACTCTCTGCAGCAACACAAATGTTCATTGCATGTATCCAGCACAGGGGCCGTAGTTTGAAGACCCCTGATTTAGTGCAATATAAAAAACGCAAATAATTTTTCTGCAGACCACCAAAATTTTCTCATGGACCACCAGTGGTCCAGTTGGTGACCACTGGTCTAGTCTATACATGTTTGACTATTATCCTGATTTATAAAACCACAGTGCTTGGGTTCAGGCCACATGGTACATACTGAAGCTAAAAAAGAAAAATACTTTTGTATCTTAGTGTGATATGTGAGCACTGTCAATATTTCAGCCTTGTCCAAGCAGACCCTACACCATTTTTGACCAATGGCAGTCCAGTCTCTTCTTGAAAGCTTCCAGTGATGAAGCTCCCACAACTTCCAAAGGCAACTTCTGTTCCATGGGTTGATGGTTCTCATTGTCAGGAAATTCCTCCTTATTTCCAGCTTCCATCCATTATTCCTTGTCTGGCCTTCGGGTGCTTTGGATAGCTTGACCCACTCCTCTCTGTGGCAGCCCCTCAAATATCGGAAGACTGCTATCCTGTCTCCTCCGGTCCTTCTTTTCACTAGACTAGCCAGGCTCAGTTCCTGCAACCGTTCTTCATATGTTTTAGTCTCCAGTCCCCTCATCATCAATATAACAACAATGTACAATGCAGTCTTTTGACAAGTTTTGGTTTGAGCAACGTTTCTCAATTTTGGCAACTTTAAGAAGCAGAGACATCAATTCCCAGAATTTCCCAAGATTTGTGGACTTCAGTTCCCAGAATTCCCCAAGATTTGTGGACTTCAATTCCCAGAATATCCCAAACAGCCATAACCACCATGCAGCCTGGAGCATTCTGGAAATTGAAGCCCACACATCTTAAAGATGTGCAGATTGAGAAACGTTGGCTTGGAGATACAAAAAACTTCTCCAACAATGAGTGACAAAATCTTAGCCAATGTATTTTTTCAACATACCATGTGAAGGTTTCATTGACCACAGAAATAAGCAGCAGAGCATGCTGTGATGGTTCACCCTGGAGTTATGTTTTTGGGTGGATTAAGGAATGCCTACCACTCGGTGAACAATTCTTCTGAAATATAATAATGTTTAGCGAATGTGGTAGCTGTTCTGGTCTGTTTCTTTCTCTATATATTATATAGTTATGCACACAAATGATACTTTATTATTTCAAAAGGAAGTCTAAAGCCAAAAACAGTAACCACTGACCACTGCCTATCCTTTCTGAACTACAAAACCTATCAGGAGCAGCTACCTTCTGAAGAGTAGGGTGAGATAAACCTGTAACTCTAGCCATGGTACTAGAATCCCACCCTTTCTCTCCCGTTGTCTGAATCAGGGGTCTCCAATTTTGGCAACTTTAAGACTTGTGGACTTCAACTCCCAGAATTGGAGTTCTTAAAGTTGCCAAGGCTGGAGACCCCTGGTCTGAATGATGGTGGTTTATTATCTAAGCCAGTGATGGCTAAACCTTTTGCCATCGCATGCCAAAAGTGGGGGGAGCATGGGGAGTCACGAGCGTGTGTGCGTGCCCACACCCATAATTCTATGTGCTCTGTTCCCCGCTTGTGCACATGACCCCCCCCCCATGCTCCCCCTGCTTTTGATTTGCCGACTTCTGGTGGGACTGGAAGGCCCATTTTTTGCTCTCCTCAGGCTCCAGAGCCTTTCTAGGAACCTGGGGAGGGCAAAAACGGCTTTCCTCATGCCCCCCGAAGGCCCTCCGGAGGCCAGAAACAGCATGTTTCCTGACTTCCCATGGGCCCAGAAGGCCCGACTATCAGCTGGCCGACACACACGTGTGCCGGAGCTGAGCTCGCATGTCCACCGATATGGCTCTGCATGCCACCTGTAGCACGCGTGTCATAGGTTCACCATCACGGATCTAAACTCTGCCTTGGGCAGGATCATCTCCCTGATTCTGAGCTACCAGGAGGTGGTGAACAACAGAGGCATGAAATGTTTAGGAAGATGCCCGAGATAGGAAAACAGAGAAAGGAAAACTAGGAGCCCTTCCTTCATTCCAATAATGTCAATCCTAATGGCTCAACTGAAAGAAATAGCGGTGCGATCAGAAACACAATGGCTGCATAAGCAGACACACCCACCCACCCACCCCATCAAGCGAAAGCAATTTCGACATCATCTTGGCTTGATTCAAAAGCCTTGGGGCAATGCAAGACAGGCCCTTCGGAGGTTCATCCTTTGATTTGATTTGATTGTTTTTTTCCTACAGAATTTTCCGCAACTCAACGTGAACTCATCTCTCCAAAATGCTTTGCATCCGAAGTCATAGCACCGGTTCCTCCAACGCTATTATACAACGGGGTTCCATACAATGGAGCTTGAAAAAGTGACTTACAACCCATCCTCGCACTTATGACGGTCAACAGCATCCCCATGACCAAAATTCAGGTGGTTGGCAACTGAGAGGTGATTGCAGCATTCCGGGGTCATGTGATAGCCCAGAGTCTTCAAATTTGGCAACTTTAAGACTTGTGGACTTCAACTCCCAGAATTCTCCAGCCAGAGAACTCCCAGAATTCTCCAGCTTAAAGCTGCCAAGTTTGAAGACCTCTGCGATAGGCATTTGTGACTTTCCCAGCTGGCCTCCAATAACCAGTATCAATGGGGGGGGTGGGGGGGGAGAAAGCTAGGTTGACTTACCAACCCTGTTTTGTTTAACAAGCACAGTGATTCCCTTAACAAGTATAAAAGGGACGTACTTCGCAACGGCCCTGATTAAGCCACAGAAATTCTGCTCCAAATTGTCGTCCTAAATCGAGAACTATCTGTACGCTTCACATAGTTTTGAAATAAAAAAGAAGCCCTCACCAACACCCTCCCTCCTTTTTGCCCCTTAGTAACATTCAGCGACAGGTTGCCAATATTCTTACCACCGGTTCACCCCACACCCGCGTGCTCACTTCGCACGCACGACTTCCGCAGATTTGCCTGGCCTCCTGCTCATACGCTTTGCTCATTCGTGCACCTTTTGCGCATGTGCCCTGCCTCGAAAATGTGCCTAAATAGGATGGCATAGAGCCAGGGCAGGTGAGTGGGCCCACCTGCAATTTCCGCTACCGATTCGCCCGAACCGGTACGAACCAGCTGAATACTCCCTCTAAGAACATTCTCTGGGATTCCCAATATCCCAACAGTCAGGCAGGGAGAAATCCCCCTCCCCCCAAATAGGCTGAAACTTAGGGGTGCTAAAAAATTTTCTACCGGTTCTGTGGGCATGGCTTATTTTGTGGGCGTGGTTTGATGGTCATGTGACAATTCCGCAGGATTTAGCAGAGGTACTGATCTACCAGACTTTTAACTGCTTGAAAAACCTATTTGTTTTTGGAGCGTTCCGGTCTACTCATTTGTTTTTTGAGCGCACTGGTCTACCACCGCACTGCCTTTTACCACTGATCAGCTGTAGGGCGGCCCTTTGAAGTGCTGCGGAAAAAATTTAAACAGGTTTTTTCCTTCTAGCTGATCAGCTGGGACTCGGGAGGCAGCAAATAGATTGGGGGCGGGTCCAGGCAGAGGTGGCATTTACCGGTTCTCCAAACTACTCAAAATTTCCACTACCGGTTGGCAAGAACCGGGGAGAACTGGTAGCAACCCACCACTGGTGCAAAATCATGTCTAAGGATCCCCTCTCTCAAAACTCAGCTTCAAGCCTGAATCAAGGGGTTGTCCACTCCTGTAGAAAAAGATGCATCAGGAATGTCATAGCAAAAAAAAAAGAAAAAATATGCATCTAAAGAAGACTAGACATTTCCAAGAACCCAGAATTATCAGCAAAGAGCAAGAATGGTTAAACAGAAAATCAAGATGCTTCTTTAATTAGAAGAGCGAAGAAGGGACTCATTGAAAGGCACAATAGTTACTGATTCAGGGAGGGGAGGCGAGGTCTTTAGAGACATGACAGCACCAGACAGTTGGTGCCCCAGGCCATCTCCTATGACTTCCCGCTCATCAGGAAGATATTTTGGGGGTGGGGGAGTGAGGGGCAGGGATGGAAAAGGAAGACAAAAGTTTAAGACTAACCTAGGGACCCTACAGCTACACGCTTGGTTTTTACATTTGTTTCGCAGCTCAGTGTGAAAGATTCGCTCAGCTGCCCCATTCTCCCAGGAGAACAGTCTTCAGCAGGGGTCTCAAACGTTGGCAACTTTAAGACTTGTGGACTTCAACTCCCAGATTTCTAAAGTTCAGCTCCAGGGTATAGAGCAGAAGTGTCCAATCCTGGCCACCATAAGGCCTATGGACGTCGACACCCAGAATTCTGGGGAATTCTGGGAGTTGAAGATCATAATTCTGGGGAAATCTGGGAGTTGAAGTCCATAAGTCTTAAAGTTGCCAAGGTTGGAGACCCCTGATCTACAGGGCTGACGCCTTGCAGACCAAGCTACATCTAATCCGTTTCATGGAAACAATGGAAAAATTTGACTAGCAAAAGGCGGACCTTTGAAGTCAACCATCAATAGAGAGACTCTACACCAAGGGGTGTCCAACCATGGCAATTGTTAAGACTTGTGGACTTCAATTCCCAGAATTCCCCAGAATTCTATGAGTCAACATCCACAGGCCTTACGGTGGGCAGGTTTGGACACTTCTGCTCTACATCCTGGAGTTGAACCTTAGCGTCACGAAAGCGAAGTGGAGATTGGCAATTTCACCTTTATTTCTGCATGTAGTCTCCAGTGAGTTGTAATGTTTTGACTACTAGGAACCACCTGCTGGAACGCCTCCTCTTACTCACAAGTGAGTTGATTAGATGGAAATTAAGGACACTAACAGGCAGCATGGTCAAGAACCACAGAGGCTTTAAATAGCGAAAACCAGATGAACGGTTGCAGGAACTGGGTATGTCTAGTCTTGATGAAGAGAAGGACTAGGGAGACATGATAGCAGTCTTCCAATATCTCAGGGGCTGCCCCAAAGAAGAGGGAGTCAAGCTATTCTCCAAAGCACCTGAGGGTAGGACAAGAAGCAATGGGTGGCAATGAATCAAGGAGAGAAGCAACTTAGAACTAAGGAGAAATTTCCTGACAGTGAGAACAATTAATCCGTGGAACAACTTGCCTCCAGGAGTTGTGAATGCTCCAACACTGGAAGTTTTTGGATAAGAAGATGTTGGATACGCATTTGTCTGAAGTGGTGTAGGGTTTCCTACCTAAGCAGGGGGTTGGACTAGAAGACCTCCAAGGTCTCTTCCAACTCTGTTATTCTATTTTAGATAAGAAAATATCTAGAGATGTGGGAGTTCCTGAATCGGATGAAGTGGAAGACAACCCCTTTCTAAGAAAGGGTTAGTCTACAAGGACTTGCAAGTTGCTTAGTTGTGGGTTGTTGAGTTTTGTTTTGTTTTGTTTAGAAAAGAGCAACAGAGCAGCTTCCCCAAAACTGTTTCCAGCTGCAGGATCTCTCCCGTAACGGCCAACCAGAAATGAGTTTGACACAAAGACAGCCTTCAAGAGAGAATTTCCTGAAGTTACGTGTTTTCTGCCAGCAGGAAACTATCCCCCAGCCCAGCCAAGAATACAAATGACCTCTGTCTCTAATGGGGGTGGGAGGGAGGAGAGAGGAATATCTCCCCCCACCCCCAAACCTGAGGGGGACAAAAATAGGAGGGCAAATGATGGACTTTAGTCACAACACAAAATACACCAGTGTTCTAAGTCTCTGTGGACATAAGCCCTTCCTCCTGAGTTAAAGACCGCAAACTCAAGAGATGTACTCGATTGAAACGGTGCACCCGCATCTACAACAGCTTAATAATTCATAAATAATAAATAAATAAAGAAGTGTTAATACCACTTTATATGGCCTTGCTAAGGCCACACTTGGAATACTGCATTCAGTTTTGGAGTAAAAAAAAAAGATGTGGAGACTCTAGAAAGAGTGCAGAGAAGAGCAACAAAGATGATTAGAGGATTGGAGGCTAAAATATATGGAGAACAACTGCAGGAACTGGGTATGTCTACTTCGATGAAAAGAAGGATTAGGGGTGACATGATAGCATTGTTCCAATCTCTCAGGGGCTGCCCCAAAGAAGAGGGAATCAAGCTATTCTCCAAAGCCCCTGAAGGCAGGACAAGAAGCAATAGGTGGAAACCCATCAAGGAGAGAAGCAACTTAGAACTAAGGAGAAATTTCCTGACAGTTAGGACAAGTGGAACAACTTGCCTCCAGAAGTTGTGAATGCTCCAACACTGGAAGTTTTTAAGAAGATGTTGGGTAACCATTTGTCTGAAGTGGTGTAGGGTTTCCTGCCTAAACAGAGGTTGGACTAGAAGACCTCCAGGGTCCCTTTGCTATGTTATGTTGTGTTGTGTTGTGTTGTGCTGTGCTGTGCTGTGCTGTGCTGTGCTGTGCTGTGCTGTGCTGTGCTGTGCTGTGCTGTGCTGTGCTGTGCTGTGCTGTGCTGTGCTGTGCTGTGCTATGCTATGCTATTCCTTTAGAAGTGTCCAGTGTTGTCATAAGCAAGTTTTTTTTAATTTTAATTTTTTTATTTTTTACAAACATATCAAATGTGGCACCTGAGTGTCAATCATTTTAATACAAATAAAATAGTATTAATATTTATTTCATTTAACAAGCTTATATAATCCTTGTAATAATATTTTTTATTAAATTATAATCTTTCATTATTTAACCATTTAATACTTCAATGTATCATTTCTATGCCATACCTTTTAATACAAATAGAATATCAATCATATTTATTACTTTTAACAAGCTTATATAATTCTAACAGTACAAACTTTTACGTACTGTTAAAATCTTCCATTATTTGCTTGTTCAATTTAAAATCCTTCATTATTTAGTTATTCAATATTTCAATGTTATTTTTATGTCAATCGCAGTATTCTGCATGTCATACCTTTTAATACAAATAAAGTATTTTGATCACATTTCTTACATTATTAAATGTACACTGATTCATTTTTTAAAAAATTTGATTTATATGCCGCCCTTCTCTGGAGACTCAGGGCGGCTTACAATGCATTAAGCAATAGCCTTCATACTTTTGTATATATTTATACAAAGTCAGCTTATTGCCCCCTACAAATTGGGTCCTCAATTTACCCACCTTAGAAAGGATGGAAGGCTGAGTCGACCTTGAGCCTAGCTAGGATTGAACTTGCAGAATTGCAGGCAGATGGATGTTAATTGCTGCTATATTGAATTATAATCTTTCAATATTTAATCAATAGTTCGATATATTATTTTTATGCCAGTCACCATATTAATTAAGTATACTTAGTAATACCATCATTCAAATTCTAATTTCCCCTTACTATTAGTTCTCATTATGCAAGCAAGGTTTATGAGTAGCAGTGAAGTCAAGTAGATCCTTTAGAAAAACTTGGGCAAGTGTACAATTATGATAACACTGATAGAATAAATCTGAAAAGAAACTGAAAGAAAGTATATACTATTAGAATACAGGAGTTGTTCGGATATCAAACGAGAATATTCCACAGCAAAGAAGATAGAAAGGAGAGAGGAGGAGAGGAAGAGGAGAGGGAGGGAGAGGAATGGAAGAAAGGGAAAAGTAGAGGAAGGAAGGGTAGGGGATAGGAGTAGGAGAGAAGGTGAGTAGGGGGAAAAGAAGAGAGGAGTGGGGGAAAGGAAGGGGAAGTAGGATGAGGTAGGAGAGGAGGAAGGAGAAAGTAGGAGAGGAGTGGAGGAAGGGAAGGGAAAGAGGAGAAAAAGAAGGGTTATTGCAAAATGAGGGAAGAAAAGGTAGAAGAGCAAATCCGAATGTAAATTAAAATGCCTTATTTTAATGCTTTCTTTAAGGAAAACATGTATGTGTAGGATTAATTATGTATAAGAAAATGTACAATTTATATTATGTGTATAAGAAATAAAACTGAAAAACTTTTCCCCCCAAAAAAAAGAGAAGAAAAGAAAAGAAAAACTCGCATAAGGACAGGCCAACCTGGGGGCTTCCATTTGAGCATTCAGAGTCTCCAAGAGAGTAGTATTTGTATGGTCACCTGGAGCGCAGGGAGATACCAAAAAAGATAATAGTGGTAGTCCTTGACTTACAACAGTTCATTTAGTGACCATTCGACGTTTACAACAGCGCTGAAAAAAGTGACTTGTGACCATTTTGCACACTCACTGCAGCATCCCCATGGTCATGTGATCAAAATTCTTGGGATATTGTTTGAATATGTAAAACAATTGTGATAATTTGAACATTTATTACCTAAGTGAAAAAGAAAAGAAAACTGAAATATATGATTAATCACCCCAGGTCATTAAGCCAAAAATTGCGGTCAAGAAAATCAATACGGCGTAACTGTAGCATGTGGAGTGCAGCTAAAGTCTAAAAGGAAAATCGTCTGATTTGATTCGAATTAACACAGAAAAAATGGCAGCTCTACAAGTTACTTCCCAATTATGTGCTGCCCTCTCATTACCCCAACCAGGAAGGCTAAGAATGGTCATTATAAGCTTCTAACTAGAGGTGTATGTTCTATTTAAACTTGCTTGGCCTTTTTTACTCACTAGAATAATCAAGGCTTCACTGTTTTTGTGGGGGAAAGGGTACCTTTGAGTCAGTCTTGACTTTTGAAGGTTAAATGAACAAGTCCCTGTGATTTTCGTTAACTAAACCCTGGCTGGCTCCCAGCTTTAGTTAACGTGTCCTTGAAGGAAGGGGCCTTCCTGCAACCATTAAAGGAGGCGGTTGAAAGCCCCCCCCCCCTCAAGAGGTCTTCCCTGGACCCAGCAGAATTAAATAACTTTCATCCAGTCTCCAATCTTTTCCCTTTGTGGGAAAAGTTGTAGAGAAAAGTGGTGACACTTCAAGCTCCTGCGGTCATTGGAGGAAACGGATTATCTAGACCCTTTTCAGTCTGGCTTCAGGCCTGGCTACAGCATGGAAACTGCTTTGGCCACGCTGATGGATGATCTCTGGCGAGCCCGAGATGGGGGTCATTCCTCCATCTTGGTGCTACTTGAATTCTCAGCGGCTTTCGATACCATTGACCATGGTATCCTTCTGGGATAACTAAGGGAGTTGGGAGTGGGAGGTACCGTGTTACGGTGATTCTCCTCCTATCTCTCTGGTCGGTCACAGTCAGTGTTGGTAAGAGGACAGAGGTCGACCCCTATGCCCCTCGTTTGCGGGGTGCCTCAGGGCTCGGTCCTCTCTCCCTTCCTATTTAACATCTACATGAAGCCGCTGGGTGAGATCATCCGACGATTGGCTAAAATAGCCAATTTAGCCATATTTCTGCCAACTCCTTCAGCTTCTGCAACCATTTGTCCATGGTGTCCTTCCATTTTTGTCCGTACAATTAAGTCTTGCTGCTGTCAACACCTGGAGCTAGTCCCAACCATGTCTCAAATAGGAAGTTTCCCAGTTTTGGAATATTCTTAGGCTTGTCTAATTAACTGGAAAGAAGCAGTTACTTTGGTCAATTATTTCGCCAATGGAAAACTGTCGATCAGAAAAGTCGGCAGTTTGGCAGTTCGAATCCCTAGTACAGGTCTCCTGCATAAGCAGGGGGTTGGACTAAATGACCTCCAAGAGTCCCTTCCAACTCTCATTACTGTTAACTTGCAATGGATGCTGCAAGAAATTTACTCCCTTGTCTGGTAAGGTGGGAGGAGGCCTGGATTTACAGCAGCTCAGCCACAAGTCTTAGTTTTATGCTAACAGAAGCAAAATGTAGACTGCGCTTCCCATTACTTTGGGTCAAACACATGCCTGCCTCCGCACTGGTTGTGGCAGCCAGTCTAGAGTTTAATGTCTCCCTATTTTGGGGAGTATTTTCCAAAGTGTAGATAAGGGCAGACTGAAGAGACAAAGGAAGATGTGCACGGAGAGGATTTGGATAGACTCCGAATCGTATAATAATTCAGAGAGAGAGAGAGGAATTCTGAAAGTTGTCTAATGTCATGAGAATTTAGGATGTTTTTCACCCATCTGCTTATTCTACATAATTCAGGCTGCTTTAACAGCAAGGCGAGACAAAGAATCTTGCAAGGATTTGAGCACTCAACGTTTGATTAAAGCAGAGGTCTTCAAACTTGGCAGCTTTAAGACTTGTGGACTTCAACTCCCAGAATTCTCCAGCCAGCATACGCTGGCTGGAGAATTCTGGGAGTTGAAATCCATAAGTCTTAAAGCTGCCAAGTTTGAAGACCTCTGAATTAAAGCAACATGGGCAATATTCTGATGGTTAAAGACCACCTTAATGATTTTAGCTAGTTCTTTGTATCCCCTTGGCTTTGCAAAAAAGTTAAGTCTACGAAGTTAGGTTTAGACTGCAGGAGGCAGGCCTGGAAGGAATGGTCAAAAAAGTCAAAATGGCAGCTGCAAGTTGTTTGGAACTCTACCACTATTCTTGATCTTTTCAACCCTAAAAAAACCATCTTTTCAACTATAAAAAAAGATGCTGGGATTCTAGAAAGAGTGCAGAGAAGAGCAACCAAGATGATTAGGGGACTGGAGGCTACAACATATGAAGAACGGTTGTTAGAATTGGGCATAGCTAGTCTAGGAAAGAGAAGGACCAGGGGAGACGTGATAGCAAGCTTCCAATACTTGAGGGGCTGCCAGAGAGAGGAGGAAGGGAGTCAAGCTATTTTCCAAAGCACCTGAAGGCCCGTCAAGGAATAATGGATGGAAACTGAACAAGGAGAGATTCAACCTGGAAATAAGGAGGAATTTTCTGACACTGAGAACAATCAACCCATGGAACAGAAGTTGCCTTCAGAGGTTGTGAGAGCTTCATCCCTGGAAGCGTTCGAGACTGGACTGTCATTTGTCAGAAACGATGTAAGGTCTCGGGCTGCGGATTGGATTAGATGATCTACAAGATTCCTTCCAACTACGTTAATCTGTTAAAACCCTACCCTATGGATACTTTTTGTTAGAAGCACAAAACTTTCAGCTCAAGTGCCACATGCAAGATGCAAGAGCAGAACTGTCAAAATATACTATCCCTTAGATCAGGGGTCTCCAAACCTTGGCAACTTTAAGCCTGGCGGACTTCAACTCCCAGAATTCCCCAGCCAGCTGGCTGGGGAATTCTGGGAGTTGAAGTCCTCCAGGCTTAAAGTTGCCAAGGTTGGAGACCCCTGCCTTAGATAGAAGGCTGGAATTAAATATCCCATTTAGAGAATAATCATGTAACTATTTAACTTTAATGAAATGTAAGTGAAGTCGAATCAAAAGATGCTTCATTTGCTTTATTCGTTTTACTCAGTTCTCATTTAGCAATGCAATTGGGAGAGTGTTCTGTCCCCGTCTCTCTCTCTCTCTCTCTCACACACACACACACAGAGACAGACGGGGGTTAAATAAACTGGCAGACAACCAATTCTTCCGATAAGACGCTTGGCAGCCACCTAGTAGCTGCTTCCCAAGAACTTTTATCAACAAACAAAATACCCACGGTAAAGAATTGTCCAGTTCGTAACAATAAATCCAAGGCCGATATTGTTGTTTCCAGAGATGCAATGTGACTCGATAGGAGTTAGTTTTGTCTGTCACAGAGTCTGAATGGCTAACTCACCCCCTTTTATACCCTTTGGGGTGTGGTCCAGTGACTCAGCCTAATCTCTGGCACGCCTTTTCTTCTGTTGCGCGCGCTTATCCCTGCGACACTGCTGAGGATCCAGCCAAGACTCATTACCCTCATCACTGTCCACCTGTGGCTGCGTGGACGTGATTGGCTCTGGGCCTATCTCTTGCCCTTCGGTGTCCTCCGGAGGCATTGCCAGAGAGGGAGGCCTTGCCAACTCCTCCCCCTCACTCTCAGAGTCTGCATCTGCCGATGATACAGGCTCAGGCAATGGAGCCACAACAGAGAGTCGCAATTCAGTTTTTAAGCAAGGCAGGTGCTAAGTAAAGGCCAACTGTGTTCATAGCACATTTCTACAGGTAGTCCTTGACTTACAACAGTTCGGTTTGTGACCATTCAAAATTACAACAGCACTGAAACTAGTGACTTAAGTTATGACCATTTTTCACACTTACGACCACTGCAGCATTCCCATGGTCATGCAATTTACATTCAGATGTTTGATAACTGACTCATCGTTATGACAGTTGCGGTGCCATGTGATTCATTTAACAACCGTCTTACTAATTTAACAACTGCAGGGATTCATTACTTGCTTAACACATTGTAAGCCGCCCTGAGATTCCAGAGAAGGGCGGCATATAAATCAAATTTTAAAAAAAACAAAACAAATACGGCAAGAAAAGCTGGAAAATGCGACAAAGCTCACTTAACAAACGTCTCACTTAGCAACATAAATTCTGGGCTCAATTGTCGTTGTAAGTCGGGGAGCTACTTGTCCTTCCTTCTGCTATTGCAGACTTGCAAAAGTCATAAAGGGGAGAGGATTGATTGTAAAGCTATATTTTTCAACACCATCGTAACTGCAAATGATTACTAAATAAGGCCTCAATTGCTCCCAAGCCCACTTTGACAACTGACCGTGGATAAAAATAGATTTTTAAACAATTTAAATCAGATTTTTTAAAAAATTTTTTATCAAATTTATTTGAACAAAATTCTTTTGGAGTAAAAATCTATCGAAAGATCGTTTTCTATATTAGTTTTCTAGGAACCGCGGCGGTGCTGTGGTTAGAATGCAGTACTGCAGGCTACTTCACCAGACTGCCAGCTATCTGCAATTTGGCAGTTCGAATCTTACCTGGCTCAAGGCTGACTCAGCCTTCCATCCTTCCAAGGTGGGTAAAATGAGGACCCAGATTGTTGGGGGCAAGAGGCTGACTCTGTAAACTGCTTAGAGAGGGCTGGAAAGCACTGTAAAGCGGTATATAAGTCTAAGTGCTATTGCTATTGTCCCTTCCTTCCTTCCTTCCTTCCTTCCTCCCTCCCTCCCTCCCTCCCTCCCTCTTATTAGAAGGCAGTATAGCAGGCTAACTTTGTCCCTTGCCACCAGTTCGATCCTGACCGGCTCAAGGTTGACTCAGCCTTCCGTCCTTCCGAGGTGGGTAAAATGAGGACCCAGATTGTTGGGGGCAATAGGATGACTCTGTAAACCACTTAGAGGGCGGTAAAAGCACTGTAAAGCCGTATATAAGTCTAAATGCTATTGCTATTTAAGATATATTAATAATTTAGTTTATTCAGCATGAAACGGAGCTTAGTTATGTAGCATGAGGCTGTATATTCTGCAATATTGGGACTTCCAGTGACTCAACAGCAGGTCAGAGGAAGAGCTGCTGCGGGACAGAGATGACCGTTGCTCTTTAAAAATTACGATTTAAGTGGAGTTGATTTAAATCGAGCCTTTCCGCTCGTGATTGAAATCATGATTGAAATTGGCTTGATTTAAATCAGATCTGGAAGACAAACCAGGATCACGAAGGTCAAGGCTGGGGCTGAAGGAGGGGACTTCTCCTGAACATGACATAACATGAAGGCACTTTACAAGCCAGTCTTTGCATCATGGTGGAGGAAAAAAAATCAACTGTTTTTCAAAGCAGAATTCCATCCTAAAGTAGAACCTTAGAGTACATAACCAGGACCTAAGCAAGAAAAGCAACAAGGAAAAATAAAAAGAGAGAACGTGTGTCCACAAACGGGAGCTTCCTGGAGGCATCAGCCAGGCTGAATTTGTTTTTACCCAATTGGCAAAGGAAAGTTTACACCCTTATCTTTAACCAGCCCTGAACTTCTGAAGCACGCAAGCAAACCTTCCTCATACTTTTTCTGACTGGGAAAAGCTGGCAAGCTCCGAAGGCTGTCAGGAACACTCCCTGGGTGCGTATGAAGCAAGGCACGTGCTGTAGAATCACCAGCCTTCCCACCCCTCGAAGGGAGCTGGCGGCACCCCAAATGCCATCCTTCCCAACCGCATCGTGGCAGTAGCCCTTTGCCACGATGCCCATCCTGCCAAGTTCCAGACTCCTGTCATTACTCCGCAGCATAAAGATCAGCCTATGATGGGCAAACCGTGGGGGTCAGAGTCTGGAAATTAAAGGTAACTGGACTTGGGATCCTTTCCTTAATAGCCTGTTATCTTCCACAAGAACCTGTACTTATTTCCAAAGTAAGGTTTTTGTTTGGTGAGGCAGGCACTTGTTACATTATCATTAGGCCCAGAGTAGGTGCACTGGCCTATACTCCAAAGTAGACCTAGGCACAACGAAAACTCCCAAGCTGGAAGGAAACCTATCTTCCCTAGATTTCTGGAGCCAGCTCTTGTCTAAAATGGCCACTTCTTATGGTCTAAAGTGGGGGGAGCATGTTGGGGTCACACACAGGCGTGCCCACATCCATAATTTTATGCACCCCGCTCCCCCGTGCTCCCCCCGCTTTTGGCATATGATGGCACGATGGGCCTGTTAGGCCCATTTTTTTGCTCTCCCCAGGCTCCAGAGCCTTTCTAGGAGCCTGGGGAGGGCAAAAACGGCCTTCCCCACTCTCCCAGAGGCCCTCCGGAGGCCGGAAACAGTGTGTTTCCTGACTTCTGGTGGGCCCAGAAGGCCCAAAAATCAGCTGGCTGGCACACGTATGCATGCTGGAGGTGAGCTCACATGCCCACCGATATGGCTCCACGTGCCACCTGTCACCTGACAGGCTAGACCTGTCATCACAGGTCTAGCCTCTTGCTGAAGAAACCCAAGGGAGTCTTGCCAAGACAATTGTTGTTCATTGCAAAGTTGTCTCCGACCCACCGCCACCCCATGGACCACATTCCCCCAGGCCTTCCTGTCCTCTACCATCCTCCGGAGTCCATTTAAGCTCACACCGACTGCTTCGGTGACTCCATCCAGCCACCTCATTCTCTGCCGTCCCCTTCTTCTTTTGCCTTCAATCTTTCCCAGCTCTTCTCCAAGGAGTCCTTCCTTCTCGTTAGGAAGGGGTTGCAAGACAATACACAGGGCATAACTTTGCAGGGTTGTTGTTGGGGGGGGTGAACTGGAAGAGGAAGGGGTATTAGGATGTTCACTGCTTTACTTATAAAGTAACAAATGTGGGAGAAATAATTAAGTGACCAGTTCTATCACCTTAAAGCAGGGGTCTCCAACCTTGGCCACTTTAAGCCTGGCGGACTTCAACTCCCAGAATTCCCCAGCCAGCTTTACTTTGCTGGCTGGGGAATTCTGGGAATTGAAGTCCGCCAGGCTTAAAGTGGCCAAGGTTGGAGACCCCTGCCTTAAAGGACCTACAAAAATCACAAGGAATGCTCCTTGCCCAAATAGAAACCAGAAAATAAATCAGAAAGGTGACCAAAATGATGGGGGGAGGGGGAAAAACAGAAGAAAGGTAGGCAAATTTCCTCATCTCTCTCCCCACCCCCCCAAAATCAGTATTGACTGGCTAGCTGGCTCAGTGGCTAAGACACCGAGTTCATCGATCAGAAAAAAATATTATAAAATATGGGACTTATTTTATCAATGGCTAGACCATACAACATGGACATGAAACGGATGTTATAATACAATATATGGAAATGATTTTAATGGGATGAAAATGCCGTTGTTAAATGAACGGACCAAATGAGAATAATGATATATATTAGATTGATAGCCTGAGAAAATCGGCACTTCAGCCGTTCGAATCCCTAAGCAGAAGTCTCCTGCGTGAGCAGGGAAGGTGGAGTAGATGACCTCGGAGGTCCCTTGCAGCTCCGTTACCGTTAAAAGTATCAATTGGCATTTGTTTGACAGTTCAAGAATATCCTTGTTGATCTAGCGTCATTCGGGGGGGGAACTCCCTAGTAAAACGCGAGTCTAAATATAAGCCTTAGAAGCGGTCAAGAAACAAGACAAGATTGACAGGCAACCTTCTTCCCCAACCCCCTAGCAATTAAACCCAGGTGCAAAAATATCAGAAACCAGGTGCAAAAAATACAACCAGGTGCTCCTGAAAAGCAAAGACGGAAAAAGCGAAGTTTTCCTCCAACTTCAAAAGTTGTTCCGACGACCAAGTCTTACTATCGGGGTGAGAGAAGAACGAGCGCAGAGCCCGAATTTCGTTCCTACAAGGACCCCCCCCCCGACCCCTTGTAACATACATCGCCGTTACTCTTTCCTTAGCCAAAAGCCACAAGCGGGCAAAAAAAAAAAAAAACGACAAAACGCGGAGAGCAGAGAAGGAAGGAGAACGTTTCTCTCGCTTTCTTTTAAAAAAGAAAGTTGGAAATGTGCAATCCCTAAAGTGGTCCGCACCTTACTCGAAGGAGTAAAAAAAAAAAAAAAAGACGCTCTGGACACCGAGCCCGGACCCCAAGGTTCCTTCCAACCCTCCCGGCAAAGACAACGAGAGAGTAGCACTTACTCCGCCGAAATCTCGAAGCTGCCACTGGACTACTCCGAAGTTACTCGCAGGAGAAGGGGGGGGTCGTAGAGATGCCGCCGGCAACGCGGAGGATAGAGCTTCTCCGCTGCTTCTCGCCCAGCGCAGCGCTAGTCCTAAACCTATAGTCTTAGCCGCCACCACCACCCCCTACTCCTCCTCCTCCTCCTCCTCCTCCTAAGGGGCCGGCGGTTCCCTCGTAGGGTTCTTATAGGATCAGCTTGGGACAGCCAGGTGTCGCCCGAGCGCCCTCTACAGGTTCACCGGCGCCCCTGCAGGCTCTAGCGCTTCACCTCCGCCGAGGGAGGGGAAGGGTCCGCTGGGGAATTCTCCTCCTCCTTCTCTCCCCTCCCCGCACCTGCGAGGTTTTCAGCTACTGCTGGGTTGGCAAAGCAAGACAGGTGCAAGCCGGGAGTTCTAGCACGTGCCTCGCTCCAGCCTGCCAGCCTGGAGGGTTTGGGGCAGGGGTGAAATCCAGCCGGTTCTGACAGGTTCTGGAGAACCGGTAGCGGATATTTTGAGTACTTCCGAGTACTGGCAAATACCACCTCTGGCTGGCCCCAGAGTGGGGAGGGAATGGAGGTCTTGCAATATTCTTCCCCCAGCAGGGGAGGGAAGGGAGATTTTGCAGTATCCTTCCCCTGGCGTGAGGTGGGATTGGAGATTTTGCAATCTCCTTTCCTTGCCTACCAAGCCACGCCCACAGAACCGGTAGGGGAAAATTTTGGATTTCACCCCTGATTTGGTGTTTTCACGGTGTTAGGTGCACCCGGAGCAGGGCTGTCTTAACAGCATAATGGGCAAAGCTTTGTTGGGCAAAACAATGTACTGGGGTCCCTACGACAACTACTCACAGGAATAACAATGTAAATGGTTGATAAAATTAAATGTGTATTTATCAGTGTTATTCTATTAATGCATGTTAGTCTTAATTTAAAAAATGCAGGTCAAATGTAATAAATAGGTTGCCGTATTTATATGACACAAGGTGCATTGAAGGGTTAACATACACAGATAAGTATTTATATGACACAAGGTCCATCGAAGGGTTAACATACAAGCCCCTATGCTTGAGGAGCCCACGGGCAAGTGCCCGTCGGGCCCCTGCACTAAGACAGCCCTGGCCCAGAGAATTGGTCCACTTCACCAGTTTGGAATGCGAAGCTTTTTCAAGGCAGCCAGTGGTTCTCAGCCTGTGGGCAACATTAAGGAATGTGGACTATAGCTCGGACTAGGAGTTAAATTCAACATATCTTAACAGTTGCCAAGACGCTACTGGAAGGATTCAGGCTTACTGCAGTGTAAGTCCTCAAAATAGTTTGTTTATTATTTATTTATTTATTATTTATTTATTTATTAAATTTATATACCGCCCTACTCCCAGACGGGACTCAGGGCGGTGAACAGCCAGAATAAGATACAATAAATACAAAAGTTAAAAAATCATATTAAACCAAACTAAATAATTTGGCTCAACAGTTTAAAAATCCAATTATAATTATAAAAATTTAAAAACCCAAAATAAAGGAGGTTAAGCCAGCCCAGCTTGTTCAAATAAAAATGTTTTTAAGGCGCGGCGAAAAGTTTAAGCAGATTACTTGCCAAAGTGGCAAGAGCTGCTGGAAGGATGCAGGTTTATTGCAGTGTAAGTCCTCAAAAGGGTTTAACCAGGTTTCTTGTTTATCCTAATACAGGCAGTCCTCCAGTTACATCGACTATTAAGCCCAAAATCATATGTGCGAGGGGAACCTTTACCTTTAAGAGTGGGAGAGCTATTCTGAAGGGAGCCTTGCACTTAAATTATTACCCTAAACGTTATAATTTTTGACAAGCAGAACCTACAAACTGCACACTTTCCAGGTGTATTAAGACTTCAGGTAATCCTCAAATTACAACCACAATTGAGAACAATTTATTTTTTTTTGTTGTGAAGAAAGACAGGTTCTTCAGTGAGGCGTGCCGAAATTTAGGACTTCGTTTGCCAGTTAAGTGAATCCCTGCACTTAAAATAAATCATTAATGTGGTCATTAAACAAACCGGATTTCCCCCTTTTGGTTTTGCTCGTTGGAAGCTGTCTGGGGAGGTTGCAGATGTGACTCTGGAACATTGCAACACTCATAAACACACACCAATTGTCAAGCAGCTGAATTCTGATCATGTAGGGTTGCTGTGAGTGTCATCAGTGACCATAAGTGCTGTAACTTGTGTCGCTAAATGAACGACAGTGCTCAAAATTCTCGGATTGGTTAACTTAGAACTAGATCGCTTGCGATCAGACTTAGGTATTGCATACAAATTTATACGCAGTAATGTTTTATCTGTAAATGATTTTTTTTGTTTCAATCACCATAATACACACGATAACAACCGCTTTAAACTTAAACTTGACTGTAAAAAATACAATTTCTGTAATAGAGTTGTCAAAAATCTGGAATGCTCTACCTGATCCAGTTGTCTCAGCTACACATTCTCACAGTTTCAGTCACAAATTAACTTCCGTGGACCTTACTTCACACTTAAGTGGTCAGTAGAGGGGGGGGCGCGTGCATAAGTGCACTAACGTGCCAATCGTCCCTGTCATTGTATTTTTATTCTCCTATTCTTGTTCTCGTTTTTGTTTGACAAATTGTAATAAATAGTAAATCAAGGACCACCTCAGTGGTGGGCTCCAGCCGGTGTTATCAACGGTTTTCTTCATGCACGCGCTTTGCATGGAATCACCGTGCGCATGTTCGTTTCGCTCACATGTGCGCCAAACTTATACTCCGCACAAGCACGTTAGGCTTCTGCCCAGCTGAGGTGCGGCAATCCACTCTGCCGCGCCTATCAGCTAGGCTAAAAAACAAGAAATAAAGGTAGGAAGAAAGCCGGGATGGGCGGGAGAGCCAAGTTCCCAATCAAAGAGAACCGGTTCGGTGATGTCACATCATCACCACTACCGGCTCGGCCGAACCGGGCCAAACCGGGAGCAACCCACCACTGGACTACCTGTACTATTTCTGTTGGTCATAGAATAACAGGAACTGGAGCCCAACACATGTAAAGGACTGGCTGTTGTGAAAGTTGGTCACGAACAACAAACTTAAGAAGGGGCAATGAAGGTTGGGTAACCCAGGAATTGGAAGAGGGCTCCCATGTAGTAAATGTAAAGGTTCCTTTCGCACATATGTGCTTGTCATTCCCGACTCCAGGGGGGGATCTCCGTTTCTAAGCCAAATAGCCAGCGCTGGCCGAAGACGTCTCTCTGGTCATGTGGCCAGCATGATTAAACACCAAAGGCGCACGGAACGCTGTTCCCTTCCCACCAAAGGTGTCCCTGTTTTTCTACTTGCATTTTTTACGTGCTTTCGAGCCGCTAGGTTGACAGAAGCTGGGACAAGTAACGGGAGCTCACCCCATTATGCGGCACTAGGGATTCGAACCGCTGAACTGCCAACCTTTCGATCGACAAGCTCAGCGCCTAAGCCACTGAGCCACTGCGAGCTTTGTAGAATAGATGCCAATTCTGGATACAAGCTCTTTTCCATGATATACAGGTAGTTCTCTGACTTAGGACCACAGTTCAGCCCAAAATTTAAGTTGCTAAGTGAGACATTTCTTAAGTGAGTTTTGCCCCATTTTACGATCTTTCTTACCACAGTTGTTAAATGAATCACCTGTAGCTGTTAAGTTAGTAACACAATTGTTAAGTGAATGTGGCTTCCCCATTGATTTTGTTTGTCAAGAAGGTCGCAAAAGGGGAGCATATGACCCCAGGACACTGCAACTGTCATAAATATGAGTCAGTTGTCAAGTGTCTGAATTTTGATCCCTTGACCATGGGAATATTGCGACAGTTGTGAGTGTGAAAAACGATCATAAGTCACTTTTTTCACTGCCATTGTAACTTTGAATGGTCACTAAAAGAATGACGGCTATTGCTTAACGCATTGTAAGCCGCCCTGAGTCTCCGGAGAAGGGCGACATATACCATATTTTCCGGCGTATAAGACGACCCTCCTCAGAGCCATTTAAGGCTCGTCAGAGCCTTATGGGCTGGTCTGCCTGGTTACAGGAGAATGAGACCCGGCGTATAAAACGACCCCCGACTTTTGAGAAAATTTTTGTGTGTTAGAAAGTAGTCTTATACGCAGGAAAATACAGTAAATCAAATTTTAAAAAAACAAAAAACCAAACTGTTGCACGTCAGTTCGTCAGCCGGGATTTTCGCGGGGCTCGACGGAGCCCGCTAATTCCCCAACCGCCTCGCCGCGATGCCAAACTGGAAGTCCCAAACTCATATTTGGCTTGCAAAATTCATCCTTTATCGAACTTGTGTTCTGTTCGTTTTGTCTTACAAGAATTCTAACATTGCGTCAAGCAAGCAAGAGAAATTCGATTGCCCGATTTTGTGCATCCTCCAAAAAATTGCTGAAGAGGCTCTTTGAATGAGAAATGAAACATCTCCAAAGAAAGTCCAGCTGCCTCTTGAAAAAGCACCTTTGGGACAACTATGGAGGACTGAAAAATCTCCATAGACTTCCAAAAAGATACGTTTTTTGTGAGTCAGTAGGTAGCTCAAAGGATCTTACAGCATTTTAAAGACTAATGTATTCTAGCAAGTTATTAATGGCCGTTACTTCCTTGTAAATTTTTAGCAATGCACCTTTAGAAACTACCTGAAAGATTGAAGTAGATAAAGGACAGAGAATATATTCTGTCTCCTACTAAACTTAATCACTTACTGCAATGCTAAAATGCTTGCATGTTACAAATTAAGGTGTAAATCTCATTATAGCTGTTTCATTCCCTCACTCTGAAATCCATTAAGCTTCAGATTTAGGATTGCCAACAAGTTTCAGAGGGTAAAAGGATTTGTTTTAAAAAAATCCTTTTAAAAGAGTGTAGGTGTTCACGATTAAGCATAACAAGCTGATGTCTCCCATTTTCCTATTGCAAACGCAGGACTTGAAGTGACATTAATGATGTCCTTTGCAAAACTGATTTTTATCTGCTGAAAATAAATCACATTGCAGCATTTTAAGTGTAGGAAAACAAATGTGTATGGACTTTAACATTTGCACAGTTTGTTTATATATGTTTGGAAATTAACCTGGAACCAACTTCCAACCAGGAGGGGTCAGTCAGAACTGATGACGGCGAAAGAGCTAAATAAAAAATGTCAATGGATTAAAATGCTTTGAAATTTTCAAATGGAAAAATGAATCAAAGTATATGCTGATCATATTAACATTTTTAAAAATATCTGTTTTTAATGAGATTTCCCCCCCCCCCCCCAAGGAAGAATGCTTAAAGTTGGAGCTTTCCATTTGAAAGAAGCAAGGATCTGACTCAAAAGGTTGAACTCTTGATAAAATTTTATCCGTTGCGTATATGTCAACACAATCACAGCCCTAAACATGGAGTTTCTACACATCAGAGTAAAGATCTTTCCCTTTAAAGAGAGCAAGAGAACTCAACTGCTTTCACTTTTACAGTAATCTACAATCCAGTTTGGTTTAATGGTGAAAGCTCCAGGTTAGTAACTAGGAGGCTATGGGTTCTAATTTTACCTTAGCTGTGAAAGCCAGCTGGTGACTTTGGACCAGTCACTTTGTGTCACCACTGGAACTGCTTTCCAGTTAAACAAAAAATCTCTTGCCTTATTTTTTTGCAAAATGAACATGCAAAGCAGAGGTAGGTTTCAGCCGATTCTTACCAGTTCTGGAGAACCGGTAGTGGAAATTTTGAGTAGTTCGGAGAACCGGCAGTAAAAATTCTGACTGGCCCCAGCCCCATCTCTTCTATGTCTCCCAAGTCCCAGCTGACCGGGAGGAAATGGGGATTTTGCAGTAATCTTCCCCTGGAGTGGGGAGGGAATGGAGATTTTATAGTATCCTTCCCCTGCCACGCCCACCGAGCCACGCCCACCGAGCCACACCCACAGAACCAGTAGTAAAAAAATTTGAAACCCACCACTGATGCAAAGACATACATGGCAAAACTCAGCTGAGAGGTATATATGGAAAGGTGTATTGGTTAATTGAACTTTATAGGTTAGCATGCAGGCCCAACCATAAGGACATTTCTGAGAAATAACAACAGAGAAATAACTCAGACTTATAAGCCGCTTCACGGTGCTTTACAGCCCTCTCTAAACAGTTTGCAGAGTCAGCACATTGCCCCCAACAATCTGGGTCCTCATTTTACTCCAGGCTTCAAAAATTTTAACAAAGGATTCTCTGCCTAGTTGCTGGGTGGGTGTGGCCATAGTGGGTGTGGCCTAGTTGGTGTCCTGCACCATGGGGGGGGATGTTTTGCACTCCCCGGGCTCCGGAGGCTTTTCTCGAGCCTCCAGGAGGTGAAAACAGCCATTTCCAGCCTTCCTGCACTTCCAGTAGGTCCATTTTTCACCCTTCCTGAGCCTCCGCGCGCATCCTGCACTTACCTGCATCCAAAATGGGCCGCGTGGGGACTCCTGGGAGAGGAGAGGAGGGGTGGGCGAGGCTAGCCAGGATGGGATTTGGGGGTTCTCCGAACTGCATAGCATCTTAGCTAGAGGTTCTCCTTAACCCCCAGCAGCCCACCCCTGTTTTACCGACCTCGGAAGGATGGAAGGCTGAGTCAACCTTGAGCCTGGTGAGATTTGAACAGCTAAATTTCAGGCAGCCAGCAGTCAGCAGATATAGCCTGCAGTACTGCACTCTAACCACTGCGCCACCTTGGCTCCTAAATAAAGGAATGGACCAAGGGTGAAATCCAGCAGGTTTTGACACGTTCTGGAGAACCAGTAGAGGAAATTTTGAGTAGTTTGGGGAACCAGCAAATACCACCGCTGGCTGGCCCCAGAGTGGGATGGGAATGGAGATTTTGCAATATCCTTCCCCTGCCACGCCCACCAAGCCACACCACGCCCATCAAGCCACGCCGACAGAACCGGTAGTAAAAAAAAAATTGGATTTCACTACCGGAATGGACACATTTCTTTGTGTGGGGCAGGCAAATTGCTGTTCTTAATTAATTAATTCTGAGTACTCTCAGAAATAGAGCAGGCCACCTCTCTGAATAGGGATTTGAGTGAAGTGGGGAGGAAGAAGGACATTTATGTAGCTGAAAGCAAATTATTTGTTTGGGGCTAAAGTCAACCTCCATCTTTGCCTTCGAGTTGGTCAATAAAGATCTGGAAAACTCTGCAGCGACCAACGCCATCAGCTCAAAGAAGAGCCAAGCCTTGTTCTGGCTATTTGTGTGCTAAGTTTGTGTGTACATTTTGCTGTTGGGGGGGGGGGGGGGACAAGGGTCTGGTTTTGTTTGGGATCAGGGAGGACATCAGATTAATGAAATCTGCAGAGGATTAGTTTGCTTTGATTCTGGAAAACTGCAGAGGGGAAAGAAAAAACACGAGAGGTACTTCACAAGAAGAGTCCACTCCGCTCCTCTACTCACCACCAGGCTTGAAATTTTGGGCTTGGACAATCTGGAACTGTGCCGTCTGCGGTATGATCTAAGCTTAATACACAAAATTATCTGCTACGTCTTGCTTGTCAATGACTTCTTCAGCTTCAGCTACAATAATACACGGGCAAACAATTGGTGCAAACTCAAGGTAAACCACTCCAAATTCAATTGCAGAAAATACTTCAGCAACAGAGTGGTCAATGCCTGGAATGCACTACCTGACTCTGTGGTTACATCCCCCAAACCCCATAACTTTAACCTTAGACTGTCTACTGTTGACCTCACCCCATTCCTAAGAGGTCTGTAAAAGGGGCATGCATAAGCGCACCAGAGTATCTATTGCCTCTGTCCTACTGTCTCCATTTATTTGTATTAATTTCTTTCGTTCATATCCATGTTTATGTTTATACCTGCTGTCTTGTACATGTTTGTCAAACTAATAAATACAAATACAAATACAATTGAAAAAGGAAGGAGCCTTTGAGAGGGTCAGCTGAGCTCAGTTTGCAATGCACTTTCAGTCCTAATTGCAATTTAATAAGGAACAGGAGAGCTTTTTCCATTTGTCCCTAAGACACGTCAGCCTGTCTTTAAAGGGGCAGGAAAAGAATCAATTGCCGATTATAACTGTCTGGTTTGGTTCTGCAACCCAACAAGACAGACACGGACTTCAGAGGATAATTAGAACTGCAGAAAAAACAATGGCTACCAACCTGCCTTCCATGGAGGACCTGTATGCTGCACAAGTCAAAAAGAGGGCTGGGGAAATATTTACAGACCCGTCGCATCCTGGACATCAACTGTTTCAACTCCTACTCTCAAAATGATGCTCTGGAGCACTGCACACCAGAACAACTAGACACAAGGACAGGTTTTTGAACGCCATCACTCTGCTTAACAAATAATTCCCTCAACACTGTCAAACTATTCATTAAGTCTGCATTACTATTAAATCTTCTCATCGTTCCTATCACCCATCTCCTCCCACTTATGACTGTATGACTGTAATTTGTTGCTGTATCCTTACGGTTTATATTGACCGTTTGCTGATATGATTTCATTGCTTATTTGTTCCCTATGACTATCATTAAGTGTTGTACCTTATGATTCTTGACGAACGTATATTTTCTTTTTAGGTACACTGAGAGCATACGCACCAAGACAAATTCCTTGTGTGTCCAATCACACTTGGCCAATATTCTATTCTGTTCTGTTCTGTTCTGTTCTGTTCCGTTCCATTCCGTTCCGTTCCATAAATATAAATACTGATTTTTCCCCCCTTTCCTCTTTCCACGTTTACCTGTCCCTGTTTAATTTCTTTCACAGCACAATTCGTTTTTCCATGATTGTGTTTCTCTATAATATTGTACAATTGAAACAGGATAAATGGGAGAGGAGGGAGAAGAGTCCAAATAATTTACAGTGAACTTTCTAGGCTCTTGTTTTTAACTTCAATATTCATGTACCTTGTGTGGCCGAATTTCTGTTTCCCTGGATCAAACAGCCCTGTTGATTGCGCAAAAGACATGTTTGGCCATCCTTGGGAGATAATGCGGCTGACAGCGGCAGTTTAATCTGAAAAACCTGCAGACAATGTTCAAGACTCAATAGAACCTTCCTTGAATGGCTTTCAAAGATCCAAGGGCAGAGATTTGGGCTTGGCCCCTTGTTGATAAGGATATTTCAGCTCTCCTGTCTCAAACCCTAATGCAGGGGTGTCAAACTCAAGGCCCAGGGGCCAGATCTGGCCCGCGGGGCACTTAGATCTGGCCCACAGAGCTGCCCTTAGAAACAGCGAAGGACCAACCCGCGGTGCCTCTGCCAGCAAAAGCGGGCTCCCAATCTCCGTTTTCGGCTCGGACGGCCTCCTGCAACCTTCTGCCAGTGAAAATGGAGCTCGGGAGGGCCTCTTGAGTTTTCTTGATCCCCCCCTTTTTTTTTTAAATTGATTTATATGCCGCCCTTCTCCGGAGACTCAGGGCGGCTTACAATGAGTTAAGCAATAGCCTTCATACTTCTGTATATTTATACAAAGTCAGCTAATTGCCCCCACAAACTGGGTCCTCAATTTACCCACCTTAGAAAGGATGGAAGGCTGAGTCGACCTTGAGCCTGGCTGGGATTGAACTCGCAGAAATTGCAGGCAGCTGGATCTTAATTGCTGCCTTTAGTAGGAGGCATTAGCCCCCTACGCTACTCAGGCTCAGCCTTCTCTGCGGATCCCACGGTCGCAGGTTTAATTCATGGCAATGGTGGACATTTCCTTGATACAGCATCACTTTAGACCAGGGGTATAAAAAACTCAATTTCATCAGGGTTGTGTTTGACCTGGGGGTGGGGGGAGGTGGGGCAGCATGGCCAGCTTGACATAGGGTTCTCTGAACTACTCAAAATTTCTGCTACCGGTTTTCCAGAACTGGTCAGAACCTGCAGAAACCCACCTCTGCTGTGTAGTCTTCCAAAAATCAACACGCACACCAGTGGTGGTATTCAGCCGGTTTGCACCGGTTCGGGAAAACCGGTAGTGCTGATTGTCGGTCCGCCCACCCGCCCCGGCTCCAAGTCGTGCTATTTAGACACGTTTTCAAGGCCGGGTGCATGGGCGGAAGGCCGGGCGAATGTGCAGACAGAGCACGTGGTAACGGTAAGTAAAACCCACCCGTGACGCACACCCCCAATTCCGCAAAGATTTCTAGTGTGCCACAGGAGCGGCAATGTTGTGTAAGAGAATTATCTGTGGCTTTGTACACCAGAGGTCGGCCTACCGACCTCCCACCCAGCACTGCCACATTAGAGAACTGTTTCTTCAGGATCTGTGGCACAACTGCTCTTGTCTTTGTGGGCTCGTGAGACTCTGCATATTCAAAGGCAAGAAAAGAAAACGCCACACCGGACGGCAGCTTTAGCTCGGTGAGGATTTTATTGGCAGGACAAGCCATAAGGACAATGGTAGATACGGACCTCTTTTTTCCAGAATTAACAACTAAAGGCCCTTTCGAACAACTCTAGTGAAGCTAGGCAGTTTCAGGAGAACAAACATCCTGCAAAATGGGTCAGGCCGGGGACCCCCCAATTTTTATTTCAGAGGCTTAATCGGTAGCTTTCAAACCAAGAAAAACCAACAACTGCTTAGAAACACGTTTGTGATTGTGGGCAAGATAAAACTTCTTATCAGAAAGCTTGCTTGCCACTTCAGTCTCTCCCTCACAAATAAGCAGCCCTCCCAGGACCGACAAACCCACTCATGGTGTGGCTTCGTGGGCGTGGCAGGGGAAGGTTACTGCAAAATCCCCATTCCCTCCCCACTCCTGGGGGAAGGATATTTCAAAATCTCCATTCCTACCCCGCTCCAGGGGAAGGATACTGCGAAATCCCCATTCCCTCCCCACTCCTGAGGGAAGGATATTTAAAAATCTCCATTCCCACACCACTCTAGGGGAAGAATACTGCAAAATCCCCATTCCCTCCCCACTTCTGGGGGAAGGATATTTCAAAATCTCCATTCCCACACCACTCTAGGGGAAGAATACTGCAAAATCCCCATTCCCTCCCCACTCCTGGGGGAAGGATATTTCAAAATCTCCATTCTCATCCCACTCTGGGACCAGTCAGAGGTGGTATTTGCCAGTTCTCTGAACTACTCAAAATTTCCGCTACCAGTTCTCCAGAACCTGTCAGAACCTGTTGGATTTCACCCCTAGGTTTTCTTCCACTGAGCAAGCTAGCCAGGATTCTGAGTGATTGGTGCACCAGCTGAGAATAGGGTTATATTATTATATCACCATTCACACAGAGTCCAAAGCCAGCTTACTTTTTTATTACTTTACGTTCACTGAGCATAAAAATGCGGTGAAAAGCAAGAAGTGCTTGAAGGAAGAGAGTCTACTGAGGCAGGATGCTGAGCCCGAATCTGCCAGATGCTGCTAGGCTGTTAACTTACCCACAAAGGACAATTTCTATTGTTCACACTAGGAAGATTGGACTGGCTCCAATGTGCAAGTTTTGACATGAGTTTGTGTCTATCCACGCAACAGCGTGGATAGACAGATAGGAGGCATATATGTCTCAGCATCCTGACACACAAACCATCTCCATCCCTTCCTTTTTATCACAACTTTGCATCCATCAGGATGTAATCAGTATTCTCAATAATTTGAGCAAAAGGGGCTTGGAGAAATATCCATCTCTAGATGTTTCCTGGATTTTGGCTGCTGTCTCTAGAGATGAAAGAAATCGCTGGATTGGGAAGAGTCGGGAGACTGAAAATAAGAAACATCTGGTATGGAGACCGCAATTATCTATGGCAAGGAGATGCCACCAACAATGTTTTTGGTCCTTTACTTCTGCTTCTGGAGACGGGAACAAGATTTTGGAGAAGACTTTAGGAACAACATGGACCTTAATGAAAAATTGAGAAGAAGGAATTACTGGTGCTCTTTTTAATATGAGGCGAGCATAATCGGGAGCAATATTTTCATTCCTTATCGTGAATACAGGTAATCTTCAACTTTCAACAGTTCATTTAGTGACCCTCCGAAGTTACAATGGCGCTGAAAAAAAGTGACTCGTGACCGTTTTTCATTGCCACATCCTCATGATCACATGATCAAAATCCAGCCGCTTGGCAACTGACTCCTACATAAGATGGTGGCTGCATCCCGAAGTCATGTGACCAGTGGTGGGATCCTCACGGGTTGACAACCGGTTCGGTGATCGCGTGCCTGACGCTGTGAAGAAATTGTCACTTCCGGGTTTCTTCAGAGGAGTAACACAGCTGATTCGCATGGCAATCGGATCTGCCGCGTGAATCAGCTGAGGAGATAAGCAGTGGTGAAATGTAAAATTTGTTACTACCGGTTCTGTGGGTGTGGCTTGATGGTGGTGGGTAATGTGGGTAATGGGTGGGCGTGGCCAACTTTTTTTTTTTTTTACTTTTAAAACCATTTTTTCTACAACCTCTTCGGCCGAAAAAAATGCTTTTAAAAGGCTCTGACGATCCAAGCTGAGCTGTGTGATCATCAGAGGCTTTTTTTTTTTACTTTTAAAAGGATTTTTTCGGTGGAAGAGGTTGTAAAAAAATGCTTTTAAAAGGCTCTGATGATCAGGCAACTCAGCTGGGATCGTCAGAGCCTTTTAAAAGCATTTTTTAAACAACCTCTTCAGCCAAAGAGGTTGTAGAAAAAATGCTTTTAAAAGGCTTTGACGATCCCAGCTGAGCTGCACGATCATCAGAGGCTTTTTTTCCCTAACTTTTAAAAGCATTTTTTTCAGCCAAAGAAAAAATGCTTTTAAAAGTTAAAAAAAAACCCCTTTAATGTTGTGCAGCTCAGCTCGGCATGGAGGGGAGGCAAGGATTTTTCCTAACAGTTCTTCGAACCACCCGTTGCCATCACTACGGTGATCCGGTCCGAACCTGAGATGAAGGTAAGAAAATAGCACCGGTGGTCAGATCTGATTGTTGGGACGAACCGGTTTGTTCTTAGCTGATCATCGGAGCTACCGGTTCGTCAGAACCAGTCTGAACCAGTAGAATCCCACCACTGCATGTGACCCCTTTGCAACCTTCTGACAAGCAAAGTCAACGGGGAAATCAGATTTGCTGGATCACCGTGTTACTAACTGCAGTGGCAAGAAAGGTGAAATGAGGCAAAACTTTCACTTAACGACTTTCTCTCTTTAGCAACAAGAAATTCTGGGCTTGTAATTTTGCGGTTGTAAGTCAAGGAGTACCTGTACTCAAATTTTGATTGAATGTTTCAAGCAGGAAGGGAAAGATAGCTCACTCAGGAACAGCCCCAAGTCTTCTGTTCACTCTTCAGCCGATTGCTCTTAGCTTGTGTCAACCCAAAACTACAAACGGTACATCCCGCCTGGAGGGTTGATCGTGAAAGAGGACGGCTGTTAAGTTATTTGGATCAAAGTCCCACACGAGTCTTTATATGGAAGGCTTATCTAGATCAAAGATCAAGCCACAAAGCTTGCTGAAGTTGCTGAGCGGTTTTGAGAGAGGTTAGGCAAGATGCAAAAATGTTAATGCTCCAGCTTATCTGCCTGTGTTAAGTAAATTCAGTCAGAACTGAAGAAGCTTCATGGAGGAAAAAGCAAAATGTCTTCAAGGGGGTGGGGGGAAACCCCAAGAAAGTCCAGTTGTCTTTTGAAAAAAAGCACCTTGGGAACAACCATGAATTGGGATGACTGAGAATCTCAGTCACAGACATTAAAATAAAGGGCACAATCTCCTGGTGGAAAAGCCCAGAGATTCCTATGAGGCACACGGCTGTGGCCAGGGGGGCTTTCTATCATGTTTGCCTGATTTACCAGTTGTGTCCCTTTTTAGACTGGGATGCCCTGCGCACGGTCACACACACCCTCGTCACATCCCGTCTGGACTACTGTAACACTCTCTACATGGGGCTCCCCTTGAAGAGCACCCGGAGGCTTCAACTGGTCCAGAATGCGGCCGCGCGGGTGATTATGGGAGCGACTCGACGCACCCATGTGACTCCTTTCCTGCGCGAGCTGCACTGGCTCCCGGTGGTCTTCCGGGTACGATTCAAGGTGTTGGTCACCATCTTCAAAGCGCTCCATGGCTTAGGACCTGGGTACTTACAAGATCGCCTTCTGCCCCCGATAACCTCCCACCGATCAACATTCTCCCACAGAGAGGGACTCCTCAGGGTGCTGTCGGTCAAACAATGTCGGCTGGCGACCCCCAGGGGGAGAGCCTTCTCTGTGGGGGCACCTGCCCTCTGGAATGAACTGGTATGATACGTATGATTCCCGACCTGCGCACCTCTCGCCGGGCCCAAAAGACCCTTTTATTCCAACAGGCTGGCCTGGCTTAATAAGAATTTGGATGGGGTGTTTTAATTTCTGGGTTTTAATTGTTGGGCCAAGATATTTAATTTCTTTTAAAATTGCTTTTATATTATGTATTTATGGTGTTTTATTGTGGCTGTACACTGCCTTGAGTCCTTTGGGAGAAAGGCGGTATAAAAATGTAATCAAGTAAACTAATAAAACACACCGAAGTTATATACTCAGGTAACCCGGTCAGTTCATTTGTTGTGTGAGATTTTTGGTTATAGGCCAAATTTTCCAACAATGGTACTTTCAAGAAAAAAAATGGATTTTTCTGGAGGGAAGAGCTAGTGTAGGCTCAACAGTAGAGACTGCTCATCTTCAGCTGCCAATGCTGTTATAAGAACTGGCAAAAATACGGGATCCCAGGTTAAGAGAAACAAGAGGCCGGTACAGTCCACTCTGTTCAGCCCACATCTGACATGGGGATGCTGGAATTAGTGATGCTTCATAAATCCTGGGAAAGGAAACTTAGGTTTAATCGTCTTCTCCGAGGAAGCCAAGGTGCAGAAGTGAAAGATAACAAGTCAAGGAATACAGACTCCAGCTGGCAAACAAGACATATCTTGTGGGGGGCCCATATTAGTTTTCAGACCATGTCTTTTACTTTTTTCTTTCGTGTCCGTTGATCGTTGGGCACTTCTCCAAGAAGGCAAGATCCTAGGAGCAGAAGATTCTGATTCAGTTGCGTGGGGGAGACAGCTGGTCACACGGGAGCAACGTAATTCCCAGGGAAAGTGCCAAATTTTTGCGTCCTTCTGGAGACCCCTAGTGCAGGGGGGGGGGAAACACAGAAGAGACCCATGAAGAGAGAATAGAGGTTCAAGGTTCAGAGGCTTTTTTTTTTCTTGGAAGATTCTGGACCAGTCACTTGAAATTAAAAAAAAAATCTCTAAAGAAGATAATATCTTACTTACTCTGCTACTTCTTGTGCCCCAGCTTCAAAGTTTTTGGCAATATTCCTCTCTCCATCTATATTGCCCACATACCGGTACTATAGTATAGATCTATTTCAAGCTATTTAGCTCTCATCAGGTAGCCATACCCTTACTCGGATTCGAACTTGGGCTGCCTGCATATTGTATTAACTGCCTGCAGTTGTATTAACCTCAGAGCCACAAGTTCTCCTCCCTTTATCAGCTTGAGCCAGGAGAGAGATTAAGTGTTTTTCTATCAAAGCTTTTACAGCCCTCTCTAAGCGGTTTACAGAGTCAGCCTCTTGCCCCCAACAATCTGGGTCCTCATTTTACCGACCTCGGAAGAATGGAAGGCTGAGTCGACCTTGAGCCTGGTGAGATTCGAACTGCCGAATTGCTGGCAGCCAGTGATCAGCAAAAGTAGCCTGCAGTACTGCACTCTAACCAATGCGCCACCAAGGCTCTTTGTATAATAAAGATTGATTGATTTGATGTTTTATTTGAATTTATATTTGGGTTTGTATGTATAGGTAAAGGTAAAGGTTCCCCTCGCACATATGTGCTAGTCATTCCCGACTCTAGGGGGCAATACTCATCTCCATTTCAAAGCCGAAAATCCAGTGCTGTCTGAAGATGTTTCCGTGGTCATGTGGCCAGCATGATTAAATGCTGTTACCTTCCCATCAAAGGTGGTCCCTATTTTTCTACTTGCATTTTTTACGTGCTAGGTTGACAGAAGCTGGGACAACTAACAGGAGCTCACCCCGTTGTGCGGGACTAGGGATTTGAACCGCTGAAGTGCCGACCTTTCGATCGACAAGCTCAGCATCTTAGCCACTGAGCCACCACATCCCTTTTTGTATATATAATGAGTTTTATTAAGGTTGTATATGAGTGAATGGCATGGCCTCTGTAGATGCCATATGCTAAATAAATAATAGAATCTGTTTGAGTGGTTTTCTGTCAGGGCATGATCCAGATGGCAGGAGATCTTCTCCATTCATTCAGATCCTGGATCAGGAACAGGCAGCCTAGTAATGAGGACCACCAGTTTGTTTACAACTTTCGCTTTTGGAGACTGTCACTTAATACTACTGGCCACGCCTATCTTTTAATACTATTCTTCAGATGCCTTCAATTAAAACTAAATGCAAAGTTGGCCAGTGGCATGCCTTCAAAGATCTACCTTAGAGCTCCTCCACCTCCAACACTGGAAGTTTTTAAGAAGAGATTGGTCAACCTTTTGTCTGAAATGCTATAGGGCCTTGATGGCGAATCTATGGCATGCGTGTCACAGGTGGGCACATGACTGTTGCTCAAACTCAGCTCCGGTGTGCATGTGTGCACCAGCCAGCTGATTTTCGGGCCTTCTGGACCAACCAGAAGTCAGGAAATGGGCCATTTCCGGCTTCCAGAGGGCCTCTGGGGAGGGAGGCTGTTTTGCCCCCCGCCCCCAGGCTCCAAGAAAGCCTCTGGAGCCTGGGGAGGGCAAAAAACAGGCCTACCGGGCCCACCGATAACCTTTTTGCCATCACGTGCCAAAAGCGGGGGGAACATGGGGGGGGGTCGTGCACACATGTGCGGGGGTTCAGGGTGGGCACTGAATTATGGGTGTGGGCATATGCACACGCTACCCCCCCACATTCTCTCCCCCCCCCACTTTTGGCACGAGATGGCAAAAGGATTAGCCATCACTGGTATAGGGTTTACTCCTTGAGTAAGGGGGTTGGACTAGAAGACCTCCAAGGTCCCTTCCAGCTTCACTTTTCTGTTAAATAAGGCAGTGGTGCCTCACTTGAGGCTACAGGATGTGTGTAGACCTCAAAAGCCTTGGACGCAGCCCTTAGAAACCCTCAGATGTTACTCAAGTCTTACTATGAAGAAAACACATTGCTGGAGGATAAACGTATGCATTATGTCTACGTTTAATCAAACTGGAATGTAAATCCAATGTAGATTTTATGCCAGTCCTGCCCACTCCTTCGGGAGGGCAGTCTCTGACTCCAAAGGCAACTCAAGGTGTGTGTGGAAGAAATTGCAAGCTACTAAAACCTGCCACCGCCCTGCTTTGAAGTGCCCGTCAACACAAATCTTGACCTACCCACAAACCAGCCATCGTCACACTGTTGCATAACATCTACTCGGTCGCCTTCCTGAAGTTCCAATTCATCTTCATTCTGAGGTCTGTATTGGTAGAGGGCCTGGTACCTGCAACACACAAGCTATGGATGAGGACGTCTCCTCCTCATTTATTTAACAGCATACGAGTAGTCCTTAACTCCTGGCTCAGTGACCATTCGAACTACGACAGAAACTCCTTTCCCCAACAGTACAGCGATACTTAATGTGTTACTTGGAATAAGACTTAAGGAAATGTATGGTATAAAATGTATATTACCTTGATATGAAATGAATGATGGTAATATTAGGAATTATGTTAAATGAGATTTCAAATTTAAGGGGTTTAATACAGGGGTGAAATGGCCCCGGTTCGGACCGGATCGCCCGAAGGCGGGTTGTTCGGAGACGGGTGTAGCAAAAATCCCTCCCCACCCCAATGCCTAGCTGAGCCGCACGATCATCAGAGGCTTTTTATTTTATTTTTTAAAGCGTTTTTTCTACAACCTCTTCGGCGGAAAAAATGCTTTAAAAAGTAAAAACAAAGCCTCTTCCGATCAGGCAAGTCAACTGGGATCGTCAGAGGCTTTTAAAAGCATTTTTTCAGCCGAAGAGGTTGTAGAAAAAATGGTTTTAAAAGTTTTCTTTTTTTAAAAAAAAAGTTGGCCACGCCCACTCAGTCATATTACACCCCACCACCACCAAGCCATGCCCACAGAACCGTTAGTAACAAATTTTACGTTTCACCACTGGTTTAATGTAGAGATGAAGAGAAAAATGGAATTTGGTTAAGATTAGAATTAGGATGAATGGATAATATTGAGTTTTTAAAAAAAGAGAGAGAGAGAAAGAAAAACAGAGAGGATAAATACTATGGCAAAAAGGGAACACATAAATTGTGTTGAAATGATTAAAAATTGTTTAAATTTGTGAACCGGCCAATACTTTGTTCAGAAAAAAATACATTGTATGTGTGACTGCCTGTGTGTCAAAAATTTTTTAAAAAAAGTTTAGAAAAAGTAAAAAACAAAAAGTACAGCGATACCTCGGTACTCAACTGCTTTGAAACTCATCGAATTTGGTACTCAGCACATTTTGACGTGAAAATTTTGTCCCAGGACTCATCATTTGTTTAGTACCCGACACAAGTTAGAACTTGTCGGTGTCGACTGCCTTATGACTCACCACATTATTCCTTATGGGAAATATTTGTTTCGTACTCTTCATTTCTGGTACTCATCATGCCTTCCGAATTAACAAGGAGTACTAAGGTACCACTGTATTTACAACCCAGTTCTGAAGTTCTGATAGCCATTCCTCCACCCCAACGGTCCCGTGGCTGCATTTTGGTGATTGACAACTGCAGTGCTCGCTTTAATGATCACCGTGAAAAAAGAAAATATCATAAAATGGGGTCAGTCATGACCTGCTTTACGACCATCATGACTTATGATGAAATTATGGTCATAAGTCAAGGACTACCTGTGTAGTTTTTCCATATACTCCAATTAAAACATTTTTTTTTTCTCCTAAGAGAATCCCAAAGATGTCTTTTCAGGAGGCTACTGGACTTATTTTTTCTTTGAAGGTGTTTTGCTTCTCATCCAAGAAGCTTCTTCAGTTCTGACTGGATGGTGGGGAATGGAAGGAGTTATATTCCTTGCAGACAGATGGTCATCTGAGCACTACTCCGGTGACCCTGAGGACACAGATAAACTGCCAAATGCTTCAAGGACCCTCTATTTATTTATTAGTTCAATTTATATGCCGCCCTCCTCCGGAGACTCAGGGCGGCTTACAATGCATTAAGCAATAGCCTTCATTCTTTTGTATATACCTGCTTAGTAGGGCTTTCGGCCCCACCTAAGTGGTGTTCTTTTTTATACAAAGTCAGCTTATTGCCCCCACAATCTGGGTCCTCAATTTACCTACCTCGGAAGGATGGAAGGCTGAGTCAACCTTGAGCCTGGTGAGATTCGAACTCGCGGTAATTGCAGGCAGCTGGCAGCTAAGTGCTACATAACAACACTTAGTCCGCTGCAACACCAAGGCTCTTTAAGGCTCTAGTAAAGGTAAAGGTTCCCCTCGCACATATGTGCTAGTCATTCCCGACTCTCGGTGGCGGTGCTCATCTCTGTTTCAAAGCCGAAGAGCCAGCGCTGTCCAAAGACATCTCCGTGGTCATGTGGCCGGCATGACTCAATGCCAAAGGCTCACGGAACATTGTTTCCTTCCCACCAAAGGTGGTCCCTATTTTTCTACTTGCATTTTTTTACGTGCTTTCGAACTGCTAGGTTGGCAGAAGCTGGGACAAGTCACGGGAGCTCACCCCGTTATGTGGCACTAGGGATTTGAACCGCTGAACTGCTAGCCTTTCGAGCAACAAGCTCAGCCTCTTAGCCACTAAGCCATCACTCAGTGACCCTCTAAAAGAACGCAAAGGACCAGCTGTCTGCAAGGAATATAAATTCTTCCATTCCCCACTATCGTGTCAGAGCTGAAGAAGCTTCTTGGATGAGAAAAAAAACAGAAAATCCATCTGAAAAATGCACCTTTGGGAAAAGCACGACCTGGATGATAGAGAATCTTTACAGACTTTTTCCTAAAGGAAATAAACTTTAAGTCCCTTCTGCAGGCAGGACAGAGGAGAAATGTTTTATGCGTGGAAAAGAAATGTGCAAAGGCAAGCAATCTGCCTGCTCCCCACACTCCCCAAATATTTGGGGTGGGGGGGGGGAAGAGGTGGAGACACAAACACCCTGCAGCTCGGAAACCTTGAGCTGTCCTCAGCGTTTCCAGCAGGCATTTGCAATCCTTGGCACCGGTGAAGCAGCCGGCGGCTTCTGTCCCCCTAGGCGGTGAGCAGGCCCCTCTGAAAAAGGCCCCTTGTTTTGAACAATCCAGACACTATCCAAGCCTGGCACTCTGGGGGGGGGGGGTGTCTACAGCCTCCCCTCTCCTTCCTCCCCTCCTTTATGGGTCACTTCACACAGGGATGGTGGGGCTGGCCAGCTGCCAGCAGGAGCCCAGCTCTCCCTTCCCCGCCACTGCGAATCTGCCTGACTTACGGAGTCCACTGGATGCCGGAGGGGGAGTCTCTGGCGGCGTGCGGGGGGCTCTGCGGCTTTGAAGTTGGGGAAAACATTGTCTCCAGGGCGGAATTCTGCAGTCACAAGAGCAAGAAAAAGGAAGGGCGATGAGAACACGGCACACTGGAAAGTAATAAACACAGGTGGGAGGGAAGGAAAATTTACTGAAATCCTGGCAGAAGTGCCCAAGAAAATTCAACGCAGAATACAGGTAGTCCTGGACTTACGACCACAATCGAGCAGTGGTGAGTTTCTACCAGTTCGCCCCGGATCGGTTAAACTGGTAGCGGCGGTGGCAGGAGGGTCCGCCCACCTGCCCGGATGTCATCACGGATGCTCTGCGCATGCACAGAAGCGCTGCGTGCTCACAGTTCCGAACTGGTAGCAAAGGTTAGTGAAACCTACTACTACAATCGAGCCCAACATTTCCTTTGCTAAGGAAGACCATTGTTAAGTGAGTTTTGCTCACTTGTTCTCTGAACTGCTCAAAATTTCCGCTACCGGTTCTCCGGAACCTGTCAGGACCTGCTGGATTTCACCCCTGCCTGGGGGGTACTTAGAACTGGCCACCCTGGAAACAGTAAAGGATCGGCTGCAATGCTTCTGCCAAGCTAAAATGGGCTCCCAAGCTCCATTTTCAGCTGGCAGGACCTCCTGCAACTCTCTGCCAGTGAAAATGACAGAGCTCCGTTTTCACTGGCAGAGGTTTGCAGGAGGCCTTGGCAGCCAAAAACGGAACTCCGGAGCCCGTTTTCACTGGCAGAGCACTCAGGCCACCACAGGTGCCCCCGACAGAAGTGATGTTGAGCTGGCCATGCCCCCCGCTGCCCCCAGGGCAAACACAACCCTAATGAAATCGAGTTTTTAAAACCCCTGGTCTAAAGTGATGCTGTATCAAGGAAATGTCCACCATTGCCATGAATTAAACCTGCAACCGTGGGATCCGCAGAGAAGGGATCAAGAAAACTCAAGAGGGATGCCAGCCAGTGGCACCGTGGCACTGTGCCAGCCTCATTCCCCTTTTTTTAAAAAAATTGCATCGTTATTTTGCACGTACGCCCCACATTATGAAAGCAGCAGGTCTGCTTTTATAATTCAGAGGAGGATGCTAAGCGATTGAAAGGAAGGATGCAGGCCAGAAAGTAGTTCCTTATTATATTTAAACCCCGGGGTAGGAAATTATGCTCGGTCTCTTACACCAGACATGAGAAATGTGAGTGGAGGGCAGGGAAGATTAGTTGTTACAGAGCCTCCCCTTACTCCCGGGCAACACCTCTCCTGCGCGAGCTGCACTGGCTGCCGGTGGCCTTCCGGATCCGCTTCAAGGTGCTGGTACTCACCTATAAATCCCTACATGGCATGTGCCCAAGGTACTTGGAGGACCACCTCCTACCGGCCTCCCACCGCCCTGTGCATTCTCATAGAACTGCCCTCCTCTGGGTGCCGTCGTCTAGACAATGTCGGCTGGCGGCCCTCAAGACGAGGGCGTTCTCTGTGGCCGCACCGACCCTCTGGAATGGGTTACCCACCAAGCTCTGCACAGCTCCCGATCTCTGCACATTCCGGACCGGCCTTAAGACATGGCTTTTTCATCAAATTCCCTGACCGATTATGGGGTTTTAATTTGGGGATTTTAATTTTTGGATTGGATTTTAATATGGTATTGTCGTCATCATTGTTCTTGTTTTTATTGTGTGAGCCGCCCCGAGTCTTATGGGAGAAAGGCGGCATATCAATTTTACTAATAAAATAAAAATAAAATCTCACCTGTGGCGGAATGGAAGTCCGTGCTTGGGAAGTCAATACAGGAGGAAGAGGTCGTGGTGGGTCCTTCATCTGGGCAGACGTGAGAGGCTGGGGGCTACCACTGGACATTTTCCCTGGGCTTTGACCCTGGGGACTGAAAGAGCCAGCTCTGGATGCATCCTGGATTCTGTGGGTCGGGGTCTCCAGGTTTTCAAATTTTGGAGACACAGGAAATGTGAATCCAGAGGGGGCAGAGGAGGAGAAGGAGGAAGAGGAGGAGGAGAGCAGATCTGGTGCCAGGGCACTTGGCAAGCTTGAAGGGGAAGTCTCAGACTGCCACCTACTGCCAAGATTGGGTGTATGTGCCTGGGGGGATGAGCTGATATGGGTTGGGAGGCCTGGAGAGGAAGGATATTCCTCCGAATTCTTCACCCTTGGCTCTTTCACCACCTGGACATAGTTGGCTGGGAAAATACCCTGACGGGTTGTGCCAGATATGCGACCTTCATACCAGTTCTCGTCTACCCTACGGACGAGGCAGATATGTTCACCCTGGCAACAAAGAAAAAAAAAACGAACACAAAGTTAGCATACCGTGGGAGTAAGTAAGGAGAGTCCCGAGGCTGAAATGCACACCCAAGAAGAGATTGTCTGCCCTTCACAACAGCCACTTTGAAGCTAAAGGCCACCCAGCTTGTTCCGAGCACAATAGGTCCATCTTGATATGTATTTGTTTGTTTGGTGTGTGTGTGTGTGTGTGTGTGTGTGTGTGTGTGTGCGCGCGTATGTGCATTTCCAGGGCCTCCACATCAGCAATGGGATATGGAATGTAGGATGAGAACAGCATCTCGCAGCAGTAACTCTGGGTGGTGTACAACATTAAAGCAACTGCAACTCCTTAATTCACACAACATCCTGAATATATCTGAAAGATCTATGAAGCAGGCTATCTGTTACCCTGCCATAATTATCTCTACAGCCTCTTGATTGGTTGAGTAACAGCAACCAGTTTATTTATTTACTCCCGTTTATTTATTTACTTTTTCACCACATTTTATTTCGCCATGGTGGCGCAGTGGTTAGAGTGCAGTACTGCAGGCTCCTTCTGCTGACTGCCGGCTGACTGCAGTTTGGCAGTTCGAATCTCACCAGGCTCAAGGCTGACTCAGCCTTCCATCCTTCTGAGGTGGGTAAAATGAGGACCCAGATAGTGGGGGCAAGAGGCTGACTCTGTAAACCGCTTAGAGAGAGCTGTAAAGTATATAAGTCTAAGTGCTATTGCTACTGTCCTTCCTTCCTTCCTTCCTTCCTCCCTCCCTCCCTCCCTCCCTCCCTCTGCCCACTGCCAGCAGTTTGATCCTGACTGGGTCAAACGTGACTCAGCCTTCCTTCCGAGATGGATAAAATGAGGACCCAGATTGTTGGGCGCAAGAGGCTGACTCTGTAAACCACTTAGAGAGGGCTGTAAAGCGGTATATAAGTCTAAGTGCTATTGCTATTTACTCCATTTATTTATTTACTTTTTCACTACATTTCCTTTTCTCCAAAAGGTCAACAATGGCCCAGATCCCCAGCGGTGAGGAAGAGAATGCCCCTCTCAACTATTATTGTTATAAATGTTCTTAAGGTTTATAAACTCAAGGTTGACTCAGCCTTCCATCCTTTCTAAGGTAGGTAAAATGAGGACCCAGTTTGTGGGGGCAATAAGCTGACTTTGTATAAATATACAAAAGTATGAAGGCTATTGCTTAACGCATTGTAAGCCACCCTGAGTCTTCGGAGAAGGGCGGCATATCAATCAAATTAAAAAAAATAAATCATAAATTCTGTGGAGTGGAACATTTGTTCAACACCAACCAACCTGATTTTGCAAATACACGTCCTCTGTTCTTTCTCCAGAAGCTACTAATTGCTCTGACTCTCTTTGAATTAAACATGAATTCAGAACAAAGCGTTTAAACTGAGCAAGGGCATCGCCCAATTGATCTCGGTAAAACAAAGCAACACAAAGGAATTGTAATCTCCAGTTGATTGGAGCTACCTTGTCTGATATCCCTGCCCACCAAAAACAGATGGATAAATGCACAGGAAAGCTGTACAGTAACCCAAATCATCTGCAAAGCTCATCTCTCTCTCTCTCTCTCTTTTTTTTTTTCTGGTGGAGAGTTTTCCAAGAGTGATGAGATGGTACAGGATGATCAAAACTCAGCAAAGCCGGCTCTGCCGTTGGCTCTGTACAACCCAGCTTCTTTCAGGAAGTGGTGAAATCCTCCACAGATTGCCATCGGTTCTCTGCCGGCACATGCACGGTTGCGCTAAATGCACGCCACGCGCACGCCTGCACAGTGAGTACTGAAAGGACGCTGTGCGCCCATGCTCACTGCGCACCAAACACATGCTTTGCATGGGAAAAGAAGACTTAAGGTAAGTAGAACAGCGACGGTGGGGAACAGCTGTGCCGCGCGATTTAGATGTCAGGTTCCAGAACGACAAAACAGGAAACAAACCAAACAAACCTGGTTTGATGCTGTTGCCTTTTATTCCTGGCACTCACCAACCACTTAAAATAAATTATGGTTAGGGCTAACTGCCCTGGATTCCTATCACACCAGTGAACCCAGCCCTCATTATCCAATCCCCAACGCAGGGGTGAAATGCTCCCGGTTCGGACCGGATCACCCGATCCGGTAGTGATGGTGGCGGGTGGTTCGGAGAACCGGTAGCAAAAATCCCTGCGCCACCACACCACACCTCCCCACACCATGCCCAGCTGAGCCGCACGATCATCAAAGCTTTTTTTTTTTTTTTACTTTTAAAAGCACTTTTTCTAGCAACCTCTTCCAACGAAAAAATGCTTTTAAAAGTAAAAAAAAAAAAAAGCTTTGATGATCGTGCGGCTCAGCTGGGATCGTCAGAGCTTTTCTTTCTTTCTTTCTTTCTTTTTTTGCAAATATTTTTTTATTTTTTTCCCAAACTTAAACATAACATATAATTTTGAAGAGCAAAGTCTCGATCCGGTCATACATGGTTACCATGCTTACAATCCTTCAACAAGCTCCATTCACAATTTTCCATCACATCTTTTAAAAGTAAACAATACAAAACTTAACAGAACCAATTTTAACCTCAATTCTAACATCTTCATCTAAACAAATCTATTATACCAATACAAGTTAATTTCAAATCCACTTTCACTCATTTTTATATCTATGTATCAGTCCTAGTCATATCTTATTCTTCTTCATCTTGTATCTTTTACAATCCATATCCAAATAATTTTGACTATATGCTAGCCGCCAAAGGCTTTTCAATGCGTTTTTTTCTGCAACCTCTTGGCCGAAGAGGTGGTTAAAAAAAAAATGCTTTGAAAAGTCTCTGACGATCCCAGCTGAGTTGCCTGATGGGCAGAGGCTTTTCAAAGCATTAGAAAAAATGCTTTGAAAAGATTAAAAAAAAAAAAGTTGCTTATGCCCACCCAGTCACATTACCCACCCAAGCCATGCCCACAGAACCGGTAGTAACAAATTTTACATTTCACCCCTGCCCTGACGCCTACCCTGCCCTTGTGACTCAGAAGTATGGTTAGTGTGTTTTACTCTAACTGTAATTATTAAAGTCAGTCACTTAAGGGGGAAGTGTTTATGTGGGTTTCCTTGGAACATGCTGCTCAATCTTGGCTCTGAGCCTAACAGCCGGCCCTGGGATCAAAAGAGAATGGCAGGGGGACTCTTGACGAAGTGCTGTCGCTCTCTTCCTGATGTCATCATCGTGTGGCTGCCTCACAGCTGTTTGGCGACCGACTGACTTCCCGGCGATGCAGTGACCATCCCGGATGATGGATCGACTCCTCACCCTCCTTCCCAAGTCCTCAGCAGCTGGCAAGGTAGCGTGCAGGGCCCCTGTTCTCCGTGGCTGTAGTGACGGCCGTTCCCCCCCCCCCCAAATGGCAGCTCCGGGCCATTGGGCACACGGGAGCTGACATTAGATTCGCTAGAAAGCAGGATTTCCTGCTTTCTAGTGAATATAAACCGTGCGGCACAGCTGATTGTTGGGAATACCGGTTCAAAAGAACCGGTAGTTTTTATCACTACCGGTTCGCCCGAACCGGTGCAAACCAGTAGTATTTCACCCCTGCTTTCAGGTGGCAGTTTTCAGCACTGATGTTCAAAAGTGGCAGGACATTATTTACGACACGGTTCCATCACCACAGGAGGTGCCCCTTGCATATTTTCCTACAGGCACTAAAAATATTACTGGCTGCCTCAGAGCTCCATTATGAGAAGCGGAGACAGCCACCCAAACCCCACATCTGTTGGAGGGGAATGAACTGGCCTGGAGCCCAGACGCACCATGGAAAGGAGGCCCTGAAGCCATTTTGTTTGCTGGCTCCACTCTGAGCAAGAATGTATGTTTCAGTAGTGGGTTTCAATTTCAGTCACTACCAGTTTGCTCGCGGGTACGTGGGTACTTACAGGCACGCGGGTGCACTCCCACATGAGCAGAAGCTTCTGTGCATATACACAGACGTCCAGGCGGGTAGGCAGGGCCTCCTGCCGCTACCAGTTTGTCCGATCCGGGACGAACTGGTAGCAATCCACCACTAGTATATCTGCTAATATGTGGACTTCAATACCTTTCGGAAGGACAGCTCTACTGCCAGGTCTCCTTTGAAGTTGTACTGGGCCACTGCTTCCCCATACTCCAAGACTTGGATGGAGGGCACTTTGATAGGCTTGGGAATTTCGGTTGGAGGCAGGACCTGTGTTGAAAAAGGAAGCAGCAGCACAACAACAGGGTTATGGCTTTAATCTGGGATACAGGTTCCTAGAGAAAGAGCTCAGCTGACCACCACAGGGAGCACCGAGTCAAAACAGAGCTTCAGAATTTAAACCGACCAGCATGAACAAAGTTGCTTCCTGCAAAGGCTCACGTGCCTTTGCTCCTCCTTTATGTCTTATGGGAGAGGGCAATCATCTCCAAGCCTTACTCCTGAGTCGCCCTTTTTGTCTTAACTGTTCTTGCCTTCTGGCAGCTCTGCGCATGCGCACACTGGGAACGGGCTCCCCCTGTTCCTCTGCCTCGCTGACGTCAGACTCTGGAGGCTCCGGAGTCAGCTCATAACTCCCAGATGGCCCTGGCCCCATCTCTGCCTCCGACGCAGAGCCCTCATCCAAGCCTTCCCCAGACTCCAGCACTGGCCCATGTTCCTCTCCAGCCTCCTCACTGTCCAACTGCTGCCAGCTCTGCAGGTTGCCAACAGACCACAACAGCCTGGTTTGTCTGCCTCTCCTCCCTTACCCATTTGAGCAGCTCCCAAGTCAAAACAATCTGCAAGAAAGCAGCCTGATGGCGCAGCAGCTTAAGTGGTGTTAAAGTGACACCAGCTGCCTGCAATTATTGCAAGTTCGAATCTCACCAGGCTCAAGGTTGATTCAGCCTTCCATCCTTTCAAGGTGGTAAAATGAGAACCCAGATTGTGGGGGCAATAAGCTGACTTTGTATAAAAAAGAACAGCACTTAGGGGGGTCTGAAAGCCCTACTAAGCAGGTATATACAAAAGTATGAAGGCTATTGCTTAACGCATTGTAAACCGCCCTGAGTCTCCAGAGAAGGGCGGCATATAAATTAAATTAAATAAAAAAAAAACACAGGCAAAGGTGCCAGGCCTGAAACAGATCCAGAGAGAAGCAAGAGAGTAAATAAAAAACTAAAGGGAGAGGACCAAGGCTGAGAAACACCAGAGGGAAATGTTTGTATCTCACAACACTCCCCACATCTACTACTGGTGCTCTGACTTTGTCTCCACACTAATGGTAGACAGAGGAATAATCGAACCATGGTTAAATGCAATTGGGTCAAGGCCTACATTCAAATAGTAAGCCTTAATGAAAGGGTCTTTCAATTGCTATGCATAGATATGTGCCAGTGATGCAAAACGAATGAAATCTCCCTACAGTTTCTGGGTACCACTTGAAGCCATCCAAAGTTTTCACTGAATTATATTTCAGAAGGAAATATAATGATTTTCAAAACACGGGCTAAATCAAAACAATTATTTCGTGCCATTGATTAATTTTATCATGTCTAAATTACATCACACTTATCGCTTGTCCTGGCCCAGCTTACTCAGAGACTAACCGTGGCTCTTGGCTCTACAATCCTTGACACAACAGTGCTGCTCATTAAGAGACCACAACAATGCAAATTAACAGCTCCAAAGTTGCCAACAACTCTCCTTATTCCATAATAATTGCAATATTCATAATGCCTTAAAAAGTCTAGAGCAGGGGTGTCAAACTAGATTTCATGGATGGCCGCGTCAGGGTTGTGTCTGACCTCAGGGGGCCGGAGTGGGCGTGGCCAGGGTGGGAGTGGCCAGCTCGATGTCACTCGAATTGGGGGCACCTGTGATGGCCCCAGCGCTCTGCCGGAGAAAACGGGCTCCCGAGCTCCGTTTTTGGCTGTGATGGCCTCCTGCAACCCTCTGCCAGGGAAAACGGAGCTCGGGAGGGCCGCGTGTAGCCCTCCCGAGCTCTGATTTTGCTGGCAGAGGCATCACAGGCCAGTCCTTCGCTGTTTCCAGGGTGGCCCCGTGGGCCATAGCTAAGCACCCCGCAGGCCGGATCCAGCCCCTGAGCCTTAAGTTTGACACCCCTGGTCTGGAGGGATAATAGAATGGAAACATAAAAGTAGAAAGTATATTTGTCAACATGGCACAATAAAACAAGATTTTTACTACTAATTTTGCCCTTTAGCAAGTGGGGAATCCTTTTAAAAAGTTACCCCCTTCCCTCAATTTCTGCAACCTCCTCTCCAGGGGTGGGTTCTACTCACCGTATTTTTCGGACTATAAGATGCACCTACATTTTTTGGTGAGGAAAAGAAGAGAAGGAAATCTGCCTCTGCCTCTGCCTCCCAGCAATTTTGCCTCGTTGCAGCAAACAGCAAACAGCCTGCTTTACTTTCATTTTCGTTTTCAGCATAGCTCGATTAGCACAAAGAAAAAAAAAATCTGCTCCCAGCAATTTACTTCTTTGCAGCAAGCAGCAGAGCCCTGCAAAACAGCTGAGAGTCGGGAGGCTGATCCAATCAACTTGTGCTAATTAGGCTGTGCTGAAGCTGAAAGGAGCTGTTTCTTCTTACTGCTTGCTGCAAGGAGGTAAATTGCTGCGAGAGAGTGTGTGGGCGGGGCTACATTCAGTGTATAAGACATGCCCAAATTTTCACTCCCTTTTAGGGGGGAAAAGGTGCATCTTATACTCCGAAAAATACGGTACCTTTACTACCGGTTTGCAACAGGAGGACGTGCGTGTGCTTCTACGCATGGGCAGATCACCCGTGATGACATCATGGTGGGTGGGCGGAGCCTCTTGCCAGTTTTTCTATCGGTTCTATAGAACCGGACAGAACCAGAGGCAACCCATCACTGCTCCTCTCTCTTCTGTATAGGTATACAAAATTTATTTCAAATTTACTTGGGCAGTCAAAAAGTTCCCAATGGGCCCAGAAGCTTACCTCCACGTAATTAGCAGGGAAAATGCCCACTCTGCCATGGTGTTCTCCTTCAAGCCAGTTTTTGTCTACTTCTTTGTGGATGTAGACAATATCACCTTTTTGTAAGGTCAATTCTCTGAAAGACAAGCAGGTAAAATAAGGACCACTTGATGGGCTGTAGGCTAAAATAAAGCCAGGTCATGACACACACTTAAAAGTAAACCAGGAAGACTGTAATTGGGGAGTGTGTCTGGCAAGAACAAAGAATGCTTATCCACAGGAAATACGCATGTGTAAATCTTGCAGCAATTCTGGGTAGATAGAAAGCTGATAAAAGCAACAAGAGTTAGACAACTTGCAGGCCTCAGCTAAAAATTAGGAATACAGATGGCCTGCAGCCAATAAAATGTGTATTAGATAACTCCTAGGGCTGTGATGGCGAACCTATAGCACAAGCGCCACAGGTGGCATGAGAAGCCATATCTGTGGCTTCGCGAGTGTTGTCCTAGCTCAGCTCCAGTACGCATGCGGGCGCCAGCCAGTTGATTTTCGGGCCCACCGGAAGTTGGAAAATGGGCTGTTTCCAGCCCCCGGAAGGCCTCCAGGAGGGTGGGGAAGACTGTTTTTGCCCTCCCCAGGCTCCAAGAAAGCCTCTGAAGCCTGGGGAGGGTGAAAAACAGGGCCCGCTGGTAACCTTTTTGCCGATGCGTGCCAAAAGCGGGGGGAGCACAGGGGGAGTCACACACACATGTGCGGGGGGTGGGGAGGCATGGAATTATGGGTGTGGGCATGAGGATGTGCAACGATCCCACATTCCCCGTTTTTGCCACATGACGGCAAAAAGATTAGCCATCACTGTCCTAGGGTATTCATTAGCCAAGGTTTAGGAATAGGGACAGCTAGAGACCAATAGAACGAATTGTAGAATGATCACTAAAATGTTTATTAGATATTTCTCGCCTTGTCCTGCCTTCTCCTTTAGTGAAAATGTATAAAGCTTCCTTAATCCTTTGTTCTTGGTTCTTGGCATTTTGGCCAGGAGCCCTTTTCCTGGCAGTACTCCAATAAAAAGCAAACAGAACACCTGCACCTCATGTCTGGCGTCCATCATCGGCTTTGGCACCAGGCTCAGACCCGAATTGGGGACAACACACTGTTAAAAATTCTTTCAGAAAAAACCTCCTTCAAGGGTCTCTTCAAGTCACTTCTCTGGATTTGTACAAGCCACCTCTTGTTCAGGTTAAATGGCTTAATGCCACGATTGAGATAAATTGAACCCTTTTGCGTCAATCCTTTAGTGGCGTCCAAAGAATGTAGCTGTGGTTTTTTTAAGCGATGTTGCTCCAGGAAATATTTTGTGCAGGACAGTGGGGTGTGTTTTACGGTACATTCTCCACCCAAGCAGGAAAACAGTGAGAGTTGAAAGATTTGGGCAAAGCTTCACACAAGCAGCTCACGAGACCTAGAAATGGGGGTGAGGAATTTTGTTCCACTTGGAAAGCACACTGGCCTTTTTTCCCTCCGTTTGATATATATTTGATTTCAATCCTGCCTTTCTCCTCTGAATCGCTAACGCTATTTATTTATTTTTTAAAAAACCCTAAACTTTTCAATATTATTGCTTTTGTTTTTCAATTTGCTTTATCTGCTCTCAGTACTTGTTAGAGTAGAAAGGCAGGATTCACACTGAAAGTCACACTAAACTCTTTTTCACAATTGAGAGCCTGTAAAAAGAGATGGCAGATTTTTTGCTAAATGTTGAGAGTACAGGGGAGAAAGTCTGTGGAGATTCTCAGTCATCTGGGTCTCGTGGTTGTCTCAAAGGTGCTTTTTTTAAAAAAGGCAACTGAAGTATTTTTTTTTTCGTTGTGGAAGAAGAATTTTTCCTTCTCATCCAAGAAGCCTCATCCTTTCTGACTGATAGTTCTGACTGAGTTCTGATCAGCGAGTGGAAGAAGTTTTGCTTCTCATCCAAGGAGCTTTATCCATTCTGACTGACAGTTCCGACTGAGTTCTGATCAGCGAATGGAAGAACTTTTGCTTCTCATCCAAGGAGCTTCATCCGTTCTGACTGACAGTTCTGAGTTCTGATCAGCGAGTGGAAGAACTTTTACTTCTCATCCAAGAAGCTTCATCCGTTCTGACTGATGTTCTGACTGACAGTTCTGATCAGCGAGTGGAAGAAGTTTTGCTTCTCATCCAAGGAGCTTCATCCATTCTGACTGACAGTTCCGACTGAGTTCTGATCAGCGAATGGAAGAACTTTTGCTTCTCATCCAAGGAGCTTCATCCGTTCTGACTGACAGTTCTGAGTTCTGATCAGCGAGTGGAAGAACTTTTACTTCTCATCCAAGAAGCTTCATCCGTTCTGACTGATGTTCTGACTGACAGTTCTGATCAGTGAGTGGAAGAAGTTTTGCTTCTCATCCAAGTCACCATGACACTAAGTTTTCAATCCATGGCATAACAAGCGTTAAACATTCAACATGGTAAAACATTCTATATGTGGGTTAGAGCCATATGTTCCAACAGTACAACATATGTTTTGCGTTCTAAACTTGCTAACTTCACATATGGCACGTCTAATGAAATTGAGATGTCCTCCCAAAATTCTGGCACTTGTAATCTGGTTGGGAAAGGCTAGCAAAGATAATATGGGTCTAAATATATTATTGTAGCTGAACATTATCGACAGCACTGGAATTTCCTTTTGTGCATTATCCATAATACCTTCCTGCTGAAGCAAAGTATCTTTGGATGTAGTCAGTAGTTATTGGGGAAATTACTCAGGCACTTGATTGCATTTCATCATGGGGAAAAAAAAGATAGGGCAGACATATTGCAAAACCAGTAACAGTATATTTGCATTTAACCTCCGCTCAACTGAGGTTTAATAGGTTTTACTCGCAAGAACGTGGTTGTTGAATGGTAAAAAACAAACAAACAGGCAGAGTATTTCAACTCCCATCATCACTCAAAAGACTGCCCTGCTGGGATTTTGATCTCTTTGATATTGTTTCTGGCATATCCAGGTGTGGTGCATGGGAAAAGGAATTAACATTTCTGCTAGATTCCGTATACTGTATTTTTCAGAGTATAAGACGCTCCGGAGTATAAGACGCACCTATATCTTTTTTGGCGAGGAAAAGAAGGAAAAGAAATCTGCAATTTTGCCTCATGGCTGCAAACAGCAAACAGCCTGCTTTACTTTCATTTTCATTTTCAGCATAGCTTGATTAGCACAAGAAAAAAAAAATCTGCTCCAGCAATTTACCTCCTTGCAGCAAGCAGCAGAGCCCTGCGCAAAGCAGCTGAGAGCAAATCAGCTGAGAGTGGGGAGGCCGATCCAATCAAGTTGTGCTAATTAGGATGTGCTGAAGCTGAAGTGAGCTGTTTCTTCTTGCTGCAAGGAAGTAACTGCAGGGAGGCAGAGGCCAAAGGGTGGGGGCCAGTGGCAGGGCGGGGTTACATTCAGTGTATAAGATGCCCCTAAATTTTCACCCCCTTTTAAGGGGGGGAAAAATATGGTAGTAAGTAGGGTGGGCTACCTTGATGTACCACTAGCTGACTGTGAGGAGAGAACGCAGTCAGACTTTGCAGGAGATGTGGTAAGGAGGAGGAGCAACAACAGTTGACAATAACAGAAGAACAAAGTTGGAAGGGACTTTGGAGGTCCTCTAGTCCAACCCCCTGCTGAAGCAGGAGATCCTAAAACATTCTGGACAAGTGGCTTCCAGTCTCTTCTTAAACTCTTCTCAACTCTTCTCAATTTAAATTCTCTCAGTACAGGTCATCTCTTCATCTCCCTGTTTTTAGAACTCATATTGGGGACCCAGTGGCTCAGTGGCTAAGACACTGAGCTTGTCGATCAGAAAAGTTGGCAGTTCAGCAGTTCGAATCCCGAGTGCTGCGTAACGGGGTGAGCTCCCATTCCTTGTCCCAGCTTCTGCCAACCTAGCAGTTCGAAAGCAGGTAAAAAACGCAAGTAGAAAAATAGGAACCACCTTGGTGGGAAGGTAACAGCGTTCTGTGCACCTTTGGCGTTGAGTCATGCCGGCCACATCACCACGGAGACGTCTTCGGACAGTGCTGGCTCTTCGGCTTTGAAACGGAGATGAGCACTGCTCCCTAGAGTCAGGAACAACTAGCACATATGTGCGAGGGGAACCTTTACCTTTACCTTATTTTCCTTACCTTAATCCTTACCAATAAATGAAGCTTTATTGAGGTGAATAAGCTACCTCACATTGTATGAATGTTTTGGATTTCAGGTCTCTTAAGTTCTTGGCCAGCAGCAAAAACTTGTGGGAGATGCTTTGGGTTGTAACATCTGGAGGAGGCCGAATTGCTTAGGCCAACCTTAGTGAGGATCTCTATACATGTCTATCTGTGTTCATATTGATCGTCGCTTCTCCCTTTCTTCTTTTTTCTCTCCTCAGATTTGCTAGGCCCCAACTTTATTTATTGATTTAAGAACATTTATATGACCTCCCTACTCACTCTCGGTCACTCTGGGCAGCTTCCAACAATAAAAACGGCATCTGCAATGCACCAAGCAGTTCATTCACTGGGTTACAACCCAAATGCATTTCCTGACAAAGGGCCACAAACTGGCCATCATAGACATTGCCAGGGGCCACACTCCGAGAAGTTTGGGTCCCCCATAGGAATACTCTGGGAATAAAACAGCACAATCTAGTAATTGTCTATGAAATATGAAATATGGCGTAGGAGGCTAATGCCTCCTACTAAGGCAGCATTTAACATCCAGCTGCCTGCAATTACTGCGAGTTCAATTCTCACCAGGCTCAAGGTTGACTCAGCCTTCCATCCTTTCTAAGGTGGCTAAATTGAGGACCCAGTTTGTGGGGGCAATAAGCTGATTTTGTATAAAAATATACAAAAGTGTGAAGGCTATTGCTTAACGCATTGTAAGCCGCCCTGAGTCTCCGGAGAAGGGCGGCATATAAATCAAATTAAAATATATATATATGAAATATGAAATATGAAAGGAAAACCAGTGGTTATGTATTTCCTCTAATGCCATGGGGAAAGTTTTCAAAAGCAGAAATCTCCTGCTTGACCTACAAGATCCCCTCCAACTCTGTTAATCTGTTAAGTGGTTGCTGGAGCAGAACAAAAGGAATTGACTTCGTTTACAAAGTTTTAAAATTTCGATATAACTCATAGTGTTCGGTCCTATACTTGAAAGCGATATCTAATTATATCAAATGCTATAATTTAGTAACCACCTCTTGTGGCCATGCCAAAGGCTTTCAAGAGCTCAGAGAGACCTTGGGCCTCAATTCTGCGCTACAACAATCACAATTCACCCGCGTGGCCACAGCGCCAAGGCACTAAAATATTATATGGCTGCTAAAGGCTGCCAAATATTGCTACTTACTTTGGCGATTCTGCTTGGAAATCAAATTTGAGCCGGGCAGCTTTCATCTGGCGGGGCAGAGGGGGAAGAGAAATAAATTAAAAGCAGCCCCAGAGTCCAAAGATGAATTAAAAGGCACTCAATTATAAACAGAAACCGGGCACTTCGCCGGGATAGTAAAACATAAAAGAAAACCAGCCAAGAACACAGCCCCTAGTAGTCCTCAACTTATAACCACAACTGGGCCCGACATTTCTGTCGTTACATGAAACAGTCATGAAGTCAGTTTGCTCCATTTTACAATGTTCCTTGCCCCACTTGTTAAGTGAATCTCTGCGGTTAGTGATAAACTGTCGTTAAATGAATCTGGCTTCCCCTTCCCTCTTGGCTTGGCTTGTCAGAAGGTCGCAAAAGGGGGATCATGTGACCCCGCGGACATTGCAACCGTCGTAAATACGAGTCAGTTGCCAAGCATCCAAATTTGGATCGTGGGACCATGGGGATTGCTGCAATGGTCGAGCTCCCTCGCTTTTGGCACGCGATGACACGGTGGGTCCGGTAGGCCCATTTTTCGTCCTCCCCAGGCTCCAGAGCAAGGGTGAAATGCTCCCGGTTCGGACCGGATCGCCCAATCCGGTAGCGATGGCGGTGGGTGGTTCGGAGAACTGGTAGCAAAAATCCCTTCGTCCCCACCCTCCCCCCATGCCCAGCTGAGCCACGCGATCATCAGAGGCTGGTTTTTTTACTTTTAAAAGCATTTTTTCTACAACCCCTTCAGCTGAAAAAAAAGCTGACTTGCCTGGTCGTCAGAAGCTTCTAAAAGCATTTTTTTCGTCAATCTCTTCAGCCGAAGAGGTTGTAGGGGAAAAAATGCCTTTAAAAGCTTCTGGCGATCCCAGCTGAGTTGCCTGATCGTCAGAGGCTTCTAAAAGCAATTTTTTTGGCAACCTCTTAAAGTTGTAGAAAAAATGCTTTTAAAAGTAAAAAAAAAAAAGTTGTCCACGCCCAACCAGTCACATTAAACCCCCCCACTAAACCATGGCCACAGAACTGGTAGTAACAAATTTTAGATTTCACCCCTGCTCCAAAGGCTTCCTTGGAGCCTGGGGAGGCTGAAATCAGCCTCCCCCTCCCCCCTGGAGGCCCTCTGGAGGCCAGAAACAGTCCGGTTTGCTGATTTCCGATGGCACCTAGAAAGCCTCTGGAGCCTGGGGAGAGCAAAAAACGGGCCCTCTCTCCACTGGAGGCCCTCCAGAGGCTGGAAACAGCCTGTTTCCCGATTTCCGGTGGGTCTGGAAGGCCGGAAAATCAGCTGGCTGGTGTGCGCATGCGCGCCAGAGCTGACCTAGGGCAACGCTCGCATGCCCACCGATATGGCTCCACATGCCACCTGTGGCACCCATGCCATAGATTTGCTATCACAGGCCTATAGAATACTGGAAGTGGAACAGGTACCTTAAGCGATGTATATTCCAATCTAAGGTCTTTTCTAATGTTTAATTCACGCCCTAACCTCACCTATTCTTGATATGCTGACAAACACTCAATGATGCAAGAGAGATTTTGGGTTTGCCAAATTCCTGCAGAAAGTTTTACAATTCGTCTCCAAGTTATCCTGTCAATCAAAGATGGAGAAGAACACTTCTATTCTGGTAAAGTGGCAAATTATGGAGGGGGAAAAAAAGATAACCTGGACAGCAAGTTGTCTCATCAATTTACTTTTTCTCTCAGTGAGGGCAGAAAAAATAAAGCAAATTAATTAATTAGTGGTACGAATATGGCTTAGTTATTATTTGGTTCATGATAATAAAACTTTCTAAAAGAGGTTGGAAAATCCATGGACTTTCAGGTGTTGAAAGGTTGTCCAGCTCAGATTCTAGAACAGAGGTGTCAAATTCAAGGCCCCGGAGCTGGATCTGACCCAGGGGCAGTGGTAAAATCCAAATTTTTTTACTACCAGTTCTGTGGGCGTGGCTTGGTGGGTGTGTGGTGTGGCTTGGTGGGTGTGGCAGGGGAAGGATACTGCAAAATCCCCATTCCCTCCCCACTCCAGGGGAAGGATACTGCAAAATCCCCATTCCCTCCCCACTCCTGGGGCCAGCCAGAGGTGGTATTTGCCGGTTCTCCAAACTACTCAAAATTTCCACTACCGGTTCTCCAGAAGCTGCTGGATTTCACCCCTGCCTGGGGAGTACTTAGAACCGGCTGCTCTGGAAACAGTAAAGGATCGGCAGCGATGCTTCTGCCAGCGATAACGGGCTCCCGAGCTTTATTTTGGTTGCCAGAGCCTCCTGCAATCCTCTACCAGTGAAAATGGAGCTTGGAACAGCTGCATGCGAGCTCCATTTTCACTGGCAGAGGGTTGCAGGAGGCCCTGGCAGCCAAAAACGGAGCTCGGGAGCCTGGCAGAGTGCTCGGGCCACCACAGGTGCCCCCGACACAAGTGACATCAAGCTGGCTAGACCCCTGGCCACCCCATCCCACCCCCCGAGGTCAAACACCAACCCTGATGTGTCTCTCAATGAAATCGAGTTTGACACACCTGTTCTCGAAGTTGTCCCAATGTATTTAGAAAAGGGGTCTCCAAACTTGGCAATTTTAAGACTTGTGGATTTGACGCTGGCTGGGGAATTCTGGGAGTTGAAGTCCCCAAGTCTTAAAGTTTGCCAAAGTTGGAGATGCCTGAGCTAGGACTGACAGCCCACAACAATCCAACCTGCCTTCTTTTTTGGTAGAAAATTACACCTCACCTTCTTCTCATCTCTCTTGGGAGGGCTATCTAGAAGGATTTCTGAAGAATCAAGAAAAGGACTTTGCCCAGGAAGTCTCAGAGGATCTGGATGAAGAAAAGAAGGGAATGAGTGAATCTTTTGAACCGAAAGGAAAAAAAGGAGAGCTAACTTTCAACTGATCATATAAACCAAATTGCAATAATACACTTTGCAAGAAACAGCAAATCCACATATATGCTGAATATTCATCTCCAACAATACTTCCCTTGGAGCAAACGGTTCCTTAACCCCATTTCTCTTATTTTACACATTCCTTTAATTTGAACACATACACACACACAACACAGGTGAGCAAAATTAAGATTGGTGGGTGGGTCAGTTCATTAGCCTAGAAAAGGGGGGGGGGAAACTGGAAGTAAAATGAAATGGAACAGAGCATGTTGGCACTCAGGACCTAAAAGGATTACTGTATTTTTCGGAGTATAAGATGCACCTTTTTCTCCCAAAAAGGGGGATGAAAATCTGGAGGTGCCTTATACTCCAAATGTAGCCCGGCCCAGCTTCTCAAAAAGAGGTTTCAGAGGCTGAAAAAAGTATCAGAAACGAAGCTTCAGAAAAAAAGCTGCCACACAGATCTTCAGAAAAAAAGCCTCCAAACAGAACTTCAGAAAAAAAGCCTCCAAACAGAGCTTCAGAAAAAAAGCAGAAAAAAAGCTGCCAAACAGAGCTTCAGAAAAAAAGCCCCCAAACAGAGCTTCAGAAAAGAAGCCCCCAAACAGAGCTTCAGAGGCTTTTTTTTCTGAAGCTGTTTCAGAGGATTTCAGAGGCAGGAAAAAAAAGTTTTTTCTGAAACAGAGTTTCAGAGGTTTCAGAAGGAAAAAAAAAAAGCAAAAAAAAAAAAAAAGCAAGGCACAGAGGTCACAACCAAGGAACCTGTTACTAAAATTCTTGGAACAGCTGATTGGGGGTATTCCAGGAAGCTGATCCACCCCACGCCCACCTGCCAATCAGTTTTTTTCTTATTTTTCTCCCTAAAAACTAAAGTGCGTCTTATATTCCAAAAAATATGGTAATTGGGAGCAATTTTATTATTTGTCTTCTGAGAGATGAGTGACTTGGGACTGGCTACAGCTCCCCAAACATCAACAGAAAGGAAGTACATATATATGATTGCTCTCCAAAACCCCACTTGGTTCCCCAGCATCAAAAAAAATTATCCATCTGGTCAAAATGCTCTTGTGTCACTACACTTCATCTATATTGAATAAGGAGCAAAGGAAAACATTTTAGGAGACGCTTCAATGTTTTCATCTTTCTTAACAAGAATGATCCACAACAGCACAACAAAATAGCTGACCACCCACAGAATTATGGCAAATTTCCAGAGTTGGATGCTTCAGCCCATGTATTTGCTTACTTGGCTGCAATTTGCATCATATTAGCATTAATATGTGAGTCAAACTGTAATGAGGAGGTGGTGGAGGACAGGATGATCTTCAGCCCAAAAGGAAAAAAAAGGGGGGGGGGATATTCTTAGTTTGACATATCCTTCGGGAAATAATGTTCCATGTCGGTATCTCTAAAGAGATTGCAACTCATAGAAAAATATATATAGCGCATTATTTTAGAAGGGAGATAAGAACCTTGGATAGCTCAACAGGCTAATAAGCAGACTAAAGCCTGTTATTAATAATGTCTGCAATTATTGCAAGTTCGAATCTCACCAGGCTCAAGGTTGACTCAACCTTCCATCCTTTCTAAGGTAGGTAAATTGAGGACCCAGTTTGTGGGGGCAGTAAGGTGACTTTGTATAAAATATACAAAAGTATGAAGGCTATTGCTTAACGCATTGTAAGCCGCCCTGAGTCTTCGGCAAAGGGCGGCATATAAATCTATTTTTTTTTTAAAAAAAGAAAGAATATATATACAATAAACGTTCTCCGAAGTGTTTTTTTTTAAATATACAGTAAGAAACCTAGCAAGAAAGATTCTAAAGTATTTTTCATTGTCCACTTACACGGATGGGGTTTAACCGTCACCAAGTCTCTTTTCTGTCCAGAAGATGTGGAACATGAACCATTAATCCTATATGAGATCTGTGAAGATCTACCATGTTTTCCCAAAAATAAGACCCTGTCTTATGTTTTTTGAACCCTGAAATAAGCGCTTGGCCTTATTTTCAGGGAGGTCTTATTATTTTGGGGTGCGTGGAGCAAGTTGGGGCTCCTCTTGCCGCTTTACCTGATTTCCAGCTCTGCACTTAAATATTTTTAGGGAGGGCTTATTTTCAGAGGGGAGAGAGCTTATTTTAGCACATGCGCTCAAAAGCCCGATTGGGCTTATTATTGGGGGATGTCTTATTTTCAGGGAAATAGGGTATTTTACTTCCTGCCTTTTCTAAGGCCTCTTTTCTTCCAAATTGGCACTTGATTACGGAAAGCAGCAAAGCATGCTCATTTATTTTCCAGTTAGCATGCTAACTGGAAAATAAGCCCTAGTGTGTCTTTTGGAGCAAAAATTAATATAAGACCTGGTGTCAGCACTTCAAGCTGCATTCGCTCAGTGCTGACATAAGGAGAAGAGGGGGCATCTGGCAAGAGGACGTTTGATTTTTCACCTACTTATTTTCCCTGGAGATGATATCCCCTAGGAGATGGGATGGGAGAGGGGAAATTCCTTTGAGCTGGAGTAGTAGATTAGGGGCAGAGTGACTTGGAAGATGGCCAATGAGACCAAAGGAGTGGGGAAAGGAAAGGGAGGGTTTGGGGCCAGGAAGTCAGTGTTGGCTGTGACGGAGTTGGAGATCGATTGTTGTGCTTAATAAATGAGAGATTTTCATCAAAGTCTATTTGTTTGAAATGCGATTTGTTTGAGACGACATCGAAACCTGACACCTGGTCTTATTTTCAGAGAAACACGGGTGTATTTATCCCCTTGAATTGTTGAGTTGAATTACATGCCCACATTGTTCCATATAAACCCTGAGTCATACCATTCCTGGGTAGAGAGTTGCTCCAGGTACTTCTGGTAACACCTGGGCTTCCTTTTTCCATTCTTGGGCTGGCTGGTACGTGGCCCGGGGCTACAGGATGGACACCAGAAGTGGGCAATGGGCTGCCAAGTAAGAGAGGTTGGGGACACAGTGAAAGCAAGCTCAATCCAGCCAATGTAGGCAGTAAAATCAGATCTGCTTAATGACTAACACACTGACACTTGACTTACAGATGGTATCTTGGACTCCATCATATCTGTACATTTCATATCAACAATCTGACTAGGACCAACTTCATACAAGGAGCTATGGTGGCACAGTGGTTAGAATGCAACATTGCAGGCTAACTCTGCCCAGAGCCAGAAGTTCGATCCTGATGGGACTGAGAGTTGACTCAGCCTTCCATCTTTCCGAGGTCGGTAAAATGAGGACCCAGATTGTTGGGGGCAAATATACTGACTCTGTAAACCACGTAGAAAGGGCTGTAAAGTGCAGTTACTATTGATAATCTTATCATGCCCCTTCAATAAAAGGAGAAGCATGCCACATAGAAAAGAGGCCTTTGCATCTTGAAGATGGGAATACAGTCAATCAATAATCCACAAACAAGCAGCACCTCTCGGGGATCCTTTCCAATAGTGAAAGACTCTACCTTCCTCAGCTTCCAATCTCCTGTAAGACTAGCCTTGATCCACCCAAACTTCCTTCCCTTGTCCTTGTCGTTGTGGAATCAAAGCTCAGAAGTTGAGCAGATTTATCTCCAGCTCTTCTTTCCACAAATAAAGTCCTCATCCGAGCCAGGAGCCCCTGGAGATGTCTTAGCAAGTCAAGATCAAGCTGAACAGGAAGTGTGGAGGCAACAAGAAGAACCTGGCCAACAGCAAATATTTTGCTGATGTACAACTTCAGCCCTTTTAAATTGTTTTAATGCAGGATTGCCCAGCCATCCATGCTGGCTGGAAAATTCTGGGAGTTGAAGTCCACAAGTCTTAAAGTTGCCAAGCTAGGACAAAACCCTGTTTTAATATGTTTAAAGGGACAGCATCCCCTTTCCATGCAAACTAAGCTGTATGTTAACTAGCATTAGACTCACCCAACCCTCAATATTTAAATAGCCTTCCTTCCAAGCTAAATATATTGAGTTGCTAAAATTGGGAACTTCCTAGTTGCCTCAATTGTGAATCCCTTATTTGGTTTAGGATTTTTTTTCTCGGTCATACTTTTAAGTATACTTTTACAGAATGCAGTATGTTTTTTTTAAATGATGGTTATATGAACGTACTATAAATTTGTATGTACTTGGCTAACAATTGCATTAAACAAATACATAGATAGAATTGTAATTATTTATTGTTAAAATTACATCCTTTTCTTTTTCCTAATTGTATCTTTTTCCTTTTCTTTTAAAAGTGCATTTTATGTGGGTTTTTCTTCCTTTGACAATGTATTTTTAACTTTTGTGTTTTTCCTATTTCTTTTTTTTTTTTTTGACACTATCTTAAAAGCAATAGAAGGATAAATACATTTTTAAAAAAGATCTTTGTTTTTCCATTTCAGGCATCAGAAATCTCCCCAGCCATTTCTCTGCTCACAGCAATGTTATAGATGACTTTATAATGGGTAAATAGGTCATGAAACCAGTTCTGTGTATACTAGAGGTCTTCAAACTTGGCAGCTTTAAGACTTGTGGACTTCAACTCCCAGAATTCTCCAGCCATCCATGCTGGCTGGAGAATTCTGGGAGTTGAAGTCCACAAGTCTTAAAGCTGCCAAGTTTGAAGACCTCTCGTGTATACCAATAGTATCTCTTGTTACTGCTCACTTTGTAAGTGTCTCAAAGGTTTGAGCCTTGAATGTATTTCAAAGCAGGCATCATCCCCAGAAATGAAAACTTGAGAAAGGACACTTTCACTGAGTTTTATATCCCAGGATGAGGCATGTATCAAAATTGTCAATGTTGTCTGTTACTAGTATTGAAAATTAGATACGTTTGCCTTCGTTTATATTTTGTGTGCGTGTGTCTTGTTTTTTGTGTATTATGTTTCTTTTTGTAGTGTGTATTTTAATCTTTGGAAATTTAATAAACGTTATTTTTTTTTTAAATGTCAATTTTTGGAAGCCGACTTGCCTGTTTTGTGCAAAAGATAAATAAGAATGCAGCCAGGCGGGAGGGCAAACCGCTGAGCTTCGGTGCTTACTAATTTTATTTCTGAACTACTATAAAACGGTCCCTCGCCTCGTGCATCTAAAAAGTACCACAATCTGATGGTTACGTTTTGGCTCAGCAAGTTGTATGAATGCCACACTGTGGGTTTTATGTTATGATGTACATCTTAGCGTTGCTATGTAAACCTGGCCACTAAATTAGTCAACAACAATGTGTAATCCAGCCCATACACACACACACACACACACAAATACACACACCCACAGATTATACAGTTTCGACAAGGAACGTATCAACATTTCATCTTTCATAATCATAAGATGTTATTAAGTTTTTGTGGAATGGATGCTGGAGAGGGGGCAGGGAAGGCCCGGAATCTAAAATCCACATTCTTGCTTAACTGTGAAGCACTTAAAGTGATTTTTTTGAGTTCAAGTGGCTTAGTGAAGGAAGCCAATTGCCTAGGTTTGCAAACACAAAAATTCCCCAATTAGCTGTCCCAACTGGGCCAACACTATAGAGGTAGTCCTCGACTTACGACAATTGAAGTGAACCCCTGCAGTTGTTAAGTTAGCAACATTGCTTGTCAGAAGGTCGCAAAAGTGGATGACATGACTCTGGGCAGGAGTAGTAGGTTGCCCACGGTTTGGACCGGTTCGCAAGAATCGGTAGTAAAACAGGCGGGAGGCCCCGCCCTCCATCTCAGATGTCATCATTGGCAATCTGCGCATGCACAGAAGCTTCTCCAACCTTGGCAACCTTAAGACTTATGGACTTCAAATCCCATTCTGGGAGTTGAAGACCACAAGTCTTAAAGTTGCCAAGGTACCAGCTGAGGAATTCTGGGAGTTGAAGTCCACAAGTCTTAAAGTTGCCAAGGTACCAGCTGAGGAATTCTGGGAGTTGAAGTCCACAAGTCTTAAAGTTGCCAAGGTACCAGCTGAGGAATTCTGGGAGTTGAAGTCCACAAGTCTTAAAGTTGCCAAGGTACCAGCTGAGGAATTCTGGGAGTTGAAGTCCACAAGTCTTAAGACCCCTGCTATTTATGCAACCGTCATAAATATGAACCAGTTGCCAAGCATCTGAATTTTGACCGTGGGACAATGGGAATGCTGCAACAGTCATAAGTGTGAAAAATGACCATAAGTCACTTTTTTCAGTGCTGTCGTGACTTTGGTCACTAAATGAACTTTTGTAAGTCGAGGACTAACTGTAGTTACCAAACCACATTTGAACCTAGAGTATTCTGTGAACTAACACTATATGTCAACTTGAATTATTTTACAGGATTATCAGAGAGACAAAAAGGGGGGAACGAAGGAGGCATTCCATCCTAAAGTCGTCATATGAGAGTTAATAACTCTATAATGAATCTGGAAAATATTCAAGATGAAAGAATTGCAGTGGCAAAAATATTAGTTTCAGGATATGTTACAAATTGATATAGTGATATCTTTACACAGATATAGTCCTTGAGTTACAACCATTCATTTAGTGACCATTTTAAGTGAATCATTGATCGGCCACTGCAAAAAAATGACTTATGACCGTTTTTCATACTTATGACCATTGCAGCATCTCCACGGTCAAAATTCAGATGCTTGACAACTGCCTCATTTGTGACGGTTATAATGCGATCCCCCTTTTGTGACTTTCTGACGAGCAAAATCAATGGGGAAGCCCGATTCACTTAACAGCCGTGTCACTAACTTAACAACTGCAGGGGCTCACTTAACAACTGTGGCAAGAAAGGTCGTAAAACGGGGCAAAATTCACTTAACAACCGTCTCGCTTAGCAACAGAAATTTTGGGCTCAGTTGCAGTCGTAGGTCAAGGACTATCAGTGAGAAAAAAATAATTAGTGGAATGGCTTCCAGAAGTTGTGGGGGTCACTGGAGGTTTTTAAGAAGAGATTGGAAAAGTCATTTTTCTGGAATACTATAGGGCCGTGATGGCGAATCTATGGCATGCGTGCCACAGGTGGCATGCGGAGCCATTTCTGTGGGTACGTGAGCCATCGCTCTAGGTCACTTCCACCACACATGCATGGTGCCTCCTGCCAGCCAGCTGATTTTCAGGTTGCTACCATCATGCGGGAGATACCCATGCATGCCCATGCCGCCCCTCCCCACCCAGGAGTCTCCATGTGGCCCGTTTTGGATGCCAGGTAAGTGCCAGGCTCTGGGAGGGTGAAAAATGGGCCTACCGGAAGTCCTGAAACAGGCCGCTTCCAGCCTCCGGACGCTTCAGGAAGGCCTGCTAGGCCCAAAATGGGATGTGGGGGGGGGAGTGTCACACGCATGCACGGGGGGTGGGAGAGCATGGGGTCGGTCACACACACTGCAATGCAGAGGGGTGAGGCAGCGTGGGGGAATTGTGCGTGCATGTGCAGGGCAGCTGGGCATGCATGGGGAGCATTGCATTATGGGTGTGGGCTCACGCACTTTTGGCACCCGAGGAAAAAATGGTTAGCCATCACTGCTATAGGGTCTCCTGCTGAAGGACGAGGTTGGATTCGAGATCCCTTTCAACCTCGTTATTCTGTATTCTGAAATGATATTCCAGTGTTCTTTACTGCTGGGTTTGCATAACTTTTTGATCCATGGTTTGTTTAATCCTGGTTGGTTGAAGAAATCACAGTGAGCTAATTCATAGAACATGCTAAGTCAGGGACTCTAGTTAACAAACCACAATCATGAGGGTCCATTCACCATGCTGAACCTAAACCAAACCAAACCAACCACATTATAGTTTAGGCCATTCCTGAATTAATTTTCAAATTCCGAGATACTCTCTGGACCAGGGGTCTCCAACCTTGGCAACTTTAAGCGTGAAGGACGTCAATTCCCGATATTCCCCAGCCAGCTTTGCTCCGAGATATGGTCTGGACTAGGGGTCTTCAACCTTGGCAACTTTAAGCGTGAAGGACTTTAATTCCCAGAATTCCCCAGCCAACTTTGCTCCAAGATATGGTCTGGACTAGGGGTCTTCAATCTTGGCAACTTTAAGCCTGGAGGACTTCAACTCCAAGAATTCCCCAGCCAGCTTTGCTCCGAGATATGGTCTGGACCAGGGGTCTCCAACCTTGGCAACTTTAAGCCTGGAGGACTTCAACTCCCAGAATTCCCCAGATAGCTTTGCTCCGAGATATGGTCTGGACCAGGGGTCTCCAACCTTGGCAATTTTAAGCCTGGAGGACTTCAACTCCCGGAATTCTGGGGAATTCTGGAAGTTGAAGTTCTCCAGGCTTAAAGTTACCAAGGTCAGAGACCCCTGGTCTGGACCATTCCCCACTATTCTTCCCAATTCTTTCCATGTCAGAACCGGTTCCAAAGACAACATTCAGCCAGCTCTCCAAGAAGTCCATCAAAAGTTAGAATCTGACTCACGTTCCCTGACACATTTTCTCTTCCCCTCTGTCCATATAGTCCCCGATAGCCAGATTGTTTTCTCTTCCGATGACCCTATCTTGCTTGCTTCTTTTTTTTTCTGTCTGCGTGTATGAGACAGGATGTGCAAAACAGGATGAGTCCTGATAAGAAGGGCCTTGCTACTTCAGACCGAAAAGTTCACAGAGTTCGCTGTTCCAAGGAATACTTCACTGTGTTTCTCAACTTTGGCGACTTTAAGAAGGGTGTGTGAACTTCAGAAGGGTGTGAAGTCCACGCTTCGTAAAGTCGCTAAAGTTGAGAAACACTGGAGTAGTGTTTTTTTCCCCAGGGCCAGATCTTCACTGCTCTGCTCAGCTAATGCAATTAGCCCTATGCCCAGCGGTTTGCTTCCTCCTTCTGCCAACCCAAACCTTCCCAGATACATTGCTTCCAGACATGGAAGCTCTTTTTGCCAGGAGTCTGGGCGGGATGCTTCAGTTCAGCAGGCAGAAAGTTCAGCTCATCTCTTCTCCTAACACATACACACCCATGGACGCACAAACACACCACTCCCTGCACGGGAAAGGGAGCAGCGCTCCTGAATGAAAAAAACAACAACAAACTTTCTAACTCTCAAACCTTTCCTCTTTCAATCCTCCAGTTCCAACAAACTTTCTCCAATGTGCTGGAGTTTAGATGCGTTTAGTGATGGGAAGCTACTCTCCTCCGCCTCCCTTCAGCATGCTGCACCCCCTTGCCTTGCCTTGCTTTCCATCCCACCCTCCCCTCTTGCAAATTTTTCTCCAGCCAGGCAGGCGGGCGGGCAGATCCACCCCGAGATGCTTTCAGGATGACGCTACCCTTGCCAGCCAAGGTGCGGCCGGCTGGCAGCTAGAAGGAAGCAGCAAGTGGCAAGCTGGGCACTCTGCATGCCAGCATCTAACAGTTGTGCCAGCCTCTTCTCCCCCAACCCACCCACCCTCCAACACCCCACCCAATTCCACATACTCACCAGCGGGCAGAGAAGGCCAGGGAAGAGGACCCAGCTGGGGAATTCTGCGTAGAGAAAGGGAGAAAAAGAGAGCTGACACAGAGAGCGGTGTGGGGAAGAGCCTGAATTCGTGTCGCGGGCGGAAACCAGCCAGCAACAAAATAGTTAGCCAGCAGAGAGGGAGGGAGGGAGGGAGGGAAGCAAGTTCCAGGCAGGGTGCTGGGAAAACCAGAGGTGTGGGGGGGGGGGGAAGCAGGCGGGCAGGCAGGACACAGCAGGGTCCTAAAGGCCAACTGGTCTAAAGGAGAACAGGCAGGATGGATACCCAGCCAGGCATTTGGGAGAGGCACTGGTCAAATTCTGTTTTTGACTAATCCCATCCAATGTCCAGTGACAAACAAGCACCCCCTTTCCAAAGAATCTCACTGGAGAAATTTCTAAAAATCTACAGAGGAATTTCCTGACAGGGAGAACAATTAACCAGCAGGAGGACGCTGACTTAAATCCAGAAGTTGAGGGATGTTCCATCAATGGAGGATTTTAAGAAGAGAGCGGACAAGCATTTGTCTGAAATGGTGAAGGGTCTTCTGCTTTAGCAGGGGGTTGGACTAGAAGACCTCCAAGGTCCCTTCCAACTGTATGGTCCTGTTACTGAATTCTATTTCATCTATTGTTAATGGTTCAGGTTTCTAATTTGGATGCTTGATGTTTTACTCTTTCTAACTTTTCATTGCTTATATTTTAGTTATTTCAACCCTGCCTTTTTTATTATTTTTACAAATAACGCAAGGCAACAAAGATACCCAACATGCACAATACTCCTTCCTCCTCCTCTTTCTCCCACAACAACAACCCTGTGAGATAGGTTGAGCCGAGAGAGAGGGATTGGCCCAAAGACACCTAGCCAGCTCTCATGGCTATAGTAGGGCTTGTTATTTATTTATTTGTTTGTTTGTTACGTTTTATGTTTTTATGATAATATAAAATGCCCAGACTTCCTTGATAATGAGATGGGCAGCATATACATTTAATTTATTTATTTATTGGTTCAATTTATATGCCGCCCTTCTCCGGAGACTCAGGGCGGCTTACAATGCGTTAAGCAATAGCCTTCATACTTTTGTATATACCTGCTTAGTAGGGCTTTTGGGACCCACAAGCGGTGTTCTTTTTTATACAAAGTCAGCTTATTGCTGACTTTTTAATTAATAAATAAAAATAATATTCATAAATAACAACAGCCTAATCTGTTTCCTATCTGCTTTAATTGGGGGGGGTTAATTCTACTTCATTTGACATCATTTATAAAGCCACCTGAGATGGTGAGAAGGACAGCATAAAAATTTAATAATAATATTTTAATTTCAGGCATTACAGAATAATGGAGTTGCAACACTAAGGAGGTGTGGTAACAAAGATATGCCCCACTGAAGGCAAATTCACACAGTGTGTTAGCCTCTGATTAATTCACCTTACATTACTATACTAACCCAACTACTTGGGTTTCCCGTATAAACATAGAGAGGTTTTATTTATTATTTACTCACTTACTAAATGTACAGGCTGCCCAATCCTGCTTTAAGTCTGGGAGGTATACAGTACAGCGTGAAACAATTGAAAACAATAGAATGCAAAGCAATATTAAAACAAACTTCTGGGAAAATGAGAGCCAGTTTGGCTTAATGGTTAAAGCACCAAACTAGAAAGCCAGAGTTCAAGTCCTGTCTTTAAAAACAGCTGGGTGTCTTTAGTCCAGTCCAGTGGTGGTTTCAAAACTTTTTACTACCGGTTTTGTGGGTGTGGCTTGGTGGGTGTGGCTTGTGGGCGTGGCAGGGAAAGGATACTGCAAAATCCCCATTTCCTCCCGATCAGCTGGGACTCGGGAGGCAAAGAATAGATGGGGGAGGGGCCAGTCAGAATTTTTACTACCAGTTCTTCGAACTATTCACAATTTCCGCTACCAGTTCTCCAGAACTGGTCAAAACCTGCTGAAACCCACCTCTGGTCCAGTCCCTCTCTTTCTCAACCCAAACACCTCACAGGGTTGTTGCTACAGGCAAAATAGAAAGGGGGAAGGAGAATTGTGTGTGTTCGCTGCCTTGAGTTATTGATAAAAATAATAAAGGTGGGATGTAAATAAATAAAATATATAAAAATATATTTGCAGAGCAAACATTTGCAGAGCAAACAAGGAGCCTGGTGGCGCAGCAGCTCAAGTGGTGTTAAAGTGACACCAGCTGCCTGCAATTACTGCAAGTTCGAATCTCATCAGGCTCAAGGTTGATTCAGCCTTTCATCCTTTTGAGGTACGTAAAATGAGGAGCCGAATTGTGGGGGCAATAAGCTGACTTTGTATAAAAAAGAACACCACTTGGGGGGGCCGAAAGCCCTACTAAGCAGGTATATTCAAAAGTATGAAGGCTATTGCTTAATGCATTGTAAGCCTCCCTGAGTCTCCGGAGAAGGGCGGCATATAAATTAAATTTAAAAAAAAAATTCCATCAAGAGTCCAGCCCCACTCTGTCCTAAGGCTGGGAATACAGCCAGTTGTAAGGGTTTGTTTGAAAAGGGTTGTAGGGGAGCATACAAATTTGGGGGGGAGGGATTGTTCCACCTGCTGAGATCTTGGTTAATTGATGTTGATCTGATCTTATAAAATACAACAGATGATTCACAAATCAGCCAACCACATTTTATTATATCAGGCTGTGCAAACACTATCACTCAGAATTACTTCCCCGCAAACACTATCGCATCTTATTTTATTTTATTTATTCATTCAGTGTCAATTATGGTGCTAGAAAAGACTGCAGGAAATCCTCAACTTACAACCATTCATTTAGTGACCGTTTGAAGTTACAACAGCACCGGAAAAAGTGACTTAAGGTTGTTTTTCACACTTGTGACCGTTGTATAACGTTCATAAGCGTGACTTAAGGTTGTTTTTCACACTTATGACCGTTGCAGCACCCCCGTGGTCACATGCTTGGCAACTGGTTCATATTTATGACGGTTGCAGAATCCCAGGGTTATGTGATCTCCCTTTGCGACCTTCGGACAAGCCAAATCCGTGGGAAAGCCAGACTCACTTAATAACCGGGTTATTAACTTAAGCAATGCAGTGATTCATTTAACGCCTGGGGCAAGAAAAGTCATAAAATGGGGCCAAACTCACTTAACAACTGTTTAACTTAGCAGTGGAAATTTTGGGCTCCATTGTGGTCATACGTCAAGGACTATATTTAAATGATGATATATTTTATATAAGAATAAATTTTAGATATGTAGTGATATTGTAAAGAGAGGAGAGGGCACTCGGGATGCAAACCGACCGATGCACTATCTGTACTTGATTGAATGAATGATGTTTGTATGTTTTCTTTTTCTTTCTTTTTTTTGTTTTAAAATAAAAAATTATTGGGGGGAGGGGAAGGACTATCAGTGAGAAAAAATTAATTAGTGGGAATGGCTTGCTTCCAGAAGTTGTGGAGTATCTGTCCCGAGTATACCAATGGATAGCCAATAAAACATACAACATACAGCATGCAGTCTGGCTGGGGAACTCTGGGAGTTGAAGTCACTCATCTGGAAATTGACATTTTTGAAAAAATGCTGATATAGAAGCCACTGCATAAAATCCACTAACAAAAACAATATACAAGAAACCAGAATAACTTGCTTTCTGGTTTTTTCCCCCCTTCCTTGAATGTTACAACCTCTACGAACTGATTGTGCCTGATCCTTCTCTGCTACTGCTGTGGAATATGGAATAAACATCAATATCTGACTGCATTATATAAATACAGGTGGAGAGACACAAAAAGGAGACTAGACCAACAGAAGGCTATAAATAGCTACTGTTGTCAACCTTTTACTTAAGGGCTCCATTTATGTTTATGCGTGTCCTAAAAAAAACTTTGTTTGTTTTCCTTTAGCCTTTTACATGCAGAGTTAAGCCGGATCGTTTCAGGAACAGGCAGGACAGAATAAGACTTTTTGGGTAGACTCCAGTTAAAGGCAGGAAAGTACAGCCAACCAAATAGATTATGTGATTGTTCAATGTGATTATACAGGTAGTCCTCGGCTTACGACAGATTGGCAGTTCGAATCTCACCAGGCTCAAGGTTGACTCAGCCTTCCGTCCTTCCGAGGTAGATAAAATGAGGACCCAGATTGTTGGGGGCGGGGGGGAATAGGCTGACTCTGTAAATCCCCAAGAGAGGGCTGTAAAGCACTGTGAAGCGGTATATAAGTCTAAGTGCTATTGCTATTGACTCAGCCTTCCATCCTTCCAAGGTCAGTAAAATGAGGACCCAGTTTATTGGGGGCAAGGGGCTCTAAACCGCTTAGAGAGGGTTGTAAAGCACTGTGAAGCGGTATATAAGTCTAAGTGCTATTGCTATTTTCCTTCCTTCCTCCCTCCCTCCCTCCCTCCCTTTCTTCCTTCCCAGTGGTTAGAATTCAGCATTGCAGGCTAACTCTGCCCACAGCCAGGGGTTCAATCCTGACCGGCTCAAGGTTGATTCAACCTTCCATCCTTCCAAGGTCGGTAAAATGAGGACCGAGATTGTTGGGGGGCAAGAGGCTGACTCTGTAGACCGCTTAAAGAGTGCTGTAAAACACTGTGAAGCGGTATATAAGTCTAAGGGCTATTGCTATTGCAACAGTTTTGGGAAAAAAATAACTTATGACCGTTATTCACACTTACGACCATTGCAGCATTCCCAGGATCATGTGATCAAAATTTGAATGCTTGGCAACTGGTTCGTATTTATGATGGTTGCAGGGTCCCAGGGCCCATGCGATTCCCCTTTTTCCAACTTCTGACAAGCCAAGCCAACGGGGAAGACATATTCCCTTAACAACCGTGATGCTAACTTGACAAATGCAGTCACTCGCTTAACAACGATGGCAAAATATTTTGTAAAATGAAGCAAAACTAATCAAGGACAGGAGCAACCTAGACCTAAGAAGGAATTTCCTGACAATTAGAACAATTAATCAGTGGAACAACCTGCCTCCAGAAGTTGTGAATGTTTCAACACCAGAAGGTTTTAAGAAGATATTGGGTAACCGTTTCTCTGAAATGGTGTAGAGCCCCCTGCCTAAGCAGGGGGATGGACTAGAAGACCTCCAAGGTCTACTCTACTCTACTCTACTCTACTCTACTCTTCTTCTCCTCTCCTCTCCTTTCCTCTCCTCCTCTTCGGAAAATAAATGAGAGTTTATCAGGCAGGTGGCATAAGGAATAAAGCCGTCATAGAATCTACTAATCCTGCTAGAAATACTTCAAAACCTCCCCCCAGAGGGGAGCAACAGAAACAGACCGTGAAGTGGGCGTGTGGTGGTCTCTGAACAACTCCATCATAACGCCGTGTTGGCATTACTAAGGCCTACAAAAACAACAACTGAGTTTTTCAAATTTCAATTTAATAAGATATCTTGGAAAAATAGCATTCCACCCTTCCATTTTAATAATGCTCCTTCCCTCTCCTTTTTTTTTTAAAAAAAATAATAATAATAATTAGATTTTAGCAATATTTGGAAGGGCTCTTGAATAGCTGGAGGCTATTGGTTTTGAGTCCAAGCCACCTTAGGAATGCGCTGTCTGTGCTATGCCACTGGGGGAGGAAGCAAATGAAGTTTGGGGGGTGGAGAGGGGAAGCTTTACCTTACGGATAAGTTGCTGTTGCTCCAGGTTTCTAATATCCTTGTCTAACTCTTCGCTGAGCTGCCGCAGTTCCTTCTCCAGTAACTCCTGGCAGAGGAGAAAGAAACACGCAGCTTTAGGAGTGTAGCTGCCCGGTTGCAGAGACTACGGTAAGAAAGCTGAGTACCCCACGGCTGCCTGGCTGAGTCAAGAGGGAAGCATGCCCAGGCTGAAGTTGTGCCCACCACGGTGCCAGAGGGCCAAGCTCTGGTCCTGCCAACACGGGTGGAGTCAGTCTGTACTCTCTGCTACCCAAGCCGCTCCTTAAATCGGAGTTGCACAATATACCATCAACCTGACACCTTGCTTACAGAAGCCCCACTTTGTTTGAAAGGGCAGCTGGTTGAATGCGCCAATGTGAATGCAGCCTCCAGGCTCAAAGATTGGAAGAGAAGAAAGGGGTCATTTCCGCAAGGAATGTAAAACTGCAAGTTATAGGTTGTGCGTTCACAAGGAAATGCTCTCCCTTACAATATGGTAAAAGATTCCAGTATGGTTAAAAAACAAAACAAAACTCAGTGGGCTTCAGACAAATGTCAAAGAGCTCGTTTCCCCCACCCAACCTCCCTTCCTGGAATATTTTCTATATGCAGGGCGTTTTTCCATGGTGCAGCTGGAAGCCTTTAATCTTTTTGTTTGTTGGTTTATTTATGGTTTGATTTTACTATTAACCACAACACAAGGCTGTAGTTTCCACGAGGATATTTTAAAAAGGAAGGGCAACAACTGATAAAAGGGTCACACATGACCACATTTTGAGGAACAATACCTATCCCGGGGAAATTAAGCTAACTGGATTTTATGAAAATCAACACTTGAGAATTGTTGGGCTTTGTCTAAGGGAGGGGAGGAGGGAGGGAGGGAGGAAGGAAGGAAGGAAGGAAGGAAGGGAAGGAGGGAGGAAGGGAGGGAGAGAAGGAAGGAAGGAAGGAAGGAAAGAAAAGGGGAGGGGGATGGAGGGAAAGAAGGAAGGAAGAAGAAAGGGAGGGGGAGGGAAGGAAGGAAAAAGGGAGGAGTGAGGGAAGGAAGAAGAAACGGAGGGAGGGAAGGAAAGAAAGAAAAGGGGAGGGGGAGGGAAGGAAGGAAGGAAGGAAAAAGGGAGGGGAAGGGTAGGAAGGAAGGAAAAAGGGAGGAGTGAGGGAAGAAAGGAAGAAGAAACAGGGAGGGAAGGAAAGAAGGAAGGAAAAAGGGAGGGAGGTAAAGAAGGAAGGAAAGAAAAGGGGAGGGGGAGGGAAGGAAGGAACGAAAAAGGGAGGAGTGAGGGAAGAAAGGAAGAAGAAACGGAGAGAGGGAAGGAAGAAAGGAAGGAAAGAAAAGGAGAAGAGGAAGGAAGGAAGGAAAGAAAAGGGGAGGGGGAGGGAAGGCAGGAAGGAAGGAAGAAGGGAGGGAGGGCAAAAATGCCAGTTCCATTGTTCGGGACTGAGAGAGCAAAAGACTCATAGGGGAAAGTATCTTGAAATGTTCTTTGGTCCTCCCAAAACCTCGTGGAGGGCTTCTCTTCCTGGCAGCACCACTTATGGTAGGTTAACTCAGGACTTCACTGCAATGGCGTTGATGCCCGAGTTTTGGGATTCGGAGGAAGAATCCTCAGAGAACCGGAGGGGATGGGATTTTTTTAATGCCTCACATACAGGCCTTTTCCTTCTGTGGTTTCCTTTTGAATTTAATCAGGGGAGGCTGCAGCTGTTCATTATATGGGTTACACAATCCTGCTCGTTGGTTCATAGTGCAATACGGAGGGGGCCGGGAGCCAGCTGGTGCAGTGGGTACAGGAAACGGGCCAAAAACTGGGAGACCTGACTTCTAGGCCTGCCTTACAAGCCTGCTGGGTGACCACGGGCCAGTTCTGCTCCGTCACTGGAGGTTTTCAAGAAGTGATGGGACAGCCGTTTGTCTGAACTGGTGAGGGGTTTCCTGCCTGAGCAGAGGGTTGGACTAGAAGACCTCCGAGGCCCCTTCCAACACTGATATTTTGTTCTATATTCTCTCTCAGCTGTTTTGGGGAAAAAGCGAACCATATCCAAAAATCTTGCCGAGAAAATTGTAGGGATTTGTCCAGGCTGTTAAGGAATTCAGACTGATACAAGGGCAAAAAGGGAGGGAGGGAGAAAAGAAGGAAGGAAGGAAGGAAGGAAGGAAGGAAGGAAGGAAGGAAGGAAGGAAGGAAGGAAGGAAGGAAGGAAGGAAGGAGAGATAAGAGGAAGGAAGGAGGGAGAGATAAGAGGGAGGGAGGAGAGATAAGAGGGAGGGAGGGAGGAAGGGAGGAAGGAAGGAAGGAAGGAAGGAAGGAAGGAAAGATAAGAGGGAGGGAGGAGAAATAAGAGGGAGGGAGGAAGGGAGGGAGGAAGGAAGGAGAGATAAGAGGGAGGGAGGGTGGGAAGGAGGAAGGAGGGAAGGAAGGAGAGATAAGAGGAAGGAAGGAGGGAGAGATAAGAGGGAGGGAGGGAAGAGATATAAGAGGGAGGAAGGGAGGGAGGAAGGAACAAAGGAAGAAAGGAAAAAGAGATAAGAGGGAGGAGGGTGGGAGGGAGGAGGGAAGGAAGGAGAGATAGGAAGGAAGGAGGTAGGGAGGGAAGAAAGAAGGAGAGATAAGAGGGAGGGAGGGAGGAAGGAGAGATAAGAGGGACAGAGGGAGGGAGGGAGGAAGAAGAGATAAGAGGAAGGAAGGAAGGAGGGAGAGATAAGAGGGAGGGAGGAAGGGAGGGAGGGAGGGAAGGGAGGAAGGAAGGAAGGAAGGAAGGAAGGAAGGAAGGAAGGAAGGAAGGAAGGAAGGAAGGAAGGAAGAGCATAACCCTAATATGGAAGGCATCAAATATTTTCAAACTAACCCTGGAAAGAATGGGATAATTTGATGAGTCTATAAAAATGTCCATTACTGTGGAATCTGTATTGGCTGGAACTTAAATCCTCTGGAAACATTTTAATTTATAACCAACCTTTTTAGTCTTCCATAGTCGTCTTCTTTTTTTTTTTTTTTCCCCTCCATCCGAAGAACATGACTCCCCACTGGAAGTCATTTAAGCAGGCACCAAATATCACGTCTAGCATCTGCTATTCATTACATTGTAGGCAGGAGTTAGAAAAACGGAGCAAGCTGGCGTAAATAAGGGAACGCTTTGCATTTACACTGAAATTAAGATTACAGTGGAGTCGATCATTTCAGAAACAGAAATCGCAATGCTTCAATGCCGCAGGAGACTATCCTGCATCGTTCAAGGATAGTGCAAGCAGCATGATAACGAACATGGAATTCAACATTTTTCAAAATCTCCCTATTTTTTTTTTAAATCTACCCTAGTAGATTTGAAAGCAAATGTTCACAATTAAGAATGGAAATTGGCTTTTCCTGAACTGTACGGGCAGAGACATTTAAAAAAAAAAAAAAAAGACGACAGTGGATACTTGATCTTTAGCACACAAAAAAGGGGGCACCTGGTTTTTAGAATCGTAGACAGCACTGTATCTCATTCGCTCTAAACCCTGACCTGGTGCATTCTTGTCTAAAGTTCTTGGCAGCCTATTTGCAGTGTGTAGCACAATCTTTAAGGCAGAGGAGGCGGTGGAGAGGAAATAACAAAGGATCCTCCTCCATGGAAGCCAGTAAATACAGCTGCACTCCAGGCGTCTTGGGAGAACCATCCCCTTTCGCTGGCTACGTTAGCCTCCCAAACCTCCGGGTTGTTTTTTTTCTTCCAAGGAAGTTGATAACATATGCTTGGCTGCGTCTGACTTAACGTTGCCAGAGGCTAAATGTGCAGTTCCCTTGCTTTTCAGAAAGGACTCACCTCAATTGGCAGAGAGGGCGGTGATGGGCATCGTGCTGAAGATGGCGTGAAGGGTTTCTTGGCCTGTAACGGGCAAATTAAAGCTTCAGTGAAAAGAATGGCAAGTTAAGAGGCGATTCAAAATTGGGACAGTCAGAATGGAAGGGAGCTTGGAGATCTTCTAGTCTGACCCCCCTTGCTCAAGCAGGAGACTCTATACTGTTTCAGACAAGTGACTGTCCAGTCTCTTCTTTAAAAAAAATTCCAGTGATGGAGCATTCACAACTTCTGGAGGCAAGTTGTTCCACTGATTCATTGTTCTCATTGTTGGGAAATTTCTCTTTAGTTCTAAGTTGCTTCGCCCCTTGGTTAGTTTTCATCCATTGCTTCTTGTCCTGCCTTCAGGTGCTTTGGAGAAGAGCTTGACCTCCTTCTCTTTGTGGCAACCTCCCAAGTGCTGGAATCATGTCCCATCCCGTCCTGTTCCCCCCTCCCCCCCGCCTTCTTTTCTCTCGACTAGCCAAACCCAATTCCTGGAGCCATTCTTCACGCATTTTTGTCTCCAGGCCTTTAATCATCTCAGTTGCTCTTCTTTGCATCTTTTTCCAAAGTCTCAACATCTTTTCTTTTCTAATATGGTGACAATTAATCCTGTGGGACAATGGTCCTTGGCCTTGAATTAGGAGGATGCAGAACAGGATGTGACTTCCCACTCCAGAGGCCAATTTTCCATACGGCGTTACAACTATTGTTCGACATCTGTTTTCCCTTATATTCCATTTGAGCTCAGAAACTTGTGAGCATCCTTTCCTGCTTCTTGGGGTCAATGAGATTTACTTGCCAGAAGCATGCACAAGATCCCTATTTCAATATTCCACTGTACTTCCATTGATTGGTGAGACACAAAACCTAGTTCACATATTAGCTGGGCCTACTGGTTGTTCAGTAAAAAAAGCAGAGACATCACCCTGCCAACAAAAATGCGTACAGTCAAGGCTATGGTTTTCCCAGTTGCAATGTATGGCTGTGAAAGTTGGACCAAGGAAGGAAGGAAGGCTGAGGACCAAAGAATTGAGGCCTTTGAACTCTGGTGCTGGAGAAGACTCCTACGAGCCCCTTGGACTGCAAGGCCATCAAACCGGTCAGTCCTAGAGGAGATCAACTCTGACTGCTCTTTAGAAGACCAGATCCTGAGGATGAAACTCAAATACTTTGGCCACCTAATGAGAAGGAAGGACTTCCTGGAGAAGAGCCTCATGCTGGGAACGATTGAGGACAAAAGAAGAAGGGGACAACAGAGAACGAGGTGGCTGGATGGAGTCCCTCAAGCAGTCGGCGTGAGCTTCAATGGACTCCAGAGGATGGTAGAGGACAGGAAGACATGGAGGAACGTTCTCCATGGGGTCACAATGGGTCGGACACGACTTCATAACTAACAACAACAACTGACTGTTCTATCAATGAACACTCTGCCACGAACTAAGCTAGGGGTCTGCATACCAAAGTAGGATTATCAAGGATGGACGACTTCCCGGGTTCATAATCAAAAATGCTCCTGGGCTCGTTGCTGGAAGCATCCTCAGTTTCCCAATTTCTCCTGCAAAAGAAAGATGGGAGAACCTCTCAAGTGCTCTGCATGAAGTGGGATTTGTTCCCAGCGTGAGCGGATTGTTGCAATAGTCTAGAAGGCCATTTTTGTGCCTTTGCAGCTACGTTCCCTCCCTACATAATTCTCTGGGAGTATCAACACACCCACATTTCTTGGTTAATGGTAGGTTGTGGTTGATATTGCGTGTTGTGAAACGGCAAAGCTGCAACCGCCACACAGAGATCTCCCACTGTCACCTGATAACACTTCAAACATAAGCAAAGTGGTGCACATACTCAGCTGAAAACGACTGAGAGATAAATCATCGAGATAATAGCACATTTATACCTGTATATATTTATAGATGAATCCATTTCATCTTAAAATCTCAACAGCTCCCTCTGGTGTCACATTTGGGCACTGGCATAGGCATGGATTCAAACTGATGAATTATTCCAATCACGGACTGATTTTAGACTTGGGGGGTGGGGGTCTAATTAGTTTTTCAGTCCATTCTCCAGAGCCAGATGCAAAACATGAATTCAGAAAAAAATGACACAGAATTTGGGAACAAGGATGCCTCCAATATTTCAGGGGGCACTTAGTTTATTTTCCTCCAATCCTGTTGATTTGTGGATTCCCAGATGCTCCATGCTTCCCTAAAATACTTAAGTCTCAAATTCACTTATATTAAAGTCCCACTGACTGAAATGGACCTCGCTTCTGAATAAACGCACAGGGTGGAGTTGCAGATAAGCTTCTATTCATAAGGTAAAAAGGTAAAGGTTCCCCTCGCACATATGTGCTAGTCGTTCCTGACTCTAGGGGGCAGTGCTCATCTCCGTTTCAAAGCCGAAGAGCCGGCGCTGTCCGAAGACATCTCCGTGGTCATGTGGCCAGCATGACTCAACACCAAAGGTGCACAGAACGCTGTTATCTTCCCACCAAAGGTGATCCCTATTTTTCTACTTGCATTTTTTACGTGCTTTTGAACTGCTAGATTGGCAGAAGCTGGGACAAGTCACGGGAGCTCACCCTGTTATGTGGCACTAGGGATTTGAACCTTTTGATCATCAAGCTCAGCGTCTTAGCCACTGAGCCACCACGTCCCTATGAAATATACCAAAGAAAGTGCGTAATCTCGTATCTCTATATTCAACCCCATATTTATTTCTGATGTTCATATGGCTTTGTCGCCTTTCTCAATATTGGTGGGTTGTCATCCTTCACAGGGGAAACTCACATCTTCCATGTTTCTACTTACCAATCCAAGCCATTCTTTTGGCGGGAGGGACTGCTTGAGGTCATCAGTGGAGGTTGGTTCTTCTTCATGAGCTCTGGAGGATCATGATCTAGAGGAGACAAAATTGTCACTTTGTGCGATGGACAATCCTTTCCAAATGGAACCATGGATGATCTTTTTGATCTCTTCCCAGAACCACCACATATACATGCTCTGTTTAGACATTCTCTTAGACCACCGGTGGACAACCTAAAGCCTTGGTGCTGGAACAAGTCAAGAATCTCCTTTTTGCTATCTCAGAACTTTGCGTGACCTCCAAGCTGAACCTGGAGGGTAGGGTTTGCTGTTGATCTGAAAATGAATGGTGCAACTTCCTGCTCTTTTTAATTGGGAAACATCACAACCATCGTTTAAGGTTTAAAATAGCTTTGTTTCTTTATAAGACACAAAGAAATCTCTCTCCAAACCTTTCCTTGAATATCAGAAAACCCCAGCAAACAAATGAGAATTTCTCATTAAGAAATCTCCACGAAGCCATGAGTCTGATCTCTTCAGGCCCTTCGTTTGGCTGCTAAAGGCTTTCTAAGCATTGTCCCATCTTAACGAGTGTTATTCCCACATCAATCACTTCCACAGAGTCACAGGAGAAAATATTAAATCAGGGGTGTCAAACTCGAAGTCCGGGGAGTGCTTAGATCTGGAGCATCTGGAAACAGGGAAGGACCAGCCTGCAGTGCTTCTGCCAACAAAAATGGAGCTCGGGAGGGCCACGCACGGCCCTCCCAGGCTCCATTTTCGGCAACAACAGCCTCCTGCAGCCCTCTCTTAACCAGTTTTGGTCACCACACTCTAAAAAAGATGTTGAGACTCTAGAAAGAGTGCAGAGAAGAGCAACCAAGATGATTAGGGGACTGGAGGCTAAAACATACAATGAATGGTTACAGGAATTGGGCACGGTTAGTCTAGTGAAGAGAAGGATATGAAAGCAGCATTCCATTATTTGAGGGTCTGCCACAGAGAGGAAGGGGTCAAGCTATTCTCCAAAGCACCCAAAGGCCAGACAAGGAATAATGGATGGAAACTGACCAAGGAGAGCTTCAATCTAGAAAGAAGGATAAATTTTCTAACAGTGAGAACAATCAACCAGTGGAACCAAAGTTGCCTTCAGAAATTGTGGGAGTTTCATCACTGGAGGCTTTCAAGAAGAGACTGGACTGGACACCATCTGTCAGAAATGGTGTAGGGTCTCCTGCTTGGGCATAGGGGTTGGACTAGATGACCTACAAGGTCCCTTCCAACTCTGTGAATCTGAATCTGAATCTGAATCTGAATCTGAATCTGAAAACGGAGCATGCGGCCCTCCCGAGCCCCATTTCCACTGGCAGAGGGCTAGCAAAATAAAGTAAAAACAAAACGAAAGGAGAAACGTTTCCCCTTTTGCATTTTGCAAGAAGGGACAGGAAAGGAGAAAGGGAAAGAGGAAAGACAAAAGAAGGGAAGATGGGAAGAGAGTGAGGAAGGAAAAAGGAGGAAAGTGGGGAAGGAAGAAGAAAGGAGAAATGAAGACGGAAGGAAAAAGAAGAAAAGGAAGGAAGGAAGGAAGGAAGGAGATTATAATGAGAGGGAGGGAGAGTCTTGAGGGAAGTTCTGTTTTAGCACTTGGCCACCACAGGTGCCCCCGACACGAGTTATCTCAAACTGGCCATGCCAGCCTGGCCCCCTTAGGTCGAACGCAACCTTGATGCAGCCCTCAATGAAAACAAGCTTGACAACTCTGTATTAAAGGGTCAATAACAAAGCTCAGCTGTACTATGGCATTTACAGATGACAATTTTGAACCCCATACCAGTGGTGGATTTCAGCAGGTTCGGACCAGTTCTGGAGAACCGGTAGCGGAAATTTTGAGTAGTTCAGAGAACCGGTAGTAAAAATTCTGACTTGCCCCACCCCATCTATTCTCTGCCTCCCAAGTCCCAGCTGATTGGGAGGAAATGGGGATTTTGCAGTATCCTTACCCTGGAGTGGGGTGGGAATGGAGATTTTATAGTATCCTTCCCCTGCCATGCCCACCAAGCCATGCCATGCCATGCCATGCCCACCAAACCACACTCACAGAACCGGTAGTAAAAAATTTTGAAACCCACCACTGCCCCATAAAGTTGTTTCTACAAAATAGATCTAAGACAAGAAGCTCTGAATATTTTATTGGTGTAGCAGAATGACCCCAAGATGCATTCCCGCAGGCTTTGGTGCTTCCTTCTTGGTACAAGTCCTTGTCCCATAAATGAAGCATCTTGAACCTCTTGTATTATGCTTTTCTCTCAACATGAGAACCCCACAATTTGCTCTTACGAATGATGCCATTCCTGGGAAATCCTTTGTCCAGCATACAATGACCAAACATTTCCCAACTGAGAGCTAGGGAGTGTGTTCAAAAGCAGAAAAACAGTATGTACCTCTTGGTTTGTAGGGATCCCAATCCAGATCTGATTCTGAAAGAGAAGAGAGAAGTCCATGGGAGGTGGGCCAGGGTTGAAATCCAGCAGGTTCTGACAGGTTCTGGAGAACCGGTAGCAGAAATTTTCAATAGTTCGGAGAACCGGCAAATACCAACTCTAGCTGACCCCAGAGTGGGAAGGGAATGGGGATTTTGCAGTATCCTTCCCCTGGAGTGGGGTGGGAATGAAGATTTTGCAATATCCTTCCCCAAGTGGTGGTGAGGAAATGGGGATTTTGCAGTATCCTTCCCTCAGGAGTGGGGAGGGAATGGGGATTTTGCAGTATCCTTTCCCTGGCGTGGGGTGGGAATGGAGATTCTGCAATAACCTTCCCCTGCCACACCTACCAAGTCACACCATGCCCACCAAACCACGCTCACAGAACCGGTAGTAAAAAAATTGGGATTTCACCACTGAGGTGGGCTCTATATTTGAGAGGACTAAAGCTAATGGATTCCCTACCATACTTTCTTCGCAGTTTACAAAATTGTAATGGTCTGAGCAGCAAGAAATTGCTGGGTTTAAAAACCTATGAAACTCAAAACTTAAATTAATATCCTAATCTGGTGGGATCTATTTAGAGTGTTGGCCAGAAAGGAAAAAAGAATCACAAGAGGCCTAAACCAGCTATTAGCTATGGCCCCATCATGGCCTATTAGTTGCTCAAGGATACCAGTTGCTGACACCAGCCCTTATGTTAAATACAAACCAGAGGATGCAAAAGTCAGATTATTATTATTATCAAAGAATATGCAGAAATAACGCAAGCAAAAGGATGGTCAGTTTATCAAGATATGAGCTAGGGAAGATTGAAGCCGCACATAAGATGCAACTCAGGGAATATAGCATCTAAGATTCTCACCTTGCAATTTGAGAGTTATGATTTATTTTGACTAAAATCAACCAGTGTATTGATGGTAGCGAAAGATTTTATTTTCCTGGGCTCCAAGATCACTGCAGATGGGGACTGCAGCCAAGAAATTAACAGACACTTGCTCCGGGGGAGGAAAGCCATGGCAAATCTAGACAGCGTACTAAAAAGCAGAGACATCACCCTGCCAACAAAAGTATGTATAGTCAAGGCTATGGTTTTCCCAGTTGCAATGGATGTCTGTGAAAGTTGGACCATGAGAAAGGCTGAGCGCCAAAGAATGGAGGCCTTTGAACTCTGGTGCTGGAGAAGACTCCTGAGAGTCCCTTGGACTGCAAGGCGATCAAACCGGTCAGTCCTAGAGGAGATCAACCCTGACTGCTCTTTAGAAAGCCAGATCCTGAAGAGGAAACTCAAATACTTTGGCCACCTGATGAGAAGGAAAGACTCACTGAAGAAGAGCCTAATGCTGGGAAAGATTGAGGGCAAAAGAAGAAGGAGACAACAGAGAAGGAGATATTTGGATGGAGTCACTGAAGCAGTCGGTGTGAGCTTAAATGGACTCCAAAGGATGGTAGAGGACAAGAAGGCCTGGAGGAACGTTGTCCATGGGGTCGCGATGGGTCGGACACGGCTTCGCAACTAACAACAACAGAATTGATGGTTGAGCCAAAGTTTTGCATCCTGCTCACTATAAACCTTTTATTGGAGGTGGGTGGGTGGGTGGGTTATAGTCCTTGACTTACAACAGTTCGTTTAGTCATCTTTCAAAGTTACAATGACCATTTTTCACAGTTACGACCTTTGCAGCTTTCCCCTTGGTCACATGATAAAAATTCAAACTCTTGGCAACCTGCTTCATATTTATGACGGTTTCAGTGTCCCAGGGTCACGTTTTTTGCATGACCTCTTTTGCGACCTTCTGACGAGCAGAGTCAATGGAGAAGCCAGATTCACTTAACAACCGGATTACTAATTGATCAGCTGCGGCGATTCACTTAACAACTGTGGCAAGAAAGGTCGTAAAATGAGGCAAAACTCACTTAACAACGGTCTGGCTAAACGACATAAATTTTGGGCTCTCTTGCGGTCGTAAGTCAAGAACGACCTGTGCTGTACATCTCCAACAATACACAACAGGATCTGTTTCCTGCCACACACAATGCATCCGACTCATCTTTGATGAGAAAATGAAGAGGAAAAGCAGTCGGAGATTGCTACCTCGAGAGTGAATTGCAGATCGTAAGAATAGCAGTGTGGCAGGAAACAAACCACGTTTCCAATGCGCAAATAGGGAGATGAAAAGAGTGGGCATCTCAGTTTGGGTCTAAGCTTTATTTGCGCTTCAAGGTCTTGGTTCTCATCTTTAAAGCGCTCCATGGCTTAGGACCTGGGTACTTACGAGACCACCTACTGCCACCGATAACCTCCCACCGGCCAATATGCTCTCATAGAGAGGGTCTCCTCAGGATGCCGTCAGTCAGGCAATGTCGACTGGCGACCCCCAGGGGGAGAGCCTTCTCTGTGGGGGCCCCCGCCCTCTGGAACGAGTTACCCCCGGGGATTCGACTAATCCCAGACCTCCGCACTTTCCGCAAGGCATTAAAGTCTTTTGTATTCCAGCAAGCCGGGCTGGCTTAACGTAGATTTTAATGGGTGAATTTTATGAGGGGTTTTAAATTTGGGAAAGCCAAAACTGATTTAATTATGTTCTAGATTATTTTAACTTTTATATTGCTTGTATTTTAATGTTTGGCTGTTCACTGCTCTGAGTCCATCAGGAGAAGGCGGTATACACATTTAATAAATTCAATTCAATTCAATTCAATTCAATTTGGCAGACGAAATACGATTATGATGTCCCAGAAAAACAATGATGGTCGAGAAGACAAATTGTTATCCACTAGAGGACGCACAATAATGGTAGTCTTCCTTGAGAAATGTTGGAAGTGTCATCAGACTCCAGGATCTTATTACCATATTTGGTGGACATGCGCAGAAGCTAAGAGATATTGGACTAAGATATGGACGTGGTTGGAAAAAATGATAAAGAGACATATTGACTTTAAACCAGAGATATTTTTATTAGGGGTCCTACCAGAGACATATAATAAAGAATTGCAATATTTATTTGTGGATGTTTTAATTGTGAATGTATTTGTTAAAAACTGGAAAGGAGAAAAGTTACCTACTGATGAAGAAGTTATTAAGAAAATGATGGACTGTGCTGAAATGAGTAAATTGACATTTGAAATAAGAGAACAGGAAGATAAACAATATTATTTGATATGGGGTTTATTTTATCAATGGATGGATAATAAAATATGGAGATAAATATGAAATATGAAGTGGAAGTTGAGATAAAATAAGTGAAATATTTCCTTATGAAAATAACCTTTGGTCAGCTTGCCTGCTTAGGCTGATCCCTGTTAAATTTTTAGAACTTTTAGAGTTTGATATTAATTTTAAATTAAATTGTTTTAATTATCGGCTAAATTTATATTTGTTGTTTTTAAAATTTTAACTTTTGTGTACCTTGTTTTTTATCTGGCTGTTCACCGCCCTGAGTCCGCAAGGAGAAGGGTGGTATATAAATCTAATAAAATAAATAAATAAATAAATAAATAAATAATATATTGATATCCAGAAGATGGGATTGAGCACAAAAGGATGTTAATCGATCGATACACTGTCTGTAATTGTTTGGAATGATGATAGTTTTATGTTTTAAAATAAAAAATTGTTTTTGCAAAAATAATAATAATAATAATGGTTGGGTTCCTTGATGTTTTTTATCTCAATGCCCAGATTATGTTTTCTAAAGCCACTTTCTCAATATTGAGTTAAAGTGTAATCCATATCTTCAGAAACAAAGACATAATCAAATTAGTGGTCCTGCAACTTTTCTGCATCTGTGGTGATTTTCTATCAACTCTTATTGGCCTGAAATAGATGAAAGAGTTGCAGAGAAAAACAACAAAGATGATAAGGGATCTGGAAGTTGCGTAAATCATATAATGAATGATTGAGGGAATTAGGTATGTCTAGCATATCAAAGGGAAGGATTTGGGGGGGGGGCACATGATAAAAAGGGACATGGTAGATTGGTGCTAAGAGGCTGAGCTTGTCGATCAAAAGGTCTGCAGTTCAGCGGTTTGAATCCCTAATGCCGCGTAATGGGGTGAGCTCCCGTTACTTGTCCCAGCTTCTGCCAACCTAGCAGCTTGAAAGCACATAAAAAATGCGAGTTGAAAAATAGGGATCGCCTTTGGTGGGAAAGTAACAGCGTTCCGTGCGTCTTTGATGTTTAGTCATGCCGGCCACATGACCACGGAGACTTCTTCGGACAGTGCTGGCTCTTCGGCTTTGAAACGGAGATGAGCACCGCCCCCTAGAGTCAGGAACGACTAGCACGTATGTGTGAGGGGAACCTTTACCTTTAAGATATCAAAGAGAAGGATTTGGTGGGAGGCACATGATAACTGCCTTCCAATATTTGAAGGGCATGTCACAGAGAAGAGGGGGTTGACCTACTCTCTGAAGCACCGGAGCGCAGGACAAGAAGTAACGAGTGGAAGCTTGTTAAAGAGAGATTCAACCTAGAATTAAGGAGAGATTTCCTGACAGTGAGAACAAGGAATCGGTGGAACAGCTTGCCTCCAGAGGTTGAGGGTGCTCCATCATTGGAGGTCTTCAAGAAGATCCTCCCATTTGACCAAAATAGAAGGTCACCTGCCTTGCACTAGAAGACCTCCAAAAACAAGATTCATGAGGGGAAAGATTATTTTTATCCTGGTATACGATGTGAAGAAATGGTTTCATGTGGTTTAATGTGTGAACCAGGAATGAAATGCGGTGAACATCACGCAGGGGAGAAAATGGAAGTTGTCAGGGCATGCAAATGGAGAGAGCGTCTAAAATGATTGAGATGGTTTTTGGATCTAAATTACTGTTTCTCAACCTTTCAAATGTGTGGGCTTCGGCTCCCAGAATTCCCCAGCTGGCTATTATGGAAACTGATACACTGATCTAAATTAGCCGTGGTGACACAGTGGGTTAGAGTGCGGTACTGCAGGCCAATTCTGCTGACTGCCGACTGCCAGCAGTTCGATTCTCATCAGGCTCAAGGTTGACTCAGCCTTCCATCCTTCACAGATGGGTAAAATGAGGACCCAGATTGTTGGGGGGCAAGAGGCTGACTCTGTAAACCACTTAGAGAGAGCTGTAAAGCACTGTGAAGTGGTATATAAGTCTAAGTGCTAATCCTTCCTTCCTTCCTTCCTTCCTTCCTTCCTTCCTTCTTTCTTTCCTCCCTCCCTCCCTCCCTCCCTCTCCTTTCCTTCCCTTCCCTTCCCTTCCCTTTCCTTCCCTTCCCTTCCCTTCCCTCTGCCCACTGCCAGAAGTTCGATCCTGATTGGCTCAAGGTTGACTCAGCCTTCCATCCTTCTGAGGTGGGTAAAATGAGGACCCAGATTGATGGGGGCAAGAGGCTGACTCTGTAAACCACTTAGAGAGGGCTGTAAAGCACTGTGAAGTGGTATATAAGTCTAAGTGCTATTCCTTCCTTCCTTCCTTCCTTCCTTCCTTCCTTCCTTCCTTCCTTCCTTCCTTCCTTCCTTCCTTCCTTCTTTCTTTCTTTCCTCCCTCCCTCCCTCCCTCCCTCTCCTTTCCTTCCCTTCCCTTCCCTTCCCTTTCCTTCCCTTCCCTTCCCTCTGCCCACTGCCAGAAGTTCGATCCTGACTGGCTCAAGGTTGACTCAGCCTTCCATCCTTCTGAGGTGGGTAAAATGAGGACCCAGATTGATGGGGGCAAGAGGCTGACTCTGTAAACTGCTTAGAGAGGGCTGTAAAGCACTGTGAAGCGGTATATAAATCTAAGTGCTATTCCTATTGCTAAATTAAGAGGATGCTCTGAAAAAGCCCTTACCTGGAAGTTTACTGTGGATTTGCTGGAACATGCTGCGATACCAATCTCTAGGACTGTCCACACTCTGCAATACAAAAGAAACATGTAAAATCAGTAATAGGAAAGGAAAGATGGAACAAAGATACACATATCATAAAGGACTAGGCAATATCTTTGCATGGAATTCGACAATCCTGTAACATAACTGAAAAGTAAGCTTCTCTCAGGAAACTTTGGTGCAGTGGTTAGAATGCAGTATTGCAGGCTAATTCTGCCCACTACCAGCAGTTCGATTCCGACCAGCTCAAGGTTGACTCCTCAGCCTTCCATCCTTCCGAGGTCGGTAAAATGAGGACCCAGATTGTTGGGGAGCAAAAGGCTGACTCTGTAAACCGCTTAGAGAGGGTTGTAAAGCACTGTGAAGCAGTATACAAGTCTAAGTGCTATTGCAAATACTCAATGCACAGTCTACCAGGAATCTTGCACAGAGCAAACAGGTAAGTAAATGATGAATTCTGAGGCGGTGTAGAGCCTATAACTAACCTATGAAGTAAATGTTATATATGTAAAGTGTCTTGCAAACTGGAGCCCTTTGAACTTCCTTCTTTGCTACAAAGTTAGTAAAGGAATAAGAGCTTTGATGGAAATACCAAATCTATGATCAAGGTTAAGAGACTTAGAAAGAAAGAATCTCCCCAGGGGAGTAATGGCTAATGGGCAAAAGAGCACTCACTCTTAAGATTGGCTTTCAATTTGTAAACTGCAATTTATATTAACTTAGCATTAGATTTTCACTCTATTAACCCAGCGTTAGATTTTTATGCCAACTCTTGCAAGGAAAATACCGTATTTTTCGGAGTATAAGACGCACCTTTTCCCCCCACAAAAAGAGGGTGAAAATCTGGGTGCGTCTTATACTCCGAATGTAGCCACACCCAGCTTCTCAAATGGAGGTTTCAGAGGCTGAAAAAAGCATCAGAAAAGAACCTTCAGAAAAAAAGCCTCCAAACAGAACTTCAGAAAAAAAGTCTCTAAACAAAGCTTCAGAGGCTTTTTTTCTGAAGCTCTGTTTCAGAGGCAGGAAAAAAAGTTTTTTTCTGAAACGGAGTTTCAGAAGTTTTAGAGGCAGAAAAAAAACCCCAAAAAAGCAAGGCACAGAGCTCACAACCAAGGAACCTGTTGCTAAAATTCACCTCTGGGAACAGCTGATTGGGGGTATTCCAGGAGGCCAATCCACCTACCAACCATCTTCCTAAAAACTACGGTGTGTCTTATAACTCTGAAAAATACAGTATTTTTATGTCGATGAGACCACAGAAACCACTCGATGTCAGATCAACGTTTGGATAATTTTAAATCCTGGGTGTCAAACCTACAGCTTTCCAGACATCATTGAACAACAAATCTCAGCAGCTTCAAACGTGAGCCAGTGGTAAAAGATGCTTAGAATGGTAATTTTATGGACAACTGGAAAGTCACATATATATTTTTTTTTCATTTCTGCACAGATGGCTCTCATTCATCCACCAAATCAGCCCCAGGTTTTCATGGCTTGGGAATCAATCCAAGAGGTCCCCAGCTTGTGACAGCTTGGCAGTGGGTTGTATTTTTAAAAATGAAGACGGGTTGAATTCTTTGTCTAAGAAGGAAATAAAACGACCAGAATTTATCCTTCCCAGCAGCCAACACCTAGATAAGCAGGGATTAACACCAGACAAACAATCAAGCAGAAACAGTAGCTTACTCAAAGGAGACAAACAAATCAAGCAAACAATCAGGCAGTAAACAATAGTTAAAGGACTACCAAGGAGTAAACTATACCCCCACCAACACTGGCAAGGCAAGCAACTATAGATAAACAGGGAGCAAACCCCAAACTCAAGATAGTTGATGATGTTACCTAGTTGGATAATGAAATGTCTTTCAGGCAAACAAACTGGCTCAGAGAGCCCCAAGGGCTGTACAATTCAACCCTGCACTGCAAATATTCTCTTCTATGGGTACCCCAAAATATACGCATTGCACTATTTCGACCAATTAGATGCAGGTAACTTCATATATTTAGACCAATCTATACCATTTCCGGCACGCGGGCCATAGGTTCGCCAACACGGATCTATACTCTTGATAGTATTGACTGCAGTATCAAACCAAAATGTTATCTGTCAAAAACGAAGGGAGAAGCATCGCAATAGGGGTTATGAAGGCTAACTCACCACAGGACAACTTGCTGCGGGACAATTCGACAATTCAATTTAATTATTCAAAATAAACTTTTACAAAATATTTTTAATTTTTATCATTCACATTTCATTTTGTCCCTCCTTTTGCATCCTTTGTTTAATTTTTTTAATTTTTTTTTTATTTTTATTTTTAATTTGATTTATATGCCGCCCTTCTCCGGAGACTCAGGGCGGCTTACAATGCATTAAGCAATAGCCTTCATACTTTTATATATTTATACAAAGTCAGCTTATTGCCCCCACAAACTGGGTCCTCAATTTACCCACCTTAGAAAGGATGGAAGGCTGAGTCGACCTTGAGCCTGGCTAGGATTGAACTCGCAGTAATTGCAGGCAGCTGGATGTTAAATGCTGCCTTTAGTAGGAGGCATTAGCCCCCTACGCTACACAGGCTCCACCCTTTCTTTGACATCAGTGTAACTTTCGCCCCACAGCGAGTTGTCCCATGGCAAGTTGGCCATGGCAACTTGGCTGCAGCAAGTTGGCCATGGCGAATTGTTGTAGACCCGACTCTTAATTAATTAACACGATTAACAATTCAACCCTGAGCTCTGTATATTGAAGAAACATACTGAAAAGTAGACATTTCCATCCTGTTTACAATTGTTCCAAGGACTCACCGATCGAGAGGCAAGGGGCATCCCAGACTCATCCACTGGCCCGATCCCATCGTACTTCACCCAACGTTTCTCCTTCCTCTTGCCATCTTTTGTCCAGGTCGCTGACCACCCAGGTTGTGCTACTCCGTTCACAGTCGGGTAATTGACTGAACCAGCCAAGTAAGGAGAATGAACAGGTTCAGTTTTCAGTGGTCTAATTTCTTTAGCAGGCCAGGTTGGGTACCAATTATTTGCTGCCAAGAGATACAGTCAGATCATAATGAGAAGGAAGATCTAATTGAGCATTACATCCTATCCCTGTCTCCACTGACTCTAATAATGCCACCTTTAGAACAATCAAACACTCTGATGATTAAAGATAGAGAAGACTCAGAATATTTTAAAATATGGAATGATTTTTATTATTGGTTGGAGAAGAAATATAAATGATGAATTATATAAGTATGTAAAAATATGTGATGAGTTGAATATTATGTTAGTGATGAATTGATATTGTGGACTGGATAAGGATCAAGAGAGAAGTAATGACAACTATACAGGAAAAGAAAGAACTTTGGAAGATAACACCGAGATGTCACAGGGAAGAGAAAACTGTTTGTCTAAAAAATAAAAAAACTTTTCTTTTTAAAAAAAGAGAACAATCAAATGGCTGAAGTTCCTAGACAAAATTTACATTATTTGGCAATTTTATGTGGGTTGGCTTTAAACATCATTTGAGATGGCCAAATTACCAGGGAAACAGATTATGTGGTACTTGGAGTAGCCCAAATAAGTTCTACTAACTATTTCTGATGGGGCAGGTGACTCTATGCTGCACATTGCTGACAAGAAAATATAGATTGTGGCAGTGATGGGATTCAGCCGGTTCGCATCACTTCGGGAGAACCAGTTGTTAAATTTCTGAGCAGTTTGGCAAACTGATTGTTGGAAGCAATCATTAGGGCAGAGAACCGGTTGTTTACTTGAATCCCACCACTGGATTGTGGTAAGAATTGGTGTCATAATTTCCAAGTTCAGGCAGTCTTCAACTTATGACAATTGAGCCCAGAACTTCTGTTGCTAAGCGAGAGAGTGAATTTTTCCACATTTTCTTGCCACGGTTAAGTAAATCACTTCAGTTGTTAAGTTACCCACATGGTTATTAAGTGAATCTGGCTTCCCCCAAGTTGATGACGTTAGAGGACTCACAATACTTTTTTCAGCTTGCCGGCTTAGCCTGATTCCTGTTATATATTTTTAGTATTTTTAGAGTTTACTATCTATTTTAAATTAATCCGTTTTAATTATTGGCTAATTTATATTTGTTCTTTTTATGAAATTTTAACTTTTGTGTACTTGGTTTTTATTTGGCTGTTCACCGCCCTGAGTCTGCAAGGAGAAGGGCGGTATATAAATCTAAATAATAAATAAATAAATAAATAAAATACTCATGTATATATAGGTAGTCCTCGATTTACGAACACAACTGAGCCCAAAATTTCTGTTGCTAAGTGAGACAGTGGTGGTTAAGGGAATTTTGCCTCATTTTATGAACTATCTTGCCACGGTTGATAAGGGAATTTGACTTCCCCGTTGACTCTGTTTGTCAGAAATTTGCAAAAGGGGATCACGTGCTCCCAGGACACTGCAAACTGTCAGAAATCTTAGCCAGTTGCCAAGTGCCTGACTTTTGATCACATGATCACACCAATGGACATTTTAATACAAAAATATAGAATTCTTTTATTGGCCAAGTATGATTGGACACACAAGGAATTTGTCTTTGGTGCACATGGTGTGCATAAAGAAACAAATAAAATATATTCGTCAAGAATCAAGAGGCACAACACTTAGTGATAGTCATAAGACACTAATAAGCAATCAAATCAAACCAGGAAACAATAAAAACAATATAAGTTGTAGAGATACAAGCAACCTGGATATAGCCATAAGTGGGAAGAGATAGGTAGTAGTAAGGATGAGAAGGAGAAAATGATCATGCAGTGGTGAAATGTAAAATTTGTTACTACTGGTTCGGTGGGCGTGGCTTGGTGGCGGGGTAATGTGACTGGGTGGGCGTGGCCAACTTTTTTTTAAAAAAAAACTTTTAAAAGCATTTTTTTCTACAGCCTGAAGTTGTAGAAAAAATGCTTTTAAAAGGCACTGACGATCCCAGCTGAGCCGTGTGATCATTAGAGGCTTTTTTTTTTTTACTTTTAAAAGCATCTTTTCGGCAGAAGAGGTTGTAGAAAAAATGCTTTTAAAAGTAAAAAAAAAACCCAGCCTCTGATGATTGCGTGGCTCAGCTGGACATGTGGGCGGGGGGGCGGGGGACACAGGAATTTTTGCTTCCGGTTCTCCAAACCATCCACTGCCACCTCTACCGGATTGAACGATCCGGTCCAAACCGGGAGCATTTCATCCCTGTGATGATGTCACCTTTTTCAGTGCCGTTATAACTTTGAGCAGTCCCTATATGAACTGTTTTAAGTCGAGGACTAACTGTACTGTACATTTCACATCCTTTCCATTAAAAAAAACTCAATTCCAGCCTTAGCATCTGCTCAGTTTCCATCTAACATCAAGAACGCATTGGAGATATCAAAATTTTATCCCATCTAATTACTCCCTAAAAGGGAGGCAAGAACGATAGAGAGAGAGTGGGAGGGTTGGCTTCAGACCCGCTGCTGAATTTAAACACCGTCTTTTACTCAAAGCTCTGCTGTCAAAAAGGACCATCAAAGGCTCTCAACTTTTCCGCTGGCAGGAGGAACACAAAGCTAGCCGAGCTTTAGAAGTGGGTCTAGTTAAACTTAAAAGATCAAGCGCAAATGGATAACAGGAAGATAAGGCAGCAAGGACTACAAAGTGTTTTGCACCGCTTGCCAAGGAAATCTATTATCGCTCCCATTCTTGGCTGGAGTATTACCTGAACTCTGCTGAGTTGTTTTCCATGGCTGGGATATCCCATTGTACACCCGGCGGGGAGTTGTGTCGTGGAATTCAAAATTCAGGGTGTTAGACCCACAATTGCGAATCACAGGAACCTATATATATAGAGAGAGAGGGGTGGGGGGACAGATAAAAGAACATCATCCATTAGTACGCAACTTTTGCTCTCTTTCAAAAACTTCTCCGTTGTGAAAACGGGAACACATTGCTCATTGCTCGATTGTCCATCACAGGACCTGATCACAAGCTGAGGCATGCCTTCTGCCCAGTGGTAGGTTTCAAATTTTTTTACTACCAGTTCTGTGGGTGTGGCATGGCTGGGGAGGGGCGTGCCTTGGTGGGCGTGGCAGGAGAAGAATACTGTAAAATCTCCATTCCCTCCCCACTCTTGGGGGAAGGATCCTGCAAAATCCCCATTCCCTCCCGATCAGCTGGGACTTGGGAGGATCTGGGAGGATTCTGTAAAATCTCCATTCCCACCCCACTCCATGGGAAGAATATTGCAAAATCTCCATTCCCACCCCACTCCAGGGGAAGGATACTGCAAAATCTCCATTCCCACCCCACTCCAGGGGAAGGATACTGCAAAATCTCCATTCCCACCCCACTCCAGGGGAAGGATTCTGTAATTTCTCCATTCCCACCCCACTCCAGGGAAAGGATACTGCAAAATCTCCATTCCCACCCCACTCCAGGCGAAGGTTACTGCAAAATCCCCATTTCCTCCTGATCAGCTGGGACTTGGGAGGCAGAGAATAGATGGATTAAATAAGGCTTTAATTCAAATTAACCAATGTAATTCTTACTAAAATACTATTATGTCGCATTAGTTTACTAGTTTCTCATTCTGGATCCTAATAAAGTGAGATGTACGATAACCAAAGGGATTGTTTAGATGTTTATAGTGTGGACAAACAGCATGTTAATTTCCAATTCTTGATGAAGGCAATTTTCCTCCATGGAATGGAATGGAATGGAATGGAATGGAATGGAATAGAATAGAATAGAATAGAAATGGAATGGAACGGAACGGAACGGAACGGAACGGAACGGAACGGAACGGAACAGAACAGAACAGAACAGAACAGAACAGAATAGAATAGAATAACGGAGTTGGAAGGGACCTTGGAGGTCTTCTAGTCCAACCCCCTTCTTAAGCAGGAAATCTTACACCACTTCAGACAAATGGTTATCCAACATCTTCTTAAAAACTTCCAGTGTTGGAGCATTCACAACTTCTGGAGGCAAGTTGTTCCACTGATGAATGGTTCTCACTGTCAGGAAATTTCTCCTTAGTTCTAAATTGCTTCTCTCCTTGCTTAGTTTCCCCCCATTGCTTCTTGTCCTGCCCTCAGGTGCTTTGGAGAATAGCTTGACTCCCTCTTCTTTGGGGCAGCCCCTGAGATATTGGAAGACTGCTATCATGTCTCCCCTAGTCCTTCTTTTCATCAAACTAGACCTACCCAGTTCCTGCAACCGTTCTTCATATGTTTTAGCCTCTAGTCCCCTAATCCTCTTTGTTGCTCTTCTCTGCCCTCTTTCTAGAGTCTCCACATCTTTTTTACATCGTGGTGACCAAAACTGGATGCTGTATTCCAAGTGTCGCCTTACCAAGCAGGGGTGAAATCCAGCAGGTTCTGACAGGTTCTGGAGAACTGGGTAGCGGAAATTTTGAGTAAATCGGAGAACTGGTAGCGGAAATCTTGAGTAGTTCGGAGAACTGGCAAATACCACCTCTGGCTGGTCCCAGAGTGGGTTGGGAATGGAGATTTTGCAATATCCTTCCCCCAGGAATGGAGTGGGAATGGGGATTTTGCAGTATCCTCCCCTGGAGTGGGGCGGAAATAGAGATTTTGCAGTATCCTTCCCCTGCCACGCCCACCAAGCCATACCACACCCACCAAGCCACACCCACAGAACTGGTAGTAAAAAAATTTGGATTTCACCACTGTTACCAAGGCATTATAAAGTGGTATTAACACTTCCTCCTGCTCCTCTTTTTTTTTTTTTTTTGAAAAGGCTCTTTGATCTTTCCGGATAGTTTTATATTGTTTGCCTTGCAAACTACTTTATCAATCCAGACTGGTGAAAGCCCAACTGTATTGTATTATAGATTTCTGTGTAATTTTCTCAATCGTTTTTCTTGAGACCGAGAAGCCACAGCCCCTGGATGTTGCAATGGAGGAACTGAGAAAAGATCATGGGTGAGCAAATATAGAACTTCCTCTGCACATTTTTGTGCTGTGAAGACTAATTTAAGCAAGCACCGAGTAGCTTGTTCCTACTGGGGTGGGGTGCGGATAATTTTAATTAAATGTTGTCCTCAAAGCCGATAGTAGAAATATGTAAAAAACGTGTGCTTAATTCGATTCACATAATTAATTTAGTTTGACTCTTAAACTTTTATCTAATCTTCTCTCTTATTCTGTTTTTTTCCCCCTTAGTTTTGATAGGGGGGAAAACACATTATTTTTATTTACATCCTGCCTTTATTATTTTCACAAATAACTCAACGCAGTGAACATATCCAACACACCTTCCTCGTCTTGTTTTCCCCACAACTTTGTGACATGGGTTGGACTGAGAGTGACTGGCTCAAAGTCACCCAGTCGGCATTCACGGCTGAGGCGGGACTTGAACTCATGGTCTCTCGGTTTCTAGACTCCTTAACCACTAGACCAAACTGGCTCTCACCTTTTCACTTACGGGGAGGAAAAAGAGTCAGCAGAGCCAATGAATGAAAAGACCTGATATTATAAAGCCGATCATGTCCTCCCCTTTTCTCACCAAGGCTTCCAGAAGTCAGAACAGAACAGAAGAATAGAGTTGGAGGGGACTTTGAAGGCCATCTAATCCAACCCCCTGCCCAACAGGAGACCCTACACCAGTGATGGTTAACCTTTTTGCCATCATGTGCCAAAAGCAGGGGGAGAGTGGGGGTGTCGAGCACGTGTGCCCACAACCATAATTATATGCGCCCTGCCCCCTGCACATGTGCACACAAGCCCCCTACACTCCCTCCACTTTTGGCACGGCACAGTGGCCCCGGTAGGCCTGTTTTTTGTTTTCTCCAGGCTCCAGAGCCTCTCTAGGAACCTGGGGAGGCCGAAAATGGCCTTCTCCACCCCCCTGGAGGCCCTCCGGAGGCCAGAAACGGCCCGTTTGCAGACTTCCAGTAAGTTGGCAAACAGGCTGTTTCCTGTCTCCAGAGGGCCTCTGGGGAGGTGGGGAAGGCTGTTTTCGCCCTGCTCAGGCTCCTAGAGAGGCCCTGGAGCCTGGGGAGAACAAAAAACGGGCCTTACCCACCCACCCCCAGGCCGTCTGGAGAAAGGAAATAGCCTGTTTCCCTACTTCAAGTGTGCCCAGAAGGTCTGAAAATCAGCTGGCCAGCGCGCCAGAGCTGAATTCACCTGCCCACTAATATGGCTCCACGTGGTGCCATAGGTTCGCCATCCCAGCCCTACGCCATTCCTGTCAGATGGCAGTCCAGTCCCGTCTTGAAAGCTTCCAGGGGTGAAGCTCTCACCACTTCTGAAACGCATCTTCTGTTCTGTTCTTGTTCTCCCTGTCAGAAAATTCCTCCTTATTTCTAGGTTGAATCTAAGTCAATCTAATGAATAAAAAGCCATCAGTAAATTAAACCGAACTGGGTACAAAGTACAGTTTAAGCAAATTTCTCCAGATTTATCAGAGCCCAGCTCATTCAATAACTCAGGTTTGCTGTCGGGCAAATAAAACAGTGCTTTGTACAACTTTACTTCCCAGAAACTAGTCTATGAAATCTAAGAGATAAATAGAACACACACACACACACACACACAAATTCATTTACAGAAAACAATTTGCTCTAGTGAAAGAAATAAAACCGGCCTGTTGCTGGGAGGAAATGGGGAGATGACAAAATGTATGGGATGACAATCACGCCGATGAGGTGATTTTTACCCACGTGCATCAGATTTCGTGACATTATTACATAAGCATGCCAATGGTAAGATGACATGCTCTGTCATTTTGACATTTGTCACAGCTGGTTTGGAACACCTGAGCATGAACGCTGCGTTGTTAAGCCCTGTTCAGGGCCTGACCTTCTTGGAGAACAAGCAAACAAAAAAGGAGCCTATGTAGCGTAGGGGGCTAATGCCTCCTACTAAAGGCAGCAATTAACATCCAGCTGCCTGTAATTCTGCGAGTTCAATCCCAGCCAGGCTCAAGGTCGACTCAGCCTTCCATCCTTTATAAGGTGGGTAAATTGAGGACCCAGTTTGTTGGGGGCAATAAGCTGACTTTGTATAAATATACAAAAGTAGGAAGGCTATTGCTTAATGCATTGTAAGCCGCCCTGAGTCTCCGGAGAAGGGCGGCATAGAAATCAAATTTAAAAAAAAAATCTCTACAGGGGTGGGCTTCAAAAATTTTAGCAAGGGGTTTTCTGCCTAGCTGATGGGTAGGTGTGGCTATGGTGGGCGTGGCCTAGTCGGCCTCCTGCACCACAGCGGGGGTGGGGGGGTGCCTTTTTGCCCTCCCTGGCAGGGGTGAAATGCTGCTGGTTCAGTCCGGTTTGCCCAAACCAGTAGTAAAAAAAGGCTACTGGTTCACCGAACCGTAGTAAAAAATGTAAAAAAAAAAAAAGTTCCAACCATCAGCTGAGCGACGCGTGATCGTGGGAACATTTTTATTTATTTATTTACTTTTTAAGGATTTTTTTAGTACAAAAAGGTCGGAGCCTTTTTTTTTTACTTTTAAAAGCATTTTTTTACAACCTATTCGCCCGAATTAAAAGTAAAAAAAAAAAAAGGCTCCGTAGATCGCGCGCCACAGCTGATCACACATACACACACCCCCATGCACTGTTCTACTTACCTCATGCCTCCCTTTGGCGCACACACACTTCGCATTTGGTGCGTGGTGGATCTGCGCATGCCCGCACATAGCACGTGTTTGGGGCGCAGCACGCGTGCGCAGCCGAAGAACCGGTAGTAAACCGGTTCAGATTTCACCACTGGTCCCTGAGCTCTGGAGGCTTTCCTCGAGCCTCTGGGAGGGTGAAAACAGCCTCCCCAAGCTTCGGCGGACCTCTGGAGGCTGGAAACAGGCCAGTGGTGGGATTCAAGTAATTGAACAACCGGTTCTGTGCCCTAATGATTTCTTCCAACAACCAGTTTGCCAAACTGCTCAGAAAGTTAACAACCGGTTCTCCCGAAGTGGTGCGAACCGGCTGAATCCCATCACCGAAACAGACCCATTTTCGGCCTTCCCGAAATTTTGGTAGGTCTGTTTTTTTGCCTTCCCTGAATCTCTGCGCACACCCTGCGCAGGATCGTGTGTGGATTCCTGGGCAGTGCAAGGTGGGTGGGTAGGGCCAGTCAGGAGTAGGATTCTCCGAACTGCACAGAATCTTAGCTAGAGGTTCTCACCTACGAACCCGCAGCAGCCCAGCCATGAATCTCTACAAGTAACTCATAAGCCCCCAATCTTCCCATTGACTTGGCTCAAGGAAGACAGACTCACTCTGTAATACTTGGGGTTCCATTTACTCTGCGGGGTGGACGTGGCCCGCGGAGTGGTGAGGCTCCCACTACGGATAGTTGAGCTCTTCTGGAGGTGTGAGGGGATAAAGTCATCCAGCCTAAGACCCAGAGTTTCCACAGAGACCCCGGCTCTCGAGTGATGTGGAGGAGATGTGAAACTGGAGCCTCTCAAGGCAGGTGAAGGATCTTCTCCACCATCATGAAAATGCTGCTCAGCAGGTGCCAAACCCTGAAGGGAGTGGGGTGAGGGGGGGGAAAGAAAGAGGTTCAAGACTTTCGATCTGGAAAACTGGAAACTGTTGATGTCGAGGTGGTGTTTTGTTCTGTATCCCAGTATTGTCTCAGCGGCTGAGCTTGTCGATTGAAAGGTTGGTAGTTCAGCGGTTCAAATCCCTAGTGCTGCATAACGGGGTGAGCTCCCGTGACCTGTCTCAGCTTCTGCCAACCTAGCAGTTCGAAAGCAGGTAAAAAATGCAAGTAGAAAAATAGGGACCACCTTTGGTGGGAAGGGAACAGCGTTCCGTGCGCCTTTGGCATTGAGTCATGCCAGTCACATGACCTCGGAGACGTATTCGGACAGCGCTGGCTCTTCGGCTTTGAAACAGAGATGAGCACCGCCCCCTAGAGTCGGGAACGACTAGCACATATGTGCAAGGGGAACCTTTACCTTTTACCTTTTATTGTCTCTGCTGTCGTTCTAAATCTCCTGGTTACAACTAGGAGGACTTTCCCACCCTCTGCTCGTGACCTTTTGCCTGGGAATGCCCCAGATTCTATTGGGGATTTCCTGCAAGCAGAGAAATTATTGTTTGTTGATCATTAGTCCCTATTTCATAGGCTCTTCCTGGACATCACGAGCAAGCCGTAGCAGGGCTTCCAACATGCCCACGCCTTTGTTTTGGAGACCAAATCATCCCAAACACATCATCATTCCTTCCATGGGAAGCTGAGAATAGGAATGCCTACTTTTGACTCTGGACATGCCTGTTGTCTAGAAGGACCATTGCTAGATTACGGCAGTGCCTTTATTTATCAGAAGCCTCAATGGCTCCTCTGGGATCTCAATCCAACATCTCTGACATCAGCTCAGAAAATATTTCCTGTTATTTTAAAGAATACGCGTTATGCAACATTCAACACTAATAATAATGCCATGGCAATTTGAAGCATAGACACTTACATTTGGGGGACGAAGCATTCTGGATCTGGAGTTGTCAACCGCCATCAAAACTTGTCCGACGCAAAAATTTTCACCTTGAACAGGAGGATCAGCTGAAGGTTGTTTTCTCCTGAGTAAACAGAGAACAAACCTGTTGTACGAAAAGGGCTTTGAACTGCATCAGGCGGTCATACTCTCTGCACTCCAGAGTCAGAACATCCTCTTCCCTAACTATAAAGGACCTCCCATCAGAAAACCATAGCATGTGAGGATGTTCACTCAGCAAATATAGAACATAGTGTGTATGAGCCTTGGTGGCGCAGTGGACTAAACTGCTGCTGTTAAAGTAGCACTTAGCTGCCAGCTGCCTGCAATTACTGTGAGTTCAAATCTCACCAGGCTCAAGGTTGACTCAGCCTTCCATCCTTCCGAGGTAGGTAAAATGAGGACCCGGTTTGTGGGGGCAATAAGCTGACTTCGTATAAAATAGAACACCGCTCGGGGGGGCCCCCAAAAAGCCCTATTAAGCAGGTATATACAAAAAGTATGAAGGTTATTGCTTAATGCATTGTAAGCCGCCCTGAGTCTCCGCAGAACGGCGGCACATATAAATTGAACAGATAGGTAGGTAGGTAGGTAGGTAGGTAGGTAGGTAGGTAGGTAGGTAGGTAGATAGATAGATAGATAGATAGATAGATAGATAGATAGATAGATAGATAGATAGATAGACAGATAGACAGACATTCAGACAGACAGACAGACAGACAGACTAATAGAGTTGGAAACAAGGGTGAAATCTACTTATCTTCCTTACTGGTTCGGAAGTGCACATGTCGTGCCGAGCATGCGAGCATCATGTGCACACACAGACCTTCTACGCATGCGCAAAACCTTCTGAGCATGAGCAAAACCTTCTGCGCATGCGCAGAAGGTATTAAACACAATACTTCCTGGTTAAAACCAGGAAATAACAACACCCAGGCGGGTGAGCAGAGCTTTGCTCCGCCATCACTACCGGATTGCCGAACCAGCCGCCAAGATCGCTACCGGATTGCCCGATGTGCTGCAAACCGGGAGGATTTCACCCCTGGTTGGATGGGATCTTGAAGGTCTTCTGATATCCTCAAGCAGAAGATCCTATACTATGCAGGACAAATGCAGTCTCTTCTTGAAAACTTCCAGCAATGGAAGCACTCACAACTTCTGGAGGCAACTTCTTCTGTTCCATTGATTAATTGTTCTTATTGTCAGGAAATTTCTTCTTACTTTTAGGCTGGATCTCTCTTTAGGTTATTCCTCATCCTGCTTTGGTGCTTCGGAGAATAAGTCGACTCCCCCTTCTCTGTGGCAGCCCCTCAAGTCCTGGAAGGCTGCTATGATATCACCCCTAGTCCTCAAGAGTATCAAAGGATACCAAGAATCCTATCCCTGATTTGTTTTGTTTTTTGATGGTCAAGGACAGTCTTCGGAGCACAAAAGCTGGACAGCCTCTCGCTTCCTCTGTTTCGTGTAATTACCCTTCAGTTGCTAGCCAACTTTCCGGCACATCATAATAATGAATCATTACTCTTAGCACTTAAAGGAACCTATGCGTTAGTCACCCTTGTCAAAATCTTCGCTGAACTGGGCTTTTAGAGGGGGAATGACATAATGAAACACAAATTAGCCAACCTCATTTAGCTTAATGCATTCGGGGATCAGGGCCAGCTATTGGCTTACAGCTCAGCTTGCTATCCAAAGAGAGAGAAAAATTGGGTTAAATCCATACACCATGGTTAGCTTCAAAACACGGGTGTCAAACTCAAGGCACGGGGGCCAGATCCGGCCCACGGGGTACTTAGATCTGGTCCATGGGGCTGCCCTGGAAATAGCGAAGGACTGGCTTGTGGTGCTCCTGCCAGCGAAAACGGGCTCCAGAGCTCTATTTTCACTGGCAGAGGGTTGCAGGAGACCCTGGCAGCCGAAAAGACAGCTTGGGAGCCGGTTTTCGCTGGCAGAGTGGTCGGGCCACCACAGGTACCCCCGACACAACTGACGTTGAGCTGGACAAACCCACCCTGGCCACGCCCCCCCGTTTCATCCCCCCGCCCCATGAAGTCAAACACAACCCTGATGGAACCCTCAATGAAATCAAGTTTGACACCCCTGCTTCAAAATAAATACATCCAGCATGCATGAAGATGGAATCACACCAGTCCCCATAAGGTCCTTTCCTTGTCACCACCAGTACGTGGGTTGTCCCCGGTTCGGACCGGTTTGCAAGAACCGGTGGTAAAACTGGTGGGAGGCTTCTCCCACTAACCCGGACATCATCAAATTAGATCTGCGCATGTGCAGAAGAGTGTGCGTGCACGCACGAGCGAAGAGAGCACATGCGTGCAGGCACGATGCGAACTGGTAGTAAAGGTAAGTAGAACCCACCCCTGGTCACCACCCATCTCACCTCAGAGGGGAAGTGCGAACGAAGATAAGGGTTGGTGTGAGCTGCAGGACGAATAGCCAGGATGCACCGTATATTCCTTGCAAAGCTTTGCTTCTCTCTGGACTTAGTGGAGCAGGGCATCTCAGCTATTCTTGCTTTCTGACACGGCTGGGCACTGGGCAAACAAAGCTGTCTTTCTACTGTTGGTCCCGTGCCCAGAACAAGGTCACTGCCTGGTTCAGTCTGCCAGCACATCCAGCATGGAAGTGGGGACTGACTTTTGTTGCAACAGTGGCTATGCAAATCACTCGATATTAATAATTCAGCCCCAAACAAGACGTTACAGTTTGCTGGAGTGCGTGCCCGGATTCTTGTGAGGGTGTCAAGAGAATTGGCACAACAGGACACGAGGAAGCCAAAGTTTAGGAGTGGGAGAGACAGGCATCCCGGAAAGCTAACAACTTGACGTGGGCGGAAGCAGAGGGAGGGAATGGATGGGTTGAGGTAGCTCGGTGGTAGAACACACGGCTGCTGCGTTGGAAAAACCTGGGATACTGCAACCAATTTTGGTCAGCATACTACTTAAAAGCAGTGGTGGGATGCTGCTGGTTTAATAATCGGTTCGGTGATCGTGTGCTTTGTATGTGCGCAGTTTTACAAATACTAACCTTCTATGTTACCACTTGGGAGTAACACAGCTGAGGCACGGCCATCTGCTGCACCAATCAGCTGAATAGATAAAGGTAAGTAAAGCACAGGGGCGGGCGGGCCAACCTTATCATCGGAGCTACAGTTTTGCTACCAGCTGATCGTCGGAGCTACCAGTTCGCCTGAACTGGTGTGAACCAGTAGAATCTCACCCCTGCTTAAAAGATGTTGAGACCTTGGAAAAAGTTCAGAGAAGAGCAACTAAGATGATCAAAGGCCTGGAGACTAAACCATATGAAGAACAGCTGCAGGTTTCGAGTCTGGCTAGTCCAGGGTCAGCAACCTGTGGCTCCGGAGCCGCATGCGGCTCTTTGGGCCCTCTACTGTGGCTCCCTGTCAGGTTATCCCAACATTGGCTGGCCCCGTTCCTCGCTCTCCCCTCCTAGTCACTCCTCATCTGGCCTGAGAAGGTAAGGGCGACAGCGGGAGATGGAGAAGCGGCCAGGGCAGAGACAGAGAGATACTGAGAGAGGGGGAGACAGAGAGAGACATAGAGAGATACAGAGAGAGGGGGGGAGAGAGGGAGGGAGGGGAGAGAGAGAGATGTCAAAAGAATTTTGTGGTTCCTGATGTTTTTTAACAACTGGTTCTCTGCCCTAATGACCAGTTAGGTAGGCGTGGCTGGGGGATGTCATGTGACTGGTGGAAGTGAGTGACATCGAGTTGGCCACGCCCACCCAGGTTTTGTGGCTCCCGGTGTTTTCTTTTTTGCGGGAAACGGGTCCCAATGGCTCTTTGAGTATCTGGGCTAGTCTAAAGAAAAGAAGAATTAGGGGTGACATGATAGCTGTATTCCAGTATTTTGATGGGCTGCCACAAAGAAGAGGGTGTGTGTGTGTGTCAGTTTATTTTTCAAAGCACCTGAGGGCAGGACAAGAAACAATAGATGGAAACTAATCAAGGAGAGAAGCAACTTGGAATGAAGGAGAAACTTCCTAACAGGGAGGACAATTAAACCAGTGGAACAGCTTGCCACTAGAAGTTGTAGGTGCTCCTACACTGGAGGGCTTTAAGAAGAGACAGAATAGCCACTTGTCTGAACTGGATAGGATCTCTTGCTTGAGCAGGGAGGGGTTGGACTAGAAGACCTCCAAGGTCCCTTCCAACTTCTATTCTATTCTAATTGAACAGATTCAATCTGCAGCATGTCCAAGTAGGACTGAGAAATCCCAGACACACCACTAGCTGCGGGCTGAAACTATCCAGGAGAGAACAAAACAAAGGAAGGTTTGTTCCAGACAATATAAATAGTCCTCCACTTACAACAGTTTGTTTAGTGACTGTTCACAGTTACAACGGCACTGGAAAAAGTGACATGACTATTTTTCAGATTACAACTGTGGCGGCCTCCCCATGGCCATGTGATCAAAATTCAACTGGCCACTGACTCATATTTATGACGGCAGAGGACGGCTTATGACAAGCCAAATCAAGGGGGGGAAGGCAAATTCACTTAACAACCGGGTTACTAACTGATCAGCTGCAGTGATTCACTTAACAACTGTGGCAAGAAAAGTCATAAAACGGGGCAAAGCCAGCTTAACAAATGTCTCCCTTAACAACAGAAATGTTGGGCTCAGTGGCGGGCGAGGACTATGTGTAGTGAATTAGACAGATTTGTGTCTAATTCAGTATATAGGTAAGTCCTCAATTTACAACCCTACGTTGAGTAATTGTTTGACGTTACAACGGCACTGAGAAAAAGTGAATTACAATTGGTCCTTGCACTTACAACTGTCACAGCATCCCGATGGACCCAGGATCAAAATTCAGACACTTGGCAACTGTTGTGTATTGTTGTGCTCCGCCAGCATCCTGCAGAGCTGGTAGCGGATTTGGACAGTGAGGAGGCTGGGGAGGAAGATAGGCCAGTCCTGGAGGCTGGGGAAGGCCCAGATGAGGGCTCTGTGTCGGAGGCAGAGATGGGGCCAGGGCCATCGGGGAGTGATGTGCAGACTCCGGAGCCTCCAGATAATATTTATTTATAAGACCGCATACAAAAGCTCATAGACCCACAAGTACTCTTTCCCCTCTCCCCCCCTTCAGCTGTGGATCAAAGACCCCCTTAAAATGGCTCAGATGCCAATTGGAAAAAAAAACCCAAAGAATTAAAATTGCTCAGTATGTAGGACTCTTGACCATTATAAATCAGAAAGCATTCTGGTTTTTGAGAATCTATTGGAGGTTGTCCATAAGAATTAATCACTTTATTCCTCTTTTAAATCACACCCATCAAGCCACGCCCACAAAATAAGCCACGCCCACAGAACCAGTAGTAAAAAAATTTAGAACCCACCCCTGCTTTGCAGGTGTCTCTCCATGGCAGGAATGGAGGAGAAAGTCTGGGCACGTGGGGGAAGGAGAGAAATTGCGAAGATCGCGAACCCCCCCCCCACCGCGCCCCTTTTTGAGCCTCAAAAGCCTCCTATACCAACCTAGAAGCCCAAACAGGGACCGGGGCACATGCACAGGGAACACACTCACATGCGTGAGGCACTTGCTTTGCCTCTTATGGATCGGGGCAAATGCACACACACGAGTGCGCTTTGGGCACTCGGCACCAAAAAGGTTAACCATCACTGTTTCTAGGGCAAAACCAAACCAATCGCATCGTAGTTTAGAACGGGGGTCTCCAACCTTGGCAACTTTAAGCCTGAAGGACTTCAACTCCCAGAATTCCCCAGCCAGCTTTGCTTAAAGTTGCCGAGATTGGAGACCCCTGGCTTAGAATAATGTGTGAACCCAGCTGAACAGTTTTGCAAAGAATATCACCAAGCACGACATGCATTTAAACGAAATTATCCTCCAAACCTAACATTTTTCTTATAATGTGACCCAAAATAGAATATATTACTTTGTTCTTCCCAATTAGATTGGAGGGTACAGACATAGGATACTGTAGGGTCCTAGAATTACTCACAGACATTTTTTTCCCCTGAAAAAAACTGCAAAGCTGTTATTAGAAGAGGTCAACTGAAAGAAATAAGGGCACAATTTACATGAAATCCAGAGGGAAAGAGGCCTGCCAATCAAGCGACAGCAAAAAGAAAGCTTTGAAATACTAGCCAAATATGTCACAAAACCGGCTTTTACAGCACTTAAAAGCTAAAAACACAGTATGTTATTTTCTAAGATGCCACCAACCTGATCCTTTGGCAGAATGAAAAATGTTTTTATTAGTAGTAAATTTATAAATGTTCATAAAAATATAGAAGAAATGTGATACCCCTACAAGAAGAACATTAGAATTTAAATTGTGAAAGTTGGACCAGAAGGAAGGCTGAGCACCAAAGAATGGAGGCCTTTGAACTCTGGTGCCGGAGAAGACTCCTGCAAGTCCCTTGCAATCCAACCGGTCAATCCTAGAGGACATCAACCCTGACTGCTCTTTAGAAGGCCAGATCCTGAAGATGAAACTTAAATACTTTGGCCACCTAATGAGAAGGAAGGACTCCCTGGAGAAGAGCCTCATGCTGGGAACGATGGAGGGCAAAAGGAGAAGGGGACGGCAGGATGGCTGGATGGAGTCACTGAAGCAGTCGGCATGAGCTTAAATGGTCTCCTAGGGATGGTAGAGGACAGGAAGGCCTGGAGGAACATTGTCCACGGGGTCTCGATGGGTCACATGACTTCGCAACTAACAACAACGAGTGAATTTGAAGGGAGAAAAAAAAGAAGCAAGCCTGAAAAAGCCAGCTAGATATCTGAGACGTTATTTTTTAAATCTAGAAATAAAACATAGGGAGCATCATTCAGTATTATTTTCATCCTTCTTCTTACCACTGCCATTTCCCCATCTTAAAGTACCTTTTCACAGAACACAGAATAATAGAATGGGAAGGGACCTTGGAAATTTTCTAGCTCAACCCTCTGCTACAACAAGAGCAACTATATCACCATCAGGAAATTTCTCCTCAGTTCCACATTGGATCACTAATTATCTTGCACCCATTCTTGTCCTTCCCTCAGGTGCTTTGGAGAACAAGTCAATCCTCTTCTTCTCTGTGATAGCCCCTCGAGTACTGGAAGACTATCACCCTTAGTCCTTCTCTTTGTTGGAGTAAACATACCTAGTTCTCTTAACTGTTCATCATATGATTTAGCCTCCAGATCCCTCATCATCTTTGTCTCTCTTCTCTGCACTCTTTCTAGATTGAGTTTGGTATCCCCATTTTCTCCGCAAGAGCCAATTATTATTTTTTCTTCTTCTTCTTCTTCTTCTTCTTCTTCTTCTTCTTCTTCTTCTTCTTCTTCTTCTTCTTCTTCTTCTTCTTCTTCTCCTTCTCCTTCTCCTTCTCCTCCTCCTCCTCCTCCTCCTCCTCCTCCTCCTCCTCCTCCTGCTTCTTCTGCTTCTCCTCCTCCTCCTCCTCCTCCTCCTCCTTCTTCTTTTTAATAAGTCTTTATTTTTTACAAACATATCAAATCAATGCATGAATGGTGGGGCACCTGGGTGTCAAACATTCTAATACAAATAAAACTAGTAAAGTTAATCGTAACTATTAGATTCAATCAACTTATTTATTTGATGCATAATTATAATGGGTTGCAATCTGTCATTCAATTATTCCATATTTTCTCTTATTGTTACTTTTGTTTTATTATATAAAAGTATTTACACTAACATTCCCCCTTCTCATATTTTTATCACTTATTCTAACTTTTAATCATATCACCTTTTACTAAAAATATTTTCTTTCTATCCTGCCTAACTTCTAGTCATGTCACCTACCTAAAAAAAAAAAGAAGAGAAAAAAAGTAAAAGTAAATCAAAACAACAGAGAAAAAAAAACCATCTATCCGGCGTCTCTTGCCCGCTTCAATACTTTAATTGCTATGTTGTTTGCTTGTTTTTTACTTGCCTCCCAAATTCCCCTCCTGGATTTCTATCTCTGTCAATAATATCTCCTGAAGAAGGAAATTTCATGCAGAAAAAGCTACAGATAAACTACACAGTTTAATCCCATTTCTAAATTCAATTTTTCTCTCTATAAAGCTACCACATTTTTTTGTAAAAAAAAGAGGAGAGCCCACATATCTTTGCCAAGGGTGTGTTTCTCACCCTTGGCAAAGATATGTGGACCACGTGTTCAGTTGAGAAACATTGCAGTAAGTGATAAACATCAGTTGGTGGTGAAGCCTCCCCCCCCCCCCCCAGTGCTTTCTTGCACGCATCTTTTTTCCAACTTTTCCAGCCTTGCTCTTTTTAAAATACTATCTGGTCCATCTTTCCCTCCTGCTGAATCTAACTTCTTTCACAAAAATTATTGGACGAAATTCTGAACATCTGACACCCAAATGGGTGGAGATGTTTACAACTATATGAGGCAGAAATGCCCCCTTTTAACTTTAGTTAAAACAGCTTGAACACATTTCAAAACTCACAGGGCTCAAGGTTGACTCAGCCTTGCATCGTTCCAAGGTGGGTCAAATGAGGACCCAGATTGTTGGGGGCAAGATGCTGACATTGTAAACCGCTTAGAGATGGCTGTAAAGCACTGTGAAGCGGTATATAACTCTAAGTGCTATTTTTATCTTCCTTCCTTCCTTCCTTCCTTCCTTCCTTCCTTCCTTCCTTCCTTCCTTCCTTCCTTCCTTCCATCCTCCCTCCCTCCCTCCCTCCCTCCCTCCCTCCCTCAGTGGTTAGAATACAGTATTGCAGTATATTTCTGCCAACTGCCAGCAGTTCAATCCTAAGTCAAGGTTGACTTAGCCTTCCATCCTTCAGGTGGGTAAAATGAGGACCCAGATTGTTGGGGGCAAGAGGCTGACTCTGCAAACCACTTAGAGAGGGCTGTAAAAGCACTGTGAAGCGGAAATATAAGCCAAAATGCTATTGCTATTGTTATTGGTGTGTCTTTATTTTGCGAGAGCAAAACAACCTTCTCTCTTCCTTGAGATCTGAAGTCTAACATGTATAAAGGTAAAGGTAAAGGTTCCCCTCGCACATATGTGCTAGTCGTTCCCGACTGTAGGGGGCGGTGCTCATCTCTGTTTCAAAGCCGAAGAGCCAGCGCTGTCCGAAGACGTCTCCGTGGTCATGTGGCCGGCATGACTAAACGCCAAAGGCGCACGGAACGCTGTTCCCTTCCCACCAAAGGTGGTCCCTATTTTTCTATTTGCATTTTTTATGTGCTTTCGAACTGCTAGATTGGCAGAAGCTGGGACAAGCAACGGGAGCTCATCCCATTATACGGCACTAGGGATTTGAACTGCTGAACTGCCAACCTTTTGGTCAACAAGCTCGGGGTCTTAGCCACTGAGCCACCGCATCCCTTCATGTATAGAAGGCACCTAATTGGGAAAGATTATCCTAACCTATTTACTATAATTGTAAAAAAGAGAGACCTGCTTAATAAACAGACAAAGACTAAATCATGGTCAAATGGAAAGAACAGAATGGATGGAAATTAATCAAGGAGGGATCCAACCTAAGAACTAAGAAGAAATTTCCTGACAGTGAGAACAATTAACCAGTGGAACAGCTGGCCTCCAGAAGTTGTGGGCTCCATTACTGGAAGTTTTTAAATAAGAGGTTGAACAGCTATTTCTCTAAAATGGTCTTGGGCAAGGGGTGAAATGCTCCCGGTTCAGACCGGATTGCCCGATCTGGTAGCGATGGAGGCAGGTGGTTCGGAAAACCGGTAGCAAAAATCCCTGCCCCCCCCCCTCCCCCATTGTCCAATTGGGTCACGTAAACATCAGAGGCTTTTTTTTTATTTTTAAAAGCATTTTTTCTACAAATTCTTTGGCCAAAAAAATGCTTTTAAAAGTTTTTTTAAAAAAAGCCTCTGATGATCGCGCGGCTCAGCTGGGATCATCAGAGGTTTTTAAAAGCATTTTTTCTACAACCTCTTCGGCCGAAGAGGCTATAGAAAAAATGTTTTTAAAAGGAAAAAAAGCCTCTGCCGATCAGGCAAATCAGCTGGGATTGTCAAAGGCGTTTTTTAAAAAAAGGAAGCCTCTGCCAATCAGACAAGTCAGCTGGGATTGTCAGAGGCTTTTTTTAAAAAAAGGAAGCCTCTGCCGATCAGGCAAGTCAGCTGGGATCGTCAGAGGCTTTAAAAAAAAAGGAAGCCTCTGTCGATCAGGCAAGTCAGCTGGGATCGTCCGAGCTTCAAAAGCATTTTTTTACATGCCGAAGAGGTTGTAGAAAAAATGCTTTTAAAAGTTTTTTTTTAAAAAAAGTTGGCCACACCCATTCAGTCATATTAACCCCACCACCACCAAGCCACGCCCACAGAACCGGTAGTAACAAATTTTACATTTCACCCCTGTCTTGGGCCATCTGCTTAAGCAGACCTCCAAGGTCCCTCCCGAGTCTAGTATTTTGCATTCTGATAATACTTTGACCTGCGTGCATTTGTGTGTCCATGGTCGTGTACACGCATGTGCAAATAGCTGTTATACAATCTTCACCCCTGAAATCAAATAACGTTTACTGACTGGAAGACAATTACTGCTACGAACAAAGGTAGCCTGTGTTTGCATTGCCGTACAACTTTGCTCCGTTTCTTTATCGGAGAAATCTTAAACATTATGGAAATGAAGTGCCTACACTTGTCCTGTGCAATTCCTGTGGCCATAGTCCAACAGAAAATGTTCAGTATAAGGGAAACAGTAAATTTGGGGGCCAAAATGTAATAGAATCCACGAACTCCGATTTCTTTCGTTGGCCTGTCTTCACATGTTTACTATTCTCTCCTAGACCAGTGATGGGTATCCTTTTTGCCATCGCATGCCAAAAGCGGTGGGAGCGGGGAGTGTCACGCGCATACGTGCCCACACCCATAATTCTATAAGCCCCACCCTCCGCGCATGTGTGCATGACCCCCCACGCTCCCCCCACTTTGGCACGCGATTGCCCGGTTGGCCCGATAGGCCCATTTTTTGCCCTCCCCAGGCTCCAGAGCTTTTCTAGGAGCCCGAGGAGGGCAAAAACAGCCTTCTCCACCACCACCCCACCCCTGGATGCCCTCCAGAGGCAGGAAACAGTCTGTTTCCCTACTTCCGGCGGGCCCAGAAGGCCCAAAAATCAGCTGGCTGTCCGCATGCGTGCCCAATCTGAGCTCGCGGGCCCACCGATATGGCTCCACGTGCCACCTGTGGCACGCATGCCATAGTTTTGCCATCACAGTCCTCGACTGTTGGTTATCTGGTGAAAGTGAAATGGTCACCTTTCATGGAAAAGTTTGGATTGAATGAAAAGCAGGCAAATTTTACACTGTTAGGTGCTATTTAAACAGAGTAACCACTGTACTGTAATAGCCATAGCACCAGTGGTGGGATTCAGCGGCTTCTCTCCGGATCACGTGATTACGTGAACCGGTAACGGCAACTGCGGGAAGCGAACATAATGCACGACTATAGCTCATGCGTCGAAAGCCACCCGCATGCGCAGTGGTGGTGTGTGCGAGCGAAGCACATGCTTGTGCCTGCTCATTTTTGCAAACTGGTTGGGAAAGTAAGTGAATTTCACCTCTGCATAGCCCTATACATCTTCTCAGTGCTTCACAGCCTTCTCTAAGCGGTCTACAGAGTCAGCATATTGTCCCCCAACAATCTGGCTCTTCATTTTACCGACTTCAAAAGAAGGCTGAGTCAATCTTAAGAGGGTCGGAATCGAACTGCCAAACTGCTGGCAGCTGGAGGTCAGCAGAATTAGCCTGCAATACTGCATTCTAATCACTGTGCCACCATGGCTCTTAATATTTTATTTTATTGTATATTAAGCACAGTAATGGTTAATATTTTCATTTTAAAAAAATTAAAGGTTTTTCCTGACTAGTCGTGTCCAACTCTAGGGCATAGAATCTATCTGTCTGTCTGACTGTCAGTCTGTCTGTCATCTATATCTCTGTCTGTCCTGTCATCTATGTCTGTCTGTCTGTCTATCCATTGATCTTTATCTCTATCATCTCTATCTCTGTCTCTCTGTCTATCATCTATATCTCTGCCTGCCTGCCTGCCTGCCTATCACCTATCATCTATATCTCTGTCTGTCTGTCTATCCATCTATCTATCTTTATCTCTAGCATCTCTACCTCCTGTCTGTCTGTCTATCATATGCCCCCACATCTCACTTCTAAGCAACTCTGATATATCAACTCTTTCAACCAAAAGAAGAGGTGGAAACAGGAGGTGTCACTATGTTTAGAAATAAAGTAAATTTGGTTTAGTATGACAGTTAAGTAGTCCTCATGTACTTAACATTGTTGTTTTTTTTCTGTTGTGTTAAAATTACAACTTGGTGACAGTTTCTGAAAGGGTTTAGAAGCCTCAGAGCTGTACATCCTTGGTTTAGAATGGATTTCCTACGTAGCTTGGAAGACCAGGTAGCCAATTAACTGACCCGTGTGGACACAGGATACTTAATTCTGCTGTCTGATCAGAGAACCAAAGGACCCCTCCTTATTCTATGGCAGTGGGAAGATCGCTGGATCCTACCTACTTCCAAACTGGTGATTGTTCCCAAATAGATCTCTATGCTGGTCTTTGAAAACAACGTGTGCATTGTTTGAACAGGTTAAACATTCATAGCCTTTCAAGTTTTGTGGACTGCGGTTCACCCTACCCGAAGTTAAGAAGCTCATTATGATTAATAAGTTTCCATCAAGTTTCTCAGAAAAGTACTTGGGGCATTGCTTCCACAGAATCTCACGCACTAGATAATTGACTTCTTCTTCTTCTTCTTCTTCTTCTTCTTCTTCTTCTTCTTCTTCTTCTTCTTCTTCTTCTTCTTCTTCCTCTTCCTCTTCCTCTTCCTCTTCCTCTTCCTCTTCCTCTTCCTCTTCTGCCATATTCGTCAACAGACGTTGATGATCATGTTGGCAATCCTATTTTTATCAACGGCCACACGAAAAAGTGCTGTTGAGTTTTATCCAAACCGCTCCCTTAGATTTTGAAGCCATTTCTTCTGCTTGGACCTCATTTGCCTTTCAATTTTTCCCTGGAGGATTAAGGGAAGGATGCCGTATTTTTCTGGGTGTCGCATCACATGTCCAAAATAGTCTAACTTTCGCTTTTTAATGGTTTTGATGATTTCCCTTGGCTTTCCCAGGCAGCTTATCACCTCCTCATTTCTGATTTTGTCAACCCGGCTTATACGTTTAACAGCAGCCTGTAAATCCACATTTCAAACGCTTCTAGTCTCTTCAAGTGGTTTTCTGTCAGAGACCAACCCTCCACTCCGTAGAGCAGAATAGAAAAGATGTAACATCTGACAAGCCTGATTTTCAATCTTAGACTTAGGTCCTTTTTTGAAGACCTTTTTCATTCTGAAGAACGCTGTTCGAGCTTTCTCTATCCTTGTCTTTACTTCAGGGGTCCTGTCCCAGCTTTCATGTAAATTAGACAATTGACCGAGTTTCTAGAAAGGTCCACCCTCAGGGGTGGGATTCAGCCGGTTCTAACCAATTCTAATGAACCAGATGTTAATTTTAATCTGGTTCACTGAACCGGTACTTTCAAGGACTGCTGACTCTGCCCACCCCACCCTGCCCCTCCCAGGAGTCTTCACACAGCCTGTTTTGGATGCCAGTTAAATGCAGGGCCGCATACAGACTCTGGGAGGGCAAAAAGTGGGCCTACTGGAAGTACCTCACGGAGGCTCTGGGTGGGCCTCCGGAGTCCGAGGGAGGCTGTTTTCGTTCTCCTGGAGGCTCGAGGAAAGCCTCCGGAGCCTGGGAAGGGTGAAAATGACCCCCCACCCCCGCGCCATGGTGTAGGAAGCCGACTAGGCCATGCCCCGATGGCCATGCCCACCCAGCAACCTGTCACCAATACAGAGTTTTGTTCAGCAGGTATAGCAATAGCACTTAAATACCACTTCATAGTGCTTTTACAGCCCTCTCTAAGCAGTTTGCAGAGTCAGCCTCTTGCCCCCAACAATCTGGGTCCTTATTTTACCCACCTCGGAAGGATGGAAGTCAGCCTTGAGCCGGTGAGATTTGAACTGGCAGCTAGCAGTCAGCTGAAGTAGCCTGCAGTACTGCACTCTAACCATTGCGCCATCTCGGCTCATTGATATATTCTTATTGTGCCCAGAGAGAGAAATATCTGCCTCTACCTAGGATCGAACTTGCAGGCTCCTGGTTGTGAGGCGAGAGCTCCATCTCTCTAGGCCACCGCACCACTCCAGACGCTGCAATGGTTATAAGTGCGAAAAATTGTCATGTCACTTTTTTCACTGCTGTTGCAATTTGAAAATCACTAAACAAATGGTAGTAAGCCAAGGATTTACCTGTAGAAGAAAAAAATTCAAGTGCCTTGTTATTTTTAATCCAGATTGTAAATTTTTTTACCAATCCCAAGAAGAGCCGAGTGGCGCAGGAGTTCGATCCTCACTGGCTAAAGGTTGACTCAGCCTTCCATCCTTCTGAGGTGGGTAAAGCGAGGACCCACGATTCTGATTCCGTAAACCGCTTAGAGAGGGCTATAAAAGCACTGTGAAGCGGTATAAAAATCTAAGTGCTAATGCTGTTGCTATTTAGCTTTGCCAGTTGAATGGGCATTAAGGCAGGATGACCCAGTTTTTCCTGACAGCCAAAGTGCCACAGAAACAGAGTGGAAATTATCCAGTACCGGCAAACATCTGAAGTGGGCTTAGACACGGCTCCAGAGACTCACATTTTTTGTCACCCATTCAACAACATCCAGAATGGCCAGAAGTGTGGTGAGTGTGGCGATTTGCACCATGTCTATAGTGAACAACGGGGAAGATTTTCAGCTCATCAAAGTTTGAGCAGAATTTCCTTTAGTCTCGGGAGAAAAACGATTAAGCAAAGTTAATTCATGATTCATAATTATACATTTCCTTGGCGAGGCGGTTGCATTTTACCACATCTAAGAACAAAGAATGATGATCTCGCAGCCCCTCCTCCTTGTACTGCCGCACTACAGCACCCAGCATCCCCAGCCAGCATGGACCCTGGAGAGAAATACTGTGCATTGTAACTCAACAGCATGTCGAGTAGGCAGCGAGAGCTTTCCTGCAAATTCTGAATTAGGGTTGCAGAGGAGTGGATGTCATCAGCTGGTAATTTCAAAAGCTAATTGTACAGGAAGGAATAGAGAACTCTAAATTTTAAGTAGGGTAGTTCTCGGCTGCTGCTACAAGAGAGAGCTACGTGGCCTTGTTCAGGAGTGTTTTTCCTGGCCTTGGGGCTTCATGTTTCTTTTCGACAAGGCAGGTTTTAAAAAGGGATGGTATTAATTAGCACAGGTAACGTGAGAGCTGGCCTTGGTATAATAACCCAAAGTAAAAAGAAGGAAGCAGCGTGTTTTCCTCTTTTGGAACCTGCCATAATAGCTGGGAACCCAATTTTTAGATATGCTCCTGTTCTTTATTTAATGAATGGCATCTGAGAATCTTAAGTGCCCACGTGTGCCAACATGCAAACATTTCCACGCCCTGAAGGGAACATGTTTAATAGAAAGGCAGGTTAGCAAGGGGAAAGAAAAATGGGTTGAGGGTAAGTAAGGTGAAGGGAAGGGGGAAGGGAAGAGGAAGGAGAAGGGGAGGGGAAGGGAAGGGGAGGGGAAGGGAAGGGGAAAGGGAAGAGGAAGGAGAAGGGGAAGGAAAGGGAAGGGGAAGGGAAGGGGAAAACAAGGGGAGGGAAGGGAAGGGAAGAGAAAGGAAGGGGAGGGGAAGGGGAAAAGGGAAGAGGAAGGAGAAGGAGAATCAAAGGGAAGGGGAAGGGGAAGGGGAAAGGAAAACAAGGCAAGGGGAGGGAAGGGAAGGGAAGAGAAAAGGAGGGAAGGGGAAAAGAAAACAAGGGAAGGGGAAGGGAAGGGGGAAAACGCAAGGGGAGGGAAGGGAGTGGGGAAAGGGAAGGGAAAACAAGGCAAGGAGGGGGAAGGGAAGGGGAGGGGAGGGGAGGGGAGGGGAGGGGAGGGGAGAGGAGAAGAGAAGAGAAGAGAAGAGAAGAGAAGAGAAGAGAAGAGAAGAGAAGAGAAGAGAAGAGAAGAGAAGAGAAGAGAAGAGAAGGAGGAAGGGAAGGGGAAAGGGAAGGGAAGGGAAGGGAAGGGGAAGGGGTGGGAAGGGAAAAGAAAAGGAGAGGAGAGAAGGGAAGGGAAGGAAAAAGAAGGGAAGGAAGAAGGGAAGGGGCAAGGAGCAGGGGTACCCACCTGGTTGGAATCTGATCTGGAGATACGATTACAAGATGGTAGGGCCCAGCATCTAAAAGACTATATATTATTTATGAACCAAATAAAAATCAACATGTCCTAACAGAATCTACACTTGCAAGTGTGATAGAGGGTACCAGACCAACAGATTGCTGCAATGTATTTATTTTACCTATTCACGCAACTCTTCATTAGTGATTCAAATTTCACAGATGACTGTAAATTGGCTGTCATACCCAAAACTCCGAAGCTGAGAAAATCTAACTTTGCAGAAGTGAATGAAGACCTGAGAAAGGTCTTGCTTTTAAGGCAAGGAACAGCCTGGGAAAATAAGGAAAATGGTTTGATGCATTCACTTTGTGTGTGTGTGTGTGTTTTTGTTTTTTTTTTTGCCATGGTTTAATGAATAAATCACAACTCACTGTATCCACACAACACCCCAAGCTTTAAATAAAAGTTTACAAGCCATAATCATTGGAATTGCCCAATGTACTAAGCCAAAAACTAGCCAACTGCAATATGGTTTGCAATAATGTTTGAATCAGGCCATTTGGGCCAATCCTACATCCCACTACTATTTCTAAAGGTCTGTTTTTAGGAACCATACATAGTTATGGACCCTAAACGCATAACTAAAACTCCGTGTAAATATGGAAGGCCTCTTCTGCATGCCATTTTCTGAATTCAAGTTGAGTGAGGAACTATTACATTCACACAGTTCAGTGATCTGGAGACTAAAGGTTGAAATGCCCCTTTTAAGAGACCGATGACTCCAAATAGATTAAACCATTCTACCCACTTGGCCCCCTTAGAATAAGCATTAATTTCATATTATGTTTAAATAGTGAACAAAGCTTAAGAACTATATGCTTATATGAGTATTAATATTATTGTAAAATATCATTACCACCAAGCCTTCTACAATGGAGCTGCAGTCCTTTACTGTGTAAAAAAATAGGGATTATTTGGGCTGACCATAAATTACTCTCACTCTCTGAAGGGACCTGAGGAAGCCATAGAACTATTGAAGATGTAAGACAATTATTTGCTAGCAGGAACATCCCCAGAAAAGTTGCTGCATTTCCTCCTTTCTGCCAAATCCATCAAACAATTCAAGAACATTTCACAACATAGTTTTAGTCCTGACAATGTCAGAAGAGGAAGCACACAAGGATCTGTGGTCCATAATAATTTCTTAAAAGAAATTACATTCAAAGGATTTCCCCATGTACTATGTAAATTTAGTTCCTGGTGGTATAATTCACAAAACCGCGGCTTAGCATGATAAGTGTGAATCCAAGTATGGTCATTTCTCCCCAGGCATCTAATAAGTCAAAGCAGTGGTGAAATCCAATTTTTTAATACTACCGGTTCTGTGGGCGTGGCTTGGTGGGCATGGTGTGGCTTGGTGGGCGTGGCAGGGGAAGGATATTGCAAAATCTCCATTCCCACTCCAGTCCAGGGGAAGGATACTGCAAAATCCTTATTCCCTCCCCACTCCTGGGGGAAGGATATTGCAAAATCCCCATTCCCACCTCAGTCCAGGGGAAGGATACTACAAAATTCCCATTCCCTCCCCACTCCTGGGGGGAAGGATATTGCAAAATCCCCATTCCCACCCCAGTCCAGGGGAAGGATACTACAAAATCCCCATTTCCTCCCCACCTCCAGGGGAAGGATATTGCAAAATCCCCATTCCCACCCCACCTCCAGAGGAAAGATACTACAAAATCCCCATTCCATCCCCACTCCTGGGAGAAGGATATTGCAAAATCCCCATTCCCACCCCACCTCCAGGGGAAGGATACTGCAAAATCCCCATTCCCACCCCACTCTGGGGCCAGCCAGAAGTGGCATTTGCCGGTTCTCCGAACAGCTCGAAGTTTCTGCTATCGGATCTCCAGAATCCGTTAGAACCTGCTGGGTTTCACCCCTGAGTCAAAGTCAAGGTGAAGGCATGATCCCAGACCCCCTAGTCTTTTGTCCACAGAACCAACTTTTGCTCAGAAGGAGGGGAAAGGAGAAGAGGAACCGCTCCCTTGACCCCCCCACCCACCCTTTTGGTAGCGTTATGAAGGTTTTTATTTGGAAGGACTTTGTCCAGATACGCTTTGCATCACTCCATGCCAAATCCCCATGCCAAATTCCATGCCGGCCTGCCACGTTCCTCTCCCTCTCCGGCTGAGAACCAAAGCTCGTTCCCAGTTTCCCAGAATCGCTGAATGTTAGCAGCTACAAAGAGAGGGAATTACTCAACAGCAAATGTCAGTAAATATACCCACCATCCATTGTTTTTCTTTCTCCTAATCTAATAAAGTTTCTTTCTGGTACAGGACATTTTTAAAGGGAAGGGTTTTTTTCTTCTTCTGGATTTCATTACCTGGCACAACCAACTCATTGGTTCTTCCCTTGAACTTTCCATGTAAACATTTCCATTCCCCACCCAAAGGCTGCTCTCTCCCCCCTTGCCAATTTGTAGCACTCATGTGAATCTTTGGGCCTGGGAACAATTGTCCACTGAGGCTTCATATGAGGGGGTGGGGTGGGGAGGATGGAAGAAGCTTCTTCCTGGATGTTCCCAATTCAAAACAGCCTGAGAGAGATATTTGGGACAGAGAGGCAGAGAAACCATCCAGACATTAACTACCGTATTTTTCGGAGTATGACACACCTTTTTCTCTCCAAAAAGAAGGTGAAAATCTGGGTGTGTCTTATATTCTGAATGTAGCCCCAACCAGCTTCTCAAACGGAGGTTTCAGAGGCTGGAAAAAGCATCAGAAAAGAAGCTTCAGAAAAAAAGCTGCCAAACAGAGCTTCAGAAAAAAAGCCGCCAAACAGAGCTTCAGAGGCTTTTTTTTCTGAAGCTCTGTTTCGGAGGTTTTCAGAGGCAGGATTTTTTTTTTTTTCTGAAACACAGTTTTAGAAGTTTCAGAGGCTGAAAAAAAAGCAAGGCACAGAGCTCAGAACCAAGGAACCTGTTGCTAAAATTCACCTCTGGGAACAGCTGATTGGGGGTATTCTGGGAAGCCGATCCACCCACCAGACAGCTTTTTTCTTATTTTCCTCCCCAAAAACTAAGGTGCGTCTTATACTCTGAAAAATACAGTATATGTGTTTAGCTTTGCTGAGTGCACAGGACAGATTTCCTTCCCCAACTTGGTGCTCGCTTAGAATGTCCAGTAGCTCAGCAGCTCCAATCATGGCATGTTGGGAGGATGGACGTGTTGAAAAAGTTGATCTAAGATCATATTTCCCTGGAGTGACAAGAAATTCCTTGGAGTGACAAGAAAGATCCAGATGGATCTTGACAGAATTGAACCCTGGGCCCGATCTAACAAAATAAAATTCAATGTAGAGAAAAGTAAAGTCCTACATTTAGGAAAGAAAAACCAAAAGTAGGCATATACTGAGTGAAATCAGGCTTAATAGCAGTGACTGTGAGAGGGATCTAGGAGTCTTAGTGGACAACCAAATAAATATGTCCAAGCAGTGTGTGGCAGCAACCAAAAAAGCCAATGCAATCCTAAATTGCATTAACAGGAGGATACAATCAAGATCAAGGGAGGTACTAATACCACTCTATAAAGCCCTAGTAAGACTACACCTAGAGTACTGCATCCAGTTTTGGTCACCACACTATAAAAAAAGATGTTGAGACTCTAGAAAGAGTCAGAACCAGGATGATCAGGGAACTGGAGGCTAAAACATATGATGAACAGTTGCAGGAACTGGGCATGTCTAGTCTAGTGAAGAGAAAGACCAGGGGAGACATGATAGCAGTCTTCCAATATTTGAGGGGCTGCCACAGAGAGGAAGGGGGTCAAGCTATTTTCCAAGGCACCTGAAGGCCAATCAAGGAATAATGGGTGGAAACTGACCAAGGAGAGATTCAACCTAGAAATAAGGAGAAATTATTTCTGAAACTGAGAACAATTAACCCATGGAACAGAAGTTGCCTTCGGAAGTTGTGGGAGCTTCATCACTGGAGGCTTTCAAGAAGAGACTCGACTGCCATCGGTCAGAAATGGTGTAGGGTCTCCTGCTTGGGTGGGGAGGGGTGGACTAGATGACCTACAACGCCCCTTCCAATTCTGTTAATCTAATCTAATCTAATCTAATCTCAATGAAGGAAGCTAGGTTTGCTTAATGACCACATGTTTCACTTAACAACTGCAATGATTTGCTTAACAACTTTGGCAAAAAAAAAGGTTGAAAAATAGGGCCCAAGTCACTTAATAACTGCCTTGATTTGTCACATAAATCCTGGTCCCAACTGTGAGTCAAGGACTACTTCTTATAGAAGATATAGGGTTCTGTTCATTAGATGTTGATCAGCCAATGGGGGTTTCCTGACTTTCTCACACTCGACTGTAAACCCAACCTGCTGTCCATTTAAAAGAAAAGGTCCCCGCAAGGCACCTTCTTTCACATATGGTGGTTATGCTCCAAAAAAAAATGTGGATTAAAATGCATAGTTGGATACAGAAAGTAACAGGCTTCCAGATAGAATATACACCAGAATTGTTTCTTCTAGGAATAATGAGAAAGAGATATGAAAAAAAAAACAACATATATTATTCTACATACGACAACAGTGGCAAGATTGGCATTTGTGCAATGTTGGAGAAGTTCAAACATACCCTCCGAAGATTTAATAATTAGAAAGATATTAGATTGCCCGGGGATGGATAAAATGACATTGGAACTGAAAGGACTGATGGATTCGGACTTTTACGTTCTAGGGGAGAAATGGTATAATTGGACTGAAGATAGAAAAAAAGGGAAATAACAGATAGTAGATTCTGTAAAATTATATAGAGTATAGGAGAACATTAGTGCGATGGTATGTAAACGGTCACAGTCATGCCCAAATGTTGAATAAGAATTGTTTAATTGTTAAAACCCAATAAAAAATAAAAAGGGGGGGAAAAAAAACATCCCCATTTATTTGTATTTATTTCCTGTATTCATAATCATGCAACCATCTACTTAGTATTACATATATTGATGGCAGCTAGAATTACATATGCTAAATGTCAGGAAAAATGTGAACACCCCACTGGGTGATGTGCAGAAATGGACAGATTAACTTTAAAAATTAAAGATAAAAGACTCAAAATATTACAGGACATGGAATAAATTTTACGAATGGATAGAGACAAGAGATAGAAATGAGAGGGAAGTTTATGAATGTCAGTACAAGGATCCAAATGGATATAATATGGAAAAATTTGTAAATAAGCTAATGTGGCTGCGCGGGCTGTAATGGGAGGATTCCGATACTCCCATGTTACACCTCTCCTGCGCGACTTGCATTGGTTGCCGGTTGAGATTCAAGGTGCTGGTGTTAACCTATAAAGCTCTTCGTAACTTAGGTCCAGGATATCTGTAGGACCACCTACAACCAGCATTGACTTCCCATCGCCTGGTGCGTTCCCACAGAGAAGGCCTACTCAGGGTGCCGTGGGCTAGACAATGTCAGCTGGCGACCCCCAGGGGTAGAGCCTTCTCTGTGGCCACGCCCACCCTTTGGAATCAACTTCCTGTGGGTCTTCGGCTGGTCCCCAACCTTCGTACCTTCCGCCGTGAGTTTAAGACCTGGCTGTTTGAACGCCCTAGCCAGGACTGATGGGGTCTACTGTTTTAAATTGATTTTAGTCTGTTTTAGTCTGTTTTAATTTGTATTTATTGGGATTGTTTCGTTTGATGTGAGCCGCCCTGAGTCCTTTGGAGACAGGGCAGCATATAAATCCAATAAATACTAATACTAATACTAATACTAATACTAATACTAATACTAATACTAATACTGATGATGATGATGATGATGATGATGATGATGATGATGATGTAAGTAGAAACGTGATTGAAGTTTTCTTTTATTTCCGTTTGGGGTTTTTTGAGTTGTATTGTTGCAATTACCGTTAACATAGTACAGTTATAGTTATTAGCAGGTTTGTTATTTATCTTTGATCTGTCTCTGGTTGTGCTTTATTGGCATTGTTATCCTGACATGTCACTGTTTTTTCAATAAAATAAAATAAATAAATAAATAAACATAATCATGTTTATACTTATATCTGTTATCTTATACATGCTTGACAAAATGCATAAATAAATAAAATAAAAACATAAAATGGAGGCAATTCCTTCTTTCTTTTTATATGTGGTACCTTGCTCAATAGTAGTAACTGTGAGAGGGATCTTGGGAGTCCTAGTGGACATCCATTTAGATATGAGTCAGCAGTGTGGAGCAGCTGCCAAAAAGCCAACACAGTTCTGGGCTGCATAAACAGAGGGATAGAATCAAGATCTCGAGAAATATTAATACCACTTTATAAGGCTTTTGTAAGGCCACACTTGGAATCCTGCGTCCAGTTTTGGTCGCCATGATGTAAAAAAGATGTTGAGACTCTAGAAAGAGTGTAGAGAAGAGCAACAAAGAGGATTAGGAGACTGGAGGCAAAGCATAAATGAATGGTTACAGGAACTGGGTATGTCTAGTCTTATGAAAAGAAGGGGACTAGGGGAGACGTGATAGCAATGTTCCAATATCTCAGGGGCTGCCACAAAGAAGAGGGAGTCAAGCTATTCTCCAAAGCATTTGAGGGCAGGACAAGAAGCAATGGGTGGAAACTAATCAAGGAGAGAAGCAATTTAGAACTAAGGAGAAATTTCCTGACAGTGAGAACAATGAATCAGAGGAACAACTTGCCTCCAGAAGCTGTGAATGCTCCAACACTGGAAGTTTTTAAGATGTTGGATAACCATTTGTCTGAAGTGATGTAGCATTTCCTGCCTAAGCATGGGGTTGGACTAGAAGACCTCCAAGGACCCTTCCAACTCTGTTATTCTATTCTATTCTATTCTATTCTATTCTATTCTATTCTATTCTATTCTATTCTATTCTATTCTATTCTATTCTATTCTATTCTAATGGACTGATCAAGGCTTCTGGTCCTCTATCTTCAGAGCAGCCCAGAAAGTCAAGCAGCAAAACACAACTCCCACCCACAGAGAAGAGTTTGGAAGGAAAAGCAGGACTTGTGACATCTAATCAAAACCAAACTCTGAAAAAGAAAAAAAGCATGAAAATTGCTCCACTTTTAGACAAGTCCCATGACCTCTTCAGCAAACAAGCTGCACTGACAAATTGCAGAAAAATCTGGGAAGGGAGAAGCAGGGGAGGAAAAAAAAAACCCTTTAGGAAAGAAAATGGAGAAGAGAACATATTTTTTTTAAAAAAAAATAATAACAGTTCAGGGAGGGGGAAGGACCCAGCTTGAAACAGGCTGATAATTTCCAAATACTGAATAGACATAGCAAGCAGGGAGAAAATAATGACTCAGTGCAAAGGCCTAGAGCCGTGATGATCCGTCTCTATGGGCATGGGCACCATCGCCAGCTATTCTCCCGGGTTCGGTTGCATGCATGCTCGTCCGGCGTGCATGAGCCCCAGCCAACTGCCCTCTTCCAGCATACACGTGCTGGAACCTGGAAGAGAGCAGCTAGGCAGCGTGTATGTGTGTTGGACCAGCTGTCCGGCATGCATGCGCGTGATGGAATCCAGAAAAGCAACTGGCTGCCACATGCATGCGCAATGATCGGCTGTTCTCTTCTGAGTTCCAGTGCTCTGGCGCGTGCATGCTCCAGTTTCGGCACTCAGTGCTGAAAAGGTTAACCATCACTGGCCTAGTGCAATATTTCTCAACTCAACAACTTCAAGATATGTGGACTTCAACTCCCAGTATTCCCCAGCCAGCGTGCTGGCTGGGGAATTCTGGGAGTTGAAGTCCACATATCTTGAAGTTGTTGAAATTATGAAACACTGGTGGTGGTGTTGTTGTTGTTTTTAAAGTATAAAGCAAGGGTGAAATCCAGCAGGACTGACAGGTTCTGGAGAACCGGTAGCGGAAATTTTGAGCAGTTCAGAGAACCAGCAAATAGCACTTCTGGCTAACCCCAGAGTGGGGTGGGAATGGGGATTTTCCAATATCCTTCCCCCAGGAGTGGGGAGGGAATGGGGATTTTACAGTATCCTTCCCCTGGAGTAGAGTGGGAATGGAGATTTTGCAGTATCCTTCCCCTGCCACGCCCACCAAGCCACACCATGCCTACCAAGCCATGCCCACAGAACTGGTAGGAAAAAAAAATTGGATTTCACCACTGGTGTAAAGTATTTCAAATGGTCTATTCTAGGTGCCAGGTTACATACAGGAGGTGTGGCAGTACTTAAATTGTAGAGAATAAGGAAATGTCACCTCTACCTGTGTAGACATCCCCCCCCCCTACCCTCACCATCTAGAAATTCAGCACTTGAAGAATTTTGCTGGCACTGATGGATTGAAAGATAGGTGGTGCAGAACAATTTATCAGCATCGGGGGGGGGGGGGGAGAGGTTGCCCCAGGGAATTGCCCCAGGGACATTTGCCCCAGGGAATTCACACTGTCTTAGCATTGGATTAGTTTGCAAGGATTCCCCCAGTATGGTGTTCTCCAGATCCCCCAGAAAACATGGCCATGATGTGTTATTTCAAGGGGGAATAGAAATCTCAGCCATGTTAAGCACACACGGTTAAATCAAACTGCATTTCCATGCGGACTGACAAATTGTAAGAAGTGAAGTCCAACTTATCTAGGGAAATAAAACAAATAGAAGATCCTCCAACTAGGTAACACTTTGAGCTGAGGTGTATTGATGTCGCTACTGCATGCTTGTCTAATAATTAATAATGAGACAACAGAGAAAAATAGAATATTGATGGCAGACATCTCCCCCTATATGTTATCAAGTAGATAATTTACAATTCTTATGGGACATGTCTGGGATACAGAGGAGAGGAGAGGAGAGGAAATGAAGGGAAGGGAAGGGAAGGGAAGGGAAGGGAAGGGAAGGGAAGGGAAGGAAAGGAAAGGAAAGGAAAGGAAAGGAAAGGAAAGGAAAGGAAAGGAAAGGAAAGGAAAGGAAAGGAAAGGAAAGGAAAGGAAAGGGAGCCACCTTCCTGGAGGCTCGATTCCATAGCTGAACTATCCTGATTGAATATTTTTCTCACATTTAACTGAAATCTGCCCTCCTGTAAACTGAATCTATAATTCCATGTTCTGCCCTCTAAAACAATGGATAATATATGGCATTGTGATTTTGTTCTTAGTTGAAACTCTTCCGGCTATTTGGCAAGTGCTATCCTATCCTATCTCATGCCTAAACATTTCCATTTCTTCGCTTTCCTCTCCCCAGTTCATCTCGGATTCTCCTTCAGCCAATTCCTTCTTCAATGTACTGTCCAGAATTGGTTATTAATTAAGCGGGGGAGGGGGGGGTTTCTAAGCAATACAGAACAAAATGATATAACTCCTGCGGTTTATTAAGTATGTTTATTAAGTATGTTTCAACAGCATCAATTTGTTGCCTTTTTGGCAGATTCATATAAAAAAAAGCACTATTAAAATTTGCATAAGTTACTTTTGTATAAGGATTTAAATACAGAAGGTTTTCCCAAAGGTGCATGACCTGGATGACTGAGACTCTCCATAGACATTTATTTACAGAAGATTGTGTTTGTCTCTGTTTATCAGCCTGATGTCAAGCTTATTCTGAGTATATTCTTCTAGGGCAGTGTTTCTCAACCTTGGTAGCTTGAAGATGGGTGGACTTCAACTCCCAGAATCCCCCAGCTAGCGCTGCTGGCTGGGGGATTCTGGGAGTTGAAGTCCACCCATCTTCAAGCTTCCAAGGTTGAGAAACACTGTTCTAGGGTATTAATTAGCTAGCCCAACTTTCTGCCAACTATAAAGATTTCTCTCTGCTTTTTTCAACCAAACCAAAGAGTTTGAAGAGTACAGTACAAGGCAGAGGAATGAATTTAATGAACGAACAAATGAATTGAATTGAATTTCACCTAAATGAGAATCCAAGGGTTGCAAAATAGTTGAAGGACTGAATCACAGGGTTTTCACCAACTGTCCCCTCATGCCTTCTGCTGCCTTGCAAATAGGAAAACCTCTACAGACTCAAGAAATCTAGTTCTGGTCAGTAGAGTCTTAACAACTCCAGCTATAACCTAGCATTTCCCTCTAAGTTATTGGAAAAGGCATACTACGATTGTGGTTTTCAATTTATTCCAAGGGCAACCCTTTTTGGTTTGAGGGGTTTGAACCTAAGATTCATCCTCATTTGCTCCACCTCTTAGGAAGTTGAAGAGCCTTGGTGACGCAGCAGACTAAAGTGCTGTTAAGTAGCACCAGCTGCCTGCAATTCCTGCAAGTTCGAATCTCACCAGGCTCAAGGTTGACTCAGCCTTCCATCCTTCCGAGGTAGGTAAAATGAGGACCCGGATTATGGGGGCAATAAGATGACTTTGTATAAAAAAAGAACACCGCTTGGGGGTGGGGGGGGTGAAAGCCCTACTAAGCAGGTATATACAAAAGTATGAAGGCTATTGCTTAATGCATTGTAAGCTGCCCTGAGTCTCCGGAGAAGGGCGGCATATAAATGGAACCAATCAATCAATCAATCAATCAATCCAGCTAAAACCCAGCATTTTTTTAAATTTGATTTATATGCCGCCCTTCTCCGGAGACTCAGGGCGGCTTACAATGCGTTAAGCAATAGCCTTCATATTTTTGTATATTTATACAAAGTCAGTTTATTGCCCCCACAAACTGGGTCCTCAATTTACCCACCTTAGAAAGGATGGAAGGCTGAGTCGACCTTGAGCCTGGCTAGGATTGAACTCACAGAAATTACAGGCAGCTGGTGTTAATTGCTGCCTTTAGTAGGAGGCATTAGCCCCCTACGCTACACAGGCTCGGTTTCCCTCTAAGTTATTGGAAAAGGCATACTACAATTGTGGTTTTCAATTTATTCCTCTTGGTTTGAGGGGTTTGAACCTAAGATTCATCCTCATGTGCTCCACCTCTTAGGAATGACCCCCTCCCATTACAGAAATGTCCTTTTTTTTTTCAGCTGTCAAATGTACAGACCGCGTCTCTTCGATATTCGCCTACTCCTCCCTTTCCTTGGCCACATTTAAAGAATAGGTACGTCTGCTTGGTGGATGCCTTCGCCCTGGAAGAGAGAGCGCCGAATGCCTGCTCGCTGTTTACAGAGCGAAATGCCAAGCTTACACAAGCAAACAAAACTTGACAACCGAGTCAACAGTAGCAGAAGCGCAGAGGCCAAACGGCAGAACGACAGATGCCCCCACGCACAGAATACCCAGCACTGCTTGCAAATATGGATTCGGACTATACTTTTCCTACATCGCAGAAGGTAATTTTGTAGCTCTCTTATCCACCCACCCCTTTTCAACCCAACTTACTCTGGGCTTCTGTTTCTAGCGGTTGGAAGCAACGGGACGCGGTAGGAAGGAAGGAAGGAGGGCGAATCACCCTGATTTTTAATTCTCTCCAAATGGCCTTGCAAAAAAAAGGGGGGGGCGACTTTCCCTTTTTTTCCTGCAGGCAACAGGATCTTGCGCAACGCAAGGCGGGTTTAGGTGCCTTCCCAGCGCCCGGGGGCCACTCCATTCAAGGCAGGGTAGGGGCTTACCTTTTCTCGCTCCCCGTCTCAGCTCCCGGACGCAGGAAGACTGCTTGGCAAGAACGACGCTGCTAACCCAGGTCAGGAGGCACCTGACTCGGCCGACGCACCTTTCCCACTTCCCCAACAGGTGGTTCCCCGTTCCCTCCCCCTGTCCCCAAGCCCGGTTGCAAAGGAGCTCCGGAGCAATTGCCACCTCCCAGCGAAGGCAGCTCCAGGAAGGAAGGAGGGAGGGAGGGAAGGAGGGAGAGAGGGAGGGAGGGAGGGAGGGAGGGAGGGAGAAAGAAAGAAAAGGGAGGAAGGAAGGAGGGAGGGAAAGAAGGAAGGAAGGAAGAAGGGAGGAAAGGAGGAAGAAAGGAGGGAGGGAGGGAGGAAGAAAAGAGGAAGGAAGGTGGGAGGGAGGGAGGGAGGGAGGGAACGAGGGAGAGAGGGAGGGAGAAAGAAAGAAAAGGGAGGAAGAAAGGAGGAAGGAAGGAGGGAGGGAAGGAAGGAAGGAAGAAGGGAGGAAAGGAGGAAGAAAGGAGGGAGGGAGGGAAGAAAGGAAGAAAGGAAAGGAGGAAGAAGGGAGGGAGGGAGAAAGGAGGGAGGGAGGGCGGAAGAAAAGAGGAAGGAGGGAGGGAGAGAGGAAGGAAGGAAGGAAGGAAGGAAGGAAGGAAGGAAAGCTGCGGGCACCGTTTGTGGTCCTCCCGACGTGCTCCAGAGACCCGGGAGTGGCGCGCGGGGGAGCCCTGCCAACTGCGAGGGCGCCGGGGCTGGTTAGGCGCGGAGAGAGGCTCCGCTGTTCCGGACGGAAAGCGCCGGTGTGAGCCTGCGGCTCCGGTCTTCCCGCTGCCAGCTGCAGGGGGAGCAACGGGAGCAGCCGGCGGGAGGAGGAGAAAAAAGGGGAAGGGAAAAAAAAAAGAATACCCTTAAACTCAGCGATCCAAAAGCCGCGGGAGGGAGGCGGGGAGGGCGAGCGGCGGAGCTGGGCTGGCGCCGCGGATTCCGCCACCGCCGCTTCTTGCGGAGCGGGGCCCGGCTGGGCGGGTTTCACCCGACCTCCTGGGAGCCTTTGCGAGGTTGAGGCCGCTGGTCCTCCCGCGAGAGGGAAGGGGCAGCTCGGTACTAGTAACAGAGTTGGAAGGGACCTTGGAGGTCATCTAGTCCAACCCCCGGCTCACGCAGGAGACCTGTACCAGGGATTCGAACCGCCGAACTGCCCACCTTTCTGATCGACAAGCTCAGCGTCTTAGCCACTGAGCCACCTAGTCAGGTATTGACTAGGGCAGGGGTCTCCAACCTTGTCAACTTTAAGACTTGTGGACTTCAACTCCCAGAGTTGAAGTCCAGCTGGCTGAGGAACTCTGAGAGTTGAAGTCCACAAGTCTTAAAGTTGACAAGGTTGGAGACCCCTGTCCTAAGTAGTTAAGGTTAGTGAAGCTGGCTGAAGAATTCTGGGGGTTGAAGTCCACAAGTCTTGAAGTTGACAAGGTTGGAGACCCCTGGACTAGAGTGACGGAGCCTTTCTCACTCCGGGGTCTCCTCCCGGGCAGTTCCTTCTGAAAGTCATGTCAGCTGCTCCCCAAACCCCAAAGTTCACATCCCAAAAGAGCAGCAACCCAGAGGTAACCCGAGGAAGAGGAAGATGTGTTTGAAGCAAGAGTAACATAGAGTTAAGGGGAGAGTATCTTCTCCATCGGTTACGTTTTATTTAAAGGCAAAGATTGGTCGCCAGGTTGCGTGACTTACGTCCTTGAGCAACCAACAGAGACAACAATTAACCAGTGGAACGTGTTACCACTGGAAGTTGTGGGTGCTCCATTACTGGAGGTTTTTTAAGAAGAGATTGGACAGCCACTTGTCTGAAATGGGATCGGGTCTCTGTATGTCTGTGGAGATTCTCCATCATTCACTCACTTCTTGAGTTGCCTCTTGAAAAGCATCTTTCGGTATAGAACAGTGATGGCGGGGGGGGAAGCGCGGGGGGTCAAGTGCGCACATGCCCACACCCATAATTCAATGTGCCCCGCCCCCATGCATGCACAGGCGACCCCCTCCCTGTGCGACCCCCGCTTTTGGCATGCGATAGCCCGGTGGGCCTGGTAGGCCTGTTTTTTTGCCCTCTCCAGGCTCCAGAGGCTTTCTAGGAGCCTGGAGAGGGCGAAAATGGTCTTCCCCACCCCCCTGGAGGCCAGAAACGGCCCGTTTCCCGATTTCCAGTGGGCCCAAAAGGCCCGAAAATCAGCTGGAGTTGAGGTAGGGCAACACTCGTGTGCCCACAGATGTGGCTCCACATGCCACAGGTGGCCTTCGTGCCATAGGTTCGCCATCAGAGGTATAGTGTTTCCTGCTTAGAATAGAATAGAATAGAATTTTTTATTGGCCAAGTGTGATTGGACACACAAGGGATTTGTCTTTTGTGCATAGGCTCTCAGTGTACATAAAAATACATTCATCAAGAATCATAAGGTACACTTAATGATAGTCACAGGGTACAAATAGGCAATCAAATCATACTAGGAAATAATAAAAAGAATGAATAGAATAGAATAGAATAGAATAGAATAGAATAGAATAGAATAGAATAGAATAGAATAGAATAGAATAGAATAGAATAGAATAGAATAGAATAGAATAGAATAGAATAGAATAGAATAGAATAGAATAGAATTTTTTATTGGCCAAGTGTGATTGGACACACAAGGGATTTGTCTTTGGTGCATATGCTCTCAGTGTACATAAAAATACATTCATCAAGAATCATAAGGTACAACACTTAATGATAGTCACAGGGTACAAATAAGCAATCAAATCAAACTAGGAAATAATAAAAACAATAGAATAGAATAGAATAGAATAGAATAGAATAGAATAGAATAGAATAGAATAGAATAGAATAGAATAGAATAGAATAGAATAGAATAGAATAGAATAGAATAGAATTCTTTATTGGCCAAGTGTGATTGGACATAGAAGGAATTTGTCTTGGTGCATAAGCTCTCAGTGTACATAAAAGAACAGATACCTTCATCAAGAATCATAATGTACAACACTAAATGATAGTCCTAGGGAACAAATAAGCAATCAGGAAACAGTAACAATATAAATCGTAAGGATACCAGCAACAAAGTTACAGTCATACAGTCGTAAGTGGAAGGAGATGGGTGGTGGGAAAGGTGAGAAGATTAATAGTAGCGCAGACTCGAGCAGGGGGTTGGACTAGAAGACCTCCAAGGTCCCTTCCTGCCCTCTTCTGATTGACTGAACTACACGAACACACTTGAGAAATCGGAAATGGGCTTTCCTGCCTCCAGGTATTCACTTTTGCGGTTAAGAAGGAGGTCCCCCCAACTTCAAAAGCTGCTCAGGGCATGGTGCAGGCTCCTGAACTCCAAACACAGATACCCAGCCAGCCTGCAGCACGGAATCTCACCAATTGACTCTGCAAGCATGTAAGATTTACAAACCATTTGTGGAGCACTCTGGAAAAAAGCCAGAAAGGCCTCAAGCTGTTAACAGTAGATGTTGTCAGCCCCCAATGCCCTCCAGATGTGAGGGATCCTATCTCCAAGCAATGTAAGGTGGCCGGTTATTCTGAGAGGTATGATCTCATGACTTGTGTGTCAGGATAGAAAAGGCTGCTACAGAAACAGCTCTCGCTGTTCCGCGTTTGCAGAACTTCACGCACAGGTTAAGACCAACCCACGGGCTGCAAAAAGTCTCTTGCATTTTCCAGGGACAAGGCCAGAGGCGGGGGGGTGGGGGGGGAGCAAGGCCAAGTTCCAGGAACCCAGGCACGGAGCCAAAACACTGAAATCATTAACTGAGGAGTTGCACAAATTCACTCTCTCACATAGTTCATTCTGCCAGATTACAAAACACTCGTTTGGGAGGCCTGAGAGGCAGATTTAGAGGAATTGGAGTTTGGAAAAGTCGTCCTGGATTCGGACACCGACAAAGAAAACAGCTACGCCCACGTGCACCAAGTGGTGAAAGCAACGGTGTTTCTGGCCTATGGAAGGTAACGCATGAATTGAGTCACACAATGGGGCAGAGAGAAGCACCCTTACTGGCAAACACTCAGAATGACACTCAAGGGTGTGCAAAAAACAGGGTGTGTTGTGTACAGGAAGTCCTTGAGTTATGACCACAGTTGAGGCCAAAATTTATGTTGCTAAGCGGGACAGTTCATCGTTAAGGGACGTCTGCCTCATATTATGACCTTTCTTGTCACATGTTGTTAAGTGAATCCCTGGCGGCTGTTAAGTGAGAAACACCATGATGAGGTGAACCTGGCTTCCCTGTGGATTTTGCTTGTCGGAAGATTGCAAAAGGAAACGGCAACCGTCAAAAATATGTGTACATTGCATCAGTGGGGAAATCCATTTTTTTTTACTACCGGTTTTGTGGGCGTGGCTTGGTAGGCGTGGCTTCATTTGGTGGGCACGGCAGCGGAAGGATACTGCAAAATCTCCATTCCCTCCCCACCCCAGGGGAAGGATACTGTAAAATCCTCATTCCCTCCCCACTCCAGGGGTAAGGATATTGCAAAATCCTCATTCCTTCCCCACTCCTGGAGGAAGGATATTGCAAAATCTCTATTCCCACCCACTCCAGGGGAAGGATACTGCAAAATCCCCATTCCCTCCCCACTCCAGGGGAAGGATACTGCAAAATCTCCATTCCCTCCCCACTCCAGGGGCCAGCCAGAGGTGGTATTTGCCAGTTCTCCAAATTACTCAAAAATTCCGCTACCGGTTCTCCAGAACTTGTCAGAACCTGTTGGATTTCACCCCTGCATTGCATCATGCATCACTGGAATTCTTTATTATCCCAGAGATTTATCTTTTTTAATCATTTTGAGAGGCAGCGTCCTGTCGTCAGCATTGTCTTTTCCAGCTCCAAATGTTGGAAAACTGCGTTGCTAATATTCAGCAGTTCTGCGGATAGGTTCCAGGGAAGGGCTGCTATGACAAGGGCTGGGGGGATAGAGCCACAGGTTGCCTGTCCTGATATGTGAGACTCGTTCAACCTTGAAGACATGAGTATCAATTATGCAACCCTCAGTGGGCATCTGGTTCAGCCTGAGACACCATTATCCCTCTTTGTACTGTTAGAAGAAATATCGTTCTGGGTTTCAGCTCCAAGTGGGGAAAAAGACTCTGGAAACATGGAGATTGCTTGGAAAGATGGTTTAATGGTAGACAGGATCACATGGTTTGAGTTCCTGAACAGAAAAGGGGGCCGAGATGCAGCGAATCCCCGGGTTTTATGCCCTCTCTGGCTTTGAACTTCCTGAGGCCCCGAAAGAGTATCCTGATTGGTTGTCAGACTCCCAGGGGGCGGGGGTCTTAGCTAGCCTTGCTGTCTGATGTAATCTTCCCAGGTGCCATGTGGTGAGTTTCTGTTGCTAGATGGGTCCTATTGTGTTGCAGATGATGGTCCATTGACAAAAGGTGGGATTGGGCAGGATGGTGGGAGTTGCTTTGTCTTTAAAACAGGTTTCTCCATTTCTCAACCAGGGAAACATAATATTCTGCCCTTTTAATATTTCCTAAAATATTTCATTCTTTAAGGAAAGGGGCGGGTGCTAACTTCCTACAGTATCAAAAAAAAAAAGCATTTCTTTCTGCTAATAATGGGCAGGAGGTCTTGCCCTGACTTCTGGATACATCCCATCTGGATTGTAATCCAGGTTTTCGGTCAAGCAGGGGTCAGGAATCAAGTGGCTCAGGTGATCACACTGGTTGATTTCAAGGCATCTGTTCCCAGCATACCGTCACCCTCCTGGGCTCCTTCTATGTTTTCACCCACCCGCTTTGCTGTCCCAAGCTGAAAAGCTGGCCAGATTATGTGCATGGAACAAATGAATCAATGGAACAGGAATGGCCCAGCATGACTTTCCAGGGCTTGTTATACAAGGCTTGTACTTTCTCCCTTCTGTTTCTCCTCACTCCAGCTGATCCCTGGCCTTTGAATGGGGAGAGGGAGGAAGAAAGGAAAGGGGTGGCAGCAGACTAGCCCATCTAAACCAAGGGTCGGCAACCTTAAACACTCAAAGAGCCACTTGGACCCGTTTCCCACAGAAAAGAAAACACCGGGAGCCACAAAACCCTTCCCGTGCCTAACTATTTCTTGAGCAGCCACTAGCCTATGTAGTTGAATTAAACGTTCAGTTTTCTTCTGAAACTTTGAAAAACTCAATAAATTGCATGCCGCATGGGTGTTGCACATTGGCGGTTGTAACGCATATTTTGAGTGAACAGGGAACCGCAGCAGAGGGATGAAAGAGCCACATGTGGTCCAGAGCCACAGGTTGCTGACCCCTGAACTAAACTAATTAAAACTAGACATTTTAATGTTTTTTTAAAAACTGTTTTAATACTTCTTACTGTTTTTATTACTTTAAAAGATTTTTTTTAAAAAAATGTTTTAATTGTATGTTTCGAATTGTGAGCCGCCCAGAGTCGTTTGCTGAGCTGGACGGCTATAGAAGTCAAATAAGCGAATAAATTATCCATGAAGAACTGAGTCTATTTTCAGGCTGTATCTGCCATGTATTACTGTCTGCCCTTGGCAAAGTTTCATAGATGCCTCCATATGGTCTTTAAACATGACTCGTCTCCACAAGTCTTGGGAAGGTTACATAAACTACCAAAACAGCTTCCCATTGCATCAAGAACGTCAATTAAAGGGCTAACAGGGAACTGAGACCTGAACAATGAATTTCAGCCCTTCAGAGTTCCTGGAGAGCTCAAGCTTTGCAGCTCAGCGACCTAGTTTTGCAAGTTATGGCAGAGATGATCGAGATAAATAGGAAGTGCTTTGAGCATTAACAAACAACAATTCCATAAGCAAAGCGACTTGAATGTTTTGTTACTGAGGTTGGCTGAGGATCCAGAAAAAGAGCAGAACAGGGGGCAGAAGAGGGGAGCAGCAGGAATCCAGCAGGTTCTGACAGGTTATGGAGAACCGGAGCAGAAAATTTGAGTAGTTCGGAGAACCAGTAAATACTACCTCTGGCTGGTCCCAGTGGGGTGGGAATGGAGGTTTTGCAGTATCCTTCCGCTGGAGTGGGGAGGGAATGGGGATTTACAGTATCCTTCCCCTGGAGTGGGATGGGAATGGAGATTTTGCAGTATCCTTCCCCTGGAGTGGGAAGGGAATGGAGATTTTGCAATATCCTTCCCCTGGAGTGGGAATGGAGATTTCTCAGTATCCTTCCCCTGGAGTAAGGTGGAATGGAGATTTTGCAATATCCTTCCCCTGGAAGGGGAATGGAGATTTTTCAGTATCCTTCCCCTGGAGTGGGGTGGGAATGGAGATTTTACAATATCCTTCCCCTGGAGTGGGGTGCGAATGGAGGTTTTTGCAGTATCCTTCCCCTGGAGTGGGATGGGAATGGAGATTTTGCACTATCCTTCCCCAGGAGTGGGGAGGGAATGGAGATTTTGCAATATCCTTCCCCTGGAGTGGGGGGGGGGGAATGGAGATTTTTGCAATATCCTTCCTCTGGAGTGGGAATGGAGATTTTGCAGTAGTTTTCCCCTGGAGTGGGGTGGGAATGGAGATTTTGCAGTATCCTTCCCCTGGAGTGGGGAGGGAATGGAGATTTTGCAATATACTTCCCCTGGAGTGGGAATGGAGATTTTGCAGTATCCTTCCCCTGGAGTGGGGTAGGAATGGAGGTTTTTGCAGTATCCTTCCCCCTGGAGTGGGGATGGAGGTTTTGCAGTATCCTTCCCCTGGAGTGCCATGCCCACTAAGCCACATCCATAGAACCAGTAATAAAAAAAAATTGAATTTCACCACTGGAGCAGAACGAAGGTGCATCTTAAAAGCAGGGAGCATGTTAAACTGTCAGAATGCATCGGTGGGTTTGGGACCGAGAAGTGATTTTGAAGCAAAAACAGCCTGGCTCACTGCTCCAGCCTGAAAGTAAAACCGGGTGTTGCACAAACAACTTGGTGTAGATTTTTGTATATGTGTATTTTACCACTTTTGAATGTTTAGAGCAGGAAGAAGGGTCTCTGTGTAGACGTCAGGAAGGGTAGCCAGCCAGTAAATGCTCATCTCCATTCAGACTCCATCAAAGGATTACAGGATTGTTAAAAGAAACCAGAGTAAAAACACTGAGGAGGAGAGGAAGGGTTCTTCTTAGTCCTTTGCTTTCTACCCAAGTTACTTCTCTATTGCTTTCTTTTCTTACTTTCTTTTTTTTAATTTAATTTATATGCCGCCCTTCTCCGGAGACTCAGGGAGGCTTACAATGCGTTAAGCAATAACCTTCATACTTTTGTATATACCTGCTTAGTAGGGCTTTCGGATCCCCCTAAGAGGTGTTCTTTTTTAATACAAAGTCAGCTTATTGCCCCCACAATCTGGGTCCTCATTTTACCTACCTTGAAAGGATGGAACGCTGAGTCAACCCTGAGCCTGGTGAGATTTGAACTTGCAATAATTGCAGGCAGCTGGTGTCACTTTAACACCACTTAAGCTGCTGCTTAAGCTGCTGTGCCACCAGGCTCTTATTTTCTGTATGTGTATTGTTTGGGAGAGGGAGAGGCAGTGGTGGGATTCAAACAATTTAACAACCGGTTCTCTGCCCTAATGATTTCTTCCAACAACCAGTTCACCCAATTGCTCAGAAAGTTAACAACCAGTTCTCCCGAAGTGGTGTGAACTGTGGGATTCAGCCAGTTCAGACAAATTGGTAGTTAAATTGCTGGCTGGCCCCACCCCTTCCAGCCCCACCCCTTTCAGGAGTCACCATGCGGCCCATTTTAGCTCCCAGGTAAGTGCAGGGAGGTCTCCTAGGCCCAAAATGGGGCATAGGATGGGGGGTAGCGTGTTCCCCAACCCCCCCACGGCCCGTTTTTGCTCCCAGGAGGCTACAGGAAGGCCGAGTGCTGCTTGTCACACCCCATGGCCACGCCCACCATGGCCACGCCCACTCAGCTGATCATTAGGGCAGAGAACCGGTTGTTAAATTATTTGAATCCCACCACTGGGGAGTGGGAACCATTTCGGGAGGCAATTTTGAACCTAAAATATCTACTGTTACCGTATGTTTCCATGCCTGCATATTCTTTTATTCTCAGTGACACTTCCTATAGCTGGTTTTCATTGAAAATGAACAGTATAAGAAAATGAGTGAATTTTCACTTAGCAATCTCATTTAGTCCTTTGCCAACAATAAATAATAGCAATAGCTCTTAGACTTATATACCGCTTCACAGTGCTTTATAGCCCTCCTCTAAGCAGTCTACGGAGTCACCATATTGCCCCCCAACAATCTGGGTCCTCCTTTTGCTAACTTCGGAAGGATGGAAGACTGAGTCAACCTTGAGCCGGTCATGATCGAACTGCAGGCAGTGAGCAGAGTTTTTCTGCAATGCCGCATTCTAGCCACTGCGCCACCACGGCTCTTAAATAAATAAAGCTAGAAATGCAAAGGAAAAACCTAAAAAAAAATGTGAATGGCCACATTTTAAGGATTATAACAAACTTTTGTGGTGTCTACAGTATACTACACATTCGAGTGCATGAAAAAAACAGTACTGCTATTTTATAACTATTTGTTTAGTGACCATTTGAAGTTAACAATGGCTCTGCAAAAAAGTGACTTATAATGATGGCTCTTCACACTTAACGACCGTTGCAGCATCCCCGTGGTCACATGATCAAAATACGAACACTTGGCAACTGGCCTGGAGTTGTGACAGTTGCAGTGTCTTGTGGTCAGGGGATCAGCTGTTGCAACCGACTGACAAGCAAAGTCACTGGGGAAGACATTCATTTAATAATCGTGTTTCTCAATTAACATCTGCAGTGATTCACTTAACAACCGTGGAAAGAAAGATAATAAAACGGGACAAACTCACTTATCAAATGTCTCACTTAGCAATAGAAATTTTGGGCTCCCAAAAGCAAAAAAAAAAAAAACAAAAAAAAAAACCCTGGACAAAAATACATACGTGGCTAGAAAAAATGACAAAACAACATATAGACTTGAAACCAGAGATATTTTTGTTGGGCATTCTACCAGAAAAATATGATAAAAAGACTACATATCTGATCTTTGCATATACTAACGGCAACTAGATTTGTATTTGTGCAACAATGGAAAAATGATGAGATCCTGTCTGAAGGGAATATAATGAAGAAAATATTAGAATGCGCAGAAATGGATAGACTAACACTTACTATTAAGGATAAAGAAGAAACTGAATATATTTTGATATGGGACATACTTTATCAATGGCTAGATAACAGAAACAGGTTAGAGGAGATATAAAAAGTGGAAATGTTAAAGTGGAAAGTTGTTAAAGAACAAGATGTTAAGTATTATTGTTATTATATTATTATGTTATTATATTACTAACATTATGGTGAGGAATACAACAAAGATGTGTAATATAACTATTGAAACTTAACTGTACCCACACGGGTACCACACAAGGTTTGATGAAAATTGAATGTTATATAAATAAAACAAATAAAACATGAAAAAAAAAAGGAAAGAAATTTTGGGCTCAGTTGTCGTCACAAGTCAAGGACTACCTGTAACAATTGAAAACATTAGTTGGCCTTCTGCACCATGGCGGGGGCTCCAGAGGCCCTCTTCTGGTCCTTTTCCCGAACTTCTGGTAGGCCCTTTTTTCACCCTCCCCGAGCCTCCATCCGCGACCTGCACTTACCTGCATCCAAAATTGGCCACATGGGGACTCCTGGGATGGGTGAGCTAAGCAGGGTCAGCCAGAAGTGGGATTTGGGGGTTCTTCGAACTGCATAGAATCTTAGCTAGAGGTTCTCCCGAACCCCTGCGGACCCCCAACAGCCCACCTCTGCCAATTGTACAATTTTATTGCAGCCAGTGACTGCTCAAGCTAAGTCCGTATTTTCCTATGAAATGCAGACAGGCTCCGGTGATGATTTGTAGATAAAGATTCCTTTCCCAATCTCTCTTTAAGATATTTTAGCGACTCAAGATGAAAATCCAAACTCTGAGTAATCAACGTAGTGTTCTAGTCTGCCAAAAATCTTCTTGATAACATTTGGAAGGATTTTCTGAAGGAATTCTGTGTGATTCATGGAATCTGTATGCCTTCTGCATTGTGTCCAATTTTGGAAACGGGTTTTTTAAAAATCTCCAAGAAGTTCATGAATTTTGTATGTTGGTGCACACCCACTCATCCTTTTCCTTTCTCTATTTTGTTTCTACCCCGGTAATTTAGCCACATAGCTACCCCCATAGGATAGCTTTGGCTGAGAGTGTGCATTTGGTTCAAGGATTCCCAATATGATTTAGACTAAACATAGATTTGAACTCAAGTCTCCCTCCTCAAAATCCAGCACATTAGCCATTACCTCCCTATCATCTTTCCCAAAACAATGTTTTATGGGTCTCTTCTGTAGGAGAAACACTGTCTAACCTCATATATATACATGGATAAACAAATGTGGCAAGTATTCAATACCTTTATTGAATATTTCGACCAATGCTAAACAATGCTAAATGTGCTGCACGATTTGATTGTCCCAGAGATATTATTATTGTTATTTTTCTCTGCAAGTTTTCTCTGTAAGTCTTAAGTGGATTGCAAACATAAATTCTCCCTTTCTTTTTTGAATGTAGCTAAATTTTGTTATGCTGCCTATCTAATTAGGTAAGACATTTATTATTTATTGATGAATCCATCACCAATTCTAGTCCTCGACTTAAAATAGTTTATTTAGTGACCGTTCAAAGTTACAACAGCACTGGAAAAAAAGTGACTTATAACCATTTCTCACACTTACAACCTTTGCAGGTTGATCAAAATTTGGATGCTTGGCAACTGGCTCATATTTATAACGCTTGCCAGATTCACTTAACAACTGGGTTACTAAGTTAACAACCGCAGTGATTCACTTAACAGCAGTGGCAAGGAAAGTCGTAAAATGGGGCAAAACTCTCTTAAGAAATGTCTCGCTGAGCGACAGAAATTCTGGGCTCAGTTGTGATCGTTAAGGCGAGGACTATCTGCATTTCATCGTGTTTAGTTTTCACCCTATTTGTAATGTGTTTGTAGTTGTAGTTTGTAGTTTGTAGTTTGTAGTCACTGACCATAATAAAAATATTCATTCATGCTTCCTTATTGTAAAGGAGTCAATCTTTCTGTAACTTAAACTGCCCAAGAAGCTGCTGATCCAGTTCTACAGAGGAATGATTGAGTCTTTCACCTGCACCTCTATAACTGTCTGGTTTGGTTCTGCAACCCAACAAGACAGACACAGACTTCAGAGGATAATTAGAACTGCAGAAAAAAACAATGTCTACCTATCTGCCTTCCATGGAGGACTTGTATACTGCATGAGTCAAAAAGAGGGTTGGAAAATATTTACAGACCCCTCGCATCCTGGACATAAGCTGTTTCAACTCCTACCCTCAAAACAACGCTACAGAGCACTGCACACCAGAACAACTAGACACAAGGACAGGTTTTTCCCCAAATACCATCACTCTGCTAAACAAATAATTCCCTCAACACTGTCCAACTATTTACTAAGTCTGCACTACTATTAATCTTCTCATAGTTCCTATCACCCATCTCCTCCCACTTATGACTGTATGACTATAACTGTGTTGCTTGTATCCTTACAATTTATATTGACTGTTTCCCTATGACTATCATTAAGTGTTGTACCTTATGATTCTTGTCGAATGTATCTTTTCTTTTTATGTACACTGAGAGCATCTGCACCAAGACAGATTCCTTGTGTGTCCAATCACACTTGGCCAATAAAGAATTCTATTCTATTCTATTAAACACTCTACCTTAGCCACAAAGGTACCATCTGTAATGATTTCCCTGCCCCAAGTTCACCTTGCCAGGTAAATATTTTTCAGAACACTTTTTTTTTGGTTGATGTCTTATTGACATTATGCAGGAGGTGACACCCCCCCTTTTTCCTCATACATTGTGCTTTTGGATTTTCCCTTGAAATCCTAGGTGGGAATGTTGCCAGAAAATGCCTGCTAACAATAAGGGCTTTTAATGATCAAATTTTTTAAAAAAATTCCCAGAGCCTTGTGCAATTTTAACCAAATCATGAATCCTGTAAGTGCCACACAATGTATTATAAAAAATATAGCGTGGGCCGCAATGGACACGTTTCACATTGACAAGTTTGGCATAAAATAGACCTCAAGTCTTAAATGTATTGATCAGATTCAGAGAACATCCCAAGATCTGTTTGGTTTGGATTTAGCACTATGATGTGCAAAACATGATTTAGCATACCGTATAAACATATAAATTACATAAATGTATAAACATCCAGGGACATGGTGGCTCAGAGGCTAAGACACTGAGCTTGTTGATCGAAAGGTTGGCAGTTCGGCGGTTCGAATCCCTAGTGCCGCGTAACAGGGTGAGCTCCTGTGACTTGTCCCAGCTTCTGCCAACCTAGCAGTTCGAAAGCAAGTAAAAAATGCAAGTAGAAAAATAGGGGCCATCTTTGGTAGGAAGGTAACAGCATTCCGTGCGCCTTTGGCATTGAGTCATGCTGGCCACATGACCATGGAGACGTCTTCGGACAGCGCTGGGAGCCATAAAACCTGGATGGGCATGGCCAACTCAATGTCACTCATTTGCACTAGTCACATGACCCACCCCCCTTAGCCACACCTACCTAGCCGGTCATTAAGGCAGAGAACTAGTTGTTAAAAAACACCGGGGAACCACAAAATCCTTTTGACATCTCTCTCTCCCCCCTCCCTCCCCCCACTCTCTCCCTCTCTTTCTGTATCTCTGTCTCTCTGTCTCCCCTTCTCTCTGTTGTCTCTGACCTGGCTGCTTCTCCATCCACTGTCGCCCTTACCTTCTCAGGCCAGGCGAGGAGTGACTGGGAGGGGAGGGTGAGGGGTGGGGCCAGCAGTGGTGGGCACCCGATAGGGAGCCACAGCAGAGGGCCCAAAGAGCCGCATGCAACTCTGCAGCCCCAGGTTACTGACTCCTGGGTTAAGTTATGCATCACTGCTAAATAAGGAAACTGGATATTTCCCCAGTCTGTCAGAGAAAGGGTTTTCATGGCTGTCAAGTGTTCTAAGAACTCAGTTCCTTTGCTCTTGTGTCATCTTAGCTACACACACACACACATACACACCGGTTACCAAGTGACAACACAGTAAGGCCAGATGGACGATTATGTTTCTTTTGTGCGAGCTACTGAAAGGGACTCAGAAAATAGCAAACGAGGACTGAGGTGTCCTCCTTCAGTTAACAGGTGTTTGCATTGGAGGGTTAGAGAAGAAGGCAGATCTCTGCCTCTGGGCTATGATCTGGAATAGGTCAACAAAACTTCTGGGGTGTTTGCTTAAACTTTTATGCTAAAAGACCTGCCGCAGGTTGGGAAGTGGGACAGAACAGGTTGGAGAACAAAGAAAACCTCTGTACAAGGTAATATTTCTTTTGTTCAGGAGGCATACCGGTTAAGCACAAATCCTTCCTGATTGACCTTCCGTCATGGGGCTGCAGCCAGCTTTTATCTATAAAAGCTTTAGTATCCTTAAGCATGTGCCAAGCACTTTTTTTTCCTTTTGAACATATGCAATGTGCAGTGAGACACAGTGGCTCAGCGGCTAAGACGCTGAGCTTGTCAGTCGAAAGGTCGGCAGTTCAGCGGTTCGAATCCCTAGCGCCGCGTAACAGGGTGAGCTCCCGTTCCTTGTCCCAGTAGAAAAATAGGGAACACCCTTGGTGGGAAGGGAACAGCGTTCCGTGCGCCTTTGGCGTTGAGTCATGCCGGCCACATGACCATGGAGATGTCTTCGGACAGTGCTGGCTCTTCAGCTTTGAAACGGAGATGAGCATCGCTCCCTAGAGTCGGGAAAAACTAGCACATCTGTGCGAGGGGAACCTTTACCTTTAATGTGTTTGAAGTTTCATAGGGGAAAAAACCTTCTTCCAACAGAAAACAGAATAACAGAGTTGGAAGGGACCTTGGAGGTCTTCTAGTCCAACCCCCTGCTGCTCCAACTTTTTTGAAAGCATCTCAGTATGTTGAGAAATCTTGTCCTGTTCACCTTGTCAGTTGGCTTGTGTGTTGACCTAGAATTGCCAAGTCTCAGTTTCCCAGAACAGGTCGTCCTTGACCTACAACAGTTCATTTAGCGACAAAGTTACAACAGCACTGAAAAAAAGTGACTTATGACCATTTTTCACACTTATGACCGCTGCAGCATTCCCTATGGTCACATGACTTGCATACAGATGTGCTTGACAACTGTGCTTGACATATTTTTGATGGTTGCAGTGTCCTGGGATCATATTTTGCAAATTTTCTGACAAGCAAAATCAGTGGGGAAGCCGGATTCACTTAACAACCATGTTACTGTCACAACAATTCACTTAACAACCATGGCGAGAAAAGTCATAAAATGGGGCAAAACTCACTTAACAAATTTCTCACTTAGCGACAGAAATGTTGGGCTCAATTGTGGTCGTTAAGTTGAGGACTACCTGTTGTGAAATTTTTCCTGTTTGTTTTGATATGCCTTTCCTTCTCCCTTCTCCAGAATCTTTTAGAAAAAGAGAAAAAACGTAGCCATGTCCTTTTGGATATTGTGCCTATGCAAAATGCAGGGAATTGTATCTCCACAGGACAAGCATGGTTTCTATCTGGGCAGTAACCAGCAATACATTTAAAAACTGCAATGGGTTTGTTTTATGCTATGATAATGGCCAGGATCTCACAACAACAGGCTGAAGCAATCAATTATAAACTGCCCCGTTTCCCTGAAAATAAGACATCCCCTGATAATAAGCCCAATCGGGCTTTTGAGTGCACATGCTAAAATAAGCCCCACCCCAAAAATAAACCCTCCCCAAAAATCAACCCTCTTCTGAAAATATTTAAACCCATGTGCAGCCGGTCCCCGCCATTTCCTCTGGTTAGGGTTATGAAGACGGAACTGGAAATCAGGTAAGATGGCAAGAGGTCTTGCTCCATGCACCGCAAAATAATAAGACCTCCCCAAAAATAAGGCCAAGCGCTTATTTTGGGGTTCCAAAAAAATATAAGACAGGGTCTTATTTTCGGGAAAACACGGTAGTGCTGCTTAACGTACGACCTGTTGTCTCAGCAAATGTGTTGAAGAGAAAATGTAGCCCCCAAGACGTAAAAGAGCCTGGTGGCGCAGTGGACTAAACTACTGCTGTTAAAGTAGCACTTAGCTGCCAGCTGCCTGCAATTACTGCGAGTTCAAATCTTACCAGGCTCAACGTTGACTCAGCCTTCCATCCTTTTGAGGTAGGTAAGACGAGGACCCGGTTTGTGGGGACAATAAGCTGACTTTGTATAAAATAGAACACCGCTCCGGGGGGAGGGGGGGGCGAAAGCCCTACTAAGCAGGTATATACAAAAAGTATGAAGGCTATTGCTTAACACATTGTAAGCCGCCCTGAGTCTCCGGAGAAGGGTGGCATATATAAATCGAACTAATAAATAAATAAATAAATAATAAATAAAATGAACATAAATATGTCACTCCTCTTGCTCTGCACGGTTTTGATTTTAGGAAAAAAAATAAACGCAGGAATAAAAAATAAAACTTCTGTTAAAGGGGATTAGAACCCAGAACATACAGCGGAAGCATTTTCGACTGGTGATCAAGAGGGAGTCGACTCCTTAATTCTTTTTCTGTAAAAAAAAAAATCCCCACTTCAACTGCTTTTCAAATCTGCTTCGGTAAGCAGCGATCCCAAGATGCATTTGAAACACGCCTTCGTGTTCAATCACATCCCCGCCTTCCCCTGGCTGGATGTCTTTTTGTTTCCTGTTTCTTCCCCAGAACTTGTAACGTGACTCATTTTGGACTTTAGCCTTTGTGCAAACTGCAAGCAAAGCCAGCAGCACCGACTGAGTGAGTTTGAGCCAAGAACTGCTAACACGGCAAGAAAACGAGACCCGGTTGAGGCAAAGGGCTCCAGTGTCAAGTTTTACAGAGGTTGTTGTTAAGATTCCCACAGATGAAGCACACAGGCGAATCTGTGCAATCGGAAGATGTCTGGCTCTGAAGAATGAATGAGACACTTATTCTCTGATTTGGGAAGTTTCTTTGGAGGCCTTAGGAAGTAGAAGTTGCCCGGTGTAAAGTTTGCAAGAACAGAAAAACCCCTGAAACGTAGCTGTTTCTAACTCTCCCTAATTGCTCTCCCACCGTTGCACCATTCTTTGCATATTGTGGTCATACTTATATTGTGGATTTACTGTAGATCTGCCTTTCTTTCAAAACTTAAGGCAGTGTACACAGACAATTCCAATTTTCCCTACAACAAACTCTTCGAGATAATTCATTGATTGATTATTTAGATTTATATACCGCCCTTCTCCTTATGGACTCAGGGCGGTGAACAGCCAGATAAAAAACAAGGTACAGAAAAGTTAAAATTTTAAAAACAACAAATATAAATTTAGCCGATAATTAAAACAAATTAATTTAAAATGAATATCAAACTCTAAAAATTCTAAAAATTTAGCAGGGATCAGGCTAAGCAGGCAAGCTGAAAAAAATATGTTTTTAAGGCCCGACGAAAAGTCCGGAGGTCAGAGATCGTTCTCAACTCTGGAGGAAGATTGTTCCAGAGGGTGGGAGCTCTCCCCCTGGGGGTCGCCAGCCGGCATTGTCTGGCTGACGGCACCCTGAGGAGGCCCTCTCTGTGGGAGCGAACCGGCCGGTGGGAGGCAATTGGTGGCAGGAGGCGGTCCCGTAAGTACCCTGGTCCTAAGCCATGGAGTGCTTTAAAGGTGATTACCAACACCTTGAAACGCACCCGGAAGTCCACCAGCAGCCAATGCAGCTCTCGCAGGAGAGGTGTCACATGGGAGCGCCCTGTCGCTTCCATAATCCCCCACGCGGCTGCATTCTGCACCAGTTGGAGCCTCCGGGTGCACCCCAAGGGGAGCCCCATGTAGAGAGCATTACAATAGTCCAGGCAAAAAGTGACAAGAGCCTGAGTGACTGTGCGTAAGGAGTCCCGATCTAGAAAGGGCCGCAACTGGCATATCAGGCGAACCTGATAGAAAGCCCCCCTGGCCACAGATGTCGTGTGATCCTCTAAAGACAGCCGTAGGTCTAGGAGGACGCCCAAGTTGCACACCCTTTCCATGGGGGCCAATGATTGGCTTGAGAAAAGGGGATTGACCCAAAATCTCCTGAAAAAGGCTCTGTTGCTGAGGTTGAACTAGAACCCAGGTCTCTCTGCTCACAATCCATCACCTTAATTACTAGTTTAATGATTATAACCTAGTGGTTATAACATACAGTAACTGAATCCTGTTTCAGTACATGTGATTGCAGTGGAAGTCACCGGTAATTCACATATAGGTTTGCACAACTAGCCTAGATTAAAATGTAGTTGTTTGTGATATTATATGTTGCTGGATCTCAACCATCATATTGTAGGAGACGAGATGGCAGAATCTGGGGTGGAGTGAAAAGGGGGACCAACCTAGAATCCTTACGTAGTCACAAGAGGCCTAAAGTCAATCCTCCTGAGTGCCGTTGACCCTTATCTAAATAGATGCCGACAGTTAGTTGAGAAGATTCCTCTGCATAGACGTTTAGCAATAAATAGCAATAAATCAATATCTTTTATGTATCTTTTCTTTTATGTACACTGAGAGCGTATGCACCAAGACAAATTCCTTGTGTGTCCAATCACACTTGGCCAATAAAGAATTCTATTCTATTCTATTCTATTCTATTCTATTCTATTCTATTCTATTCTATTCTATTCTATTCTATTCTATTCTATTCTATTCTATTCTATTCTATTCATCAGTTTAATTGAACCTTCAGGTGTGAACCTGCCTTTCACGCCTGACACATATTAAGTTATAATATGGCTTATTTGTCTGAGCAAGACATACTCTTTGAATACAACCACTGTTTTTATTAAGTGGTTTAGTGCAATAATGGCTAATCTTTTCTGGGCCAAGTGCCCAAACCCCCAAAATGCACCCCACACTCGGTGCATACACCTGTGCCCCATACATGCGTGCATGGCCCATGCATTCACCCCCCCCCACGCATCCACATGCACCCCAGTGACGGGTTGCTATTGGTTCACACCGGATTGGGCGAACAGGTAGTGGTGGCGGGAGGCTCCGCCCACCCGCTTCTGCACATGCGCAGAAGCATCGCAAGCATGAGCACAGAGGCGCGACCACAAGCAAACTGGTAGCGATGGGTTTTGAAATCCGGCCCTGGTGCACCCCCATGCCCCCCGCGCATATGCTGCAGAGACCCAAAGAGCAGCTGGCCGGTGGGAGGTGTGCATGCGTGTACGGCAGAGCTGAACTGGGGTGATGGCTCGCATGCCCACAGAGAAGGTGCTGCGTGCCACCTCTGGCACATATGCCACTAAACCCCATCATGGGTTTAGTGTGTTACATGAACCTAGTTAGTGTATACGTATGATGTAGTAGTTATAGCCTAGTGGTTATAACATACAGTAATTGAATCCTGTTTCAGTACATGTGATTGCAATGGTTTTAGAAAATGCATTACCATGATTGAACTGAGTGGAAAAGCAAGATGAGGGGGAGAAGTAGAGAGCTTCAGTTTAAGCCAGAACAATTAAAACAATGGAAAAGAAGCAGGAAAGTTTCAAGCTAGGAAATTGCGGCACTGCAGAAGATGTGGACTGTAATTTCCAACTTCCCCTAATTTTGGCCGGGCTGACTAGCGCTCAGAGGAGCTAGCATTTGATAACATCTGGAGGATTATATTATTGACTCTATGGCAGGATTTCTCTCCATTTTCTTCTGCTGCTTGGATTGGAAACAAGAAAACACAGTTTTAATGGTACACAGATTGTAAACACCTGTCTTTCAAATGCACATTCTTTAGCATGGATCAGAGTTTGTCCATTATATCACAAAGATGCATGTTTTCATGCAAAAGCCCTCCAGGGCTGTTTGTCTCATTTTTAAAAAATGATCCATATTGAAGGTTCAGCTCTGTGGATGAGATGGGACTTTGACTCCTAGGTACAATAGCTGGGAATATTGGAAGTTGGAAGTACCAACTCAAAAGGGGGTGCCAAGTTTGGAAAAGGCTGCTTTATACCAGGGACAATTCACCCTATGCTACCTTAATAATTTCAGTGATATGTATAACCAGCGCAAATAAACAAGCTCAATCCATCCTAGTTGCCTTACAGCTAGAGTGCCCAACTCCCAACCCCCAGGCCGCAGATCAGTAGTGGCCCGTGAACCGTTAAGAGGAACCAGGTCATGCAAGTGGCGGGCGAGCAAATGAAGCTTTCCCCTGCACATGCTCTGGGATCTAGGCTGCATGTAAAATCATCCCTCTCTCCGTCTATGGAAATATTGTCTCCCATGAAACTGGTCCCTGGTGCCAGAATGGTTGGCAATGGCTGCTTTACAGGATCAAGTTAAAATCATAATCAGACTTCCATCTACAAAGCCACAGTACCCCCTGCTGGTAGAAGAGAAGAACAGCTATGTAAGCTCCAAGGGCTTTGCATAACTTCAAGGTAAAGGTTCTCCTCACACATATGTGCTAGTCGTTCCTGACTCTAGAGGGTGGTGCTCATCTCCGTTTCAAAGCTGAAGAGCCAGCGCTGTCCGAAGACGCCTCCGTGGTCATGTGGCCAGCATAACTAAATGCCGAAGGCGCACAGAACGCTGTGACCTTCCCACCAAAGGTGGTCCCTATTTTTCTACTTGCATTTTTTACCTGCTTTCGGACTGCTAGGTTGGCAGAAGCTGGGACAAGGAACGGGAGCTCACCCCATTACAAGGCACTAGGGATTCGAACCGCTGAACTGCTGACAGATTGACAAGCCCAGCGTCTTAGCCACTGAGCCACCTTAAGCAAATATAGATGAGCCTTTTCTAAAAAGGTAAAGGTTCCCCTCGCACAGATGTGCTAGTCATTCCCGACTCTAGGGGCTGGTGCTCATCTCTGTTTCAAAGCCGAAGAGCCAGCGCTGTCCGAAAATGTCTCCGTGGTCATGTGGCCGGCATGACTAAACACCAAAGGTGCACGGAACGCTGTGACCTTCCCACCAAAGATGGTCCCTCTTTTTCTACTTGCATTTTTTACCTGCTTTTGAACTGCTAGCTCCCTATGAATTAATCGTGAACTGCCTTGAGAAAGAAGCACTGAGAAAGAACCAATTATGAGAATTCTGGTAATCAACCAGATGCCTGGAAGTGATCTCTGTGGGATCTCCTTTCCTGCTTTCTTCCAGAGGAAACTTGGTTTTGAGGCTAAAGAATCCTGCACCCACCTGGAGAAGGTCACCTTCCTGTTCCTGAAAAAAGTTCTTGTCAGCTATCCTTGAATCTTCCCAGCAGTACAATGTAGATCAATAAATTAAGAGAGGTGTAATCTATTCACTGATTTCACTTACCTCGAGGCCCCAGGCTCAATTTATCCTACTTTTGATCTGTTATGCGAAGCCCTAGCTCCCTAGCGAAGCCTGCCACATGGGGAAAGATGGAAGAAAGGACGACCAGCAACAAGGTGGAAGGAACTCGGTTTCAGTGGCGATAGGGATACCATCGAAAAACCTGAAAGACCACGTTAAGATTGTCATGGAGAGATCTGTATGTGCTTGCTAGGAGTTGACAACTTGATGGTACATAATCAATCAATCAACCAATCAATCAATCACTTGGACCCCCAGTATTGTGCAGGGGGATGAAAACCAGTCCTGGGTTTGTAGAGAAGCCACACAGGTGTTCATCACGAGCAATTTCTCAATGAACTACGGGGCTCAGAAACTATGCAAAGCCAGGCCTGCTTGGGATATAAATGATAGACCATCATTCACCATGTTATGCCATGGCTGGATGCTCAATTGGAAGAAAATATGGCAGAAAACCATTTCCACTGGTAAGGAAACCAGGCCGCAATAGCAATAGCACTTACATTTATATACCGCTTCACAGTGCTTTACAGCCCTAAGCGGTTTACAGAGTCAGCATCTTGCCCCCAATAATCTGGGTCCTCATTTTTACCGACCTCGGATGGATGGAAGGCTGAGTCAACCTTAAGCCTGGTGAGATTTGAACTGCCAAATTCCTGGCAGCCGGCAGTAACCGCCTTCTGCCACCGATGGCTTCCCACCGACCAATACGCTCCCACAGAGAGGGGCTCCTCAGGGTGCCGTCGGCCAAGCAATGTCGACTGGCGACCCCCAGGGGGAGAGCCTTCTCTGTGGGGGCACCCGCCCTCTGGAATGAACTGCCCCAGGGGATACGCATGATCCTGACCTGCGTACCTTCCGCCGTGCCCTTAAGACCCTACTTTTCCAACAAGCTGGACTAGCTTGACAAGAATCCGGACTGGGTGTTTTTTTAAATTCCTGGGTTTTTTTTAATTTGGGGAGCCAAAGTATTTAATGTGTTTTAATTGTCTTTTAAATTTTGTACACTGGGTTATTTTAATGTGGCTGTGCACCGCCCTGAGTCCTTCGGGAGAAGGGCGGTATAGAAATTCAATAAAATAAATAAATAAATAAATAAAATAAGTAGCCTACAGTACTGCACTCTAACCACTGCACCACCGCAGCTCATCCATAACCCTTGATAGGGCGGCTGAAGTGTCACATACCTATCACTACCCTGGATGAGAAATAAGCAGCGCAGAGTTTGCATTTTCTGCTCCTTTATGAAAATTGTATGTTTTGTTAGCTGCTTTAAGCTCCGGAGCAGAGAAGAGAGAGCTGGAAATAAACTAAAAGGCCCCATCTCTCCACTTCCCATTTCCAGATCTGGAATGAGACGACAGATGCGTTCTTGCATATAGCAAACCCAGTTTAAAATCTTCCAAGTCCTCTCTAAAATTACCAAAAGTTGTCTTTTGGCTAACTTGCATATATGCTATCGATGACTAAAAGATACTAAAGCCATCCAGGATTAATGGCGTTAAAAGTCTGAAGGCAGCTAGGTTGTTCCCTCTTCTTGAGTGGACACAACGAAGTTGTGGTTTCTGAAGCTAATTTACCTCACGTGGTTGCTGGATTCCCCCAAAATGGCAAGAATGGAATTCTAATCTTGGCCCATCAAGCTACCCTTTGTTGTTAGCTTGTAAACCAACTAAGCTGTAAACCTCAGTTGATAAATAACGGCTAGCTTCACACAACAGAGAGCCTGGATAGCTCAGCAGACTAAGCATTGTAATTAAAACCCAGCTGTCTGCAATTACTGTAAGTTCGAATCTCCCCACGCTCAAGGTTGACTCAGCCTTCCATCCTTTCTAAGGTAGGTAAAATGAGGACCCAGTTTGTGGGGGCAATAAGCTGTCTTTGTATAAATATACAAAAGTATGAAGGCTATTGCTTAACGCACTGTAAGCCGCCCTGAGTCTTCGGAGAAAGGTGGCATATAAATCAAATTAAAAACAAAACAGCGAAGACAAAACCAATCAACCGCTACTCAAATATTAGCGAAAACAGGAGAAAATTAAAATCTCTTTTAAGGCTGTCTTATTTGAGTGAAGGTGCTGGCGGTGCACTGTGGAAAGTCTGCAATGCATCCCTCAAAAAGGCCAAATTTATATGGCTGCTCATCTCACCATCCAAAACAATTGCAATGTTCTTTGCAACATGACTTTTCCATCTTCAAAGAAGCCTTTAAAATTGCAGGCCTGAAGTCTTCCAGCAAACCAAGGCACCACACTGCAAAAAGAGATTTCTATCTAAAATATGGAAGCAAGGTTCCCAACTACATTATAGAAACTATAACTTCTAGAACTAAATTATAGAAGGGAACCTCACAAAATGTTGGGTTGCTTTCCTTTTAAGAACTTTTAGGCCTGGTCAATTTCCATCTTTTACCTCAAAGTCACAATTTTGGCCCGAATCTCCAACATCCCGGCAAAGGGTCCAAGCTACAGGCTTTTTGCACCAATTCTCAACTCTCTGTATTTAGGCCTAATGATTGCCATTTTTCTTTGTTTGACAATTCTAGGTGAGCCTTGAAGGTGTCATTCCTCAGCTTAAGAAGGGATAAGGGGAATCCAACTGCCAACAATGCTCTTATTTCTAGGCTGCAACACAGTGGAGTATGTTAGTTTTATATCCAGCCTTTTGTTTAGCAACTCAGCAGAGGGTTTGAAGTGCCTTGTCTCCTCACAACGATCCTGAGAAGTAGGCTGGCCGAGAAAGGGGCAGAGATAACGCCCAACACGATTCAGCGCTTTCTCAATTTTAAATGGTGTGCAAACCTGATCATACTGTACCTTACTTTCCATTTTTTAGATTTATTAAAGAAAGTAAGCCAAATTTTAATTCCGCTTTTGTCCACCAGCAATTTTCTGCTTTTCTTCTTTTCCGGCCCCACCCTCAGTTTCAGCCACTGGATTCTTCAGAGAATCACAACCAGTTTCTCAAAATTCTCCTTCAATAAAAATGTCTGAAAATCCCTCCGGAATTTACTACCAAGGGAACTCCCCAAGCTTTGACAGCCCTCAAATCTGTATCTTCTGAAGCCTTAACTGTGGCCAATTATGAATAATGTAGAATTTTCTGATATACTCTACTCCAGCAGCTTCCATATAGTGAACCTGAGGTGGCTCAGTTTATCAATTTTTTTTTTAAATGAATCCAGTGCTAAGAGTGACCAATGGCCACCCCAAAATGATCCTTTCATTATTACCATTCTTTCCTTGCTATGTCCACTCCAAGAACCTGAAGTTTCTGTTGGGGGAGTCTAAGACAACTTGCCATGGCCAACTAGCTGAAGGACAATCCCCACACGGGATAACTCAATGTGATAAATGTTATCTGCCACTGTTCCTTCTATATTATTTCCAATTTTTTTTTTGAATGGAAATAATGTCAAAGAAGTGGTGGCAGGTAATGTTTACCACGTTGAGTTATCCCACGGAATTGTGGAATTGTCCCATGGCGAGTTGGCTGTGGCAAGACGCCCATGCCAGATTGGCCTAGGCAAGACAGCTGTGGTGAATTGGCTGCGGAGAGATGGCGAGTTGTCCCATTCCACTCTGTGGGTTCAGGGACACATTCCTGAGGGTGTATGGAATATGGCCTCAATTTACACAGCATGAATGTAATGTCCAAGAAGTGTGTCCAGAAGTCCTCAAGAACATTTACACGAAGTTCTTCTAAAGAACGATGAAGAAACTATAGTTTGTAGTGAGGTAGAAAAACTGTGAATTGGCTGCATTCATGCTGCGTTTTTCTTTACTGAGTTCTCAACCATGACTAGCCACTTGCTTAGTCCAAGGTTGGTATCCTGTCATCCCAAATTCTTGCATTTGCCAGCAAAACAACCCTAACCTCACTTGCAAATTTGTTTATTCAGCAAGTATTCCCAATTGAAATAATAACAACAACAAAAAAATAAACCTGAATGTAGCACTTGATTATTTTAGGAACCACTTATTTTTGAGCTGCATCACTGTTTTTTTTTTTTTTTAATCACTTGACTCCCAAACAAACAGGTGAGACTAGTTTAAGGCTTTTTCCTGTTGACCTGGAAAAGTCAGGAATACCAAGGGTCTTAACTCTGAACTATTGCTCAAGCACTCTGAAAAATGACACCGGAGCCAAACAACTGTCATTTAATTTTTAAGGTTTTTTTTCTTCTTCTTAAAGATGACTTTCCAATTTACATTAAGACAGTTCTAACAAAGTCATTCCTTTTTCACAAAAAAAAAAAAAAAAAAAGAGAGAAAGAAATTATATTAAATAATTTCCGCCAATAAATAACATTTGTCACCATTCTTCTTTAAACATAGCTAAAAAGAGAGCAAGAGAGGAGGCAGTCTCCAGGCAATGGGCAAACATCACTTCAGAACCAGGAATCCCAGTCCTTGCCACGCATTCCCAGGGTTTGTGATTGTTTGGGATGAGAAAAACTGGCAAGGCGCTTCCGTGAAGCAGCGGATTAGCTAAATCAGGGAGAGGTGAGCAGGCTGCCACCCCACAGCAGACGCTGGTAGGAGGTGAAAGCACCTTTGTTCCTGAAGTTTGGAAGACCCATTGTGGACTCCCCTGCGTAGTACATGCACCTTGCTTTTTATCATGCAAGATAAAAATAATTTTTTTTAAAAAAAAAAAAACAAAAACAAAAACAGGGCTGGTGCTAGGCAGCCTCACGGGCAAAGGGGGGGGGGGGGGCAATGCACACAGCCTGATTATTCCGGAATCCCCTGGGCTGGAGGGCTGTTTTTCTTAGCTTCTCACCATTTCAAAAATGGATTTTGCTGCTTTTGTTTGCTCAAGATGTAGATCAAGATTGTCCCTGGAATTAGGAGGAGGAAGAGGGGAGAAATACACACACATACACAGCCCCGCGTGCGTGACACAGATTCGAGAAGAACAGGTGGAGAAAGAAGCAAGAGGTAATTCACAGATTCAAGATATATTAATGACTGATTTGTTGTTGGTTTTTTCCAGAAATTGGGTTTGGGCAGGTAGCCCAAGTGCGATTTCCCATTGTCCGTTTGTGTTGGGAAATAAGACTATGTGATAGGAAAGGATCCCAACCCAACAACACTCTAAATAAAACATTTCCACATTTCATCGCTAAAGTAGAGAAGAGCCACGTGCTAAATTGGCATGGAATCTGATGCAACTAACGACCGCTTTTTGGGGGGACGGGATGGGACGGGACACCCCCGATTGTCACTTTTTGACCAGCAATCTCTCCCAGGGCATTTGCACACTTCCTCCAGAAATAGAAACCCACCAAGTCCTCCCCGTTTTTTTTTGCCCTCAGAAGCAAATCTACATGTCAGCAATACCTTCTCAAATTCTAGAGTTTGAAAGGAGCTGACTTTTAACTTTTGCCGGCTTCAAAATTTGGGTCAAGAGATCATGAAGTATCTAGTTGCCCTCTAGAACAGGGGTCTCCAACCTTGGCTTTGCTGGCTGAGGAATTCTGGGAGTTGAAGTCCACAAGTCTTAAAGTTGCCAAGGTTGGAGACCCCTTCTCTAGGACGTAAGAAGCTGTTGGTCCAGCAGCATGCCATGCCAGGGAAAGGACCGTTGCAGGTGGCTCTTCTCTTTGACAGGTGATAGGGAAGTCTTGAGAACTGAGCACTGAATACTGGGAACAGGTACTGCCTTTTCTGACCACTTGCTAAAATCGTGGGAGGAGCAGGAGAAAGAAAGGGAAGGGTTATCACTGTCCAGGCTTGCCCCTTTTCCACTCAAGCGTTTGTCTCTTGCCATGTGTGTCCTTTGTTTTCGCGGGATTAGGAATTTTAACGCACGGTCCATGGGAAAAGACAAAGGCAACAGGCAGCTTGCAACCATGGTCTAACTAGAGCACGGGTGGGGGAAAATGATGGCTGTTTGATGACTCGCAGAATCCCGAGCCAGCCATGCTCAGTGGACAGTCTGCAAGTCATAAAGGGCCATGCTTCCCACCTCGTTCAGAGTCCGAAAACCAAATCCTTTCTCCCCAAAAATCACACTTCTTTGCCACATGGTCACCACCAAACATGATGCCGAATTTCAAGGAGTCTAAAGTGGTCTCTCTTTCGTATCTTGAAGGTGAAAGGAGAACAGTAATAGCTCTAGCTGGTGGAAATGTAAGGCCCCCTCCTGCCTCAAACCTACCCTTCCCCTGAACAGCCATCCTATTAGACTCCAAGGCTTCTCTTTCCTAACAAAATTAGGGGAAGGAGAGGGTCAGTAGATGTAGCACCTTAAACCAATTGGACAAAAATACTGCAAGCAAAGCTTTTATTAGCTTTAACTTCATGAAACGGAGGAGGGAAAGGAAGCTTGGGGGTGGGGTGGGAGAGAAGTAGAGCAGTGCTTAGCCACTCAAAAGAACAGAAATTTAGGACTGAAATGTTTTCACCATTTCCTAAACCAGTAGCCCATGTTATAATGATCTCTAGTAGGCCAAATAGAGGGGGAAAAAAAGGGAGAGGGGGCATAGACACTATTGCCAAAGAATTAAAATCTCTCCAAGGTGAGAGAACAACGTTGGCGCTACATTTCAGACACTAAGGTTTTTTGTTTTTGTTTTTTTTTGTTAAAGACCAGCTTTATTTTATAAACATTATTACTGTTGCACGAGAAGATCGAAATGGATGTGGTTTAGGCTGCTGTAGTCTAAATGGAGCCTTTTGACACTGATTCCTTGGATATATAAGTGTGTGTGTGTGTGTGTGTGTGTGTGTGTGTGTGTGTGTGTGTATATATATATATATATATATATATATATATATATATATATATATGTAGGTCTTTGGTTATTCGGGTCTTCTCCTGCGTAGAATTGGCAGTATCTTGGCGACGTTTCGACGAAGTCTCATTCGTCATCTTCAGGCTGGTGTTCTCGGCTTCGTTCTTCCAGGAGCAATCTTGCTCCTGGAAGAACGAAGCCGAGAACACCAGCCTGAAGATGACGAATGAGACTTCGTCGAAACGTCGCCAAGATACTGCCAATTCTACGCGGGAGAAGACCCGAATAAAATATATATATATATATATATATATATTCATCCATCCATATGGCTGAAATTAGCAAATGAATAGCGCCCCCATCCATAGGAGGCTCATCATTTGAATCTTATCTGATGCTGGGGGGGAAAAAAATAGAAAAAAGAAACAGCTGGATGGAAACACACAATGGATGACAGGGCAGACAGTGAACCAAGCCACTCAAGATTTATTCGATTAAATGAAGCCCTTTCTGAGTGACCTGCAAAAATCGGTACCTTTCGGATTAGAAGTATTCCAACCACGGCTGTATCGTATCCTACCAGCGTTAAAAGGGTTAGTTCCACGAAGGAAGGAATTCCGAGCAGCCGTCTGTAAAAATGAGATGCCACAGTCAACCTAAACAAAAGCTGTAAGAGGCCTAAGCGGACGCGAACCTCTCTATCTACAATGTCACACGATTTAGGTGGAGGTTTGTGGATAAAAGGAGAGCAATGAAAATACAAACGCTCTCAACTGCATCACTTCCAAAAAAAATGCAGGAAAAAAAACCCCTAACGTCTTGATTCTCAAGATGAAGGTTTAAGAAACGGCTGTATGGCTGTAAGGAGTCCATCAGAGCAAATAAGAGGTATTTTTTTTTAAAAAAAGAGGATAGACCTATGGTGGCTGGTTGTACCGTTTGTTTAAGCCACTAATATTAAGAAGAGTTGCCTGAGGAACGCTGACTCAAAAACGTATTGCGAAAGAGCCAGAGGAGGGAGCAAGAGGTAACTGGGTGCTGTCAATTTCTCCTCCTCTTATCTTTTTCTCTCTCCCTTTTCTTCGATGATCAAAGCTGCAGTTTTTACAAAAGAAACCACTACCAACGCTTAAGTTTCCACCACAACAGACCAAGCTAAGAATATACTCAACAAATGATCCCATTTCCAAAATACAACTTCAATGGTTTAATTGTTGGCTGTTTGGCACATTCTGTAACACAAAGCTTCTGATTCTGTCCCAGACTAAGATGTTTTAACTCTTCTCTTCTGGCAGAGGTTTTTCTTTATCAACGCCTTTAGCTATACGTTCTTAACAGAATTTTCATCCTTCTCTTTTTTTTCTCCCTTGCCAACACCACCCATCGTGGGGGAAACCATTATTTCTTCCCTTGTAAGACAAGCAGGCCTTCAATGCCATCCATAAATCCTTCAAGGGCAAGGAGGAAACATTCCCACCCTCTCCTGTGCTTTTTGGGGTTTTGGAACTCTTTACAAAGAAGAGGATATTCCATTAACTAAACATATAGTTGGAGAAATGTGAAAAGTGAAATAGGTACTCTGTTCTGAGGAAAGGGAACTCCAGAAACTCAGAGCCAATGCACAATGTGTCAGTACCTGCATTGGCCACAGCCATGGGTTTCCTATATAGCAAGACATCCCAAAATACAGATGTGCATCAGAGATCTGAACCCTAAAAGAATTCTAGGGTATAGACCTACTTAGGTGTGTATAGTAGAGTGAATAGAACGGCGTGCCTACAAACATTTTTTTTTTCATAATGGGGGTAGCCCTCATTAGGGGGGGAATAAAAAGGAAGCAGCGTTGCTTCCACAGGCAAATTTGAAAAAGATGGGACAATTTGAGCAAAAACGATGGAAGGTTGTAATTTTACGGGGTAATGTTGATTGAGGGTATTAACATTCAGCCTACGTACGTTATGCAAATTCTGATTTCACATCAATGATCGTTTTTGTAGTTATAGGGGGCTGGAGAATCATACTTTCACCCTTGAAATTACCGAGAAGCTTTTTAGATTAAAGGAGAGCGCTTTTCGTCAGTTATGTACAGAAAGAAAGAAAAAACAAGAAGAATGGAGCTTCTGGCCTTTTCCTGCTCCTTAAGCCCAAAGATGCAACTCCTTGTCTGGTGGAGTTTCCCACCTGTCTATAATGAACAGGCATATACTTGGTACATCTGGAGAAGAGGAGAAATGCTCGGTTGTGAACTCAGAACTTTACATAAATTATTCTCCCTAGATGTCACAGTATTCATTCATTCATGTTGAACCTGCAAGCAGAAGGCCCTGATGTAGACAAGGCAGATATATATTTGTGCTGGGGCTCTTCTCATGGAGCCACTGTAGCGCAGCTTGCGGGATGTGTTGGATGTGGTAAGAAGGGCAAAGTTTCCCTTCTCCATGTACATTAAGATTGTGACTGCTAAACAATCCCGCGAGGCTGTTTGTGGTTCAGAGAAACGATATAAATCTCTTAGTTGTGATGTTGATGCAAGTCAAACGGGGTTAAACGTATAGAAAATAGTAGCAGCCAGCTGGATTAGCTCCCAAGAGTGATGCTTTCAGATGAATGGAGATCCCGAATCACATTCATCAAAACCAACCTAATAATGGTTTATTTTCCAAGAGGTTTTCTCTACTGGACTTGGGATTTCTGAAGGAAAAGCGATGGGTACGTTTGAGGAGATGGAGGAGGAAAAGGGCAGCATCGAACAACTCGCTACAGCCAATTCGCCACGGGACAATTCACCATGGCCAACTCGCCATGGGACAAGAGTTACACTAATATCAAAGAAAGTTGTATAGAATTATTAAAGGATGCCAAAGGAGAAACAAATGAAATGTGAAAGACATTTTTTTAACTATTTTAAATAATTAAATTGAATTGTTTAATTGTCCTGGGGCGAGTTGTCCCCGGGGCGAGTTGACCATGGCAAGTTGTCGTAGACCCGGAAAAAAGGAGACTCCCATTACAAATATCTAGCAACTTGTTCTGTGCTATTTTTCTGTCTTTACTTCTGAATTTACCTCTGACACAGGGTTTCACAAAGGAAAACATTTACCAATTGCCCTAAGCAGTATGCCTTTTAATGGAAGTCAAGTGCTGGACCATCAGATGTGGTGAGAAACAGAAGGAGAATTTAAAAACAAAAACGAAAAGCAAATGTGGGAAGGAAAATGTGTTCAAATCAAAGATGCGACTTTTTTTTTTTAAATGCTAACTTAAAATGGTTCCAATCAATCAGATAGGTAGTTGAACTAGGCTGATTTGGCTTCCCTTCCCTCCCACCCTCACCAACACAGAGTCCTTCCCTCTTGGCAGGGTTATCTATCTGTACAGAACACTTTATATATGTACTAGTTTTAGACCCATCCTAAATTAAAAAAAAAAAAAAGATGACTTTATATATTCAACATAAAATTTAAAAAACTTACAAAATGGTCACCTCTCTTACAGAATGGATGCAAACTGGATTATGGATGTGCCTCCAGGCTAAATTGGTTTCTTCCCCCCCCCCTCCCCGCCCCTTTCATAATAAATAAATAGAATTCATTAAGTTTTGGATGCTTTAGTGATATGGAACTGTTACTGGGCTTTCTTCCCCGTCCCATTCTTGTCCGCAGAGTTTGTTGAGGTTAAATTCACTGGACCGTCAGGATGCTTTGAATCCTTGCGTGGCGGCATACGCTCGTTGACGCGATCCAGACCTCTGGCTTCTTCAAAGCTGCGGATCTTGTGTTGCGGCGAAAATCCACGGATGGCTATGGGGAGGGAAAAGGGGCAATTGGAGGCATTTGCAAAATAGGTCGTTGACTTGTAAACACTTGCTCCTCGGCTGTCAAGCAGAGGTGATGTGCGTAGAGCATGCGTCTGACTTCTTCATTCACTCTACCACCATGTTTCTGGCAGTCTGGAAGCCATGTGAGATATTTTCCCTCAAAACATATATTAAAAAAAAGATTTATTATTTCTGGTTGTGATCGGCGACGTTTCCACATTTTGGCTTTCAATAGCCATAGCACTTAGACTTATATACCGCTTCATAGTGCTTTACAGCCCTCTCTAAGCGGTTTACAGAGTCCGAATCAATTGACTTGTTTTTATCTTTAATGCTTCAAAAGCCCTGTAGGTTATGAACAGGGGGCAAAATCAATGAGGAAAAAAAAATATCAATAAATATGTTTCAAGAGATTTCTCCCCAACTTTCATCTCTGTTTTTTTCAAAAAAAATCTGTTTGTCTGTAGCCTAAATAATTTTTAGGCAAAACTGTTCACAAAGGCATTTTTTTCCTCCCACTTAATGAAACTTCAAACCTAATCTTGAGAAAAACAAATTAAGAAGTCAGACAGATGCTCAGCAAAGGAAGCAACAGTGCAGTTAAAAAAATAACAGCATTCTTTTCAAAACTGGGAAACATAAAATCAAAATCACTGAGTACTAAATCAAAGTCATAGTCTTCAGCACAGCAGAACACCACACATACACACAGACAGATTAAAAAAAAAAAACCAAAAACACACCACACCACAAAAAGGGGGAAATGAACCAATCTTTGAATGAAAAAGCCTTGCATGACCACGAACTGGATGCAGAGAAAAGCTTCAGGTATGCCTCTTCACCCCACTTGGCACAGCCTTAACACTTTCTATCCAACCCAGGGCTGAGCATGAACATGTCTTCTGCAGATAGTCTTGAGAAAGAACAAACAGGTAACCAATTAGCTCTTTTGTTGCCCAAGTATAAATCCTTCTAAAGATGGACTTTTGCCATGCATTGAAAAGGACACAGCAATGCAATTCAATGAATTGCTATAGACTGTAGAAGGAATCGATCAGACATCCAGCCCTTGCTTATCAATAGAGACCGAGTGGAGCAAGTGGACAATTTTAAGTTTCGGGGTGTTATCATAGAAGAGGACCTAAACTGGGGCACTCACATTGCAGCACTGGTCAAAACGCCCAGCAGAGATTATACTACCTGAGTCTTCTCAGGAAACAACAACTGAATGAAAAACTGCTGGTGGCCTTCTACCACTGACTCATAGAGAGTATTTGAACTTACTGCACCTGTGGTTTGCCCATTGCACAGTGGCAAATAGGACAGCGCTCCAGAGGGTCAACATCATTGCCCAGAGGATCATGGGTTGCCCTCTCACCTCTTTGGAAGCGCTTTATAGCTCCTGTTGCCTTAAGAAAGTTCAAAACATTCTTAAAAATCCATCTCATCCTGGACACTTTTTTTTTTTTTTGAACTATTACCATCTGGCAGACGGTACAGGACAATAAAGACAAGGACAGCTAGGCTGGAAAACAGCTTCTATCCCAGGGCAACAACCATATTGAATTCTATGGTTTAGTGCAATATCGGGTTTTCAATTTCAATTATATAGAATGCACAGGATGTGTGTTTTTATTTTTATAGTTATAATGGACACCGAAGATGGCATTTAATTTCGTTGTACCATGTGCAGTGACAATAAAGTAAACTAAACTAAACTAAATTCAGTACGTCTGTTAAAAAGCTCGTCTAATGGCAATACTGAGGAGAGCAAGGGCCAGGTTCTTAAGATTTCTTCTGAAAGTTTGCTTATTTTTCCTTAAGGGTGTTCTGAATAGGACAAGTTTGGCAAGAAGACAACCAGCAAATACATCCAGTGCAGTGGTGGGTTTCAAAATTTTTTACTACCGGTTCTGTGGGTGTGGCATGGCTTGGTGGGCGTGGCGTGGAAGGGGAAAGATACTGTAAAATCTCCGTTCCCTCCCCAATCCAGGGGAAGGTTACTGCAAAATCCTCATTTCCTCCCGATCAGCTAGGACTTGGGAGGCAGAGAATAGGTGGGGGGCGGGGCCGGTCAGAATTTTTACTACTGGTTTTCCAAACTACTCAAAATTTCTGCTACCGGTTCTCCAGAACTGGTCAGAACCTGCTGAAACCCACCTCTGATCCAGTGGCCTCACTATGAGCTGGCTCAAGAGAGGTTAATTAGATGACACAAATTCTAGGGCACGCATCTAGCATCTGTGAAACTCGGGCTTAAATGCACACCGATCCGAGGCTCAATTCTGGCCTTTCCTGTGTAAAGACTATGGAACTATACCTCGAGATTGGTAACTCCTTGCCAGAATTGTTTTCTATGGGGTTGCACAGGCTTGCTCTGAATAAAACGGAAAGCCTATATATGGACTATTACAGCACTGAAGCTATTGAATCCCAGCACCTTCTGCTTCCCAGAACTATAAGGTAAATCAGCCGGTCGAAGTAGTCCTAGAGCAGAGACAACCTTCTGCCTATGGCAACTCGAAAGCAGGCCAGGGATGCTTTGCGAGCTGACATTGCCTTCGAGGTGGACAATAAGAATGGAGGATGTGCCAAGTTGGTACCTTTCTCCTTCAGCTGCTCTCTACTTCTGGTGATGCAAGAATATGTGGTTTTGTATTTTTTTTGGTAATGCTGACAATAGAACTCTTGGATGAGGGGTTAAAAAAAATAGATTAGCAAACACACAAGCCATCTTGGATGGGGGGTAAAAAAAAAGAAAAAGAAAAAAAAAAGATTTAGCAAACACACAAATCATCTTGCGAGATTCTAGCCATACCTTCCCGTGCCTCTACTGCTTCTACTGTGGCTGTAATACAGAAGGAACAGTGGCATGCAAAAATAAAGACAGAAAAGCGTGAGTGAACTTAACATCACTATGGTTGCTTAAGAGACTTAGAACCCGCCCGATACCCAACGAGAGGAGGAGGAGGGACCATGACTGGGCAGCAGAGAAGGATGTCCAAGAGGGCAAAGAGGTGAAAGGGCGTTGGAGAGGTTAAATGTCACGGTGTCGACAGATGGCTAAGTGGCTCAGCTGAGTTTCCAAGAATCAACTTTTCTATGAGTGATTGGGTGGGCACTAACAGGCGCCCAAATCTCTCTCACGACAGCATTTCGCAGGTAACCCCTACGCATCACGGTGCTGAAGCTAAGCAGCCACTTTTGAAAAAGTTTCTAGACGAAAGGGATGCTTGTTTTAGATGGGAGTTAGGCTGATTATTGTCTTGGGACAAGGGATGTGTCAGCCCTGAAGCTGACCTGACCGAAGCCATTTTGAAGCTTCAGGATTGCCATACTGGAGCTGAGGGGATTGGGCTGGGGGGGAATAGAGATAGCTGGGGTTTTGTAGCCAAAACAAAATAACTTTCCCCTGGGAACCAAGGACATTCCCACACCCGGTCAGAGAGAGAGAGGAGGAGTGATGTTACCAAGCAACTGGACGGCACCCTGATTGGACCACTGGCTGATTGTTTGGGGAAGGGGAAAAACTTTTACTTTTAATTAGGTGAAAACCATGGGAACCTTCAGAGTCGGTTTTCACCGGAACTGTGCCAATATGATATATCCAATAAAACTATTTTTTGAGGAATCTACCTGCCTCGGAGTTGTTGTTGTTGTTTTTTTTGCTATGAGTATATTACTAGGAACCCTGACAGGATGTTCCAAAGGAAAGGTTTAGAGAAGCAATTGTAATTCTACAATTAAAGGGGACTCCTGGCTGTTGGAGATGGATCTTCTACTCCTTACAACCCACTTCGGGCAGAAAATGTTCACATGGATCCATCTGATTTCCAAATTTGATACTCGTACTGAGCAGTAATCATGAGTGTGAAAGAGGTAGTCCTCTGAGGTAAGAATAAGATCCATTCCCGTCTTTTAACTCAAATTTGTCTGTAAGTTGCAAAGTCTACGGAGATTCTCCATCATCCAGGTCACGATTGTCCCAAGGATGTTTTTTTCAAGAGGCCACTGGACTTTCTGGTTTTTCTTTGAAGATGTTTTGCTTCTCATCCAAGACGCTTCTTCAGCTCTGACTGGATGGTGGGGAATGGAAGGATTTATACGCCTTGCTGGTTATTTGCATTCTTTGAGAGAGTCGTTGAGGCCACTTGGAGGTTAGTCTGTGTCCTCAGGGTCACTTCAGCAGTGCAAGTGGGTGTGGAGCCTTCTTGGAACTGCTGAAAGGACACAGATAAGCCTCCAAGTGGCCTCAACGACTCTCTAAAAGTATGCAAAAGACCAGCTGTCTCAGAGCTGAAGAAGCTTCTTAGATGAGAAGCAAAACGTCTTCAAAGAAAAACTAGGTTGGCAGAAGCTGGGACAAGCAACGGGAGCTCACCCTGTTACGCGGCACTAGGGATTCGAACTGCTGAACTGCCGACCTTTCGATCGACAAGCTCAACGTCTTAGCCACTGAGCCACCACGTCCCTAATCATAAGCATACACCACCTGTTTATAGCTTCATGCCAACAAAAGCATTCTGAAACTATTTTCTTCATTTTCACAGTGTGGTCTGCTTCTCTGCTGGGGGCCTATCTGACAATCTACCTGTCTGATATCCTTCAAAATGGCCCCAGGGAGAAAAGAAGCACCATCCATGGTGGGCAGCCTCACTATGGTGCCTTAAAAGAGCAGGGTCTTTTCCTGGGCTTCTTCAGCCAAAAGGAGCATCAAATCTTAAGAAAAATGTGCTACTCTTTTGCACCATGTGACACCGTTACTAACATGCTTTCTTCACATACAGATGAGAAGGTTGATCAAAGCAAACCATGAGAGGAAATCATTCTTCATGGTACAACTAAGAAGTCATCCGATGTTAAATGGGAAGGAGATCAAGCTGGTTGGAAACAGAGTTCAAATGCTGGCAGTAGAAAAGGATTAATATACTGCACTACATATACAGTACATGGTATTACTACAGGTCATTTCCTGGTACAAACCAGCCACTGCTGCCCATTAATCTATAATATCTCACTGTGAGATCATGTCGTGATTTCAGTAACAAATTAATGTTATGTGACACTTTTTAGTGATATTTTTACAATATGTAACTGTTACAGAAGAATGCATCTATATTTGTGTGTGTGTGTGTGTGTGTGAAAGAGGGAGGGACGGAGAGGGAGAGGAGGAGGGACAGGGACAGGGAGAGACAAATTCCATACTCAGGATAACAGCATTAGCCAGTATTCGTACATAAATCTATTTTCATTAGAAAAAAAAAAAGAGGAGACAAAAATAGAAGTTTGCAATATTATATGTGAAGTGGAAATTTAGATTCAGAAGGTTTTTTTCCCCCTCTCACTTTTTCCAGGCTAAGCTGAAAGTTGGTAGATTCAGAATGTACATACACATAGCTGCTGTCTCGACGTATCCAGTAGACATCAAAACGTGCCATTTTAGGTTACCGCTATTAAATGCTAGGAGGAAAATACTGCTCTTATGTTCTTTTGTACACTTCCAGGCTAACATTTGTTCAGTTACAGTGAGAATGTAATATGAGACTGGAGAGAATTTGAACCTCATGCAGCGAATCTCAGATTTGCTGTTAACGAAAATAATTTGCCAAAATGTCAAGTTTCCTTGAATTCCACACAACACAAGCAAATTTGATTTATTGAGATATCTTCAGAGGTGGGATTCAGACGGTTCTGTCCAACCGGTAGTGGCGATTGTGGGAGGCTCTGCCCACCCGCCCGGATGTAATGCATGCACGGAAGAGATGCTTGCAAGCGAAGCCAGTGCGCGCTCTCTCACATTACGATTCGGTATGGAGGGTAAGTGAATCCCACCCCTGGATACCTTGATTGGTTCATAAATACTACATGCTCCTCAAAGGAAGCCTTCTTCAGAACAAGGAGGGGAAGTGGAGGCAATGTTGGTTACTGATCCGAGCTACCAGGAGTAAGCAACATATGGTTTGGTATGGAGAAGTACAGAGATGTCCTTGAAGAAGAAATTCAAGAACTGTTATATAAACCTCAGCTAAGCCCTGATGAACAGGAGTGAGTAAGAAATAAAACTGCTCTGCCTTGGCCCTCTTTAGAATAAGAAGGGAAAGAAAGACAAGAGTTTCAAGATTCTGTTATTTTAGCTTTAACAAACAGCAGAGCTCCAACATTTCATGGGACGTCTGTTCCCTGCCCAGGTTCTACCTGAAAAGTCTAGACACCCTCCACATGTTGATACATACATGTCAGTCAAATTGTGCCAACTGGCGACTCCCAGGGGGAGGGCCTTCTCTGTAAGGGCTCCAACCCTTTGGAATGAACTGTCCCCTGATATACGAAACACCCCTAATCTCTGTGCTTTCCGCTGTGCCCTCAAGACCCTGATGTTCAATCAGGCGGGGCTAAGCACGTTAACTGGGAATGATTAAAATATTATCTAATTCTGGGTTTTATTTATTTGGGCTAAACTATGCTATAATTTTAATTATCAATTTTATGATGTTTATGTATCTTTTATTTTTTCTTGACTGTACACCGCCTTGAGTCCTGCGGGAGAAAGGCGGTATAGAAATATAATAAATAAATAAATAAATAAAGAAGTCCCTGGAGATTTTACTCCACTAGTCGTGACCGACTTGAGGGAGTGATGTTCGTATCTCCATTTCAAGGCCATTGAGTCCATGCTGTCCAAAGACATTTCCTTAGATGTTGGCCAGCATGACGTCACAGGGGTGCACTGACACCTTCCCACCAAAATGGTACCTATTTATCTACTTGCTTTGTCAGCCTCAGATAGCTGGTTGAATTGGAAATTCAACCGGACACCCAAATATCTTCCATTCCTACTCAAAACATTGTTCTGTATAACCTTAACTTAACCAGTCTGAAAGTCACAGAGCGCCACACAAAAACTTGAGGCTGGTTTCAGTTTAGCATCAAGTAAAAGTAATGCAAAACTGGGGAGGAAATCTCAAATCTCCACCAATCATTTTCAGTGTGATCACTAAGAACAGATGGGTCAAGGGTAGACCAATGGCAGTGATGTAGGGTTTTTTTCACGGCAGCAGAAGCCTAACTGTTTATTAGAAGGAAACTCTAGAAAGTTGTTCCAAAGAACAGATCTAAGACATGCTTTAAGTTTCTGGTTTCAGCAATGTTACATGCATGTCTTTTTTTACATGAGATGATCTTTTCAGCTTTTTTGCTGGGTTTCTATTAAACTAAACTAAGGGGCTTCAAACTTACTTTTCTACCAGGTAGAAGTAGTTTATTGTATCTTCTAAGTTTTATTCATACGCTATCTTGGAACGCCAGATTTGAAAACCTAGGATATGGCTAGACAATCCAAGGTGACCCTTGCAATTTATCTTTTTTTATGACAAAAACCTAGACACCGTGATGGGAAGGGAAAAGCAGCACTGGGAGAACCTCAATTTAACTTCCTGCTGGAAGATCCAGTGGTTTTCTTAAGGCATGTTCGGAAGCTAAATTTCCATTGCGACCCTTCGCATCCCACAACGTGTACTTACCTGTCTGTAGAGTCTGCTTTCCCCCTGAGAGGACCCCCAGGGGCAGAGTACCTGTTGGGGTCAGGCCTTTGAGCGTCAGCACGCTCTCGCTCTCCTCTCTGAAAACAGAAGCAATGGGACCAATTTATATGTGCACAAACAGATAGAAGCACACCAGCTCTTTAGGACTCTGGTACTTGAAATTCTGAAGAAGGGGGTTTTCCAACCTCAGTAACTTGGAGGTGTCTGGAGTTTGACTTCTTGTAATTCTTAGCCACGCTGGCGCAGTGGTTAGAGTGCGGTACTGCAGGCTACTTCTGTTTGCAATTTGGCAGTTCGAATCTTGCCGGGCTCAAGGTTGACTCATCCCTCCATCCTTCTGAGGTGGACAAAATGAGGAGCCAGATTGCTGGGGGGGCAATAGGCTGACTCTGTAAACCGCTTAGAGAGGGCCATAAAGCACTGTGAAGCTGTATATAAACCTAAGTGCTATTGCTAAGGAAGGGAGGGAGGGAGAAAGAAGGAAGGAAGGAAAACAAGGAGAAGGAAGGGAAGAAGGGAGGGAGGGAGGAAGGAAAGGAAGGGAAGGGAAGCAAGCAGTGTTGGTGCAGTGGTTAAAGTGCTTTATTGCAGGCTAAATCTGCCCACAGCCAGGAAGTTCGATCCTGACTGGCTCAAGGTTGACTCAGCCTTCCATCCTTCTGAGATCGGTAAAATGAGGAGCCAGATTGCTGGAGGGCAAGAGGCTGACTCTGTAAACCGCTTAGAGGGGGCCGTAAAGCACTGTGAAGCTGAATATAAGTCTAAATGCTATTGCTAAGGAAGGAAGGGAGGGAGAAAGAGGGAAGGAAGGATAGAAGGAAGGAAAACAAGAAGGAAGGAAGGAGGGAGGGAGAAAGAAGGAAGGAGAGAAGGAAGGCAAACAAGAAGGAAGGGAGGGAGGGAGGGAAGCCATGTTGGTGCAGTGGTTAAAGTATTGTATTGCAGGCTAAATCTGCCCACAGCCAGGAAGTTCGATCCTGACTGGCTCAAGGTTAACTCAGCCTTCCATCCTTCTGAGATCGGTAAAATGAGGAGCCAGATTGTTGGGGGGCAATAGGCTGACTCTGTAAACTGCCTAGAGAGGTCTGTAAAGTACTGTAAAGCGGCATGTAAGTCTAAGTGCTATTGCTATTAGCGGCAGCCATGCCTGTTGGGAAATCTGGAGAACTGAAGTCCAAAACCATCATCAAAGTAGATGAGAGTAGTAGTAGAGCCTTTCTTGGAGGGAAAAAGGTGGTTTAGAAATATAAAACAAAAAGCAAACAAATAAACTAGCTAGGTTTGGGAAACATCTCTGTAGAGAGAATACCTAAATACCCAAAAGGAGAAGACACCTGATGTAGCTCAATTACATTTGATCAAGAAGGCGGTCAGTGGGTACCATCAAATGTTAATTACGTTATTATGCCACCATGTTAGCAACTTCTGCTTTAACCTGTGTGTGGAATTAAGCAATTAAGCCTTCTGGGTTCTGCCTAGATGCAAGACTGCCTACGATTTTGCTTTTGATTCCAAGGATAAAGAAGGTGGGACACATCGAATATATGGGACAAAGAAACAGCTGATAGTCCTTAAAAGCTTCACCATGGGAGATGCTTTTTTGAAGCATTCAAACATAAAAAAAAAAAAATCCTCAACCACCTGGATAAGATACGTCTTGGGAAAAATGTTGGTTCCAGAAAGAATGACCCACACGGTTGATCTATATAACCGATCTTTGTGCTTGAGGATTTGCAATCTTTGGAAACCCTTCTGTACTTTTCCCAAATGGGACTCCCGGTGAGCATCTTTGAGCTGTGCTGGTGCAACAGAGGCAGCCTGGCCAAAATGATTAAGCCTCTTTTACCCTCCCTTTCTGACCAAGATTCCCAAGAAAAGAGCAAGCTTACCGAAGAACTGAAAAGACTCGCGCCATCTTCCCAATGGCCCTGATCTTATTCCTGATGATCTCTTTACGGGCAGTTGTGCCTCCTTAGGAAAGAAGAATCAAAAATGATTTTTTTTAAAAAAAAAAAGAAAAGAAAAAAAAAGGATGAGGTACAAATCATGCTTTATAGGCTCAGTTGATGCCAGTATGCAGCATCTATTTGATTCTAGGAAAGAGAAACCAGATTACAACTTTACAGCTAAAAATTGCATTAGTCAGTTACGGAAAAGTCAGGATCAGAATGGAAAAGGATAGCGAGTGACGGACAAGGCGACATACAGGAAAAAGTCCAAAAATGGGAGGAGAAATGACCACATTAAGAAATATGCCAAGTGTTATTTCAGAGCAGCAGACCTCTCTTGCTTCCCACCAGTGGGTCTGACCACACAACACAAGGGAAGTTAACATGAATGACTCAGCCACGGAGACACAGCTTGGCAATGCGAGGACACAAACGACGAGACCGAGTGAAAGGTGAAAAGGATTCTGGGCTGTGCTTGCAGAAGGGAAAGGGGTCATCGCAAGCACTCTCTTCGGATGCAGAAGAGGGACGGCTAGCATTTTTGCAGCCTTGTTCAAACCCCCGTTTAACACAGCATCTTAGGGTTAAGCCCACTCCCTTTTACTACACAGACCAAACATGGATTGAAAAGAATGGAGACTTGGGTGGGGGGGAGGAGGGAGGAGACGCGGTTCGACTACAAACCGAATGGCAAATACATCTTCTCTGAAACCGAGATCTTATTTTGCTTGTTGGTTATGATGCCCCAACTAGGCATTAAGAACAGGACAAGCCAAAACTGGAGATCTGACATGCACCAATGGATCCAGCCATGCATAAGGTGGCTGCATTCAAAAGTCAAGAGAAATGTGACCCCCACCGCACACCGTTCACGTTCCCGAAGGAACAAAACAGGGTTAAAAAAAAGAAAAGAAAGAACAAAACAAACGCACCACGTTCATGTTAAAACTGAAAAGGGGGGAGGGGGGGGAAAGAAGGGGAAATGGCGAGAATGTCCAACTAGTCAGCTATTCAAAAATCCACTCCAAGGAAATCTGGTGGCACAGGCAGTGAGAATTAAGCTTTTAGCAAATTCTAGCTGGGTACCTTTCGGATAGCTTGAAATGTAGTTATCTTCAGGGAGAAGAGACACCAAGTATACAAGGAGATGAAGACAGAGATAGAAGAAACAAATTTAATTTCCATGGGAGGGAAGCGAAGAACATTAAAAAAAAAAAAAACACGCACTGGGGCAAGGAAGTAGTTTTCTTTTGCACTTCTGCCGAGAGCTCATCTTCCTCTCTTTTACTAAAAACCTCACTCGCCAAACTCTGCTCGGGATGGCAATCAACTCGACTTCTGCCTTCCACACATTATGACATTAACTATTACTAAGGGCCCCAAAAATGAGGTTGATTCTATTCTTGAAGAGTAGGGCAGAAATGGCAGAACTAAAAAAAAGCATTGCTTCCACAATCTTTTTTCATCTGTTAACAGCATTCGAAGTAGACGGCAGGCGATGTTTATCTTCCCAACAAAATATTTTCGGGGTTACGCGAGGCTATCAAGTGCTCCCAATTGTATTTGGGAAGAGCCAAAACAAGTTCGCAGAACAACCCACAATATGGCCAGGCATGCAACTTAACACACATATTTTTTTTTTTGCAACTTAACGCACGTATTTCGCTTAAATTGTTTTAGGCACGGATAGGATAGTCTTCATGAACTGCAAATTTCATGGTCCCATCCTGCCCAGGATACTTCTGGAGTCAAATCGGGGTTTTTTGTTTTTTAAAGCATATAAAATATGGCTGCAGGTGATAAGCACCTTTTACCTTAAATATGACATTGACTGGACCAGATGCTGATGACTATCTGATCGAGTCAACTTCATTCGTAACTCCATCAACTTCTCCTGGGAACAGGAATGGGAGCAATACCCGGGAAGAGCAGTGAGCATTCAAGCTTTCTACCTTGATCAAGCTTCTTCTGTTTTAAGTCTCCCTTTCCGATTTCACAATGTTGATACAAAGAGTAAGCGGATAGAGTGAAGATAAAGCCACGATAATAGAGTGGTGGATGGGGAGAAGGGTTAGTCGTTCTTTATGCCCAAAGAAATAACTTGTCTGTAAACCAGACGAAGATCGATAAAAAGCAAGCTTAATTTATGAATGAAAAAGATGTCAACAAAATGGTGTTAAGAAAAAGGCTGTGTATTCAATATTAGAATCCCACTCTCTCCGGATTGACTTGAAACCACCGAAGACCCTGAAAATGTTACAAAAGGGCCATTACCGTCCAATATTTCATCTCCGTCTGAAATCAGCTCATCATCCGAGCAGATGTTGAGAATGTTCACCAGCATCTCTGTAACTGCAGGAAGTAGAGAGAAAAAGTGATGAAGAGGCAACATCCAACGGTTGTTGGTTCTAGGTCCCAACTAGGTTGGTTCTTTGCTTGGCTACTAAGGCAAGGGGTCAGCAACCTGCAGCTCTGGAGCCGCATGTGGCTCTTTCACCCCTCTGCTGTGGCTCCCTGTCACTCAAAATATGCATCACAACCGCCAATGTGTGACACCCACTGGCATGCAATTTATTGAGCTTTTCAACCCTCGGTAGGTCAACCATGGATAAATCCAAGAAAAGAAAAAAGTTTCAGAAGAAAAGAGAACGTTTAATTCAACTACATATGCTAGTTTTGTGGCCGCTCAAGAAATAGTCAGGCACGGGAAGGGTTTTGTGGCTCCCGGTGTTTTCTTTTCTGTGGGAAATGGGTCCAAATGGCTCTTGGAGTGTTTAAGGTTGCAGATCCCTTGTATTAAGGTATAGAATTCTTTATTGGCCAAGTGTGATGAGACACACAAAGAATTTGTCTCTGGTGCATAAGCTCTCAACATACATACAACAATACTGATAGATTATTATCACAGTCACTGTAAAAAATACATTCATCATAAAACATTAGATACAATACTTAGTGATAGTTATGGATACTAAAGAAGCAATCAACACAAATCATACTAGGATACTAAGTAAACAATAAGTAATATTGTAAACGAATATTAACGAAAGAACAACCCATCTCATCTGCTTGGGCTAAGGGCAGGGGTGAAATGCTCCCGGTTCGGATTGGATTGCCTGATCTGGTATTGATGGCAGTGGGTGGTTTGGAGAACCGATAGCAAAATCCCTGCCCCCCACCCCCATGACAAGCTGAGCCGTGCAATCATCAGAGGCTTTTTTTTTTTAATTTTTAAAAGCATTTTTTCTACAACCTCTTCGGCCAAAAACATGCTTTTAAAAGTAAAAAAAAAAAAAAAAGCCTCTGATGATTGTGTGGGTCAGCTGGGATCGTCAGAGCCCTTTAAAAGCATTTTTTAAACAACTTTTTCGGCTGAAGAGGCTGTAGAAAAAATGGTTTTAAAAGTTAAAAAAAGAATTGGCCACGCCCACTCAGTCACATTACTCCCTCCACGCCCACAGAACCGGTAGTAACGAATTTTACATTTCACCACTGGCTAAGTGGGATTGTATGCATAATCAGTCCTCCCAAGGGATGCTCAGTGGGACCCAGAAAATGCTTTTAGGTGAAGCCCCCTCCCTTCTCCCCATGGAGCAGCCTTCTTTCTACTGGGAGTGAGATCAGCAAGAGCTCTTGATATTTCAAAAAAGCGATTCCAAATTGAGTTATTCCATAAGGCCTTTTCAGAGCTGATATCATCTCCCGTGGATGATGTCAATGGCCGGCTGAACAACGATTAAATCCGTTTTAACTTTTTAAAAGTTGCAGATTTATTATGCTTTTATCTCATAGTATTGTTGGGTTTTTTTTTTTTTTTTTGCATATTATTATGGCCAGAAACCACCAGGAATGTTTTGGTCTTGGGATAATAGATAATTAAGTAACTACGGTAGAAGACTGAACAAATAAAATGACTCTTCAGAATTGAATTGCATTCACGGTGTAGGAAGCAAGCGATGTAATCTGCTAGTTCAGAGGTAGAAGCCATCTGTCAGCCAGGCATCAAGCTCTTGGATCCTAATCACATGACCCTTTGGATGCGGGGATGGCTGGAGTCCCAAGCTCTCCTCATTCAGCACTGTCCAAACTTTGATTGGGTTACTGAGGGTTCTGATCCAGTTCCCCAAACACAACAAACCCTTGTAAATTAACTTAAAAGATTCCTTTATTAGGAGCGCCAGCAGCCCCTCGCGGCAGGCTGCAAGTCCATCTGGCCGGAAGATGAATAGTTGTCTGCCACATCTATTCATCTCTGCCCCCTGCCTTTTATCCCCAGAGCTAGGGTGGGGCTTTTCTAGCAGCAGTGGCTCTTCCATCCTGAGGACCGGCCCATGGATTTCCACTGCTCTCCTCTCCTCTTCCTTCTGCTCATCCGTGTGTCAGGCACTGAAGCCAGCTGTTCCTCCTCTTTCTCATCAGCCACCTCCAGACCTGGAGGCTGTTAACTCTCCATCTGAGGCCTGACGGACGGCCCAGGCTCCACCTCCCTCTCCCTCTCCCTCCCTCTCTCTCTCTGCCAGCTCCAGTCCTTCTTCCACCTTGGAGCTCTCAGGTTGCCTTGATGCTGAACTTGACTCCCACGCCTCTTCCTCCTCTGATTCGGCCACAACACTGAGCAACTGGTTGTAATCAGGGACTGCTACTTATTTTTAAGTTGGACTGACACACTACAAAATTTGATTTTCCTTTCATCTCATCTATCGGAAGATGCAGTTGGACAACTCCAGTACCATGCTTGATGGCACTCCTTAAACGTAAGGTATTCCAGGATCTATGCTAGGTGATGTTATTTTTGAAATAAGGTCTTCCTTGTGTTTCTCACAGGTTGTGGGTTTTTGAATTACATGTGGCTTTATGTTTATGTACCCAACAAGACAGACACAGACTTCAGAGGATCATTAGAGCTGCAGAAAAAACAATGGCTACCAACCTGCCTTCCATTAAGGACCTGTATACTGCACGAGTCAAAAAGAGGGCTGTGAAAATATTTACAGACCCCTCACATCCTGGACATAAACTGTTTCAACTCCTACCCTCAAAACGATGCTATAGAGCACTGCACACCAGAACAATTAGACACAAGAACTGTTTTTTCCCCAAACACCATCACTCTGCTAAACAAATAATTTCCTCAACACTGTCAAACTATTTACTAAGTCTGCACTACTCATCGTTCTCACCACCCATCTCCTTCCACTAATGACTATATGACTGTAATTTTGTTGCTTGTATCCTTACAAGTTATATTGATATTGTTTCCGGATTGCTTACTATTTACCCTATGATTATCATTAAGTGTTGTACCTTATGATTCTTGATGAACGTATCTTTTATTTTATGTACACTGAGAGCATATGCACCAAGACAAATTCCTTGTGTGTCCAATCACACTTGGCCAATAAATAATTCTAATTCTAATGTTGAAGTGTCAATTAAAGACATTCTGTAAGTTTTAGAACTGTGGAGAGTTTTAAGGATATTGAAAGTGGCAACCAAACGCAGAGCCTTTAAAGACTGTCAAAGACTTTAAAGAAATCTTTGCAATGGTTATTATTTTTCAAGTCTGATAATCCCCACAGAAGTGCATTCTCTCTAACACACACACAGATGAGGGACTAAGGATAAGATGTAGTCATACTATCAATGTCTGTTATGCGACTTTTAGGAATCAGAGCCAAGTCTATGGAATGAAGACTAAATTAACTCCAGAAGAAAGGGTATTTTAGGGAAAAACCGGCAAGAAAAGAATAATTTAAGCAAATAAGCTTTGACTATCGAAGAACGGAGGCCTCTAAGGGTTGTGTCTGCTTTCTCAAGGCAGAAATATTTAATCACAACTGCCATCATCTATTTCCCAGAATTAACAGAAAATGCTGATTTTGTTCAATGGTGTTTTTCAATCGGTTCCAAATTTATTCTAAATTTCCCACGACAGAAATGCTAGCCAGTAGCCTGGTTATTTTTTTAAAAAAGATTACGTTGCTCTGAAAACCAGATTTTGCACAGTTTCATCAAAATAGAGTGCCTTAGTAAGCAACAGAAGACTTGGGGTCTACATAAAGTCCAGGCTAACAAATCCTATTGTTCCAGAGGAATTTTTCCTTCAACGGTTAACCCTTTTTACTATTGGCAAGTGTTCACCCCTTACCCTTTTCTCCTACAAAAGGCAGAGACCATGTGAAAACATCCATGAAATTCGGAAGCCAGTATGGATGGGGAGAGCAGTTGAATTGTCTGATATTCATGACATTATTTTCGTATTTTAAAACAGCAGCTGGAAGAAAAACAAAACAGGATGAGTGCTGATTTGTAACCTCCTGTCCAAGAGTTCCGAAAATACAGTTCTCAGTTACCTCACGCACGTTTCACATTAGCGACAGAAATGTTGGGTTCCACTGTGGTCGTAACTCGAGGACTACCTGTACTGTTATATCTGAAGTAGAAACGACAGAAATAGCATGACTTGGTCTGTTGTGTGGATGTTTGGGTGGTTTAGGGGTGGGGAATTTGTGGCGGGTGGGAGTGTGTTTGGGGATTATTATGTGTGTTGGGCCTGGTCTCTGGGTGTTAAGTGAATTTCATTGTATGGGTATACTGTGTATACACGCACAATGACAATAAAGTTGTAGTTGTTGTTGTTGTTGTTGTTGTTGTTGTTGTTGTTGTTGTTATTATTATTATTATTATTATGAACAATGGTTTATCCCAGGGGCGGGGCAAATGTGACCCTTTTACAACCTTTGGACTTCAACTCCCAGAATTCCTGAAACAGCTTGGCTGTCTCAGGAATTCTGGGAGTTGAAGTCCACAGGTTGTAAAAGGGCCACATTTGCCCACCCGTGGTTTATCCTAACAAACAAGTTTCCAATGATAGCTTTACGAGACTGGTTGTTCAGATCAACTGAATATATTACCAACTAATTCTTGGTTCAGACAAAATAAGTCATAACTAACGTATTTTTCGGAGTGTAAGATGCACCGGAGTATAAAACGCACCTATCTTTTTTGGTGAGGAAAAGCAGCAAAAGAAATCTCCCTCTGCCTCTAAGCAATTTTGCCGCATTGCAGCAAACAGCCTGCTTCACTTTCATTTTCGTTTTCAGTGTAGCTTGATTTGAGGAAAAAAAAAAATCTGTTCCAGCAATTTACCTCTTTGCAGCAAGCAGCAGAGCCTGCGCAAAACAGCTAAGAGCGAATCAGCTGAGAGTCGGGAGGCGGATCCAATCAACTTGTGCTAATTAGTCTGTGCTGAAGCTGAAAGGAGCTGTTTTTTCTTGTTGTTTGCTTGCAAGGAGGTAACTGCTGTGAAGCAGAGGCCAAAGGGTGGGGGCCAGTGGATGGGCGGGGCTACATTCGGTGGATAAGACGCATCTAAATTTTCACCCCCTTTTAGAGGGGAAAATGGTGTGTCCTATACTCCAAAAAATACAGTAGTTGAACAGCAAAGGAACTGATTTCTTTTTATGACCCATTAGAGGATAGGGGTGCAGAAATATCAAAACCATGAACCCCAAATTTAAAACTGCATCTGGATAAGGACACACACTTCCACAGGAACAGCATCCAACTGATTCTGACGTTCAGTTAATAATATTTGTTAATCAGATTTGCTTTCCACCTGTTACAAAGAATTCAGAGGTTGTTTTTGTTTTGGTTTTTTTTTTGACCTGTCCTCATATCAACCTTATGAAATGAGGCTACTTGTATAATGTTGGCTGAGTGTGAACAAACAACTCCCTCTTCCACAGTCTAAAACCTTCCCGTGGTTACATAAATTCTGCATATGACCAGGAGAACTGGGAACGAAACCCCATCCCAAAACATCAACATTTGGCTCATTCAGCATGACAGGAAAAGTCAAACCGGGCCAGCAAAGAATGAGGCAAGTTCACAAATATTGTAGACCAAGCTCAAGATCAGAGAAAATGCTGTCCACTTCGAACAAAAAGCACCTGAGTGAAAACTGAAATTTTTTAGGACAGGAGTCTCCAACCTTAGCAATTTTAAGACTTGTGGACTTCAACTCCCAGAGTTCCTCAGCCAGCAAAGGAACTCTGGGAGTTGAAGTCCACAAGTCTTAAAGCTGCCAAGGCTGGAGACCCCTGATTTAGGAGGAACATTTCTTTCTGATTCCAAATGACAAGAGAAAAAGGAAGTTCTTCATAACCACAGATGGTCCTCAACCGGCAACCAGAACTGAGCCCAAAATTTCGTCTTCTACTACTGCTAAGCAAGACATTGATTAAATGAGTTTCCCCCATTTTTATGACCTTCCTTGGCATGGTCGTTAAACGAATCACTGCAGTTGTAAAGTTAGTTAAGATGATTGGTATGTGAATCTGGCTTCCACATTGACTTAGCTTATCAGAAGGTCGCAGAAGGGGATCGCATGATCCACTGGAACCGACGTAAGTATAAGTCAGTGGCCAAGAGGCTGAATTTTGACCACGGGGATACTGCTAACAGTCGTAAGTGTGAAAAAAGTGTGAAAAAAGACTGAAGGATTGCTGCTATTGACTGGGTTTTATTGCTGGGTCGCTTCAACTAACAAGTTTCTTTAGTCGGCTCCATCGATTTTCAATTAGGTTAAGATCTGGGCTATTCCCAGGTAGTGGAATATGATTATCTTGCAACAGAGCCTGGATAGCTCAGCAGACTAAAAGCATTTGTGATTAACACCAGCTGTCTGCAATTATTGTAAGTTCGAATCTCACCAGGCTCAAGGTCGACTCAGCCTTCCATCCTTTCTAAGGTAGGTAAATTGAGGACCCAGTTTGTGGGGGCAGTAAGCTGACTTTGTATATATATATACAAAAGTATGAAGGCTATTGCTTAACGCATTGTAAGCCGCCCCGAGCCTTCTGAGAAGGGCGGCATATAAATCAAATTAAAAAAAAAACAAAAAACCCTCCAAAAGCCAAAAAAAAAAAAAAAAATGGTGTTATTAGCCATCAAACCTCAAAAATAAACTTTTCCCAAAAGGTTTCCACAATTTTGGCCACTACTGTAGAATGAACACATGGTCACAACATTCCCAGCCAAACAAACAAACAAACAAACAAACAAAAAAACCAAGTAAAGATAAGAAAAAAAAAAAAAGAAATTTACAATAATCCAATTTAGGCACCCCTCACATACATTCAACAACTTACCCTTGTTATTATAGACGTCTAGGTAATTTGGTGCAGAAAAGATGGTGATGAGCGATGGAAAACCTGTGGTTTGGCTCTTTCTATACATCCGGTACCTATAAAAACAGGCAAAAGCTGAGCAGGCAGCTGTTATAAAACACCTTAACCAAGGAAGTTGTTAACCGTATCACTTGTTATGAACCTACCCGGCATCCTGGGCTTCGTGTGCTCGAATCACGGATAACAAATTATTGTTTTGCAAAAATTCACAAATGGCAGGGTAACTGAAAGAGAAAAGGTTTTTAGGGACGCGTTAGTGTGTGTGCTGAAATAACCAATTTATCTTTAATGAGAAACTACCTGTGAATTGGCACATAGGGGCTTTATCTCGCAGCACTTCAGATCAAAATGTTCCTCGATGAAATGTCAAACAGGTTCTGGGGAAGTTAAGAAGGGGAAAAAGGCCACCGCAAAAAAAACACACAAGCCAGCCATTTTTGAACCTCAGGTGCTTCATCTGAAGTATCATTCTCAAATCTCTCTATATAAAAGCGAAAGCATTAATCATGAAATCTCCAGAACTGTAAAGCCTATAAACTTGAAATTTGCCACGTATGTTCCTCTTGGCTTCTAGGTGCTCACTAAGAAATGATTTTTCGAAATGACCATCAGAGCATTAGTATTTCCTATATTTTTATTAACATGCTTTGATACTAAGGAGTTCTACTCCCCCTCCCACCTCAAAAGAAATCTGTTCCAAATGCAAAACACAAGCAGAGGGGAGGAGTTTCACTTTCAGTTTTACTTTCACAGCAGCAAAGAGCTTTACTACAGAACAGTTGAGCTAAGCCACGCCCAGCCTCCTTCCTGCCTCCTTCCTGCTCACGCAGCAAATACTGTTTGAATTTCCAAACACCCCTCAACCCTCTCACACGGTGACAGAATGCTAGTCAGTGAATACCAATGGATGCTGCGGGCTGGGACATTCTACTCCCGCACCCCCTCTGTTCCAATTGCCAGTTGCATTATATTAACACACTTTGATGCTACAGAGTTACTCATTCTATATTAAGTTTCAAGCTTCAAGTGTCAATTTATCAAGCCCAAGCACATAGTTTCGTAGCGAAGCACGGGCGTCCAGCTAGTTCTAGATATAAGAGTAAGTCTGTTTGTGAATGATAACTTATAAGACGGTAAGTAACCAGTTCTTCACTATTTTCTTAGAATGTGTGGAGAATAAGAGTTGTGCCAAATCCTGCATTCTAGTTGACTATAATATAATGACTGACAAACATTGACGGTTATGACCAGGCTGCCATTCCTCAAATGTCCAGAAAAGGGACATTCCTCACAAAAATATTGAATGACCCTAAAGGCTGACTGATAGGGCACGGGTCGGCAACCCGTGGCTCTGGAGCCGCATGTGGCTCTTTCATTCCTCTGCTGTGGCTTCCTGTCACTGATCGGCTCTACAATTGTTAGGACTTTTGGTTAGGACAGGTAGAAGTAAAAGGACGCCATGCTAGGAGGAGACTCTATGGTGGGGGAACTGGACTTCCGGTTGGCTCCAGAATTGAATGGGGGGTTTCCGGTTAGGACCTTTGTGGCTCTTTGAGTGTTTAAGGTTGGCAACTCCCGGGATAGGGTCCCTTAATGTGGCCGAGTTCCAAAAACCCAAACGATTGAGCCCTGCGGCCTCATGCCGTTCCCTTTTCAGTTTAGAAATGTTGCTTGAACACTGCTTTACCTGTAGAAATAGGAGCAACCTCGAACAGTGTTGTGAGTGAAGTGTTCCAGGGTCTTCTCATTGCCATAGTCTTCTGATGGATCTGACCACAGTAGGTCACACATTGGACCAAAGGCTGGAGGCTCCTTAAACCTGTCTAACTGAAAGACAAATACGCGCACACACACACACAAAAGGCAATTGTGAATGCAAATCTCTAAGACAAGGAGAACATATTATGAAGACACGCAGAACAGGCCAGGTGCAGAAAAGATATCTATAATAGCACAATCCATTATGACAGAGTTCCCCAACCTTTCCGGTTTTGTGGATATTGGGGGGGGGGGGGGGTAGGGGGAGGAGAAGGGATGGTTTTACACAAGCGGTGTGCACGCAGCTCCATTTGCGTGAACAGCTTGTGCAAATGGCATACACATGCCCACGTTTGCCCGCTGCTCGTGTAAGGGAGGAGATGTATGCAGGCCCTCAAGCCCGGCTTCAGGCAGCCTGGTTTTAAATAGCTCACGGCCCAGTAGTGGGTTGTGGCCCAGGGGTTGGGAACCCCTGTATTCTGAGGTATTTTGGAAAAAAACATCTGTTATTGATACTGAGTTCCGTGGGAGGAATATCTACCCTGTGGAAAGTAGGGTTAAGCAAGTCACTTTAAATACCATATTTTTTCAGAGTATAAGGCATATTTTTTCCCTCGTAAAAAGAGGCTGAAAATTTGGGTGCGTCTTATACTTCGAATGTAACCCCGTGAGGTGCCGAAAATGACTTCCTGGATCAGCTGCTGCCTTCTCCTACCCCTTCCGCGCTTTGCCCACTTTAGTCACTGGAGCTCCCTCCGAGGATTAGCTGTGCTTTTGAAGCTGTTTATCAGCCCCAACACGAGCAAAACGATCTTCGGTGCTTTGCCTGCTTTTCTAATTGCTTCTCCCTCCAACAACCAGCCTCAACCTCAAAACCAGTGAGGAATTAATGTGCTGGGACTAGCCAGATGAATACCTGGTAGGCAGAATTCCAACACCCCCACCCCCACCCCCATTTTCCTCCCCAAAAACTAGGGTGCGTCTTATACTCCAGTGCATCTTATACTCCGAAAAATATGGGTAAAACCAAGAGAAAAACTGTTCTGCTTAATAGTTTTCTCTGAAAGGGTTTCTCAAAATGCTCCCTTCAGCACTGAGGGAGAAGACGTGGCCACTGATTACATGCTGAGTTGTTATATCATCTCGTCTTTTGAGTTTTAGGGCGCTTCCAAAGAAAAGTTTTGAATTTCTGGACCGGTAATTTTGCAAACAGCCTGTGAGTAAAACCCAGTCATGGGTTATAAAAATACCCGTTTAATGGGCTGGAGGGTGGAAAGACAGAAGAAAGACCACTTACTCTCCTAATGTCATCTAGACATGTGATTTCTGGGGAGAGCCCTCCGTGCACGCACAGAAACTGTTGATTCAAGAGGGCCGCGAGAGGAAGACAGTCGAATGTATCCATGCACGCATCGTATACCCGCTCTGAGTACTTGATTCGACCTGCAGCAAGCAGAAGTGGAGAAAAAAAATGCAGCTGTTATGAAGGCTGGATGGGAGTCAACAGGCTCAGGCTTAACCCAGACAAGATCAAGTGGCTTGTGGGTATTGCCTCCTAAAGACTTTGTCAACTGTCCATCCTTGGTTCGGGTTGGGGGTGGGGGGGGGGAAGAGAAATTGTCCCCTTCAGAACGGGCTCGCAATTTGGGTGTCCTCCTAGACTCACAGCTAAGATTAGAGCAACATCTGACAGCTGTGGCTAGGGGGGCCTTTGCACAGGTTCGCCTGGAGCACCAATTGCGATCCTATTTGGATCAGGAGGCTCTCCTCACAGTCACTCATGCCCTTGTCATCGCACTGTTAGATTGTTGCAACACACTCTACATGGGGCTACCCTTGAAAAGTGTTCGGAGACTATAGTTGGTCCAGAACGCAGCTGCGCAAGCTGTCGTGGGTGCACCTAGATTCACTCACATTACACCAATTCTCCGCGAGCTGCACTGGCTCCCTATTGGTCTCCGGTCACAATTCAAGGTGTTGGTTATTACCTTTAAAGCCCTACATGGCTCAGGGCCAGGTTATCTTCAAGACCGCCTTCTACCGCATAGCTCCCAGCGACCAGTAAGATCTCACAGAGTTGGTCTCCTCTGGGTCCCGTCAGTTAAACAATGCCGGCTGGCGGGCCTGTGGGGGAGGGCCTTCTCTGTGGCTGCCCCACCTCTCTGGAACCAGTTACCTCCTGAGGTCCAGACAACCCCCACCCTATTGGCCTTCTGAAAAGCGATGAAGACCTGTTTTTTCCGTGAAGTCTGGGGCCGTTGATCTCGCTTTGCGATCTGACAAGATCCGGCCATGAATGGTATGAAAGGGGTTTTAATGTTTTTAATTTTTAAGTCTTTTTATAGTGATTTTTGAGGGTATTGTGAGCCGCCCTAGGACTTCTGAGAGGGGCGGCATATAAATTGAATAAATAAATAAATAAAATTTGCAAAGTTTTGGCATAGGCGACAGCTGATCTACAGACCAAAAGGCTTCTTTGGGGCTAAAGCTGGAAACAGAACTGTTGTGGCCTGTCAGGCCGCTGGGCCCTCCAGCCGCTGAATCAGAGGAGGAGGAGGAGGTGTGGGAATCAAGGCAACCTGAGAGCTCCGAGGGGGAAGAGGGAATGGAAGTGGCAGAGATAGAGAGAGAGAGGTGGGGCCTGGGCCGTCCATCAGCCCTCAGATGGAGAATCAACAGCCCCCAGGTCTGGAGGTGGTTGATCAGGAAGAGGAGGAACAGCTGGGTCCAGTGCCTAATGCATGTATGTGCAGAAAGCAGAGGAGAGGACAGCAGTGGAAATCTGTGGGCCAGTCCTTGGGAAGGAAGAGCCACTGCTGCTAGCGAAGCCCCACCCTAGCTCTGGGGATAAAAGGCAGGGGGCGGAGATGAATGGCCGGATGGACTTGTTAGCCTGTGATGAGAGACAAACTTTTTTGCTGGGCTGCCGGTACTCCTAATTAAAAGAATCTTTTGAGTTCACTTCAGAGGGTTTGTCATATTTGGGGAGATGGATCAGAACAAGAACTGTGACTGCCTGCTCCTTCCTTTCTCTCAGGCACCGACTTTCACACTTACGACAGTTGGGAGATTTTTAAGCTCAGCTCGTCTAACAATAAATCCTAGAAATCTCTCACGGACCCCTTACGTGTGTCAGAAGATTCTCAGTCTTTTTTTAAAAAAGTAGTACACACAGCTCATGCAGAGTGGTGGGCATGCAAGTGTCGTTACATCACTTCGTCCTGGGTGACGAGGTGGGGGAACAAACTCCAGAGTTCCTTGCAGCGGCACGTAGGAGGAAATTGGAGCAGCGATGAACATTTTCATTTTCAGCCCATGCTGATCTCCTTACTGAGGAGTGACTGATAATCCTTGGTGCCTTGGTGGAGCAGCGGACTAAAGGGCTGTTAAGTAGCACTTAAGTAGCACTTAGCCGCCAGCTGCCTGCAATTACTGCGAGTTCAAATCTCACCAGGCTCAAGGTTGACTCAGCCTTCCATCCTTCCAAGATAGGTAAAATGAGGACCCGGATTGTGAGGGCAATAAACTGACTTTGTATAAAAAAGAACTAAGCAGGTATATACAAAAGTATGCAGGCTATTGCCTAACGCATTGTAAGCCGCCCTTAGTCTCCAGAGAAGGGCGGCATATAAATCAAACCAACAAATAAATAAATAAATCCTCTATGGAAGAATCTGAATGCCACTGCTCTCAGTTTTGTCATTTAAAACCATTCATTCATTCACTTAGGATGAAGCCTGTGGAGGCAGATTTATAAATCTCCCTTCAGTTGGGGGTTAAAGCACCATTGACTGTTTCCTAGGATGATTTGATTGCTTATTTGTACCCTATGACTATCATTAAGTGTTGTACCTTATGATGCTTGATGAATGTATTTTTATGTACACTGAGAGCTCATGCACCAAAGACAAATTCCTTCTGTGTCCAATCACACTTGGTCAATAAAGAATTCTATTCTATTCTATTTGCACATCCATTCAGGGTAGTGCTTAGGTGCTGGTTGGTCTGGAAACCAGGAGACCATGAGTTCTAGCTCTGCCTTAAGCATGAAAGCCAGCTGAGTGACTTTGGGTCAGTCACTCTCTCTTAGCCCAACCCACCTCACAGAGCTGTCATTGTGGGGAAAAGAGGAGGAGGAAGGAGTATTAGCTATATTTGCCGTCTTGAGTTATATATTAAAATGGCAGGATAAAAATCTAATAATGATAATTGCTTTACCTTTGCAGAATGGTCAAAGTACAGTGCGAGTATTTTCTAAATTCAAAATGAAATTCTGCCAGGACCAAAGCCACCTATTGAAGTTTTACTGAAAGGAACATGGGTGCTGTCATTGCAAGTTGCAAGAAACGGCAAAGCAAAACTAATTTATCCCAAAGAACCTGGTTAATCTGTATGCCGTATAATTACTGGCAGGACTGATAGGTTTGTTCTCGCAGTAGAAAAATAAAGAAGAGTGTACATCCCGGTGCCTATAATCTTGGCATCTTCCACTTACTGTGTCACCGACTTAAAAATTGCATTGCTCTTTTCAATAGCAGGTAAAAGAAATGAGGACAAAAATGATTCACCATCTTCATTTCTAGAATATGAATGGATTTCGTCCACGTATTATTCATTTAGTTATTTATTTATATCCTGCCTTTATTATTTTTAACAATAACTCAAGGCAGCCAGCACATCCAATGCACCTTCCTCCTATTTTCCCTACTACAACCACTCAGTGAGGTGGGGTTGGGCTGAGAGTGACTGGCCCAAGATCACCTTGCTGGTTTTGATGGCTGAAGTGGAACTAGAACTCTTCTCCTTTCTAGCCTGGTGCCTTAACTACTAGACCGCACGGCACCTGCATTTTATTTATTTCTTGTGGAATGTTTGAATTCAGGGAAAGTGAAAAATCAGGCAACCAATCAGATCTTATAAGCCAGGGCAAGTGACAGCAACTGATGATTAGCATATCAGCAGTCTCCTTCCTTTCCTTCTTATAGGGGTATATGGAATCATCATCATCGTTTTAAGGACCCCATAATCCCTTGCAGGGTGGAGTCTGGGCAACTGAATGGAGCTAGCGGAGTATTTACTGGCCGGATGCCCTTCCTGACGCCAATGCGGAGATTTGTTCAACAGATATACTCTCACTGTGCCTAGGATCGAACTCAAAGCCTCCTGATTGTGAGGCGAGAGCTCCACCTTTAGGATGCTGGAACCAAACAGAGTAGAAAAATTTAAACAGTCTCGGGGGGGGGGAGGGGTGTCTCGCGTTCCAAGGCAAAGCTAGGTTGAATTCCAATTCCACAGTTTAATAACACCAAATAAGAAAACAAGAAGGTGCAACATTCATGAATTTCTACAGCACAAGGAGGTTTTAGACGAAGCAGAGAAAGAGAGAGTTGTACTGGAGGGAGGCTGGGACACAAGGAGATATTTGGGGGTTTTGAGCTAATATGCTAAGCCAGGGAAGTAATGTTTAAATATGCAAGAAGAGAACTGCAGCCAAGGAAGGAGGAAGGGAGGGAATTAAACACATTTTATCTGCAGGATTTTTAAACTGATCAAAAAGAGAATTGACCTGGGTTTCCTTCTCTAAGCTTTTATTCACGTTTTTTTTTTCTTTTCACCAGATGGATAGATGGATAGATAGATTAGATAGATAGAATCAGTCAAGAATCTGCATGGAAGGGGAAGCCCTCAATTTCTCTCCGATTTGGATACCAGCTGCACAATCTGGAACTGAAAGCTCTTGGCAATAATTACAGGCTGCAGGGTCCCTACAGCAATGGGAGTGGGAGGGATAGCTTGCATGGAGTCAGACTGTCAGGAAAACAGTAAGTCAGGAGCAGCTCTCTCGGTCTCTGTTGAAACGCCCCTTCTACGGGGGGGGGGGGGGGAGAGGAGGAGGGGAAGCTGCAGCATTTATGCAACCTCATCAACATTCACAAACCTTCTTTTGTCACACACACACAGCCCATCCAACATCTTTTTACTTACACTCTTGTTTGAAGGTGAAATATTCTGTGAGATGCCTGCACTCATGGTTCCCTCGGAGCAGGAAAAGTGTTTTGGGGAAGTTTATCTTTAAACTCCATAAATACAGCACACACTGCAAGAGAGACATTGAAGGCAGCCGGTGAAAATACATATATCTGGTTTTCTGGGAACTTTACTTTGAAACTTTTGGAAGACGCGTAGAAAGCTGGTTCCAAAAAAATACCCCAATCAAACGTAACAGGACTGAAGAGTAGGAATACTGGAAAACATTTCACATCACTTAATCACCGAGCCCAGCAGTAAACAATGACTCAATGGAGTGCTGGGAGAAAGTGAGAGCTTCCATCACTTGTTACTTAATGAGGATTCAAGGATTGAACCGGAAACCTTTGGCGTCAATACTGTGATTCTGCTAAAGAGATTCAAACTGAGTGCCCAAGGCAACAGTATGATACAAGAAAACCATTGCTCTGGTTTAAAGTACCTTTGGGTAGGTAAAGCAGTGAAGCACAGGTGTGAAAAACAGGACGGTGTACCTAATGCAAGGGGTCCTCCTACCCCAGGGTCTCCAACCTCGGCAACTTTAAGACTCGAGGACTTCAACTCCCAGGGTTCCTCAGCCAGCAAAACTTCAAGTCCACAAAAAGAGAAGCTTCTTCTCCGGCAACACTGTACTGCTAACTAGGGCATACAAAACCTTTGCCAGACCAATCCTTGAATACAGCTCGTCTGCCTGGAATCCACACTGTATATCGGACATTAATACAATCGAGCGGGTCCAGAGGTATTTCACGAGAAGAGTCCTCCACTCCTCTGCCCACAACAGAATACCTTACGCCACCAGGCTTGAAATTTTGGGCTTGGACAACTTTGAACTACGCCGCCTACCGTCTGACCTAAGCATACTACACAAAATTGACTGCTACAATGTCCTACCTGTCGAAGACTACTTCAGCTTCAACCGCAATAATATGCGGGCAAACAATAGATACAAACTCAAGGTAAACCGCTCCAAACTCGATTGCAGAAAATACGACTTCAGCAATACAGTGGTCAGTGAGTAGTGTAGGGGAGTAATGCCTCCTACAAAGGCAGCATTTAAGATCCAGCTGCTGCAATTACTGGCAAGTTCAATCCCAGGCAGGCTCAAGGTCGACTCAGCCTTCCAACCTTTCTAAGGTGGGTAAATTGAGGACCCAGTTTGTTGGGGGCAATAAGCTGACTTTGTATAAATATAAATATACAAAAGTATGAAGGCTATTGCTTAACGCATTGTAAGCCGCCCTGAGTCTCCGGAGAAGGGCGGCATATAAATCAAATTAAAAAAAAAATGCCTAGAATGCTCTACCTGACTGTTGTTACTTCCTCAAACCCTCACAGCTTCAACCTTAAACTGTCTACCGTGGATCTCACCCCATTCCTTAGAGGTCTGTAAGGGGACGTGCATAAGCGTACCAGAGTGCCTACCATCCCTGTCCTACTGTCCCCATTCATTTGTACTCATTTCATGTGCTCATGTCCATGTTTATACTTATACCTGTTTGACAAACTAAATAAATAAATAAAATAAATAAGTCTTAAAATCGCCAAGGTTGGAGACCCCTGCTCTACCTCATCTGTCCACAAAGGACTGTTGTTCTGTGCTAATTTTATTTCTCTAAATTGGCCAATCTTTGTATTTTTTTAGAGCCCACGCAAGGAGACCCTTAAACTGTTAAATAAAACATTTAGGTCCGTTTGTGTAAACTGCATCCAACAGCATTGGTTTAAAAATCTTAAAATGTCACATGGAATTGGAACAGGAAAAGGAAAAAGTATATCCGTTAAGTGCCAAATACATTATATAGTCAGAAGCTAAAAAGGGAGACAAGAGAAGATTCTCATGAGAATTCTACTGGGAAAATTAAAATCTTCAATAGGAGCTAACTAACTTATTCTGATGTTTCTCAGGATCCATAAAAATTGACATTTTCCCATAAGCAGGCCTAGATAGATTTTTCATGCAAGTTCCTGCATTAAATATGATACTATTATGATCTAATAGCCGTTGCCTATAAGCATTGAACATCATTATCTTCATTGGGTATTTTCTGGTTTTATTTCCAGTAAATTATTGCCAAAAGTAGTGGTAGGTTTCAAATTTTTTTTACTACCGGTTCTGTGGGCATGGCGTGACTTGGTGGGCGTCGCAGGGGAAGGATACTGTAAAAGCTCCATTCCCTCCCCACTCCAGGGGAAGGTTACTGCAAAATCCCATTTCCTCCCGATCAGCTGGGACTCGGGAGACAGAGAATAGATGGGGGTCGGGCCAGTCAGAATTTTTACTATGGTTCTCCGAACTACTCAAAATTTCCGCTACTGGTTCTCCAGAACTGGTCAGAATCTGCTGAAACCCAACTCTGGAATATATGTATCTAAAGGCAAAGGGAATATATAAAATAAAAATAACCAATGAAAGAGCCTGAACCACTGGGAATATGGGTTATTGGTCAATGACTAGCAGTATTTGAAAAAAAAAATACGACATATTAAAATCAAGTAGATGAGATAAAATACTAATGCAGCAAAGATAAAACAAATGAAAATGTAACACACTGCACATTACTATAAATACCTGTGCCACTGTAGATCTAAAATATTACAATCCGTGAAGTAAAATAAGCATCACATAAAACAAAACAGCTAGCATGTGTTAAACTTAAAGTGATAAATAAAAACAAAAGTGGTGATTTCTGTGATCAGTTATGCCTTATTTTCATTGTGGCCGTACAGAATTTTTTTTATTTTTTTTAAAAAAATTGATTTATATGCCGCCCTTCTCCGGAGACTCAGGGCGGCTTACAATGCATTAAGCAATAGCCTTCATACTTTTGTATATTTATACAAAGTCAGCTTATTGCCCCCACAAACTGGGTCCTCATTTTATCTACCTTAGAAAGGATGGAAGGCTGAGTCAACCTTGAGCCTTGAACTTGCAATAATTGCAGACAGCTGAATGTTAATAATAGGCTATTAGCCTGTTGAGCTATCTGAGGCTCTTTTGACTACTGAACAAGCGATAAAGGATTGTGAATCTTCCAGAAGGCGGTTCACGTAGAAATCGTCTAGTCTTTCTGAAAATTTACATATTACGGGCAGAATATAAGCAGGCCTGCGATGCCTGTAGAATTCACAATGTCATAATACCGTATATGTGAAATAGTTTCAATCTCCTTATCACCACCTGGGTAGGTATGTTCAGCTCATGCAGTTTTGGAGTTTCTCTCTTGCAGCAGTGGGTAGATGGTCAGATATTATGCCCGGGCTTTGAAAAATTCTATTCTCAGCTTGCGGAAAGTCAGATTTTGTAGATACCTTGCTAGTTCTCAAGTGTCCTTCTGAATCTTTGGGAGAGCAACTGTTTGGTTCAGTCCTATCTTAAAGACATCAGAAATGGTAAGAAAGTCCATGTAGTGCCAGCTTCTGCTCTATTAGCTATTTCAAGGGAGAGGGAAAAGGGAAAGAGATTTAAGAACCTTAAACCTACGTTAGAACAACAAATGTATGGAATCCCATGTGCTCTTTAAAGTTGTTTTTTTGCACACATATTTGTGCATTTGTGGTATTACCTAGTTGGGTAATGAAATGCAAGCAAACCAGTGGTGAGTTTCTACCGGTTCGGGACGAACCGGTAGTGGTAATTTGGCCTGGGTCGCCAAATCGTTAGCGACTGTTGGCTGGCCACGCCCCCAAACTGGTAGCCCAGTTGCTGCTCACTTCCCCACCTGCCCGCCTGCTGGGAAGCGGCTCTCAAAGAGGGGGCGGCTGGGAGGCTTCTTGAGGTCGCATCAAAAAAGAAAAAGCCTCTTTGAGAGCCGCTAAGCTAAGCAGGCTGCCAAAAGCTACCGGAGGTCACCGAAAAAGCCGCTGCCGTCATATCTCATTGCCTGTTGTGTCAGTCCAAGTGCAACGCAGCAGGCAATGAGATGCGCATGTGCGGCCGGCACAAAGAACAGGGCGGCGACGGCAGCGGCTTTTTCGGCGACCTCTGGTAGCTTTCGGCAGCCTCCAGCCAGCCGCCACTGACAGGAAGTGGTCCTCCCAGCCAGCGCCTCTTTGAGATCTGCTTCCCGGCAGCGGTGGCTGGCTGGAGGCCGCCAAAAGCTACAGGAGGTCAGCTTGCCTTCTGGACTCTGGACCAGCTGCCACAAGAGGAAGTTAAGCACCCTGAAGAAAGAGGCGGTGGTGGAGGAGGAAGCGGGACTAGGCCGGGGCCACTGAAGGAGGGGAAACAGGGTGACACGTGTGACTAATGAAGGGAGGGCGGGGTGGCATGCAGGAGGAGGCCTTTGATAGATTAGGCCAGGCCTGGGCAGAAAATAAATAGATAGGTAGAAATTCAAAAAAAAAATTTCTACCTTTTTCTGTGGGTGTGGCTAGATGGGGTGGTCATGTGACTGGCCGTGGCTGTCAAGTTGGCCATGCCCACTCAGTCACATGACCAAGCCATATCCACCAAGCAAGTCACACTCACAGAACTGGTACTAAAACATTTTGAATCCCACCACTGAAGCAAACACCCGAGCTCAGACGGCACCAAGGTCTCCAAAATTCAACCCCAAGCTACACATATTCTCTTTGATTGGTTAAAAAAAGAATATTCGCACTATACTGTTTAGACCAATTATATATAGATAGCTTTAGGTATAGATAGCTTTATATATTCAGAACTATCTGTACGCCTGATAGCATTGACTGCAGCATCAAAAAGAATGTTAACTTCAGAAAAAACAAAGGGGAGAATGACACTAGTGTTATAAAGGCACAATTTGAATTCATTAACACAATTACACATACAGTAGTGGCCAAAATTGGGGAAACCTTTTGGGAAAAGTGTATTTTCTAAAACTAGCTAATAACACTACTTTTTTTGGGAGTGGTACCATAAAATTATATATCCATGGAAAGATAATTTAATCAAGAATGTCATGCAATAACTTTTATGAAGGATTTGCTATTAGAATAGCAGTTACAGTATAAAGAAGGAAAGTGAAACACGTGGAAAAAACGAGATATACAAAAATAATCACCATACGAGATAGACAAAAATGATCCTCATGTTAGTTAGTACTTAGTTGGGTAACCTTTAGCATGAATTATGGCCTCACAATGTCTTCCCATGAGTTGAACCAAGTCTTTTAGTTCTGCAGCTGTTATCATGTGAAACCAAGATTGAAGGATTGCTTCTATTAACTGGGTTTTATTGCTGGGTAGCTTCTGACTAACACATTTCTTTAGTGGGCTCCATAGATTTTCAATTGGGTTAAGGTCTGGGCTATTCCCAGGCCATTTCAACAGTGGAATAGGATTATCTTGGAACTCCAAAAAAAAGTGGTGTTATTAGCCATCAAACCTCAAAAATACCCTCTCCCCAAAAAGTTTCTACAATTTTGGCCACTACTATATGTAGTACCTATTTCATTACTTCATTTGTATTCAGTCTTTCCAAGGAGTTCAAGATAGTATACATGAGCTAAGTTAATATGTTCAACATATATTGGCTGGCATACATATGCTAAATCATGAATTTGTTAGCCATGGTAATCTTTAAAACATGGTTTACAGGTCATAAACAACTGAATATTGCTTAGCTCCATGTCTGTTTTCATGATCACCTGACTGCTTCATATCAGGTTACAGGACTGCAATTTTTAGTCTCCCTGGTCCAGATGATGATTTCCTGTCTCATCATTCATGGAGGTCACTGCTCTAACAATGTTAACATCGGCCTTGCCTCCCCAAAGCTTTTGAGCCTGTTTCCTGCATCAAGATACAATTATAAAAATTACCTCCTCTTCTATTTTGTTAAAAGGACATTAACAGAAACTGCTCTGGCAGATCTCCCCAACCTAAGTGAAGAAACGAATGCTTTAATTCCTTAGGTTCCCCCCCCCCCCCGGTTCCCAGTGGCAGCTGGGAAAGCCAAACACGAAAAGTAATTCCTGAAAAATTGAGGAGCGAGTTTCTTCTGCATCCAAGATCGCCTGGAACGTTTTTCTTCATCGTCCAGATAACAACCTGTTGTTGTTGTGAGCTTTGACAAAACTCATAAATACCTGAGCTATACGTTCCTTTATCTTTGCCAATTCACTTTCTCTCTTCCAAACCCACCGTCCGGCTTCCCTCTCCTTGTTGTCCACTCCCAAACAGACAAGCACCGAAGACAGAAAACACTATTTTACTGGGAGGAACAGGGGCAAGGATGGGTTGCTAGGGGTTCGGGAGAACCTCTAGCTAAGATTCTGTACGGTTTAGAGAACCTCCAAATCCTACTCCTGGCTGGCCACGCCCAGTCCAACCTGCCCCACCCCTCCCGGGAGCCCCATGCAGCCTGTCTGGATGCAGGTAAGTGCAGGGCGCACGCGGAGGCTCGGGGAGGGGGGGAAACGAGCCTAATGGAAGTTCGGGAAGGCCGGAAACAGGCCCGTTTCCAGCCTCCAGAGGGCCTCCGGAGCCTAGGGAGGCTGTTTTCACCCTCCTGGAGGTTTGAGGAAAGCCTCCGGAGCCCGAGGAGGGCAAAAACGCCCCCTCCGCCATGGTTCAGGAGGCCAACAAGGCCACTCCCACCATGGCCATGCCCACCCAGCAACCGGGCAGAGAACCCCTTGCTAAAATTTTTAAAGCCCACCCCTGAACAGGGGTATCTCTGTTCATGGATCTTAGCAAAGCTTCTCAATTTCGTTTGATCAAGTGGCATTTGCAGTCGTCCCTGCCTGTAGAGCTCCCTGTTTTTTGAAGGATGAATAGCTGGCTTTGTAGAACAAAGGAACAAATGTATCACGGTTTCCTTCCCACCGTAGATTCTGAGAAAGGAATCAAGACTAACATGAAAGGGGCTCCATGCTGCCCCATACAAAAGATGGTAATTCCAAGCGACGCCCGAGTTTTGCAAAAACCAGGTTTTGTAGCATGAGCCCTGTAATATTTTGGATGTATTTCCTAGCAGCACGTCGCATGTAATTTTTTTTTTTCTGAGCAGCACTTCAAACAATCGTCCCACCAGAATTTATACCACCTTCCTCCTGATCTCTTCAGATCAGCACCATTTCCTCCACCTTTCCCAACGGCTTCTTTTAAAATCCGTCCACGCTCACTTAAGTAGTGCAGAGGCAGACGAGATGCGGAGCCCCCAACCGGGCTCATTCGTGAAAACCTACATTTTTCTTGAAAGTTAAGAATTCCAGCTTTTAACTCCCCATCTCCCACACAAAAAATGCCAGATATCATAATTAATGCCACCGCTGAAGTTCTACCTAGAGGAGAATTTGAAGTAAAATTTCAATATTTTTTTTTTCCAAGAACAACAATGGAAGAATTTTAAAGAAAGGCATGACTCACACAGAGACTGACATGGGATTTTGTCTCAAGTAAAATTAAAAAATGTATTCGGTGCTTCCTCAAGTAAACCATTTTAAGTGATTTTAAAAAAGCAAAAAAGAGCTTTGTAAAAAATAATAATAATAATACCGACTGTTCTCAGGAGACTTTTCAAAACATGGTTGTCAGAGCATGTTTGAAAATAAGCAAAGTGGCATCTTCTTTGAAGATGGATCTGAGTCCCCCGTCCCACCCATAAATTGTATTTCAGTGCAATCCCCTGCTGGGCTTTCAAGGGAAATCCTCTTTCTCAGTCAAGTAAATAAATAAAACGAGAAAGATTTCCACCCTAAAGGAATGTTTGTGGATTGCATTCAGACATTACAAAATGTGTACTATGCATTCAGACATTATGAAATGTGTACTATGTTACAACAGGAACCTATCAAAATATTAAAATCTATGCAGTCAAGCAAGATGTCACAAAGCGGATTTTCACAAGGCAACTTGGACTGTTTTTTTTTTTCTTTGAACAGGTTTCTCATCCAAGAAGCTTCTTCAGTTCTGAAAAAGTCCAGTTGACTTTTGAAAAGCACCTTTGACACGACCGTGACCTGGATGGTTGAGAATCTCCACAGACAATCCAGCAAGATACGCATTTTGAAAAATTAAACAAAGAAGGCAATTGTTGTGGGTCTTTTCAGATTGGTCTCCACTACCTTTTAATAAACTCTGAGGTCATCCTGACTCCTTCAGTAATTTTAACTGATTTATCTGCCAGAGTTTATAATGAGAAAATCTGTGAATATTAGCACGTTACATACATTTAAAAAAAAAAAAATCCTTTGGAAAGCTAATGACAATGAAGATATGATATGAAGTAGTAAATAGCTTTTTTTCCTTTTAGGATTGATGGCATAGACCAGGAGTCTGCAACCTTAAACACTCAAAGAGCCATTTGGACCTGATTCCCACAGAAAACACCGGGAGCCACAAAAACTCTCCCATGCCTGACTATTTCTTGAGCAGCCACAAAACTAGCATGTGTAGTTGAATTAAATGTTCTGTTTTCTTCTGAAACTTTTCTTTTCTGGGATTTATCCATGGTTGGCCTACCAGGGGTTGAAAAGCTCAATAAATCACATGCCGGTGGGTGTCGCACATTGGCAGTTGTGATGCATATTTTGAGTGACAGGGAGCCGCAGCAGAGGGGTGAAAGAACCACATGAGGCTCCAGAGCCGCAGGTTGCTGACCCCTGGCATAGACCACTATTTGAAATTCAGATGGAATTCCTGAACCTATAGAGATTAGAATCATGCAGACTGTGGTTTTTTCCCCTGTGAGCTTTATGGGTGTGAGAGTTGAACTCTGAAGAAGGAATAAGAGCAGCCAAATGATTCATAATTCAGATTATTATACTTTGCAAAAAAAAAAGGAAGGAAGGAAGGAAGGAAGGAAGGAAGGAAGGAAGGAAGGAAGGAAGGAAGGAAAGGGAAGGAAGAAGGAAGGAAGGAAGGAAGGAAGAAAGAAAGGAAGGAGGACAACAAGCAGCAAAGTGGAAAGACCGAATTAGAATAGCAATAGGGAAGATGGGAAAGTCCAGGTTGGGAGACAAGATTATTCTGGAGAAGCTCTATTTTTGTGGTTGCTAAGAGTCAACGTTGCCTTAACGGCGAATTATCAACTGGGAAACTAAACATCTTAAAGAAGCATGTAAATAACAAGAACATAAAAGCTTTGGTTTACCTTGTCACTTGCAATTAGCCTTTCACTATCAGAATATTCCTATCTCAACTGGCTGCTGCAATATAAGAATCCGTATCTTTAAGAAAATGCGTCCTATTTATTTTTTTCTCTCCTGAAATGTCTTTGTGTCCTCTTGCGGGACAGTAAACCAATGGGCAGTGACTATCTCATATTGATGTTACATCATGAGAATCTTTATGGCAAATAAGCTGGGCATGACTGCATCTTGCTTCATGCTGTTTGATATCCTTTCATAGTCAGTGTGAAATGGTTTCTGTTGTGACCTAGGCCTACTGAGTAATTACAATACACAATTAGTCCCAAACAAACCTATTTTATTGTAACAGCTGAGAATTATGTTCATTCCCAGTTGAGTCCCAATTAGTTGCAAAACAAGTCCTTCGGAAGAAGTCCTTCGGGATTATCACCCTTTATCTTCTTTGACACCCTGCCAAAGGCCTTACTTGGCAAAGCCCCACGAAGTTCGGGAAACAAATAAGAGATGCCGACTGGAAACAGAGTTAGCAACATTGCTTTCCTGCAAAAAGGCCCAAGTGCCTCTGTTTCTCTTTTAAGCCTTATGGGAGGGGCCAATCATCTCCTGGCCTTACTCCTGAGTCGTCTCTTTTGCTTTAGCTGCTCTTGCCTTCTGGCAGCTCTGCACATGCGTGCACTAGGAACAGGCTCCTCCTTCCTTCCCCGCTCCTTCCCAACTTCCCCTTCTATGAGAACTACATTAAGGCAACTTGAGCTTCAGGATTCCTGGACCAAAAAAAGGCAGAGAAAATATTTATACAATTTCTATATTCAAGGATAATCACTCACAAGCCAAATAATTGGTTTGCCCGTTTTTTTGTGAGGAAGCAGCAGCACGCTAGACCATCTGAGCTCATTTGCTTCTCCTTTCATAGGACACGGTAAAATAATCCAGAAATGGATAGCTTTTGTGTTGGTGAGATTAGGACAGTGTTGGCGAACCTTTTTGGCACCAAGTGCCGAAACGGGAGTGTGCGCATTCTCATGCCAGAAACTGGAAGAACAGTGGCCTGATATGCATGCGCTTGCTGGAAAGATGATCTTGCACATACACACTGGCCACCTGGTTTTCTGGTTTCTGGTGCGCGCAAAGACCAGCTTGCTGGTGCGCGCATGAATGCATTGGAAACCAGAATATCATCTTCCCCGGATGCATGTGCACCGGGCAGCTGCTCTTCCGATTTCCGATGCTCCTGCGCATGCGAAGACCAGCTGGCTGGTGCCCGAGAACCCAGAAGAGCAACAGGTGACGGCTCGTGTGCCCAGAGAGATGGCTCTGTGTGCCACTTCCGGCACGCGTGCCATAGGTTCGCCATCATGGGACTAGGAGAATCAATTGTGGGCAAGCATCAAGAAGAACGACACAAACAAGTTTTCCAATTGTGGATTGTTAATTGAGGACAATAACAGTAAAGTAGAATAAATGCCTCTCCATATCATATACACATAAGCTATATTAAATCTGAGCATGTGCATAATTGAATATTAGAAATGATCACAAAAGTTTTCGAATATTAACCGTTCAACTTTTTTCTCACCGGATTCTGTGCTAGGGCTTTTCCCAACCTTTAGATCAAAATATGACGTATGCCTATTAATCAATGTATTTAAAAAAAGCTATTGGGGTCAATTTATCGGTCACTGGTATTTGCAAAAACCAATTGCCTAACCGTAGCTGCAAAATGAGAGAAGGAAGAGATGCTCTCATTTGGAATGAGACTGTTTGACTTGAGCCCATGATGCTTTGCACTGCAATCAAAGGGCTTTGTCACTATTTTTCTTACCGGCTTACACTTGAGAGGATTAATTAAAAGGGAAGTCTTGAAGCATATCGAGATTGAGCAGTCCCAAAAGCAGAGTACAAGAAGAAAAAGACAAATCAGTGCTCAATTCAGACTTTAAAGTGCAAACCCCCAAAGACTCAGTTGAATTGTTACCTCTATACTGAAGTAGCCTCTGTCCACATAGTCTCCCAGGAAGAGGTAGCGTGTGTTATTGGGTGATCCACCGACTTCAAACAATTTCATCAGGTCAAAGTACTGCCCATGAATGTCACCACACACTAGGGGAGGAATAATAGCAACAACAAAATTACACACTAAGTAGGGGGGGGAAAATCACAAAATCAACTGGGACTATAGCTTTGCTCTAAATTCTTGAGTTCTACCCAGGTCCTACACTTCTGTTTTCATGGTATGGAAACACTTCCAATCTTATATATATGTGTGTGCATTTGTGTGTGTGTGTGTGTGTGTGTGTGTGTGTATATGTGTGTGTGTGTGTGTGAGTGTGTCTTTGGTTATTTGGGTTTTCTCCCGCGTAAAATTGGAGGTGTCTTGGCGATGTTTCGACGAAGTCTCATTCGTCATCTTCGGACTGGTGTTCTCGGCTTCATGCTTCTAGGAGCAATGTGTGATTGCAGCTGTTTCTTCCTTTTAACTGCTAGTGGGGGTGTGAACTGATTGGGTGGGAGCTTGGCTGTGTTCTGATTGTGTTGCTCATTGCTCCTAGAAATTTTATATATATATAAAATTTAGATAATAGATGAATTAATATAAATGTAAGAAATTTGGGAAGAATGATGTAATAATCTAAATGAAAATATAAAGGTATGATAGAAATATAATATGAAAATGATGGAGGAGGGAGTAGAAGACACAAAATATGTACTCATATGAAACACTGAAGGGTTAAGGATGTATTGTTTGTTTGTTTAAAAAAAATAAAAAAACTTTTTTAAAAAAGAAAATATTTTAATCTTTAGCAGTCAGCTAGATCAGAGTTCCCCAAGCTTTCCAGATTGATGGCCCAGAGATGGGGGGAATGCGAGGGGGGGGGGGGGAAGAGGGGATGATTTTGTGGGAGGGACAAGTGCATGTGTGTGCGTGCACGAGTGCCCGTGGTGTTCGTGGTGACACGAGCGTGAGTGGGGCCGCGAGTGTGTGCATAAGCGCGCGCACTGGCTGGCCCTCACGTGGCCCAGTGGCGATTATCCCACAGCCCGGTAGTGGGCCATGGACCCATCAGGAACTGACTTCTAACCTGTGATTGGCGCTTCGACTTCAATCATTGTCTTCTCGTGTTTCAAGATGGCAGCTCCATCATTGATTATCTTCAGTGCTGCGTCCTCTTCCAGGCGCCCTTCTTTCACCAAATGGTTTTTTAAGATCTCTAACCGGGGCTTCCCATCCTCAAAAACTTCTTTAAGGGTTAGCCGCTGAGTTGGGGGGAAAGGAACAGCTGGAAAGAAAAACAAATAAAGAACATTAACAGAGTTTACTAGAACAGGAATACTTCCAAAACAATAATTCCTCTACTAAATTGGGACAAGTGGAAATTAAGATGAATTTAGAAATTAATGTCCATCCCCCCCCCCCCAAAAAAAGCACATACTAGCTTTTAGTGAATTTGTGGTCATTAGTATTTATTTAATGAGATTTATATGCCGCCCTATCTCCAGCCGGACTCAGGGCGGCTCACAACAGTAAAAACATCTAATGAAAAAGTTAAAAAGAAATTAAATCCAAATCTCACAATTTAACAGTTAAAAGTGCAATTAAGACTAACAAGTTAAAAATTAAAACCCCATCAGTCCAGGCCAGCCAAACGAAACAGCCACGTTTTCAGGTCGCAACGGAAAGAGCGGAGGTTAGGGGCCACCCGGAGCTCCAGGGGCAGTTGATTCCAAAGAGTGGGTGCGCCCACAGAGAAAGCTCTCCCCCTGGGAGTTGCCAGCCGAACTTATAGTAGGGAACTTATCACTATTTCCTCAAGTAACACAAGCATTATCAGAGATCTTGAAAGGAGAACTCTGAAAATCAAAACAGCTCTTTGCCCTCCCACATTAATAGTTCCTATTAAAACAGGGGTCTCCAACCTTGTGGACTTCCAACCTTGTGGCACATGCTGGCTGAGGAATTCTGGGAGTTGAAGTCCACAAGTCATAAAGTTATCAAAGTTGGAGACCCCTGTATTAGAACACCCATAATTCAGGTCTACAAAAATATGGAAGAATACACAAAAATTGAGTAACACAATCACTTGGCAATGATGTTATCGAGAGATAGAAGCAAGTGAAGATTCCAGAGAACTTCCTATTTAACACAAAATTAGTTCTAATTTTAACAAGTGTTTTTTCATCCATCTCTTGGAAGGGAACATGAGAAAAGTCTGTTCAGTTAAGCAACTGGTGAAAATTATACCATTCTAGGAGGAAGAATTGTTCTACTACCATCTATCTACTAATTGTTAGCATGGAAAAAAAACCCCAGTGAACTTCTCAGCATTTCTGGAAACTCTTATTAGATAGAAGAACTATGCCAGCAGACAAAAATTAAACTAAATAAAAAGTTTACCAATGTATATAAAAAGCAGAAAATTGGCAGAGAAATGCTTTGATAGCAAGTGTAAAATGTGCTTTTTTATTCTCCAGGTTAAATTGATCACTAATGCAATAATCTCCACTTCATTTCAGAGGGCAAGGGCAATGTGTTAATCTTTTTTAAAGTTCAAAAGTCTGATGAAATATAATATTATATATAATATTTATAATCAGAAGACAATTGAACAATCAAATATCAATAGGCATGCATTTCACTGGAAAATGGAGAGAGAAAGTTTCTAATAAAATCACATTTCTCCCTAAATCTACTACTGAAAGCCATAAACGACATTATAAATGAGATAAATGTCATATATTCATTTCCGTGTAATATGAAGCCTCATTTTTATCCTCCCATTCTGTAATTAAAAAGAAATACCTACATTTTTAAAAGAAATGTAAATATGTTTAGAGAAAAGTTGAGTTTTTGATTGGAGAAATTCAATTAAAAACAGTTAACATAATTTTTATTTGTATTTTATTTTAATTTTTGGTTTTATAATATGGATAAAATCTTTTTATTTTGCAGTTTTTAAATTTTTTCTTTGCTCTATGATCAAACATTGTATGACTTTTCCAGAATGCCTACAACATCTTTAACATTGCATTTTAGAATGCAGTATGGCAAGCAAACTCTGCCCACAACCAGGAGTTCGATCCTAACCAGCTCAAGATTGACTCAGCCTTCCATCCTTCCGAGGTCAGCAAAATGAGGGTCTGGATTGTTGGGGGCAAGAGACTGACTTTGTAAACTGCCAGGAGAGTGTTATAAAGCACTATGGGGTGGTATATAATTGATACTGTGATCAATGGAAAGCTTTAGGAAATGGCTATATATATTTCATCCCATATATTTATTTTACTATGATTATTTCAAGGGGGTCTAAATAATTATTTTTATGACTCCACCTTTTATAAAATACTCAACCTTTCATCTTTTCTCAATAAGTATGGTAATCAAGAATCATTCCTTTTTCTTGTACTGCATGTTATAATTTGAAGACATGAAACTTTTATAACAAGATCGAGAATAATGCTTTACAGGTATCCCTTCCTTAAAAATCTTTGGAAATTTATTAATAAGACAAAATAAGTAAAGATGAGGGATGCGGTGGCTCAGTGGCTAAGTCGCTGAGCTTGTTGATTGAAAGTTCAGCAGTTCGAATCCCTAGTGCTGCGTAACCGCGTGAGCTCCTGTTACTTGTCCCAGCTTCTGCCAACCTAGCAGTTCAAAAGCAGGTAAAAATTGCAAGTAGGAAAAATAGGGACCACCTTTGGTGGGAAGGAACAGTGTTCCATGCACCTTTGACGTTTAGTCATGCTGGCCACATGACCACAGAGACGTCTTTGGGCAGCGCTGGCTCTTCGGCTTTGAAACAGAGATGAGCACCGCCCCCCAGAGTCGGGAACGACTAGTGCATAAGTGCAAGAGGAACCTTTACCTTTACTTTATAAATAAAGATATCTCACCCTGAAAATGCATACTTTTTTTTAACTCATGATCCTTCTCTAGAGAATCTTCAAATAATTGATTGAGTTTCAGTTTAAATAATTTGTTATTATAACACTATTTTGGCTGTCCTTTCCCTAAAAAAACAATGACATTTGGGTTAAACTGTTTGTTTGAAAATACAGATAGATCTGATGATCCCTGATTTAGGCGAACAAATATATTCTTTTATTCTGGAATTTAAATGTTATGCGAAGGACTACCACTGTTTTCCTTGCTAAGCTATTTTGATGACCAGAGAAATTTATGGCACGTAGCAGCTAATAATAATTTTAAAAAGACAGTGCTGGGACTGTCTTATGCCTAAGAATATTTATCCATGTAATAGGGCTGTGTTACTTCTCCTTCTCATCTTTCCTATTACCTTCTCCTATTGCTATCTTATGATTATATCACTTGGTTGTTTGTAGGTACACTAAGAGTTCACGCACCAGAGACAAATTCCTTGTGTGTTCAATAACATTTGGCCAATAAAGAATATTCTATTCTACTCTACTCTACTCTACTCTACTCTACTCTACTCTACTCTACTCTACTCTACTCTACTCTACTCTACTCTACTCTACTCATATTTATTCTTTTATATTAATTTAGTTCCGGTTTTTATTATTTACAAAAAAGCTATCTGGAAAAAATACAAACAGAAAGAGCTTGGGAGGAACTAACTGAACTGTAAACAGTTCAGAGGAAAAAATAGTTATTAGTTGTACTGTGTATGCTGTGTTACATATCTGTATGTACATAATCAAACTGGTACAAAGTGTAAAAAGGGTGGAAGATTAAAAACAAAACAAAACTATGCATAACATAAAGTTAGCATACAGATACTAAATCTCAAAATATTTATTTAAATAAAAAGGAATGGAAAAAGGATCAGGACAAACCAAAGGAAATATCACAATGTATAGCTAAATCAGGAATCGTTTTCCTTGTGATGTCATATTATCCAAATAGAATGAAGGAAGAATAATCTATAGCTACTAATGACTGCATAATATTCCAGAATGAGACTAGTCCAAACAGCAACAGCTAGGAAATTTGCTCTTCTATCCTATTTATGTACTTCTCAAAAGATCTGGCTGGCCAATACTGGTGGTCCTCAAATTACAACTGTTCATTTAGTGACCAAAGTTACAAGAGCACTGAAAAAATTGACTTATGAGAAATTTTCACTTATGACCACTGCAGCAGCAGCCCTCTGGCCATGTGATCAAAATTCAGACACTTGGCCACTGACTCATATTTATGACGTGCCCTGGGGCCACGTGATCAGCTTCCGCAACCTTCTGACTAGCAAAAGTCAATCGGGAAGCCAGATTCACTTAACAACTGCAGTGATTCACTTAATAACAGTGGCAAAAAAGGTTGTAAAATGGGGCAAGATTCACCGAGCAAATATCTTGCTTAGTCACAGAAATGTTGGGCTCAAATGTGGTCGTGAAGTCAAGGACTACCCATAGTGACAAAACGTTGACAGGTTTTGCCCTGAGAGGCAGACTTTGCCTTAAAATTCAATTAGGATGAATTTTTGTAATGTAGGCTGCAGTTATACTGAAACCTGTGTAGATGTAAAACTTCTGTTAAGTTTCCCTCGTGGCTCACTGGTGACTAAATCTGCAGAGGCACTTTTTTCACATAAAATATATGGGTTTGTCGAATATTTTTGTTTGCACGATGTACTTCAGGCTATTTTTTCTTAGAGCACTGGCAGCAATGAGCTCTTTATTTTTGAAAACCATTCTTAAATATTCAAGAGAAGCAACTACAGTTGCTTATATGAACAGATGGCTGATCCTGGAAAAAGTTTTTTTTTTTTCTAAAAAAAAATATATATGTGCAAATCGTTACATAGAACAGTACAAACCAAAAAGAACTGTATTCTGAGACGGACTCCTCTGACTGACATTCCAGCTTTGCCATTTGCCAGAACTTTTTTAGATTTTAGATTTAGATTTTATTGAATTTATATACTGCCCTACTCCCGAAGGACTCAGGGTGGTGTACAGCCATAAAATAAAACATATAAATACAAAATTTAAAATAGACTAAAACGAAATTAAATAATTTGGCTGAAAAATTTAAAATCCCAATAATTTAAAACAAATTAAAATTCCCACTTAAAAGGGGGAAAGACTTAGGTGATGGAACAAATGAGTCTTGAGCGCGCGACAGAAGGTGCACAGGTCCGGGATCCTCCGTATCTCCGGGGGGAGCTTGTTCCAGATGGTAGGTGCTCCCACAGAGAAGGCTCTCCCCCTGGGGGCCGCCAGTCGACATTGCTTGGCCAACGGCACCCGGAGGAGCCTCTCTCTATGGGAGCGTACTGGCCGGTGGGAGGCTATTGGTGGTAGTAGGCGTCCCATAAATAACCAGGTCCTAAGCCATGGAGCGCTTTAAAGGTGATAACCAAAACCTTGAAGCGCACTCGGAAGACCACCGGGAACCAGTGGAGCTCGCGCAGGAGAGGTGTTACATGGGAGCGCCACGTCGCTCCCATAACCACCCGCGCGGCCGCACTCTGCGCCAGTTGGAGCTTCCGAGTGCTCCTCAAGGGGAGCCCCATGTAGAGAGCGAACTTTAAAAAGCCTAAAGCTACAGCAATTGAAAGACAGAGTTTTCTAAAATAACACTTTGGAAGGGATTTTGGAGGTCTTCTAGTCCAACCTCCCTACTCAGGCTTTTGCCTTGCTTTATAATACTTCATAATCTTCTACCTTACTTTACAAAGATCAGTCTGTAAAACAAGAGTGGAAACATTATTAATAGACCATGTCTATGTTTTGAAACAGCACCTGACCCATTGATCAACAGTTTGGCTTCTTGGAAGTGCTTGATAAGCTACCATGGACAAGCAAAACAATTTTGCTGATTCAGATTGTTCCTCTTTCCCCCGAAGCAATTTCCTTCCCATTTCAATAATTTAAGAGGAAATGTTCTGCGGCAGATTCGGAACAACAATGAAAGTTAATTTGGTGAGGGAATGCTGCAGAAGCTTCATTTGGTGGGCCTGAGGGATACCGGCAAAGCCAGTAGTCATGACGTTGATGATACCAGACTAGAATTGATTTGTTGTTAGTTGCGAAGTTGTGTCCGACCCATCGCGACCCCATGGGCAATGTTCCTCCAGGCCTTCCTCTCCTCTACCATCCTCTGGAGTCCATTTAAGCTCACACCGACTGCTTCAGTGACTCCATCCAGCCACCTCGTTCTCTGTCGTCCCCTTCTTTCTTCTTTTGCCCTCAATCTTTCCCAGCTCTTCTCCAGGGAGTGCTTCCTTCTCATCAGGTGGCCAAAGGATTTGAGTTTCATCTTCAGGATCTGCCCTTCTAAAGAGCAGTCAGGGTTGATTTCCTCTAGGACTGACCGCTTGGATCGCCTTGCAATCCAAGGGACTCGCGGGAGCCTTCTCCAGCACCAGAGTTCAAAGGCCTCCATTCTTTGGCGCTCAGCCTTCCTTATGGTCCAACTTTCACAGCCATCCATTGCAACTGGGAAGACCATCTCCTTGACTATACGCACTTTTCTTGGCAGGATGATGTCTCTGCTTTTTAGTATGCTAAAAAGACTAATAGGAGGGGGGTGGGGAAATTTCATACTTTCCTAAAACCAAGGCAGGCACAAAGGAGAAAATTTGGCATTGCAATGATAGCTTTCTCAAAAAAAAAAAAAAAAAAACCGATTCCACTGAGAAAACTGTATTTTAGGACATTAAAGGGGATCTAGAAAATTACAATTTGTATGGCATTAGCAACAAAATTTTACAGGGGAAAATTGTTAAGGACAGGCATTACATGAGAATGTAACATGAATCAAGATCAAAAGAGCTAACATTGGAGCAATTATAAGCCTTTAAAAATCCAATAATTTTCAAACCTCTAAGCATACATATACAACAGTAGTGGGATTCAAAAAAAAATTATTACCGGTTCTGTGGGTGTGGCTTGGTGGGCGTGATGTGGCTTGGTGGGCGTGGCTTGCATGTGGCAAGGAAAGGATGCTATAAAATCTCCATTCCCACTCCACTCCAGGGGAAGGTTACTGCAAAATCCCCATTTCCTCCTGATCAGCTAGGACTCGGGAGGCAGAGGATAGATGGGGGCAGGGCCTGTCAGAGGTGGTATTTACCAGTTCTTCGAACTACTCAAAATTTCCGCTACCGGTTCTCCAGAATTTCTCAGACAAAATACAGAGAGAAAAAGCCTTCCTTTTTCGAATCTAGGTTCCTTTTACAATCACCCCACAACTGGTACCTCACCACAAATAAAAACCTTGGCCTTCCACCTTAGTGAAATTTCCTGCAAGAAGGCTTTTGAAGGCTGACAAAAAGTCCCAGCAAACTCTAAAGACTGAATGTGGAAATCGTTATTTACAATGAACTACCGTGTTTCCCCGAAAATAAGACCCTGTCTTATATTTTTTTGGATCCTGAAATAAGCGCTTGGTCTTATTGCCATGCACTCAAAAGCCTGATCGGGCTTATTATCAGGGGATGTTTTATTTTGGGGGAAACAGAGTAGTATCCCAAAGAGCTGCTGGTGGTTGACTTAAGATTTTTGGCTTGTTTGTTCATCAAACACTTCAAAGTTAGGTCTCTAGATGAATAAGTGAGCATTTTTGCACCCTTGTTCTCTTTCTGCAACTAACAAAATTCCTGCATTTCAGTTACAAGTTTACCCCTCAATTTATTTATTTTGTCATCACCGCACTTGATATCTGTCTTCATTGGTTTATATATTTAAACACTGTTTATAAAAGAGGTCTAAGTATAAAGGAGAAACAAAGGAACATGCATACTCAAAAATAAATGAATTTTTTCATTTGAATGAAAACTGAATTTGATAGAAATGATTCCCAGTAAAGGAGGAAAGGATTGTTCAGAATTGCAGATATTGAAAAAGAACCTGAGATAATATGCTTTGTGAACAGCAGGTTCATCAAATAATAACTGTCATAATATTTAGAGAGAGAGAGAGAGAGAGAGAAGCTAACGCAGAACTTCAAGCCATGCTAAGTTCTTTACTAGTGCCAGACTGAACAAAAGAATAAGTTGAACCCAATCTGACCCTTCACATTTAAGCAGATCAGATTCAAACTTGTATTTAATTTGCTGCTGTATTTATAGCCAGACTCCCCTATCCTAAGCATAATCTTTACCTTATGAAGCAACTGCTAGATCACAATGCCTGAGATATCCATATACGTAATTGCATATATTTTTAAAAAATGATTTGGAAGAAGCACTTCAGGCCTAACTAAAAAGCTGCAACTTCTCTTTAAGGAGACAATTCAAACTAGCCAGGTTTTTGTTGTTTTTTTACACATGGGGGAAAAAAAAAGCTTAATAAATTGCAGATGGGTGCTATGCATGAAATCCAAAGCAATTCTTCCAAAACTTCTTCTGAAGCACGCACAGCCCTAGGGACTCATAAGGAGCTCTACTATCTTTCGGGGAAAGTGAAGAAGGAATTAAGGTTTTATCTAATTTGTGCACCGTGCTAAATTCTTACCTGAAAATCTACGTTCTTATTTGCCCCTAGAACGTATGTTATTTTGCTAGTCATTCCCAAATTAAAAAAAAAAAATAAAACCCACACGCACACATGAAAGTTGTCCACCAGCCATGTTAGTCTGCATTAAAATATTTATTTATTTATTTAGTTTAGTTTAGTTTAGTTTCTTAAATTTGTATACCGCCCTTCTCCTAGTGGACTCAGGGCGGTGCACAGCCAGGAATAAAAAACACTTCAATACAAAATTTAAAATTTGTAAAAGAATTAAACAATTTTTGGCCCAGAAAATTTAAAAACCCATAGACAATTTAAAATTTAAAACCCATAGACAATTAAAAACTAAAGAGGGGGGGGGGGTGTTACGCCAGCCCAGCTTGACAAAATAAAAAAGTTTTTAGGGCACGGTGAAAAGCCCGGAGATCAGGTATCATAAGGATCTCAGGGGGCAAATCGTTCCAGAGGGCTGGTGCTGCCACAGAGAATGCTCTCCCCCTGGGCGTCGCCAGCCAACATTGCCTGGCTGACGGCACCCTGAGGAGTCCCTCTCTGTGGGAACGTACTGGCCGATGGGAGGCTATCGGTGGCATTTATTGGTTCGATTTATATGCCGCCCTTCTCCAGAGACTCTGGGCGGCTTACAATGCATTAAGCAATAGCCTTCATACTTTTGTATATACCTGCTTACTAGGGTTTTTGCCCCCCACCTCCCAAGCAATGTTCTTTTTTATACAAAGTCAGTTTATTGCCCCGATAATCTGGGTCCTCATTTTACCTACCTCGGAAGGATGGAAGGCTGAGTCAACCTTGAGCCTGGTGAAATTCGAACATGCAGTAATTGCAGGCAGCTGGTGCTACTTAATTAGCACTTTAGTCTGCTGCACCACCAAGGCTCTTATAGTGATATAATTAATATGCACATATAGTGAATATATTATCCTTCAATTAATATTTTCAAGCAACTACAGAATGTACATTTCCAAAAAAGTGAGATTTGAATCAAATGGTAGATCCAATAGGTCTTAGCCCAGGGGTGTCAAACTCAATTTCATTGAGGGCTGCATCAGGGCTGTGGTTGACCTGGGGGAGGGGCCTGGAGGGGCGTGGCTGACTGGGGTGAGATTGACACCATCCCCAAACTGCTGGCATGTTTCCTCTTTGCATTGGGTAGATCAGGCAGAATCCAACCACCTCATGGGCCGAATCCGGCATGCGAGCTTTGAGTTTGACACTCCTGGCCTAGCCTATGGTGCTAATACATATCTTGATATATGGAGCAAAGTCCATTTTCTATCCCAGAACGAAAATAAATTTTAAAAATATATTTTTTTTTAAAAAAAAATAAATTTTAAAAGATCTTTAAACAGAAAATAAATTTTAAAAGATCTTTAAACAGGAAATAAATTTAAAAAGCAACAAGAAAAACAAAAATTAGAATCGGAATCTAAGGAGCGAAAAGCGGGCTGCTCATATCAAGATAAAAGATAAATGGCATAAAAAGAACCTGTAATACAGGCCATTTCCCCCGTATCTAGAAAGTAGGAAAACAGGGTTGGAAATGACCTTGGAGGTCTTCTATCTATTTCAACACATTGGTGAGTTTCAAAATTTTTTACTACCAGTTCTGTGGGTGTGGCTTGGTGGGCGTGGCAGGGGAAGGATACTGTAAAATCTCCATTCCCTCCCCAATCCAGGGGAAGGTTACTGCAAAAATCCCCATTTCCTCTTGATCAGCTGGGACTCGGGAGGCAGAGAATAGATGGGGGCGGGGCCAGTCAGAATTTTTACTACCGGTTCTCCGAACTACTCAAAATTTCCGCTACCGGTTCTCCAGAACTGGTCAGAACCTGCTGAAACCCAACCCTGGTTCAACCCCCTACACATTATTCCAGACAAATGGCTCTCCAATCTCTTCTTGAAAACCTCCATGATGGAGCACCCACAACTTCCAGAGGCAAGCTGTTCCACTGATTAATTGCCTTAACGTTGGGAAATTTTTGCCCTATGCCATACTATTTATACTGTTCCTTACTCTTCATCGTTGCGGAGGATGTCTTTTATTATGGGCTCTTGCTCTTATGATATATTCTGCTTGGTTTGCTCTGAGGTCATAATACTGTATTGTGATCATTCTTAAAGGTGTGTAACTACCCTGGCAGTGTTGGAGTTGGGTAATAGGTAAGATACAGACGCAAGAGACTCTTCACCTAGTACAGAAGTGCATGAGGGAAGAATAAGAAAATAAGGAAAATAGGCTTCCATTCAGTGTCCTGAAACTCTACAGATTAAGCATTATACAGAGGTCAAATTACAGCAACTTCTTATCCATGGATGGTCTTTCAGCAAGCTCATACCTCCTATTTTCCATCGTTTGAATTCAAATTGTCTCCCACTATGGTCTACAACAAAACTGAGTAAGTATAACCAAACCGCTGTCTTTTAAAACTCTTTAAAACCAGAGCTGTTCTTTTTAAAATCTAGAAAGGAGGACTGATGTCTTGATCCATAATAAAAATGAGCGCTTCCCTATTTTCCATCAAGGAGTCATGGGATGATATAATTAAGCAGAAGATCCCATCCAGCACTTATAAAATTGTACCTCCTGACTGGTCGGTCTGAGTAACATGTTACTTGGAGCAGAGACACTTTTATTGTCTGCTGGGCTAAACCGTGAAACTATCCACAGCCTTTGAAGGGAAACAGGCTTTTCTCTCAGGTACAGCCTCTGTTCAGTCTACTAAACTGCACGTTGCTTTTCTACTAACCACAATATATTCCCCTCTTTGCCTTATTTCCTATCTTTTTCCAGCTTCTATTTTGAACTTCGGGACTTCGGAACGTCTTTAAAAAGCAGGAAAAAACAAAATGCACAGGTACAGAACATGTGGTAGGTACCTTGCTCAATAGTACAGGTAGTAACTGTGAGAAGGATCTTGGAGTCCTAGGGGACAATCACTTAAATATGAGCCAGTCGTGGCAGCAGCTGCCAAAAAAGCCAACACAGTTCTAGGTTGCATAAACAGAGGGATAGAATCAAGATCACATGAAGTGTTAATACCAATTTATAAGGCCTTGGTGAGGCCACACTTGGAATACTGCATTCAGTTTTTGTCGCCACGATGTAAAAAAGATGTGGAGACTCTAGAAAGAGTGCAGAGAAGAGCAACAAAGATAATTCGGGGACTGGAGGCTAAAACATACGAAGAACGGTTGTAGGAACTGAGTATGTCTAGTTTGATGAAGAGAAGGACTAGGGGAGACATGATAGCCGTCTTCCAATATCTCAGGGGCTGCCACAAAGAAGAGGGAGTCAAGCTATTCTCCAAAGCACCTGAGGGTAAGACAAGAAGCAATGGGTGGAAACTAATGAAGGAGAGAAGCAACTTAGAACTAAGGAGAAATTTCCTGACAGTGAGAACAATGAATCAGTGGAACAACTGGCCTCCAGAAGCTGTGAATGCTCCAACACTGGAAGTTTTTAAGAAGATGTTGGATAACCATTTGTCTGAAGTAGTGTAGGGTTTCCTGCCTAAGCAGAGGGTTGGACTAGAAGACCTCCAAGGTCCCTTCCAACTCTGTGTATTCTGTATTCTGTAAAAAGCAGTGGGGGGTTCTGCCTCTGCTGACGTATACGGCCACAAAAGCCTTGGCAGGGATCTTCAAATGCCACCTGCCCCAAATCGACAGCCAAGAGAAACCTGAAACGCAGCTTAAAAACAATTCTTGAGACGGCACACAAGTCCCAATACCTTTTCGTGGTTAAAAATACAACGGGTTACTCTAAAAACAAAAGGACTCCGTGCCAACGAAGTTCAGGTCAGCGATTTCCCTTTCATCAGGTGGATCAGGCTGGATATCTGCCCCCGCTAACTTTTCTAACTCTGGCAAAGAGAGGCAGGGCGAGAGACACAATGTCCATCGTCTACAGCGAACAGCTGCCGCTACATTATAAATGGGAACTAACTAAAGGAGGCAAGAAGGGATTCCTAGATGTCAGCAGGCAGGGAAATGTACCACCTGTTTCCCTGAGGTTAGCAAGATGACAGCTACCCAATAATAGAAATGTGTGCATACAAAAATAGGCAAGAGTCTTTTGTTTGCCACAGATGAGTTTTCCCACCTGCTAGCAAGTGTAATTTTGGCCCCTTATAGCAGCTGGGTTGTGGAAGTGGGAAGGAGAGAGAGTACATTTAAAAAAAAAACGCACACAAAAAAAATTTGAGCGAAGTTAATTTTGCACATAGTGTACTTGTCACAAAACCCAAGGCAGTTTAGAAGCTTATGCCGACCTGTTCTGTACAAAGGACCTAAACAAAGTAATGATTGCTGGCGCACACCCTTCAGAGAATCTGCCAATTGTTAAAGACAGACCGACCAGCAAATTTGAAGCCAGTGTTATGTAGGGCAACCAACAAAACTTTGTTTCCGAGAGGGCGGGGAGGGGAAGAGAGGAAATACATATTGCATAACACCAATAACTCCATTTTTCTTTTTAATGTTGATTGTGTGTGAATCTTTACATGCCGATTAGGAGATAGCCAGTTTGATGACATCAAACTCTGCATCCCTTCAACATCTTAGGCATGACTGATAATCCCGGTGGTTGGCTGTTTAAAAATCATTTTGCAGGTACGGTATTGCCTAGTTTCCTTTTAAAATGTGCCCCGAGATTATCCAGCCATGTCCCTTTCGCAGGTGGCACGCAGTGCCCTCTCTGCGGGCACGCGAGCCGTCGGCCCAGCTCACCTTTGCCACGCATGCGTGCACGCGCCTCCTGCCAGCCAGCTGATTTTCCGGTCTCTGCCAGGCATGCACGGGGGGGTGGGGTGCATGCGGGAGATGTGCGTAGATGCGGGGGCAGAGTGCATGCAGGGTGGTGATGCGTGTATGCACGGGGGGCGTACACGAGGGGTTATGTGCGTGGGGAAGGGGCGCACGCACGTGGGGGGTCGGGGTGAGCAAGATGCGCATGGATTGCATTATGTGTGTGCACTTTGGGCACTCGGTGCCGAAAAGGTTGGTTAGCCCCCATTGAGCTAAAGGATTCCTTTCCTTGCCATAATGCGTAAGCACTTGGAGACTGAACTCATGAAATGTTTCCCTACTAGCATAAGAAAAGAGAAGACTTGGAGAAAATTCTGCTCAGAACTCCAAATAAATCACCTATCTCATAACAGTTCCTTCTCTATGTCAAAAGGACTTCCAACTTAGAAAGTCAGTGGGCATGCTTCAAACATACACTAATATTATATCTACATGCTAAAGTAAGAGTACCATTAGTACTGTATACCAGTGGTGGGTTTCAACATTTTTTATTACTGGTTCTGTAGGCGTGGCTTGGTGGGCGTGGCATGGCTTGGTGGGCGTGGCATGGCTTGGTGGGCATGGCAGGGGAAGGATCCTGTAAAATCTCCATTCCCACCCCACTCCAGGGGAAGGTTACTGCAAAATCCCCATTCCCTCCCGATCAGCTGGGACTCGGGAGGCAGAGAATAGATGGAAGTGGGGCCAGTCAGAATTTTTACTACCGGTTCTCCAGAACTGGTCAGAACCTGCTGAAACCCACCTCTGCTGTATACTATCTTGCACATGTCCAGCAGATGAATCAACCTTACTAGTGTGAACATTTTATGCAACTTGCCAGAATACTGTAGTAATTAACAGAGAAATAAATCTATTCAGGTCTAAACAGTGGCTAAATATGCAAAAAAAAAAAAAAAAAAAAAGTTCTCATTTGAGCAATGTCATTTTCATTCAGTTGGCTTTGTGCCTAAATCGGGACTAGAACTAATGATGTTTTTAGCCGGTGCCTTAGCCGCTACACCAAACTTTTCCCAATTTAGAACCAGCTAATTGTGCCTTGTCTAATTTCCACACATCAAATTTGGTGAAAGCTGGGAATTCTTTGGAGAAGAGTTTAGTACTGTATTAACAAGTCACAGGTTGGATGCGTCTTTCAGTTCTGCTTCCAGGGGCCGCACTTTCAGCCCTATTTTAATTGACCAGAACTTAATAGCTCCTGCTGTTGGTTGGTTGACAGATTTCTAAAGCCACCCAATTTCATAATCAATGATGGGGAGCATATAATATTAAAAACAAAAACGTCATAACCAACAACAACAAAAAAAGATGTCCAAAGAAAGAGAGCAGTTATTTCTCTACCTCCCACCTCCCAACATTCCCAAAGTCCCACTTTCAGGGCCTGGGGAAAGAGTTAAATTTTTAATACGTGGATCAGATTAGAATTGGAACCATTTGAATCACAGGTGGGATATTGTTCTAAATCAGGGATCAGCAACCTGCGGCTCTCGTGCCGCATGTGGCTCTTTCATCCCTCTGCTGCAGCTCCCTGTCACTCAAAATATGCCTCTCAACTGTCAATGTGCGACACCCGCCGGCACGCGATTTATTGAGCTTTTCAACCCCTGGTAGGCCAACCATGGATAAATCCAAGAAAAGAAAAGTTTCAGAAGAAAACAACATTCAATTCAAGTACGTATGCTAGTTTTGTGGCCGCTCAAGAAATAGTCAGGCACGGGAGGGTTTTGTGGCTCCCGGTGTTTTCTTTTCTGTGGGAAACGGGTCCAAATGGCTCTCTGAGTGTTTAAGGTTGCAGACCCCTGTTCTAAGTCTTCAAACTTGGCAGCTTTAAGACTTGTGGACATAGCTGGCTGGAGAATTCTGGGAGTTGAAGCCCACAAGTCTTAAAGCTGCCAAGTTTGGGGACCCCTGTTCTAGAGCAAGGGTGTCAAACTCAATTTCATTGAAGACCGCATCAGGGCTGTGGTTGAACTCGGGGGGCTGGGTGTGCGTGGCTGACTGGGTGGGTGTGGCTGATGGAATGAGCGTGGCCATCTTGATGCCACTCCCCAAACTGCTGGCATGTTTCTTCTTTGCATTGGGTAGACTGGGCGATGTGGAATGGCCTCTTACATTTTCCATGACCATCCTATGGGCCGGATCCGACCACATTGGGGGCCGTATCCGGCCAGCGCGCCTTATATTTGACACCCCTGTTCTAGAGTGACAGAGAAGGCCTGCTTCTCGGAACTCATTCCAAATTACAGATCATGTGTAAACATTAAGCGGAGCAAATCGATCTAAGGTATTCCGCAACCAACTGGCGATCCTGCACATGCCAGCCAGGAAGAATTAAATTGCCTTCATATCTATTAGCTTAATTATATATTTTTTAAAAAGACGGCTGCAGTATCTGTCCAAGTCTGGTTTGTTCTCTTATTTAGAACATAGTACATGGAATAATAAGGTTGGAAGGGTTTTTGGAAATCTTTTAGTCCAATCCCCTACTCAAGCAGGAAACCCGATATTTTAGCAGAATAATATTTTAGAGCAATATTTACATCTTTTAGCAAAAGATGATCGCGAGAACTCCAATCACATTAGTCAAAACCGTCTTAAATTCACTGACTTGTCTTCTATAAAATCAGTACAAAGCAGTGAACAATCAGGACAGTTTGCTGGTAAATTAATGTTTAGTGACAAGCAGTTTTATAAATTAACCACTGTAAGAGGAGAGCCATATATTAATCCTTGGGGGGATGGGGGGGAATCAGGAGTCTGGCAGCTTCAGGGCTTTTTTTATTAACAATTTTTTATTAAGAAGCAGAAATTTTGTGAGTTACAGCTCATTTCATCAAATATAGGTAGCTAGACTGTCATAAATTAGTCTTAAATTGAGATGGATGGAGAGGAAAAGAAGAGGCAGAAAGATGCAGCCTCTAAAAGTTTATGCCTTTTAATTAGACAGAAAAGCTACTACAGGTTCCTGATAAATCCGTATTTCTATGGTGTAGTCATAGTTTATGATGGAATATATCTCATTAGCCTTATATTTTAGATGGTTTCAAACCACATAGAAAATTATGTCACTATTGTATGACATCACATTTTGGTTTTTGCTAGTGGCCATTTCAAATTTATGTTCATCAAATCAATTCTCCCAAATTATCACACTGAGCTAGAGAAATTCTTTCTTTCTTTCTTTTCTTTCTTTCTCTCTCTTTTTTTTTATCTTTCTTTTTCTTTCTACAGAGCCGTGGTGGCGCAGTGGTTAGAATGCAGTACTGTAGGCTATTTCTACTGACCACCAGCTGCCTGCAGTTCAGCAGATCGAATCTCACCAGGCTCAAGGTTGACTCAGCCTTCCATCCTTCCGACGTAGGTAAAATGGGGACCCAGGCTGTTGGGAGCAATATGCTGACTCTGTAAACCGCTTAGAGTGGGCTGTAAAGCATTGTGAAGTGGTATGTAAGACTAAGAGCTATTGCTATTTTCATAATATTTATCTTTTTAAAAAAACTGCTATTTCTCAAAAAGGCTCACATCTGATTAAATAAAACAAATCCTGTCTTAGATTTTTCAAACTGAGAAAACCAAGGTACATATAAGTTGTTCAAGGCCAGGAACAAAGTTGTGAACTAAAAATGAACGCTTTTTAATCTAATGAAGGATAGGGTGATTTCCCCCTTGCTGAAGTTCTTATACAGACAGTTCTTTGCCTACTGGCTTGATGGATAAGGTTGGAAAAATATTAATCTTCAGCTTTCTGGTCCCAGGGCAATTGTTCACCAGAGGCAAAAAACCCCATGTTCCTTCTTATGGCTGCTTCTTATTTGGCCGATAAGTACGGCCAGATTTTCCTGACTTTCTTCTGGGAAGAAAGAAAAACTTTCCAGCGAGCTTCATCCACTGATGGATGAAAAGTGTGTTATCCTTATGCAATCCGGTGCCAAGGCAGCTTCAGAATTTCCACTGTTCTGTACAACTAGAGGGTGAAGTATCTACCTTACTCATGCTGTGGTTATCAGATCAAAATATAGTATATGTTCCTATCTGATGAGCACACCCCTATGGTGTTACTACAACAAAGGTATGGAATCTAAATAGTTATGTCCTTGTGATATTGCAAGCGCAAACATCCGCTGATATTAAAGGCGACAGAGAGGTATATTATTTGATCATTAACAGTGCATTCATCTAACGCTTCCTATATATTTTCTTGTCACAGTCCTTAAGGCAAATCAGATAAAGAGCTGACGCTGGGAGATTGTGACTTGCCTGTGGCAAACTAATCACATCACAGCACAGTAAGATCAGGATTAGTGGCTTCCAAATTCACCTCCTCAGATTTAACCACTATAACCTTTCTTTTTTGCACAGGATTATAAAACAACAACAACAACCACCACCCATCTCAAGAAGAAACATAGTCGCAACAAAATAATATGCCGTAGTAATTATAATTAAAGTTTGCAACTGTATAGAACTTGTTGTTCTCTATTACCCTGTCTATGCAAGTGTTTGCCAACAGTTTCCATTGTTTACTAAATATCCCGGTCGTTCTGATTTGTTTTATCTCAAAATATTATTATCAGAGCAATCTGATTTTATTTCCTTGACCACGGCCAAGTACTGTTTTATAGTCTGCACAATATGCCATAATATTCCTTCTGCAGCGGAGGTCCAGCGTTTAGCAGGAGTTGAACTCAAATAGACCTGCAAAGTCCCTTATCTCTGCAGTTAAATGGTGAAATCTCATTTTCCATCAATTCCATTATTCCACCACTGCACTCTCTCTGTTTGAAGGGGAGTTTTTTGGTGTCCTCTTTTGGTAACGGCGATAGGGAGGGCGCTGAATCTGACTGAGTTTAGTTTACTTTACTTTACTGCCATTGCACCTCGTACAACGAAATTAAATGCCACCTTCAGTGTACATTATAACCACAAAAATAAAACACAGACACATCCTTCGCATTCTATACAATTGAATTGAAAACCCCTGATATTGCGTTAATATTGCACTATACCGTCAAATTCAATATAGTTACTGCTCTGAGATAGAAGCTGTTTTTCAGCCTATCTGTCCTTGTCTTTATTGTCCTGTACCGTCTGCCAGATGGTAATAGTTCAAAAAAAAGAAGGAGAAGGAGAAGGAGGAGGAGGAGGAGGAGAAGGAGAAGGAGAAGGAGAAGGAGAAGAAGAAGAAGAAGAAGAAGAAGAAGAAGAAGAAGAAGAAGAAGAAGAAGAAGAAGAAGAAGAAGAAGAAGAAGAAGAAGAAGGGTGTCCAGGATGAGATGGATCTTTAAGAACCATTTTGAACTTTCTTAAAGCAGCGGGAGCTATAAAGCGCTTCCAAAGAGGGGAGAGGACAACCCATGATCCTCTGGGCAATGACGTTGACCCTCTGGAGCGCTGTCCTATCTGCCACTGTGCAATGGGCAAACCATGCACAGGTGCAGTAAGTTAAAATACTCTCTATGGTGCAGCGGTAGAAGGCCACCGGCAGTTTTTCATTCAGTTGTTTCCTGAGAAGTCTCTTAGGATAAGGCCCTTCTGAATTTGGGGATTGTTAGGTGACTGAATTATCCAGTTGGTTGGAGAAGATGTGCAGAATGGCTAAAGAAGGTGTTTCTGGGTAGAACTGGAAAATGTTACAGCTGTAGATCGATAGCCATTGTTGAGATCAGCTAATGCACGTTCATAGCCCGTCAAGGTGACAACTGGCTGTGAATAGACATAAATTTGGCATGAACTGCCTGGCTCCAAGAACACTGGAAGTTATCAATGACAATTCAAGGGGCCAAGCCTACTGGAAAGGACCAGCGCTTAAGCCAGTAGGAGAAGATGTAAATCCAGGCAGAAGTTTCAATTTTAAGTCGCTTATTATATCAACATTCAAACCACCTGCCGAATCAGAATTCTGAAGGGTTATCTTCTATGAGGATGGCTGCAAATGTAATAAGCAATCTGCCTACAGCATTTATTATTTATTTATTTATTTATTTATTTATTTATTTATTTATTTATTTATTTATTATTTTTTACCATATTTATATCCTCCATCTCTGTTTAGACGACGTTCAATGCAACTTCTTTTTACGAGAAAGGTGAATAGCACAAGACTCCAGGAAATGATCCTATAGCATCCCACTTGAGTCCTTGCTTCTGGATTGATGCAAATCATTAATGAATACATGCTGCTTACAGTTATTTAACCAACTGCTAAACTCCCACAATATCCAACCTATTTTTACTTTCTTCATAACAAGGATATCATATGAAATGCTTTGGTAAAACTAAGTTATATTTTGTTCATGTCTTTCCAACAGTCTATCAGAATGGAAAAATTCAACAGATCAGTTATTTTTTTGACAAAGTCCTTTAATCAGTACATTATAATAGGTTGGTTCATTATTGAAAATCGAAATATAAGAAGTAAAATAATTTTTCTAACCGGATATATTGTAGCCATTTACTCAACAACCGATTTAATGGATTAATTGCATAGCCAAAGTATAAGAATAAAAATCAAAACTGAATCTAGAAGGTACACTCGCTTGGACCGTGCTGACATTAGTAAGGTGCTTTGACTGAAATTCAGTCGCTATTGCTTTTAAACACTGGATTGATTTGCAACATCAAATCAGTTCTGAATTTTCTGATTTATTACGTTTTGATTCCAAATGCTAATTCAACTTTTTAAAAACCACAATCCTTAATAGAACGTTCAGCTTCAAATAAAGCAGTGGTTGAGCCAAAACATCAAAATAAATCAGGTAATTCAGGTCTGATTTGATACTTCAAACCTAACCAAAATGTAGTTCTGGAAGTTCAACAAGAGAAATGGCCAATGTAATGAGCTGATTATAAGAATAAGCACAGCCGATGCTTATTCTGCATTTAAATTCTGACTAAACAATACTTGCTTATAGGAACCTCACAGGCAAAAGATTGCAGTTAAACTGAAAAAAATTGATAGAAAATATTTCCTCTACGGAGAAATGTACGGGGGGGGGGGGGAAGAACACACTAGATCAGGGGTGTCAAACTCGATTTCATTGAGGGCTGCATCAGGGTTGTGTTTAACCTTGAAGGCTGGCTGGGTGTGGCCAGACTGACATCACTCATGTCGGGGGGCACCTGTGGTGGCCCGAGCGCTCGGCCAGAGAAAACAGGCTCCTGAAGTCCGTTTTCCTCTGCAACGGCCTCCTGCATCCCTCTGCCAATGAAAATGGAGCTCGGGAGGCTCACTGGCAGAGGCACCGCAGACCAATCCTTCACTGTTTCCAGGCAGACCCACGGGCCAGATGTAAGCACCCTGTGGGCCGGCTCCGGCTCCCGGGCCTTGAATTTTACACCCCTGAACTAGGTGTTTTGACCCGGACATTAGGAAGAAATATTTTTATTCTGTTTTTTTCCCCCTGTGTTTTTTGTCTGGCTTCAATCTGTTACTAATTAATGTCTTACTATACTTGCTGCATCCCAAGATGCAATGATAGCCAGTAATGAATGGCCAAAAGGGATCCTAATAAATTCATGGGGAAGAAGCCAAAGACTCATATGCATTCCAGGTTCAATGGCAGTTGTCGTTCATCCTAGTTGTCAAGAGGCTGAACCAAGTATAAAGAGGAAGAGATTGCCTTCTGCTTGGGGTCTTCTGGATGAAGTTTAGCCTCCCAGCAGAAAGCTAAAAAAGTTATGAGATCACGTCAGGGAATTATTACCCTTCAGTGACTGAAAAACAGAAAACCCATCTAGATAGCACAAGAGACACTCCCACCCTTAGTTGTTACAGAATTTAAGAACAGCAAAGAAGCATTTGATCCTCCCTGCCCCAGCTTCTGCCACATCCTTCAGCATCTCTGCCTACATTAAATTCCCGCCCATCCCTGCTTTTCATCAAATCATCCTACGGTAAAGCTTCAACTTGCTTGCTTAAAGTCCCCCACTGCTGCTGCTAAGGAACACAAAGCTCACCCCACCGCTTCAGATTCCTAGCAATGTTCTTTTTTCCCATGCCTTTATTCACAGCAATGCACACCATGTAAATCATGCTCTTAACAAGATGGAAAACTGGGAGAAACCTAGTTGCTGCATATAAAGAGGGAGCAAACCCACGCTCACTACCGTGTTTCTCCAAAGAGAAAATTTTATTTTCTTTTGAGCCCTGAAAAAACAGCTAGGCCTTCTTTCTGGAGGGTTCTAACTATTGACTCACCTTATAGCGGTGGAACCTACAGCCCCACCCAGCTGGAGCCTGTTATTGGCCCACTTCTTCTGCGGCTGCTTGCCGCCAGTCGCACGCATCGCCCTGGCCTCCGTTTCTCCTTCAGATGCCTTCCGGAAAGCCCTCTGCAGCCAATAATAATCCGAAGCTCTGTTATCGGCTGCAGATGCCTTCTGGCAGGCCTCTGAAGGCAAAACAGAGATCAGGGCAATGTGTACGAGTGGCGGCAAGCAGCCACAGAAGGCAAGGCAGGTGTCAGGGTGTGCGAGGCCTGGTAAGTAGGGCAGCTCCACCCCCCAATCCCCACCCTAGTTTATTTTTTACCTGTGTGCCTCACCCCACCCCTGCATCCCAGGGTGGGTGGGGTCTTAATTGGGGCTAATTTTGTGGGTGGAGCGTAATTTGATCGCATGCACTCAAAAATGTGTTAGGGCTTCTTTTCAAGGTGGGTCATCCTTTTGGAGAAACACGATAGTATCGATTATGTCTACCTTGTCAGGTAACGAAAGGTCTCAGGCAAACGAACAACCAAGCTTAGAGAGCATTGAGGAATTCAGAATTCAACCTGCGCTGCACCTTATCCTCCTACTGAAACCTAGGATTTTACAGTGGAGCTAGTCCTCAATATCAATACGTTATCAATAGTATTCGCAAAGCAAAACTCTAGATCATGGGTGTCAAACTCGATTGCGTTGAGGGCCGCATCAGGGTGGTGTTTGACCTCAGGGGGCTGGAGTGGGCGTGGCCACCTCGACGTCGCTAATGTCAGAGGCGCCTATGGCGGCCCGAGCGCTCTGCCAGAGAAAACAGGGTCCTGAGCTCAGTTTTCACTGCTAGAAGGTTGCAGGAGGCCGTCACAGCCGAAAACAGGTCAGGAGCCTGTTTTTTTTCTGGCAGAGGCACCATGGGCCGGTCCTTCACTGTTTCCAGGGTAGCCCCGTGGCCCAGATTTAAGCACCCCGTGGGCCGGATCCAGCCCCAGGGCCTTGAGTTTGACACCCCAGCTTTAGATGTACAAGTTTTTGTAGCAGTATTTCCTCCTACCTTACAAAGTCAAGCATTTGGGTTGGGTGTATAAATAGGATTTTAAGCTTTTACCCACCTCCCCTTGCAAATCCACTGGCCGTGGCAAACCAGTCATCTGAGGGCCTTTTACATGCACTGAATGTCAGCTGACCTTTCTATTCTGTAGCAATATGCTTCAATTTCTTAGTTTAATCAGTTTAATTTTTTTAAAAAAGGGAAATTATCCTTTTGGAAGCTGTTGGTAGCAAAAGGAAGACATCTCCAAGCATTTGTGAGTCCATACAAAAACAGCAACTACTATTCTTACAGCAGTCAAGACAATTAGAACAAGAATCACAGCTTTTCAACCTGAGCTCCTAATTAAACACGAATAGACAAAACTATCCTGCTGTTAATCTTTGACATTGGGCATACTGTATGCTAATAAAACACAGATCTGAGAAGTCACAATAAGAAATTCCATTAGTTGTCTTATTCTACCTAATATTAAGGTGGCTGCTTGTGGAATTCTGGGAGTTGAAGTCCACAGGTCTTAAAGTTGCCAAGTTTCGACACCCCTGCAAAAAAGAAACTGGTCTTTATCATAAATTAAACACACTCAGGGGTTTGGATAGTTTGGACATTTTGGGTGGGTTTTTTGGTCTATAGAAAAACTACTGTATTTTTCAGAGTGTAAGGCGCACCTTTTCCCCCCTAAAAGGGGGTGAAAATTTAGGTGCGTCTTATACACCAAATGTAGCCGCCCCCACTCTTTCGCCTCTGCCTCACAGCAGTTACCTCCTTGCTAGCAAACAGCAAGAAAAAATAGCTCCTTTCAGCTTCAGCACATCTTATTTAGCACAAGTTGATTGGATCGGTCTCCCGACTCTCAGCTGATTTGCTCTCAGCTGTTTTGTGCAGACTCTGCTGCTTGCTGCAAAGAGGTAAATTGCTGGAGCAGATTTTTTTTTTCCTTGTGCTAATCAAGCTATGCTGAAAACAAAAATGAAAGTAAAGCAGGCTGTTTGCTGCAACGAGGCAAAATTGCTGGGAGGCAGAGGGAGATTTCTTTTTCTTTTTTTCCTCACCGAAAAAATTAGGTGTGTCTTATACTCCGGTGCGTCTTATACTCCGAAAAATACGGTCTATGCCAATGCAGAAAGCTCAGACTGCCCAAGGAGTTGCTGATACAGTTCTGCAAAGGAATTACTGAGTCTATAATTTGTACCTGTATTAACTGTCTGGTTTGGCACCGCAACCAAACAAGACAGATGTAGACTTCAATGGATAGTTAGGACTGCATAAGAAATAACTGCAACCAGCCTGCCTTCCACTGAATTCTCAAGGAAGAGAACCGTGAAAATATCCACAGACCCCTCACATCTTGGACATGAACTTTCTTCCCTCATGACAACACTACAGGGCACTGCATGCCAAAACAACCAGACACGAAGAGTTTTTCCTTCCATGCTATCACTCTGCTAAACAACTAATTCCTACAACACTGTCTCTGCCATAGGATGTCGAACTACCAAGTAGGGCTGTATTCCCTGTCATCTTTCCTATTAGCTATTTCCTTAGCTTTTTAGGACTATAACTTTGTTGTACCTCATGATTTATGTTGTTGGCTTATTTAGTATCCTATGACCATCACTGAGTTTGTCTCTTATGATTTATGACGATTACGATCATATTAAATTATGATTATGATCACTATTTATCACTTGTTGCTTGTATGTACACTGTGAGCTTATGTACTGGAGACAATTCCTTGTGTGCCAAAATAACACTTGGCCGATACACAATTCTGTTCTATTCTATTTCATTTTAGTCCTATCCATCATGTAACCTCTAGTTCACCAAGAGATAGGAATGCAGCTCTTCACATAAACATCATTTCCTGCCCTGTGATTTTTTTTTAAAATTAGAGTTAATAACAGGGGTTTCTAAACTTTTTGACATCACACCGTTTTGGGTAATCTTAATTTACACATCTTCCCTAAAAAAAATTGCAAACATCGAAATGAACACAAACGAGCAATAAAAACAATACAATGAAAATATGGAAAAGGTGGATTGTAACAATGTACAATTAAAACTAGCCTTACCGAACATGATCCAAAGCTACACTAGGAAGGAAAAATCAATCAAGTTTATTTATTTATTTAGAGAATTTATCCGTCTGCCCACTCATTTTCAGTGAGTTTAGGTGGCTTACAAAAAAGGTTGTGTAGGAAGTCAGCACCTACCCCCTCCTAGAAAAATGAAATATTCTAGGAAATAATAAAAAGAAAGAATATTTCCCCTAAAAGAGAAATAGAAATCTTAAGACAGAAACTCAGCCCCAGCTCCCTCCCCCCAGCAGATACTTTGGCTATTTACAAGACAAAAGGCTGGGCCAACTTATCTACAACACAAAAGACCCTCATCCACAGGACATAATAGGATTAGCCCTCTACCCATCTCACCATATGGCACCTGAAAAAATGATATCACCCAGCAAGATTCAACCAAGATGGAAGTCTGACAACCTGACAAGCCACAGGAACAAGAAGCAAGTTCAAAATCCATCAGAGGGTATAAATCTCTCTCCCTCTCTCACCCATGTGCTCATTTTGCCCAGGACCTCAAACCATGTGGTCTTGTCCACCATTAAACCAACTTTCCAAACAGTTTCCATGTTTCCAGTGTCTTCCTCCCCACTTGGAACTGAACCCAGATGGACATTTCTTCCAACAGTTGTTAACACATTTATTTAACTATAAAACCCTACTATTTCCCAAAAGATTTTTTTGAAGGTTGGCTCTAAAATCCTATACAAAACGATTCTAGACTTTGAATGGAACCATAAATTATCCTTCTACAGATGTTACTCTTCTCCAAAGTTTTCCCAAAAGCTATTAAATTCACTGCTGTCTAGCCAGGACTGAGGTTGATCCAGGGAAAGGGTTTTGGAGAGTGTGGGGAAAACCAAAGATCGGTGCTTCAGATAGTACCTGTCTGAGAAAGTAACATTTATTTTTACTCAATGAGAGAAACCACTCCAGCTTTGCTTGATTGTACCGTTTTATACAAGGGACACTAGAATATGCTACTGGCCCTCTTCATGCTTTGGTTTGCAATACCACTCATCCACTGCCCCAAAGACAGGCTGGGGCAGGACAGCAAAACACTTTTCTGTGTTCTGTCCTGGTTCTGTCAACTCTTGTTTCTCTTTCGTGGCCAAGCATCATCCATAGCTGTTTTGAGAAACCTTAACTCTGCTGTAACATTCCTTCCCTAACACTCCTTTGTAAAAAAGCACCCTAAACACCTCGGTGTAAATGAAGCCAGTCTGTTTTACTGAAATTGCTGATGGTCCTGTGGGAAGCCCCCCACTCCCACTCGGTAGAGATTGAAATATTTTGGGGGATATTAAAAGAGGTAGAATATTGAATTTCCCTAAAGGCAAAATGGAGAAACATGCTCTTAGAGGCAGAAAGCAGAGCCAATTTCCTGCATAGTAAAATAACCCATTAAGAAAGACTGGGCCAGCCCATTCATAAACAAAGCACCTTCACCTCCGAATGATGTGATTCAAAATTGCATTCCCCCACCCAAATTCAAAGGACAGGACGTGACCTTTTAGGACATAATAGGATTAACCAACCCCCATTAGAATAGCAAAAAGATACCAGGCTCATTACATTGCACAACCCTTTGAAGCATTTCAAACACAAAACCCCAGAAACCTATAAAGATTCATCCACTCATTCAAGCCATTCGGTCAGCTGCCCCAGAACTACATGCTGTTGGTGGGTTGTGCTCATCAAAAAATAGAATCCTTCTTTCCAATAAGCCTCCATTTTATTTTCTCCTCTAAAGCCCAGCAAGGCTGACAAACTCAGGAAATAATCTAGTTTTCTGGAAAGACCTTTACTGCCGGTGAGCTAATGGAACAGACTCTTGAAAGCCTCTGGAACTATTTCCCCAGATCAACTGATATCTTGCATTAAGGCAGAGTTACTCCCATTCTCTTTTTTCAAGTTTCCTCCCTTCTCTGGAGCAATGAATCTCTTCTGTAATAGCCCACTTCCTTCCTGTTGTTGACTGCAAAAGTGTTGACTGATTGACTTGTATCCCACCTTTATTATTTTTACAAGCAAGCTAAGGCTGCCAACATATCCAACACATCTTCCTGCTCCTATTTTCCTCACTACAATAATCCTGTGAGGTGGATTGGGCTGAGAGAGAGTGACAGGCCCAAAGTCACTTAGCCAGCTTTCATTCTGCATGTCCCTGGATCTGTCAGATGTTCCATCATATCCATTAAGGCCAAACCAAAATATACAACTTAATCAGGGGTGTCAAACTCGAGGCTCGCAGGCCGAATCTAGGTGCTTAGATCTGGCCTGTGGGGCCACCCTGGAAACAGTGAGGGACCGGCCCGCGGTGCATCTGCCAGGGAAACAGGCTCCCAAGCTCTGTTTTCGCTGGCAGAAGGTTGCAGGAGGCCGTCGCAGCCAGAAATGGACCTTGGGAGCCCATTTTCCCCAGCAGAGGCACCACGGGCCATGTTGTGGCCCGCCAGCGGCCTGTGCAGATCGTGGCTGATCCCGACAAGGAGGCTGGTGTGGGGTCGCGCCAACAGTCTGCACAGCTAGCACTCGCGTCAGACAGCGAGGAGGCTGAAGAGGATGTGGTGCCAGAGGCAGAGACTCAGCCTGAGCCTTCAGAACCTCCAGAGGCTCCTTCAAGTTGAGAGAGCGAAGTGGAGGAGCCTCTCCTCAATGCTCGAGCACGCAGGGCTGCCAAAAGGCAGGAGTGGCTACTCAGGAGGAGCAGGTCTCCTCGAGAGTAAGGTTTGAGGATAATTGGCCACTCCTTTAGCCTATTTAAGTCGCACGCAGTTAGTAATTTCTTGCTGGAAACAACGTGTAATTATTTCAGAGCAGTTTGGAGAGTTAGTGTCTTATCATATCTTGTTTTCTGGGCTAGTTGGCAATCTTTGCCAGACTTTGTTTATTCTTGGTACGTTATAACTTTGATAAGGACCGTTGGTCTGTGTCATAATCCTTGGGAATCCAGAGCTGGGGCAGAACAGGCCGACACAGGCACCCCCGACATGAATGACATCAGCTTCCTATGGCCACACCCACCCCAGCCTCCTGAGGTCAAACACAACCCTGATGCAACCCTCAATGAAATTGAGTTTGACATCCTTGAACTAAATAATCAGAGAAAGAGAGCTAAGTACTGTGGAACCTTATTCCATGTTGACTCCAAAACCCACTGTTTGTACGCCACTCCTGTCCATGGCTTCAGGAAACATTCTCCTGAAGTGTATGGTTCCTTTTGCCTCGGCGTATTTAAACTGGCTACTCTGCCCTCCACTGCTTTTCGTGGAGTAAAGGAGCCACTTCATGTGCCACCTAAATGACTTTTTATGAGTAACACCAGTCTGGTTGAACAACCGATGACAGGTGAAGCCTTCCTATGCTTTGTTCTTTTTCCAAGAATGGTACTAAGTTGATGGTTTTGTGGACGATGTGGCTGCTTTCATGATGCTGACTGGCACTTTGCCTTGCACAACCCTAAAAACATACTTTACACTAGAGAATATGATGCACATGGCTACAGCTTAGTTAACAGACCAAACAAATAATATAAGGAAAGCAGAATTCCTAAGTGATGCTTTCAGAGTGATGCTGATGCTTTTTTAAGTCAAGTAAGTTCATCTTCCATCACCAATTCACACAATCTTTTCATTACCGGGGCAATCACATAGCCACATATGTTGTGCAAGCAGTACTAATCAAAAATGTTTGTCATTTTCTTTATGAACATTATTATCAGTTGCTTTGTGTTTGATACTGAAAAGCAAAATTCATTATGCATAGAGACATTAATATAAATGGAGCTAAGATTTGCCAAGTTGAGTTCACTAATTTAAAAGCCATGTACCTAATTCTACCCTCCCATAAACTAGGCTTTTACAGGATTTATATTCCAATATTACAATTAGCATACTGCATGTCAGGATGACAAAAGTCGAGGGAAGGCCTTTACACTGTTTCATGCTAAGCCATAATCTATTTACTGAAAAAAACTCCAAACCAGTTACATTCATATAAACATAAATAACTCCAAACCAGTTAGAGTCATATAAACCCTCACAGATTTGTATAGTAGTATGGCTTCATGCAATATATAAATTCACATTCTCATAAGTTTAGGTTTGCATAAATATATTCAGTCATATTGTAGGAATCTCTTTTAGAAAGGTGTTTATTATTGACCAAAACCAAACCATAAAGGAAAACCATAAATGATTTAAAAAACAATGGAGTGCCTCTCTTTGCTCTAAAATAAAAAAGTTGACAAAGCATCACATATATAGTATGTGATTTCCCCTTTTATACATACAGATTAGTTTGACGGAATTAAACTCTCACTATATTCCTATTTTTTCACTATTTCAATAACGGATCTCCATATTTAATTTATTTTGAACATCAACACATAATAATTTATCTATAAAGTCAGCCTCTTTTCTATAATTTTGTTTTAAATCCCGCTCTGTAGTCCTTGATTTACAACCACAATTGAGCCCAAAATTTCTGTTGCTACACAAGACAATTAAGTGCATTTTGACTCATTTTATGACCTTTCTTGCACAGTTTTTAAGTGAATTACTGCAGTTAAATTAGTTACCATACATGGTTTTTAAGTGAATCTTAAATGAAACCCTATCATAAGGTTGCAAAAGATGATCACATGACCCTGGGAGACTGCAACCGTCATAAATGTGAGTCAGTTGCTAAGCATCCAAATTCTGATTACTTAACCATGGGGATGCTGCAATGGTTGTTAAGTATGAAAAATGATCATAAATCACTTTTTTCAATGGCCTCGCAACTTTCAACCATCACTAAATGAACTGTTGTAAATCAAGGACTACCAGCGGTAGTACTGGAACTGTTTTTATCCTTTTATCCTTATTTATTTCCTCATAGCTCTTTTCTTCCAAGATTGCCCTTGTCCATACTATTTATATAAAATATTTAGACAACATCCTTGCTCCAACAGTGACAGAGTCTTAGCATTCTATTAGAATGATCAGTCTACCTGCCCTAGAGTGAATAGAATAAAGATATTGGGTAAAGCCACATCAAGGCTACTAGATAGTCAGTATTTCTTAGGTTTTGGAAGTAGTGTTTTATGGACATTTAAACCAATTTATCTGTAAAATACAAAAAAAAAAGAGAGATTGGACGTTGGTCTTACCTGATACGTCCGTTCGGTTTCTTCATGGAGGATTTCTAATTCTTGTACTTTCTTCCATTCTTAAAAGATTAGGGTTAGGGTTAAACAGACTACTGGGCCCTTTTTTAAAAAAAGTTCTTTGCCTTTTGCTATTTTCTTCTTGTATCCCTATACTTTACTACACAGGTAGGAGCTTCTGCGGATACGTTTTTCTAGGAAAAGCTAAACTGGAAAGAGTATTTCCTATTTCAGAGCTGAAGAAGCTTCTTGGATGAGAAGAGAAACGTCTTTAAAGTAAAATCAGAAAGTCCAATTGCCTCTTGAAAAAGAACCTTTGGGATAACCGTGATCTGGATGGCTAAGAATCTCCATAGACAATATTTCCTATACGATTTCTCGGTACAAGCACAGAACCTGTTTTCAGGCCCAAGCCTCTCAGGAGGGCAATTTAAATGCACTGAAAGGGATTTCCTGAGATCAGAGGTGAGTTGTGCTAAATGTAAGAAGCTTCTGTGTACTGCACTTAAAAATAATCCCCCTCGGATATTTTGTAATCAGACCGGAGAACTTTCTCCCCTTCAATATATTAATACTGTCCTAACAAATCTAACCAAAGATTCTGTGTATATGTTATATTAGTAAAATTTTATTTATGAAAGCTAAATGTCTTTTAAGTTTAACTAATTATTATTGCGCCCTGTGTCAGAGATATAGATGTAAACTGTAACATGTTTTTATCATCTGGAAAAATCAGCCCACTGAGTTTATGCCTGCATACAAACACATAGCATCTTCTCCATTATTTGGGCTGAGAAAAATCCTAAATCCCCCAAATTTACGGAATTCTATGTAATCAAGTAAATCTTCCCCATGACAAACATCTTGATTTTTAAAACCAGTTTCTTATATGCCGTCAGACTCTGCAACCGAGAAGTTTACTGTTATTTTTCTAATACCTGGAACTTTGTTGAATTTTGCCCATTAGATTCAGCATTTTCATATCAAAAGCAGCACTTTTAGAAAACGTAAACCATGTATGTCAACAGCAGGATCAATAAGCCATCACAATATTTCCTTTGAAATCTCTTTGAAAGAAACATTTTGTCATCATTCTGAAAATATTTCTGTCCCCTTGAACCTCTTTCCGTGGTTCGACTTCACAGTTCTTCATTTCATGGCTCTGACTATGTATTCGAATTTACTGCCACAAGATATACAGAAACAGGTACCTCACTTCGAAGAACGTAGTGGGCATGACTCACTGGGATTCCTTCTAAGATACTATGGACAAATTCCAAAAATCTGTATTCCAGGCTCTGTATATTAATTTATTATAGGCTTCTTCCAAGGACTTCTTGTTGAGGACATTAGGATTGTAATTGAGCTAGATATTATCTTGGCAACTGTATATTCCTAAATCAGCATTTGCCAGGCTAACATATGCCAGGAGCAGAACAAGAAATTTAAAAAGAAAATCGGCAGGCAAGAAGATTCCTGGTCATTCCACTATTTCTCTTTTAGAAAAATCGAATACCTAGTTTTAGCCAGTGGCATAAGACAGAAAACACAGCGGTGGGGAAGTCACAGCATTGAACCATAAAATATCTCCTCCCACGCGCTGAGTTTCTCCGATGAGACTTTCCCTCCTGCCACATTAGTTCCACTGTGATGGAATTAATAAGCCAGGGAATAGCCCAAGGACATGTGGCTTTTACACCTCAGCAGAGATTTGAACTCAAATCTTCCCGATTTACCATTCTCTAAACCAAATCATTCACGGGGAAAATCTATCGATGTGGTTGCTAAGAGCCGAACAACAACTTGAAGGCAGATAATCCATCAAACCAAATCATTCTCCGAAAACCTAGAAGCTGCACTAGAGTTACTCTGCAATATAGCACTTGGGATCTGTTGCTCTATGTTGGAAAAAGTCTCACAACTGCACGCCTTGATCACTTTCCTTACATACTTCCTCTAGACTTTTTTTTTTTAAATCTTCATTCTGTTATGGGATACTCATGTAGGGAGTCTGCAGGACTTTCCTATGCCGCAACTTTCTTAAAGATGAAGAACGAACATTTTCTAGCATCTTGGAAGTGCCTAACACAATCACCACAACCACCAGCCTCCAGACTTAGTCATAAACAATGGGTAAAAAGAACCCCTTGCTGGTTATTTGAAATAATAATAGAGGGAAGCTTGAAGCAGCTGATTGATAGAACCTACAGTATATCAGCAATTTAGAAGCCACACTGTATTATGCAGCATTCCAGATACGGTATCTATAAATTACTTGCATTATATCCAGCACAATGAAGGCTCCCTGAAAGTCCTTCAAATTAGTAATTAGTTTCTTCTGTAATAATCAGACAGCAGCACCTGACATGTGTCGCCTAAAAAAAGGAAAAGCCTACAAATACTAATTTATGACATTGCACTAATGTACAACAGCCAGATCTCTAAAAACCAAATTACACAGGAAGTGAGTGGTTAAAGAGAAAGCATTCTAATGACAAAGAATCTTTTGTTTTTTATACAAAAAAATACATAGCTCCCCAACTAGACTATTTTCTACAGGTAATTGAAATCATTTGTAAAATCTTATCTCCTTTATGTACTTTAGATTGTGTGTGAGAACTGAACCGTGAGTCAACTAATAAACCATAATATGGTATTCCATGTCTTATAAACGTAACTGATCATATTAAAAAAGTCATTTTAAAATGAGACCACTTTACAGCACCTGCAGTGGAACACAGCATAAATAAAAGACTAACAATTTCCTTGCCATAAACCAGACAAATGACACAGTTTTAAATTCCCAGTGTCCTACCTCCTGTGCATATATTATTTCCCACCTGATGCCCTACAGATGTGTTAGGACAAACTATTAAAATGTCTATGTAGCAAGCCATTTGTTGAATGAAAAAAATAAATAAAGAATACTTCCAATGCATCTGCAGATCATCTGATTAGGAAGCATCTACCTAACCTAACCAAGAGAACGATAATTTTTCCAAATTGAGAATTTGCATTTATGTTTAACATTCCTTTTGCAATTCCTCCCTTATTGCTGACAAAAGCTAAAAAAATACATTCGAAAACATTCATATCAGAATTATATTCAAAATAAAACAAAGCATCCCACAAATTTGCTCTATCCTCTGATAAATTAGTGCTAAACAGTGCTAAATTAGAGCTTTTTGCAATCTGCCCACTGTTGCAATTCATTTTTTTAACACTAAGCCTTTCTAAAACTGATCAGTAGGGATTCGGATGAAAATTCCCAGAATTCTCAATAAACACCATCACTGAGAATCTGGGAACTGTTGATACAACTCCTTTGGTGGTTACCAGCTATGGGGGTCTATGACTTCATATATGCTACATTAGCCTGAAGCCACATTAGAGCCTGAAGCTCTACTGTCTTTTATACAACCAACAAACATTCCAAAACCTATTAACTAATTCATTATCAGGCTTAAATCTCACTCTTTTGCAACAAGGAGACACACATAGGACTGACTTTATTTTACCAGTAAATCCTCTGAAGTAGGTTAAGGCTTAGACTTATTGATTGGCATCATTCCCTATCTCATCAGTTAAAGTGTCCTCCTACAGTTGTCCCAGATTTTCAGACATCTATGTCTAGGAAGCCTGCAAAGGCACATTTAAATTCAATCTGGGTATACAGGAGTGAGCATCCTAGGCTAATGTAGCAGATTTTAGAATAAAAATGATGGCTGCTATGAACTGAGATCCAATTGCTTCATCATCTAAACGAGGCAGGTGTTAATAGGGAAAGAATTATATTATTGGTTATTCCATTAAGGCTACCGTTTGGGTCACATGATGTGCTGCCAGGACTCTCTTTTGACCAGACTTTATTTTAGTTATTAATTTTTTTTTTTCCTGGAAGGTTTCCTAGTTTCTATAGATGCTCATGTTACTTTGGGATTATATTCTACAATTTGGAAATTAAAAAGATGAAGGAGGGCAATTTTAGCAAAAATTATTAAAAATGATACAAGATTAGGAAGACATTCACACTCTATTAATGAGCCGCGGTGGCGCATTGGTTAGAGTGCAGTACTGCAGGCTACTTTTGCTGATCACTGGCTGCCAGCCGTTTGGCAGATCGAATCTCACCAGGCTCAAGGTTGACTCCGCCTTCCATCCTTCCGAGGTGGGTAAAATGAGGAGCCAGATTGTTGGGGGCAAGAGGCTGACTCTGTAAACTGCTTAGAGAGGGCTGTAAAGCGCTGTGAAGCGGCATATAAGTCTAAGGGCTATTGCTAAGTATTAATTATGCAACAGTTTGATGGACGTTATATCATTAGACGTCTTGAAGAGCTATATAGAAAAATGTTGCATAAAGTGATTTAAATAATAATTTAATTTTGTGTACTTGCACATAGGCATGTATACCTAATAAAATTGACTGTTTTTTAATGAATGCTTATTCCTTCGTTTTTCTCTTTGTATATAAAACAAAAAATAAACCACAGTTGAACAAAGAAATACAGTAGCTTTGTTCATTTCCATTGCAGCTGGGTGTATTCATCTGATTAGTGCTTTCTGCATTCATATTAAAATTATATTCAACTTTACAAATGAGTCTGATCCATTTCTGAATGTTTTCTGCCCCATACGGATAACATCGAAATACTGTCTTCTATCTAATATTTGGAATGCCAGATACTTTAGTGCCAAATTTGTAAGAATTATATGAACGATATTGAAGCAATACTGTTTAAGCGTTACTTGCCAAGAATCCCCTTAAAGATGCTCTTTAAGGTAATTCATTGTTTTAAAAAATGATGCCAACAAAACAAATTACTGCTTCTTCTCAGTAAGTAAATGCAATGGTTGGCATGAATGATGGATTCTAGGAATACTGATGGATATAAAGGAGCAGCTTCAATAAAGATTATGAACAAGACAATTAAAAGTTGTAATGTTTGCAGACATATCAGTGTAGCAGACATATTGAACAAATACATTTAAAAATATTTAATAGCATAGATTACCTGGATAAACAATCTATGAATTACCTATATGCATTGAAAATAATATATGTAACAATTTAGGAATTGTGTTTTCTTCATTTTTCTTTTGAAGAATCTGGAGCAATGAATAAGGTATCTTTCCCACATTCACCTTGTGAATGTTCAAAAGTTGATTTGTTGGCAAGTTGGGGACTGCCCAAAATCACCCAATGAATGCTTTTTTGAGGATAGTGCTTCCTGGTCAATGTATCACTCCACTATAGTGGATATACTGAAGCTCAAATCTTTGCATGTTAACTCTTCCAAAAACAATAAACACTCCAGCACAGTATTATCCATTGTAATGTTATACACACACAAGGGTCTCCAAAACTTCATTATATTACTAAGCTATAACTTGTTTAACAATGGTTAATTGAATAAACTACAACTGGCTGAGTACATAAATGCATTTAATTGAACCAAACATACTTTATAAACTATACCAAGAGGCCTCCCAAATTATTTAGTCAGCTTTTTAATTATGTTTTAGCTATCTCTCTCTCTTCACAATTAAAACAAATAAAAAGCAAGTTCAAAGCAGGTATTTCTCCCACATCTACCCTGAGCATTGATAACATTAAGAAAATTATTAACCTTTAATAACTATTACTCAGACACCACAAGCACAATTCTCCAAATAAGCACACATTGATGAAGAGAAATCCAAAAGAGAAACAAAATGTTTTAATTGAATGTAATCAAACTAAATCATATTGTTTACCATTGGCTCAGAACATATTGCAATCCAATTATTATTTATAAATTATGATTTGACTTAGCACAATATGTAAATACAGCCGGTGGAGCCCACTTAACAGAGCATGGTAAAAGCAAACTACAGTGGATCAGAATATGAGAACAGCTCTTACAAGATAATTTGGCACATGTCTACCTTAAACACCTGTAGCAGAATAAAATGAAATAACCGATTGGTCATAATATATATGGATCCATCCAAGCATTTAGCTAGGTGCTGATTATTTAAAGAAAATATTACGTTGAGGTAATCTACAATTTAATTCACAGTCCAAAATTGGAAGAAACTCAATAATTCAAGTCCCAATTAAGGATCTAAGAATTATTTCAGGTAGCATCTAAGAATATAGACAATTTCAAGAAGACTGGGATTCTTTTGTAAAATTACAGTGTTCAGGCCTGATAAATTCAATATTTCCAGATACTGAGGAAGTCCTTTAGGTCAGGGGTGTCAAACTCGATTTCATTGAGTGATACATCAGGGTTGTGTTTGACCTTGGGGGGACGGGTGGGGGGGGCATGGCCAGCTCAACGTCACTCATGTCGGGAGCACCTGTGGTGGCCAAGTGCTAAGGCAGGACTTCCCTCAGACCATCCCTGCCTCTCGTTATAATCTCTCTCTCTCTTTCTTTCTTTCCTTCCTTCCTTTTTTGTTCCTTCCTTCCTTTTTCGTTCCTTCCTTGCTCTCTTTCCACTTTTCTTTGTCTTTCCTCTTTCTCTTTCTCTTTTCCTGTCCTTCTTGGATACTCAAATGCAAAAGGGAAAACATTTCTCCTTTTTTGTTTTGTTTTTAGTTTGTTTTGCTAGCCTTCTGCCAGTAAAAACAGAGCCCCAGGGGTGGGTGGGGGAGGAGCGTGTGGCCCCCCTGAGCTCCATTTTCGCTGGCAGAGGGCTGCAAGGCCATCACAGCTGAAAACAGGGCCTGGGACGGCCCCATGTGGCCCTCCTGAGCTCCATTTTCACTGGCAAAGGCACTGCAGGCCAATCCTTCGCTGTTTCCAGGGCAGCCCTGGATCTAAGCACCCCGCAAACCACATCTGCCCCCCAAACCTTGAGTTTGACACCCCTGCTTTAGGTATTGCACTTGACTGGTTTTTAATAAGTGTTCAACTTCAATCTGTAAATCCCAATATTTTGTCCCCCCCCCCCAATTGTTTTGCCTGAATTCTATCATCACCTAGAAGAGCAACATCAATGAACCAGACTTTCTCCTTTTCATTGTTATATCAGGCATGTAATGAACAAGATGCCTGTTTGGATCTTAAAGTCTCATAAGGTCTTCGTTATCTGTTGACAACTATGTGAAGTCATAGCCTTCAGTTCTTTAACTGGTGTGCTCTTCATACACATAAAGTTCTTCTCCCAAGCCTAGGATATTGCGAAGTATTGACCTAGTATAGGTCAATGTGGCCCTTTGCAACTGACAGATGGACATTTTGTTAATCTGCAGATTTCCTAAGTGCCATTCAAGATATTTGATGGAATAAACCAATAATAATGCCTGCAATTACTGCAAGTTCAAATCTCACCAGGCTCAAGGTTGACTCAGCCTTCCATCCTTTCTAAGGTAGGTAAAATGAGGACCCAGATTGTGGGGACAATAAGCTGACTTTGTATAAATATAAATATATAAAAGTATGGAGGCTATTGTTTAACGCATTGTAAGCCGCCCTGAGTCTCCTGAGACGGGCAGTATATAAATCAAATTTTTAAAAATATTATTATTATTATTATTATTATTATTATTATTATTATTATTATTATTATTATTATTATTATTATTATTCAGTTCATTCACCAGTAACAATCATGATATACTGTAGCAAATAAGGTAAATCATCACTGCAAAAGCTTCTCCTTAAGCTAATATGTTCTCAGCATGTAACAGAGTTGGAAGGGACCTTGGGAGATCTTCTAGTCCAACCCCCTGCTCATGCAGGAAACCATATACCATTTCAGACAAATGGCGTAGTTGGAAGGGACCTTGGGAGATCTTCTAGTCCAACCCCCTGCTCATGCAGGAAACCATATACCATTTCAGACAAATGGCGTCCCGGTCTCTTTTTAAAAAGCCTCCAGTGATGGAGCACCCATAGCTTCTGAAAGCAAGCCATTTCAATGGCTTATTATTCTCACTGTCAAGAAATTCCTCCTTAGTTCTAGGTTGCTTCTCTCCTTGATTAGTTTCCAACCATTGCTTCTTCTCAAATAAATACATATAATAAATAAATAAATAAATAAATAAATAAATAAATAAATAAATAAATAAATAAATAACTTTTCCATATTCTTATTATTGCCACTATCTCTAGGTTTTTTGTTTTTTTAAAAAATGGTACGTGTCCCTTCAGGTCCATAATATGAATGGGGAGGGGTGTTTTCCCCTCAATCATTAAATACATAAACCCAAGACAACTAAATCAGGAATCAGACAATCTGCCAAGACTTAGTTGCAGAATAACTTTATGCCATAGTAAAGTCTTTTAGGATTGAGGGGTCTGATGACACCATTCTCCAATATTAATCACCTGGTTAATTTCAATTCAGGAAGGGAGGAAAGATGCCAGATAGCCCACAAACACAATAACTCACACCTCATTTTCCCATCAGTGGGTGTATGTTTCTCCCTTTCAAAATTCATGCTTGACTTAGTGCTGCCCCACCTTCCTATCTCCCTTCTTTTTAAAAAGTGGTCAAATTCACCAGGTATCAATCGATGATTAACTGACTTCCTAAAGGTAACCTTTGCATACAATCTCTGAACAGCTCCAAGGGACCAACCACAAGAGAAGGGAAGGACAAGATCACCTGTCAATGATCTGCCGTTCCAAGCTATTTTCTGTCATCCAAGAATTTCTACAGGTAGTCCTCGACTTACAACTGTTCCTTTAGTGACCATTCCAAGTTACAGCAGCAGTGAAAAAAGTGACTTACAACCATGCTCCGTGATCAAAATCCAGCCGCTTGGCAACTGACTCATATCTATGACAGCTGCTGTGTCCCTTTGGCAACCTCCTGACAAGCCAAGTCACCAGGGAAGCCAGATTCACTTCACAACTGTGTTAGGAACAGCTGCAGCAATTCCCTCAACCACCACAGCAAGAAAAGTCATAAATGAGGCACAACTACTCTAGAGAAGAGAAGAGAAGAGAAGAGAAGAAGGAAGAGGAGAAGAGAATAAGGAAAAGAAGAGAATAAGGAATAGAAAGAATAGAAGGAATCGAATAAGGAATCGAATAAGAAAGAGAATAAGGAAGAGAATAAGGAAAAGAATAAGGACAAGAAGAGAAGAGAAGAAGGAATAGAATGAATAGAATAAGGAACAGAAGAGAAGAGAAAATTCTTTATTGGCTAAGTGTGATTAGACACACAAGGAATTTGTCTCCGGTGCACAACATTAGCAACAGAAATGTTCAATTGCAGTCATAAATCGAGGACTCCCTGAACTTGAATTACAGACCCTTTTTCAAGGAAGCCTCCCACCCCCACCAGCCCCCTGCCTAAAGCCCCTGGAAAAGGGCTTCCACCAAGTGGGCAGGCCTCGGAAATCCCACCTCCACCCCCACCCCTACCCCCCCCTTAGCAAAGCACCAGAATCTCAGCCTGGCTATAAGAACCCTTTTAATCCGCTCCAGGGACACTTCGCAGGCCTGGTCTCATCCTTCACATCCTCCCTTCTTGGTGGGGGGAGGGGGTGGGGAGAGAGGAAGGAAGAGGCTGCTTCCTTCCCTCCAAGAAAAGCATCCTCCACCCCACCTCGCCCTCCCTAAAATCACCGACCACTCTTCTCCCCTTCCCCTCCCTCACCACCTTCTGGGGGGGGGGGTGGTGTTTTGGTTGGTTGAGTGGGCTGATTTTCCACCCACCCAGCAAGCATCCTTTCCTCCGACTACGAAGGCGGGGGGGGGGGGGGTTTGAAAAAAAAGCCAGAAATAGCTTTCCCACTCCCCTCACCCCCAGCTGCAGGCTTTCGCAGCTTCTGCAAATTCTCCCCCCCCCCGCCCCACTCTGCAGGGAAGAGGATCCCGCCTGCCTGCCTGCTCCAAAGCGAGAGCCTCGTGGCCGGATTCCAGAGCCCATCATCCCCAACCAGGGATGGTGGGGGGGAGAGGAGGAGAAGTAAGCTGTGCCCGTTCACCTCTTCCTCCACACCTCTCCCCACTTTCTCCTCTCCACTCTCCTCTCCACCTCTCCTCCCATCTCTCTCCTCTCCCTCTCCCACCCACCCCTCTCCACTCTCCCCATCCCCTCCTCTCTCTCTCTCCATTGTCCCCCCCCCCTCTCCCCCTCCAACCCCCTCTCCTCTTCCTCACTCCCCCACTCTCCACTCTCCTCTCCACTCTCCTCCTCCCTCTCTCCACTCTCCCAACCCCTTCTCCTCTCCCTCTCCCCTTCCTTCCACTCCCTCCCCACCCAACACCTCCCCCAACCCCTCCTCTCCCTCTCTCCATTGTCCTCCCCCCTCTCCTCCCCCACACAATCTCCAACCTCCTCTCCTCTTCCCCTCTCCTCCCCCCTCTCCCCTCTCCTCTTCTCCTCTCCTCCCCCCTCTCCTCTCCCCTCTTTCACTCTCCTCACCCCCTCTCCTCCCCCCTCCTCCCTCTCCTCCCCCTCCTCTCCCTCTCCCCATTCCCACCCTCACTCCCCCACTTCCACTCTCCTCCCCTCTCTCACTCACCCCTCCCTCTCCCTCCCTCTCCCCCTCCCCTCCTCCTCCCCCTCCTCTCCCCCTCCACTCCACTCTCCCACCCCCTCCTCTCCCTCTCCCCCATTCCACCCCCTCTCCTTCTCCACCCCCCCCTCTCCTCCCCCACTACCTCCTCCCAACCACTCTCCTCTTCCTCTCTCCTCCCCACTCCACTCCACTTCTCCTCCCTCTCTCCACTCTCCCCACCCCCTCTCCTCTCCCTCTCCCCTTTCCTCCTTTCTCCTCCCCTCCTCTCCCTCTCCATTGTCCTCCCCCCTCTCCTCTTCCCCTCTCCTCCCCCTCTCCCCCTCTCCTCTCCCCTCTTTTCACTCTCCCCACTCCCTCTCCTCCCCCTCCTCTCCCTCTCCCCATTGTCCTCACCCCCTCTCCTCTTCCCCTCTCCTCCCCACTTTCCACTCTCCTCCCCTTCTCTTTACTCTCCCCACCCTCTCCTCTCCCTCTCCCTCTCCTCTCCCCTCTTTTCACTCTCCCCACTCCCTCTCCTCCCCCTCCTCTCCCTCTCCCCATTGTCCTCCCCCCTCTATTCTCCAACCCACTCTCCTCTTCCTCTCTCCTCCCCACTCTCCACTCCACTTCTCCTCCCTCTCTCCACTCTCCCCACCCCCTCTCCTCTCCCTCTCCCCATTGTCCTCACCCCCTCTCCTCTTCCCCTCTCCTCCCCACTTTCCACTCTCCTCCCCTTCTCTTTACTCTCCCCACCCTCTCCTCTCCCTCTCCCTCCTCTCCCCCTCCTTTCTCCTCCCCCTCCTCTCCCTCTCCCCATTGTCCTCCCCCCTCTATTCTCCAACCCCCTCTCTCTTCCCCTCTCTCCTCTCCCCCTCCCTCCTTTCTCCTCCCCCTCCTCTCCCTCTCCCCATTGTCCTCCCCCCTCTATTCTCCAACCCACTCTCCTCTTCCTCTCTCCTCCCCACTCTCCACTCCACTTCTCCTCCCTCTCTCCACTCTCCCCACCCCCCCTCCTCTCCCTCTCCCCATTGTCCTCACCCCCTCTCCTCTTCCCCTCTCCTCCCCACTTTCCACTCTCCTCCCCTTCTCTTTACTCTCCCCACCCTCTCTCCTCTCCCTCTCCCTCTTCTCCCCCCTCCCTCTCCTTTCTCCTCCCCCTCCTCTCCCTCTCCCCATTGTCCTCCCCCCTTATTCTCCAACCCCCTCTCTCTTCCCCTCTCTCCTCTCCCCCTCCCTCCTTTCTCCTCCCCCTCCTCTCCCTCTCTCCAATCTCCCCACCCCCCCTCTCCTCCCCCCTCTCTCCCCCCCTCCCCCGGCCCAAGGAGACGCTTCAGCCGCCGGGGGAGGGCCAGGCGGTTCCCAATCGCTGCCTGGGGAGGCCCTGGCGCCTCAAAACGGGGCCCGGCGGGCCGCTTCCTTCTCCTCACCTTTGACGATGCGCTCCGTCGTGGACAGTTTGGTGCTCTGGCCGCGGCCGGACATGATCCGGCTGTCCCGGCGGAGGCTCCCGGGGACGTTCCTGCCTCCCCCTCGGGAGGGGCCGGGACTCCAACGGCGGCAGAAGCCGAGCAGGCCCCGGCGGCGGGGATGGTGACGGGCCGCGACGGAGGCGCAACCACCGGGGAAATCCTCTCACGCAGCCCGGGCGGCGACGGCGGCTCTCTCCACCCGAGCGGGGCCCCCCTCCCGCGCCTGGCCGCTACTGCGCATGCGCCGGCGTCGTTCCCCGCTTCCCCCCCCCTCCTTCTCCTCTCCACCCCCTTTCTACGGCACACAAGGCGCAAGCTGTCAAGGCCGCCGTCTCTGGGCTCCCACGGCGCAGGCGCAATGGCTGCCTTTTACACGGCTGACACGGTCTCCGCCCACCCCCTACCCCCCGCCTTCGGCTTGGCGCAGGCGCCCGGCGGGGCTTGTCTTTTTAAGCCCGCCTTACGAGGCCGGCCCGCGCTTTCCGATTGGGCCCTCTCCCCCGCCCCTCCCGTCACGCCTGCGCGCGGGCGCCGTGGAAAAGCCGAGCCCCAAGGCGTCGGCCCGCCCCTCGCCTTCCCTTCCCCTTCGGTCACGTGCTCCATCTGCGGGCAATGGGGGTTCCCCGTCTCCTCTTCCCCCGCCGCCATTTTGATGGGGGGGGGGGAGGAGAATGGTGGATGGACGGTTGCTAGGAGACGGGCAGGTTGTGCCAGATCCGGGCCGGCGGGAAGAAAGAAGGCCTTGCTTGCAATTGTAAGGGTAGTGGGGGCCCTGCGTGCTTCGGGGTCCGACCGTGGGCCCAGCTGGCATCGGCTTAAGACAACTCCCCCTTGGGGGGGGGCTTTTGCGATAACGGCCATAATTAGCTGCCCCCCCCTCCCAAAAACAATCCGTCGCCATCTGTCCTTTGCTGGCTGCCAGGTAAATAATTCCTAGCAACCCCACGGAAGTGGCACCTTGCCCAAGCGGACTCCGGCTTAGCAGAAGCTTTCGCGCCTGCAGTCGATGCCAACCAAGGCTTTGAGCCCGCAGTTGCTGCCTCTCCACTCCCTTGGCCAGGCCGTTGTTTTCCCTTCCCAAAAAGGATCCACTGGAGCATCCGGATAGGATAGGATAGAACAGAACAGAACAGAACAGAACAATAGGATAGGGATAGAATAGAATATAGAATATAGAATAGAATAGAATAAAATAATAGAATAAAATAGAATAATAGGATAGGGATAGAATAAAATAAAATAGAATAATAGGATAGGGATAGGATAGGATAGGATGTTAGGGTAGGATAGAATAAAATAGAATAATAGGATTGGATAGGATAGGATAGAATAAAATAGAATAATAGGATAGGGTTAGAATAGAATAATAGGATAGGGATAGGATAGGATAGAATAGTATGGAATGGAATAGAATAGAATAGAATAGAATAGAATAGAATAGAACAATAGGATAGGGATAGGATAGAATAGGATAGGATAGGGATAGTATAGAATAGAATAGAATAGAATAATAGAATAGGGATAGGATAGAATAGAATAGAATAATAGGATAGGGATAGGATAGAATAGAATAGAATAAATAGGATAGGAATAGAATAGTAGGATAGGGATAGGATAGAATAGAATAGAATAATAGGGTAGAATAGAATAGAATGGAATAGAATAGTAGGATAGGGATAGGGATAGGATAGGATAGAATAGAATAGAATAAATAGGGTAGGGAGAGAAGAGAAGAGAATAGGAAGGATAGAATTCTTTATTGGCCAAGTGTGATTGGACACACAAGGAATTTGTCTTTGGTGCATATGCTCTTAGTGTACATAAAGAAAAGATTTGTTCATCAAGAATCATAAGGTACAACACTTATAGTCATAGGGTACAAATAAGCAATCAAATCATACTAGGAAACAATATAAATTGTAAGGTTACAAGCAACAAAATTACAGTCATACAGTCATAAGTGGGAGGAGATGGGTGATAGGAACGATGAGAACACATAGTAATGCAGACTTAGTAAATAGTTTGACTTTTGAGGGAATCATTTATTTAGCAGAGTGATGGCGTTTGGGAAAAAAACTATTCTCATATACTAAAAGACTAATATATACAGAATAGAATAGAATAGAATTTTTTATTGGCCAAGTGTGATTGGACACACAAGGAATTTGTCTTTGGTGCATACATTCTCAGTGTACATAAAAGAAAAAGATACATTTGTCAAGAATCATAAGATACAACACTTAATGATAGGGTACAATTAAGCAATCAAATCATACTAGGAAACTAAATTGTAAGGATACAAGTTACAGTCATGCAACAGTCATAAACGGGAGGAGATGGGTGACAGGAACAATGAGAAGACTAATAGTAATAGTAATGCAGCCTTAGTGAATAGTTTGACAGTGTTGAGGGAATTATTTGTTTAGCAGTGTGATGGCGTTCAGGAAAAAACCTTGTGTCTAATGTCTTGGCGTGCAATGCTCTAGTGATGGCTAACCTTTTTGCCGTTATGTTGCCAAAAGTGGCGGGAGGGTGGGGGGGGTCATGTGCGAGTGTGCCCATACCCATAATTCAAAATGCCCCCCCCCCACGCTCCCCCTACTTTTGGCACGTGATGGCATGGTAGGCCCATTTTTCGCCCTCCTCAGGGTTCCAGAGGCTTTTGTGGAGTCTGGGGATGGCGAAAACAGTCTTCCCCATGCCCCCCGGAAGCCCTCCAGAGGTCAGAAACAGCCCATTTGCTGACTTCCACTGGGACCCGAAGCCTCGGTTTTTGCCCTCCCCGGGCACCAGTGGCTTTCTAGGAGCCTGAGGAGGGCAAAAACGGGCCTTCCCCACCCCCACAAAGGCTAGAAATGGCCAATTTACCTACTTCCGGTGGGCCCAGAAGGCACGAAAATCAGAAGCACCCGTCGGAGCTTAACTAGGGCAATGCTCGTGTGCCCACCAATATGGCTTCGTGTGCCACCGGTACCGTAAGTTCGTCATCAAGTCTATAATATTTTGAGGATAGGAGTTGAAACAATTTATGTCCAGGATGCGAGGGGTCTGTAAATATTTTCACAGCCCTCTTTTTGACTTGTGCAGTATACAGGTCCTCAATGGAAAGCAGGTTGGTAGTAATTGTTTTCTCTGCAGTTCTAATGATCCTCTGAAGTCTGTGTCTGTCTTGTTGGGTTGCAGAGCCAAACCAGACAGTTATGGAGGTGCAGATGACAGACTCAGTAATTCCTCTGTAGACCTGGATCAGCAGATCCTTGGGCAGTTTGAGCTACCTGAATTGGCGCAGAAAGAAGGTTCTTTGTTGTGCTTTTTTGATGATGTTTTTGATGTTAGGTGTCCATTTTAGGTCTTGATACAGATTTATACACATTAACAACATATATGACACAGAGAAACAGCACAGTTTAGTCCGGGTGTGTAGATGTACTTGGCGAAAAAAACCAAACCTTGCAAGTTTACCAGATAGATGGCATAGGGAGCAAAGCTGTTAGAGAATCTGGTAGTCCTAATACTTCAAAACCTCCTCCCGTCTACTGTTATACTGTTTATTTAGCATCTTAGTATGATTTATGTTGATTGCTTCTTTAGTATCTGTGACTATCACTAAGTGTTTTATCTAATGTTTTATGATGAATGTATTTTTACAATGACTATGATAATGATCTACCATTATTGTATGTACACTGTGAGCTTATGCACCAGAGACAAATTCCTTGTGTATCTAATCACACTTGGCCAATAAAGATTTCTAATTCTAGCTTCTGATATTATTTCTGATGCAATCTCCTTAACCCTTCTAATTTCCTCCGTGCTTTCTGTGTAGAAAGTAAGGTTGCCCGTGGTTACAAGGATGAAAATGGAAGCGGCCCCTTACCATTTTCCTCCTCCTGTGGGTTGTCATTTTTATATTTTTATTTTTTTAACCTAGGACTGAACATCTTTGTAGACTTCGCTGTGCCAATCGCTTTGGAAGACTATTGGCTTGATAAATGTAAGAAAAGTTAAATGCAGAAACTACACACATCTGCTTCAAATCAGGTATTTTTTTTCCTTTGTCAAAGAAGGTGGGGTGATTCACATTTAAATGTAAGGAAAGCAATCTACTTTTATTTTACAAGAAGCGAAATGTTTGGGGGGAAACCTATAGTAGTCATGTTTAATGCATTGTATTAAGAACCTGTCAAGTTGATTGTCATGTCATCTGCTGTAGGAAGCAAGGTTTATTTTAAGACTACCCACACTTATATACCTATACACACACATATACATATCTAAATACCTATATACTTCCATATATATATGGAAGTGCTGCTTTAAAAGTCTCAAACCCAGAAAATATAGAGACCGGTTGCATATCATACTAAAACATAGCATAGGTGTACACTTGTGTATATTGTAAAAAGGCAGCCATTATTATTAACTAGTTTGTGGATTACTATATTGTATAAAACCAGCAAACCAGCAGCTTATTCCCATTAATCATATATAATCCATTGCTTAGGATACGAGTGAGTTATCCTTTTGCAGCTGGAGGCTGCACTTTTTAAGGGGGGGGGGTCAGAGTTCCAGGAGATGCAGGCGATGTTGCATTACATTAGGATCATAAGCAAAAATTTTCTGATCGATCTTTAGATTCAGAAAGTGGGGGTGATTACACAAAATAGCCTAATATATCATTGAAAAGAGAAGGAAGGAGTATTTAGATACATTCATTAACTTGAGTTATATATAAAAATATTAAGGGTGGAATTAAAAAATTAAAAAGGGCCTGGTGGCTCAGCAGACTAAAGCATTGTGATTAACACCAGCTGTCTGCAATTACTGTAAGTTTGAATCTCACCAGGCTCAAGGTTGACTCAGCCTTCCATCCTTTCTAAGGTAGGTAAATTGAGGACTCAGTTTGTGGGGGCAATAAGCTGACTTTGTATAAATATACAAAAGTATGAAGGCTATTGCTTAATGCATTGTAAGCCTCCCTGAGTCTCCGGAGAAGGGCGGCATATAAATCAAATTAAAAAACAAAAAAGCAGTGGGGAATTAGTTGAAAATTGCCAATTTGCAGTTGAATTGGCAATACAAACCTGAGACTTGTAAAACTGACACATCATTGTTTTGTTCACAGATTATTCTTACTTGTAACAAAGTAAACTCTTTCATTGTGCTCATCAGGGGAACGTGGTCAGAGACGGTAACCAAGTAGAGCGTAGAGAGGAAAAATCCAGCAAAATGTTTTTGATATATTTAAGTCATGCACTTTAACATGATGAATTGATTAATAATTCTCCTATACGTAAAATATATGAAGACATTCTGGTAAGTGCAAGCTTAACATCCTCATTTTACCAAGCAGCAACACTTAGCCAAACTTGGATCATATCAACAAGCTAAACAGGTATTATCTGGGTTAGTACTTGAATGTGAAAATACTTAGGAATCCTAGGACTGTGGTCTAGATAGGAAGTTGGGGGAAAATGGAAGAAAGCAGTGACAAATCACTTCAGTATTATTGCCCAACAACCAGGGCAAGTCTCTTTTATTGGAAGAGTGAAGCTTGACTCAAAAGTGACATTTTTAGTTTTTCCAGGGCTCATTGAACAGAAAAGGAGGATGCTCTTGTTAGAGTTTGCAGCAATCCAACCAGCACACAAGTAAATAATTCAGCATAATTCAACTTCTTTATATACAATAATATAAAGCATGATGCATGTATACAATACCCATGCAGCAGAAGCTAGAACCAGAACAACCAGATCAGAACTAGAAGCAAGCTTATATACACAGACTAAGCCATGCCCAGGCTCTGAGCTGTTTGACATGGCTCTTGGTCACCGAACAGTTCCCATTGGCTGACTTGTTATGCCTATTCCAGTTTATAAGTTCTTATATAGTGACAGCTCTTAATGTTGAAGTCACAACGTTTGTTTTGTTCAGATGAAAAGTGTCAGGAATCAAAAAGATCTTCAGGGTTTGGAAGTTTTAATTCCACTTTGGCAAAAATAAAATATGTTCAACCATATCATCCTTAAGGCAAAGCTCACAATACTTGAAAGTGGGAAACAGAAAGTAGAGGGTCTTTTTATATAAATAAAGAAGTAAGTAATTTAATTCTTTGTTAACAGCTAATTTTTTTTTAAAAAAAGTTTTGTCTAGCAGTTGGAAGGCAAAAGGAGCAAAAGGTTAAAAAAAAACCCCTGTATCAAGTTGCATAAAACAGGTCCAGTACTTTTCTACCGGATTTTTCTCCATCTTTCCTGATGAGGACTTCCTGAAAAGTTTTGCATGTTTTGTAAGCCTTCAGTCATATTACTTTTGTATAATTTTAAAGGACATGAAGTTCAGTGAGAGAAAATTCAAAAAGTCACCTAGAGCAAGTTGGCAATATTTTAATCAGTTTGACTCATTTATTTTTTACAGGGGTACAAATGGCAACTGATGTCTTTAAAAAAAAAAAATACACAAGTTTTAAATAATACACATGGCTGCCATCTTCTGTTTTAAAAGTAAAACTACATCTAAAGTTGAAAAGTCAATGTTGGGCTAAGAAATAGATAATTACCGCCCCCCCTCCCGCCCTCTCTTTATTGTTCAACCATTTACACCAGGGTTGCTTGTCCTTGGTCAGTGCCCGAGGTCAAAGGGCTAATGGTTCCAGGATGCTCTTATCCTCCTAGTTCCATGTTTGTGTAGTAAATTGGCCTTTCCAGTTCTCTTCCCACATTACCTGTCGCCTAACAATATTTTACAAAAAAAAAAAAAAAAAAGCAAGCAAACCTGGAGATGCAAAAAACTGAATCAATGACCTTGCATTACTGCATGCATAATTATATTATCTGTATGGCATCAAGCCACCGATTAAACAAGGCCACCATTTGAGATTCTGGTCCATGCATTCCACACCTAATAGAGGGCACTGGGTGGAGACTTGGAAGCCCGTCCTAGCATTTGCATGACACAACACCAACTTTAAAGCTACTTATTAAAATGCATTTCATCTGTGGGCTTTTGCTCTTTTTCCTGAATAATTGTATTTTTAATTACATGTCCAACCTTCGTAACACCTCGTAGACTAAAAGCAAATAAAAAAAATACAATTTCTTAACAGGTGCCAAGCATCCCTGCTTTGCTCTCTCAAAATAGATTATTACTGCAGCATGTTTTAGCTTTCTAATAAACCTTTTTTTAAAAAAGTTTTTTATTTTTTAAACAAACATTTAATACATCAGTCATTCCTTCCATGTGACATCTCGGGGTTGTCTCTAATCGTTCTTCTTTTTGTTATTTCTTCTGTGTTCATTCTCATCGAATCAATGACAATTCATCGCTAACAAAATATTCTAATTATAGCATTTTTATACATATCTATTAATTTACTTATTTATATCTCTTTTCTAACCAATAGTAGAATATTGGTTAGAGTATTCTGAATCTTAAAGTATTCTGAATCTTCTCTTTCTTTAATTATCAAAGTCAATCTGTTCGTTTCTGCACAATCTTTTTTTTATTAATAATAAACCTTTTTTAAAGGGGTCAAACTTGAAGGGCGTTACCTTCCAAGGTTCATGCTGGGAGTAAAAAAAAAATACAATTCGGTTGTCATTATAGAAGTTTATTTTTTTACAAACAAGAAGTCACGTGATATAATTTATATTCTTTGTTTTGAACAAGTTTTCTTACAACACCTGAGTTATTTAAATACTGAGGGGGAAAGCCCCGATTTTCTAAGAGTCGTACATTAAAATTCAAATCAATATTGGCTCACAATTGGTCAGTTTTGCTTTTCCCCTCTCACTGGATAAGCATTTCTGGCACAAACCAGAGAAATGGCACCTTCTTTGCGCATTCTTACAAATGTCCATGTTGCAGTTGCACACAATGTAGTTCCGGGCCTCCTCAGAGCCTTTAATAAATATGAAGTCTACAAGCTTTGTAGTGAATTCGGTACCTAACTGCACATCCAGTCCGCCAGGCACTGTTTCAGGTACCATTTTCAGATAACCGTTTCAACTGTCAAACTAAACTGATGCTCTTTTGTCTCTGAGTAAGCTTAGCTCCACACCAAAAGGAAACTCTCATAAAATATTTAAGTAATTGTATTAAATAGCTAGATCAGGGGTGTCAATCTCAAGGCCCGGGGGGGCCGGATCCAGCGAAGGACAGGCCCACACACAGCTCGGAAGAGCTGTGTGCAGCCTTCTCGAGCTCAGCTTTCGCTGGCAGAGGGTTGTAGGAGGCCATCGCAGCCAAAAATGGAGCTCAGGATGGGTGCTGGCAGAGGGTTGCAGGTGGCCATTGCAGATGAAACGGAGCTTGGAAACCTGTTTTTGCTGGCCGAGCGCTCGGGCCGCCACAGGCATCACCAACATGAGTGATGTCGAACTGGCCACGCCCACCCTGGCCACGCCCATCCCAGCCCCCCAATGTCAAGCACAACCCTGGTGCGGCCCTCCATGACACCCCTGAGCTAGATACTATTTGGAACAGGAATTTGTATACCTCTAGTGAAGGTAATGGAAAAGACAACAGGTTATCTCTCCTATTTAAATACAGAGTTTTATCTTCAAATAATTTTGACGTGTAGACATTGATCTGGCTATGTCAGAATTTAGAGCAGCTGCAGCAACGTTCCCCTTGGCCAAAGATTCGCTTTCTCCTTATAATTCTGGGAAGATTGATATATTCAAAGCAGCTAATTCCTACGCAGAAGTTAGGAAGTGATGCTGCAAGAACCACATCGTATTACATCAATCTACTTTCAAGTGAAAAGCAAAATCTCCCTCTACAAGACTAGAATATTCCATTTTTGGCCTTTTTAGGAGCAAAGAAGAATCATTTTGATATATTAGTAACATGCAGAGGACGAAACTAGCTAAAGTAACACCATTAGACAAGCGAAATGAGGGATCTCCAGCTCAGGCTAATTCGGTCCCGGTTAAGATGTTTTTCTACACGGACTGTTATTTATTTATTAAATTGATATAGCTGCTCATGTCACGAAACAGGTGGTCCTGGGAGATGGACAACAAAACTAAATACCTAAAACAATGATCACCGTTAAAAAAAATCTAACAACAAAGCGAAGAAAAGAAGTAGTAGGTGAAGGGATAATGATAATAATGGAGTCGTCTCACTAGCTGACCGGTCTCCTGGGCACCGGAGGCTTCCTGACAACCAGGTCTTTAGGGAACATTGGAAGCTCTGAAATATGGAGCCAACCTCATGGTCAGGATGGACAAAATGCCACAAAGTGTGTGCCACAGCAAAAAAGATTCACCCGGCTAGGTCAGGGGTATCCAATCTTGGCAACTTCTTAAGACTTGTGGACTTCAGCTCCAAGCCATTGGGCTGGCTGGGGAATTCTGAGAGTTGAAATCCCCAGGTCCTAGAGAAATCCCCAGGGCCAGAAGCTGACCCTGGCCTGGGGTCTTGCCAGATGTACTGTTCCCAAGACAACGGAAGCTGTAAATGCCCTCTCAGCTACATCTGGCGGGGCAGACCAATGTAATTGAGAAGTAGGTGGTCCCACGCCATATAGCAGTGATGGCTAACCTTTTTGCCATCGCGTGCCAAAAGTGGGAGCGTGGTGGGGTCACACATGCGTGCCCACATTCATAATTCTATGCGCCCCGCCCCCCTCGTGCTCCCCCCGCTTTTGGCACATGATGGCACAATAGGTCCGTTTTTTGCTTTCCCCAGGCTCCAGAGCCTTTCTAGGAGCCTGGGGAGGGCAAAAATGGCCTTCCCCACCCTCATATAGGGAAGCCAACAGCACCTGGAATTGGACAAACTGGGAATCTGCGCATCCTGTTCTCCAGAGGTGTAATATATGTCTTGCCAGAATATAGATAAGACGCTTTAGGAATGATAATATGGTAACAGGGAGAAAACATAAGGTATTTATTGGACAGAGTGGAGCATGTGCCTCTCAACAACGTGGACCAGTTCAAGGGAACAGTGATGATTTGATTAACAGATTAAACAGATTAACAGAGTTGGAAGGGGACCTTGTGGGTCATCTAGTCCAACCAGCCCAGCCCCCACCCAAACAGGAGACCCTGCAGTCTATTCCTACACCATTTCTGACAGATGATCGAGCAGCATATTCAGCCTCTCTATTCAAAATGGGTCATGCAGAGTAGTAAACGTGGCAGTTTCTGCTTATCCCAGCTGTATTAGGTCAAATGAAAAATTATCAATGCCACTGGGTCTTCTCTAAAGGTGACATAAGCGTTTTATAATATAGTTTAATAAAGAAACTCAAGGCCTCTTTAGGGGCATTTCACTTTTATGCATCTCACCTAAAGACCTCAAATTCCTAGGCCTGCTTAAAGATTGCTTTTTTTGTGTGTTTTTTTAACAGGACAGGCTAAACCGTAGATTTTATCAGGAGGTTACATTTGGGAAAAAAAAGGTGCACAGCCACTTGAACCCACTGCATTTTGAAACATCGGTTGCATTAAATTGGAGGCTAGATGCTCGCTATTATCATGATATTTCATAGGGGTTTTGCATGGCAAGCATCCCAGAGGGATTGAGTCCTCTTATCTGAGCAGGGGACTGAAATGGGGTCTATGACAATTCGCCCCGGCCAACTCTCTGGGGGGAAACTTGCCCCAGCCATCTCGCCACGAGACAACAAGCTGCAGGATTATTCACTGTGGGACAAGAGTTACGCTAATATCAAAGAAATGGTGGAACAGAATCATTAAAGAAAGGATGCAAAATCTTCTCATCGTTCCTATCGGCCATCTCCTCCCACTTATGACTGTATGACTGTTTTATTTATTTATTTATTTATTTCAATTTATATACCGCCCTTCTCCCCGGGAGGGGGACTCAGGGCGGTGAACAACCAAATTACTGTAACCTTGTTGATGGTATCCTTAAGATTTATGTTGACTGTTTCCCTAGGACAGGGGTCAGCAACCTGCAGTTCCGGAGCTGCATGTGGCTCTTTGGGCCCTCTGCTGTGGCTCCCTATCGGGTGATCCCACCACTGGCTGGCTCCGCCCCTCGTCCTCCCCTCCCAGTCACTCCTCGCCTGGCCTGAGAAGGTAAGGATGACGACAGGGGATGGAGAAGCAGCCGGGGCAGAGATACAGAGAGAAGGGGAGAGAGAGACATAGAGAGATACCTGGGGGGTGGGGGTGGGGGATGTCAAAAGGGTTTTGTGGTTCCTGGTGTGCTTTTTAACAACCAGTTCTCTGCCCTAATGACTGGCTGGGTAGGCGTGGCTGGGGGTGGTGGTCATGTGACTGGTAGAAGTGTGTGACATCTAATTGGCCACGCCCACCCAGGTTTTGTGGCTCCCGGTATTTTCTTTTTTGTGGGAAAGGGGTCCAAATGGCTCTTTGAGTGTTTAAGGTTGCAGACTCCTGTCCTAGGACTATCATTAAGCGTTGTACCTTATGATTCTTGATGAATGCATCTTTTTTTCATGTACACTGAGAGTGTATGCACCAAGACAAATTCCTTGTGGATCCAATCACACTTGGCCAATAAAGAATTCTATTCTATTCTATTCTATTCTATTCTATTCTATTCTATTCTATTCTATTCTATTCTATTCTATTCTATTCTATTCTATTCTATTCTATTCTATTCTATTCAAAAGGAGGGACAGAATGAAATGTGAGGGGCAAAAATTAAAACATTTGTTTCTTTTAAATAATTAAATAGAATTGTTAAAACTGTCCCGCAGCGAGTTACCCAGTGGCGAGATGGCCGCAGCGAGTTGTCCCATTCCCACTGCAATCAACCCTTTAAGAGGCCAAAATTAAGCAAAACATCCTTCCGGTTATCCCCAGTGGCATATATAATCTTTTTACAAAGTGGTGAGCGAGTGATACGGATGAGCTGGTGATCAGCAATCAAGTTTAGCTTTGCCCTCCATTGTTGCTCCAATGGATCGCCTTCATCTCTTCTTCGTCTTTTTAAGAAGACTTGTCTATAATTTGAAATTATCTGCATGGCATCACTGCAGAAGCAGCATGAAGGCTGTGAGGAAGCATCAACTGAATTTTCAATAGGCTTAGAACAGAGGTCTTCAAACTTGGCAGCTTTAAGACTTGTGGACCTCAATTCCCAGAATTCTCCAGCCAGCTATGCTGGCTGGAGAATTCTGGGAGTTGAAGTCCCCAAGTCTTAAAGCTGCCAAGTTTGAAGACCTCTGGCTTAGAAGGTATAAATTAAGACTTAGAAAGATAATTTTCCCAGTCCCTGATCAGCAGTTCTTTACTCTCCTACCATCAGGCAGGAGTTATAAAAGCATAGCCAGTCGAACAAACAGGCTGAAAAATAGCTTCTCTCCATGGGGCTGTCAGACTTCAGAAGGCAACATAACACCGTAACTATTTAGTAGGATAAACTTGCATGGCCAGAATAACAAGCAACATGTCTACACTGATGTAATATAATATGATGTTATGTTATGCCCATCTATGTATAAAGGATTGTCTGTGTGTTTGTATGATCTATTGGGGTGTTTTTTTTCCTTCTTTCACTTATGAGTCATTGAGATGGATTTTGTGTTTGCACGAAGGGAGGCTCATCCAATCTCATCGTGCACATGTTGTGCCTTGGCAATAAAGCTTTGAATTGAGTTTTCCACTTGGTTCTTATCTTGAACCGATGAAAAAAAGACACAGATCTGCCATACACAGTGAACTCAATCCTAGCTGCCAATGTCAACTTACACAGATCATCCCTTAGTACCACATACTTCTCAGTTACACTTAGTTGAAGAGAGAGTAGTAATCTAATTCACGTTAGGCGGATGTGGACCCCAGGTTAATGCAACCATAGGGGCTTTCAAACAATCTATGAGGGAGAAGGAAGAGAGACAGACTGCTGAGAGCTTCTGAACAGATCAGATCTGATTATGCCAAAAAAAAAAAAAAAAACGTCTTGGTGGATCTCACTCTAATTGCAAAGATTAGATAAAGAAAAGTCTTTGGGATTTGCTACCCCCACACCCATTTGATGTGCTCCATTGGTGCTCCAGAGAAAAGGGGAATCTGTACAGTTTATTCATACTATAGAACAGAATTATTCAGCTACATAGATGCTGCAAAGTTTGGCTTAAAAAAGTATTTTCCTAGCTGTACTGAAAAGAACCGAGTTTCCTTTTGCTGATAACAAGCATTAACCGTTTTAAATGTTTAAAGAGGATTTATGTGATGTGAATAATGCGCTACACACTTAAGATGACAGGCTTGATCTTATCAATATGATAATGCATCAGTTCACTTAGTGACTCTGGGAAATTTAATCCTGCAATAAATCTCTCCAGCAAATTCTCCAAAATCTAGGCTTCATTTCCATAAAACAATCCCAAGACCTTCACACCAATCAGAAGATGCAATTCATGCATCATTTCTTTCCGGATATAAATAGATTTCACACTGGCCAGATTTATCCTACACAAAATCAACTTGCAAAGTAGCAGCTGTGTGGGCCAGCCTGAGTGTGAATTTTTTGAAGGAATTTTTTTTTTTAAAAAGGAAATGTTAAAGGAAGGGCTGAAAGAGATATCACTTTTGAAAACAAGAGGGGAAGAGGGCACTAAAAGGACTTCAAAACGTGTCTTCCAGGATGGTTTTTTTTCCTTCTTTTTCTTGGAGTCCTAAATAGTTTATATGTAATGATGCCATTCAAATAAAGGAATTTCAAGTCAAATTGTCCCCACATACATTCCTACATAAATTAGAGCCCTCTGCATCCATTGGTTATGAGTTTTCAATATAACAGGTTCTTTCGTGTTTAAATAGTGCACATGCCACAAAAAGCACTTTTTCCTTTCTCACACAGAAACGTGATTTAGAATCGTAGGAGAGAACTCAGAGGTCTTCTAGTCCAACCCATCCTTAAGGCCAATTTCCCCCAAAGAGTTACAGTTCTATAATTTGCTACAATTTTTAATTCAGATTTTCCCACCCTGCAGCCGACTAATTTTCTAAAATGTGGAGTAACTCCAACCAACCAATTAACTGATCCCAAACGGATGCAGAGTTTAAAATTGAAAACATTACAGTCCTTAGTAATTGGGGTGAAGGGGGTGGGGTGGGGTAGGGGAAAAAGGCACCCTGCTAGCCAATTTGCTGGTATTTTTGTAGCTTAAAGGGATATACACCAAGCTACTCGTGGCCAGGAATGAAGCAAGAATAAAGCAACAGCAGGAAATTAGAAGCCTTTCTTAACCGATTCCATCCAAATGTGAAAAAAACAAAACAAAAATAAAGAGTAGGAGGGGGAGAGACTAATGCTGTTGTTGCCTTAAGAAATGATCCCCCGATCATTTAATGCTAGAGAGAAAAGTTGTCAGCCTGTGCAGGTTGTCAGTCCAATAAGAAATCTAAGAAGCAGGTTGAATAAACATGCCCCTTCCTGAAATCCTTGACAAAAAGAAAACTGCGCTTCACAGAGTCCACAGACCTACAATTTTCCAACAGATTGCGGCCGCTATCCGAGCTGGATTTCTCCCGAGTACACAGTCAGCAGCACCATGATAGCAAATCCCGTCAGCAGTCCGGCGTTCTGAATCGCAAAGGCAATCAAAGCACTTCCGCTCCTTTCGTCTTCTTTGCTGACTTCATTCATCTCTGGGAACTTACAGATCAAGAAAATCAATTAGAGCGGCTTTCCCCTTTCTTCCCCCCCGCCCCGCCCCGCCCCTTGTTTCGTTCTACAGCAAATGCAAAACTTTTTTTTTTCTTTTACAAGTTTGTAAATCAAACGGCATTCATTCCAAACTGGCACGATGAAGAATAAATAAGCTATTTTATAAAGCACGGATGTTGTTAAGGCAAAGGCTTAGCTTCTCACAAATGAAGGCAAATAGACATGTCCCGAGATAATTTTGCAGGATCCAATCTGGGTCAAAGGTTTATTCTTCTGAACTTTTGGACTCCTGCTAGAACCCAGAAAACTCTAGCAGAGTGTACACTTCTCTCTAAAGATAAAGGTTCCCCTGGCACATATGTACTAGTCATTCCTGACTCTAGGGGGCGGTGCTCATCTCCAATTCAAAGCCTAAGAGCCAGCGCTGTCCGAAGACATCTCCGTGGTCATGTGGTCATATGGCCGGAACTAAAATACTTGGTTCGCTCCCTGGCGAATGACGTTGTAAGGCCGTCATTCATGCTAAAGGTTATCCAATGAAATTAACTGACATGGGGATCATTTTTGTATATCTTGTTTTTTCTGTAGTGATCATTTTTGTATATCTCATTTCACTTTTCTTCTTGATAACTGCTATTCTGTTAGCAAATCCTTCATAAAGGTTATTGCATATTACATTCTTGATTGAATTATCTTTCCATTGATATATAATTTTATGGTACTACTCCCCCTCCCCAAAAGTTGTGTTATTAGCTAGTTTTAGAATTAGTTAATTATCACTGTGTTGTACCTTATGATTCTTGATGAACGTATCTTTTCTTTTATGTACACCGAGAACGTATGCACCAAGACAAATCCCATGTGTGTCCAATCACGCTTGGCCAATAAAGAATTCTATTCTATTCTATTCTATTCTATTCTATTCTATTCTATTCTATTCTATTCTATTCTATTCTATTCTATTCTATTCTATTCTATTCTATTCCATTCCATTCCATTCCATTCCATTCCATTCCATTCCATTCCATTCCATTCCATTCCATTCCATTCCATTCTATATTCTCTTCTCTTCTGTATTCTCCTATTCTATTCTATTCTATTCTATTCTATTCTATTCTATTCTATTCTATTCTATTCTATTCTATTCTATTCTATTCTATTCTATTCTATTCTATTCTATTCTATTCTATTCCATTCCATTCTATTCCATTCCATTCCATTCCATTCCATTCCATTCCATTCCATACACTTTTCCCAAAAAGTTTCCACAATTTTGGGCTCTACTGTCGGAGTTGTGTGCACCCAATCAATCGGAAGGAAACCTAATGGAGCCAGCTGGTTTCCTTTACCTGCCTACCACTTACCATGTCGGCCAAGGCAATGTAGAGAAACATCCCGCCTGCTAGAGCGAAGATCCAGTTGGCTGAGAAGTGGCTGCCGGCCAATATCCCAAAGCCCAGGCCCAGGTAGCAACAGCAAGCTGAGAGGAAGTTGAAGAAAAGGGCTTGCTGGATTGTCATCCCAGAATTCAGCAGAATGACAAAGTCTCCTGCAAAGATGAACCACAATTCCAAAGAAGTTTAGAAGGGAAGGGGTTGCATTTGAAATCCACAGGATCAAAGCTTTGAAGGGCTGCCGCCTAATACATTCATCCAGAAGCATTTTGCATTTTTCAAAGCAACGTCTCCCATATTATCAATATAGGTTTCTACTGCAGATATATTTCTTCTGCTGTGACAAAACAACCAATATCTCTCTCTAAGCAATAACGTTTTGATGATGACCTGTGATACATATTCTTGCATCCTGGACCTAAACTGTTTCAACTCCTACCCTCAAAACAACGCTATAGAGCACTGCACACCAGAACAACTAGACACAAGGACAGTTTTTTCCCGTACGCCATCACTCTGCTAAACAAATAATTCCCTCAACACTGTCAAACTAGTTACTAAGTCTGCATTACTATTACTATTAATCTTCTCATTGTTCCTATCACCCATCTCCTCCCACTTACGACTGCATGACTGTAACTTTGTTGCTGGTATCCTTACGATTTATATTGATATTGTTTCCTGATTGCTTATTTGTACCCTATGAGTATCATTAAGTGTTGTACCTTATGATTCTTGATGAACGTATCTTTTCTGTTATGTACACTGAGAGCCTATGCACCAAAGACAAATTCCTTGTGTCCAATCACACTTGGCCAATAAAGAATTCTATTTCTATTTCTATTTCTATTTCTATTTCTATTTCTATTTCTATTTCTATTTCTATTCTATTCATTCTTGACGAATCTTTTTATGTACACTGAGAGCCTATGCATCAAAGACAAATTCCTTGTGTGTCCAATCACACTTGGCCAATAACGAATTCTAATCTAATCTAATCTGTTATATAAATCCTCAACATCCACCACCATCCGATGATACAACTGCAGGTAGTCCTCGACTTACAACAGTTCATTTAGTGACCGTTCGAAATTACAATACCCCTTATGACTGATTTCACGCTTATGACCATTACAGCATCCCCACGGCCACATAGTCAAAATTCGGCTGCTTCGCAAGTGACTCGTATTTATGACAGTTGCAATGTCCAAGGGGGAGGGGGGTGTCATGCGATCCCCTTTTGTGACCTTCTGACAAGCCAAGTCGCTAAGTGAAGCCAGATTCACTTAATAATCGTATTTACTAACTTAATAACTGTGGCAAGGAAGGTTGTAAATGGGGTAAAATTGACCTAACGAATGTCTCACTTAGCAACATACGTAAATCGAGAACTACCCGTAGAGAAAGCTATCAAGTGGTCTGTTAGTTTTAGGATCTTGTGCACTTCCAACCACTCATTTACAAAACATGCTTTGCAAAATGTTTGTATATTCAGTGAGCTTGTCTCAGCACAGCCTTGGAGTTTGGAGTGAATATTCAAACCGCCATCATGGTTTAGTGGCTACTGATACGTGATCTCTAATGAATTTGCAAAGGCCGAAAGGTCTCATAAACTAAATAACGAAACCATCCCTGCCAACTTTGGTATCTTCTATGGCCCTGAATCCTCAAAACTGATATTTATTCAAAGACATCTACCGTGTTTCCCCAAAAATAATTATTAATTTTTTTTTCTCCAAAAGAGGCATTAGGCCAGTGGTGAAGTCTAAAATTGGTTACTACCGGTTCTGTGGACGTGGCTTGTGGGGGAGTAATGTGACTGGGTGGGCGTGGCCATTTTTTAAAAAACTATTTTTTCTACAACCTCTTTGGCGAAGAGGTTGTAAAATCAGGCAACTCAGCTGGGATCGTCAGAGGCATTTAAAAGAAAAAAAAGGGGGGGGGTTTCTTTTAAAAGCCTTTGACGATCCCAGCTAAGCTGCACGATCATCAGAGGCTTTTTTTTTTTAACTTTTAAAAGCATTTTTTCGGCCGAAGAGATGGTAGAAAAAAATGCTTTTAAAAATAATTTTAAAAAGCCTCTGATGATTGTGCGGCTCAGCTGGGCATGGGGGTGGCGTGGGGGCAGGCATGCGTTTAAATATTTTCGGGGAGGTCTTATTTTCAGGGTGAGGCTTATTTTAGCGCATGCGCTCAAAAGCCCAATTGGGCTTATCAGGGAATGTTTTATTTTACGGGAAACAGGGCATCACTGAAGAACTCATCGATAGTACAATGAGAAAATTTCTTCTCCCTTTTCTACAATGTGTAGAAATTTTAGAAATCTCTACCCTGTGTTCTGTTGTTTGTGGTTTTTTGCGAACCGGTAGTAAAGGTAAGTAGAACTCATCCCTAACTCAAATCCATTGGACCTTTCTTTGCAAGGCAGATGTTCCTACTTTAAATTGCTCCTTAATAAGAATTCCACTAAGCGCATCCCTAAAAGGAATTCTTATGTATTTTTTTCCAGCTGTGAAGCAGAAATGAAGCAGCAAGCCTACCTAGCTCATGCGGGAATTCTTCACAGAGAATGGCCACCGAGGTGCTGATGCCCTGGAAGACCGAGACGGTGAAGGAGGCGCCAATGGCCAGCCCATCAATGAAATTGTGAAGACCGTCACTCAAGGTTATCATCCAAGCCAGAGTGCCAATGTCTGAGTAACGCACGCCTTTCAACCAATAGCACATGCTTTGAGATGCTTGGAGGTCCTGCAAAAAAAAAATAAGTATGATATTAAGAAAATCCCTTATCATCTCATGACAGGTGAACCTACAATCCTATAGGGAGCCTATGAGAGGTAGCATTTGCATCTGAGGATTGAACTGGGAGGTCTCTGAGCTTGGTGATTTTCTTATATACGTTTCATTACCAAACAAGGTAACATCAGCAGGTAACTGCATGAGACTCTATATGGAGCCTGCATCATAACCTGTGGTCACCTACTTACATTACCATGTTTCCCCGAAAATAAGACCCTGTCTTATATTTTTTTGAACCCCAAAATAAGTGCTTGGCCTTATTTTTGGGGAGGTCTTATTTTGGGGCATATGGAGCAAGACGGGGCTCCTCTTGCCGTCTACCTGATTTCCAGCTCTGTCTCCCTAACCCTAATCAGAGGAAATGGGACCGGTTGTGCATGTGTTCAAATATTTTCAGGGAGGGCTTATTTTGGGGGAAACATGGTACCTCCTATGATGCAATAGGAGACACAGGTATGTACATTATGAGAACCTAATGCAGGGAAAGGAAATTCAAGTCTTGCCATTGCAACATTTTCCAATATTGCAGTGGCAAAAAGACCCTTCCACTTGCTTTACTACTATTCTATTTTACTACTTTACGATTACTACTACTAAGAGCCGTGATGGCACAATGGTTAGAATGCAGTCCTGCAGGCTACTTACAACCGAGGTGGGGCAGTGGTTAGAGTGCTGTACTGCAGCTACTTTAGCTGACTGCTAGTTCAGCAGATCAAATCTCACCGGCTCAAGGTTGACTCAGCCTTCCATCCTTCCGAGGTGGGTAAAATGAGGACCCAGATTGTTGGGGGCAATATGCTATTTAGTATACTGTCGATTGTTGTAAACCGCCCAGAGTCCTCGGAGAGCGGGCGGCATAGAAATATGATTAATAATAAATAATAATAATAATACTTCTGCCGGCTGCCTGCAATTTGGCAGTTCAAATCTCACCAGGCTCAAAGTTGACTCAGCTTTCCAGCCTTCCAAGGTGGATAAAATGAAGACCCAGATTGATGGGGGCAAGAGTCTGACTCCCTAAACTGCTTAGAGAGGGCTGGAAAACACTGTGAAATGGTATATAAGTCTAAGCGCTATTGCTAAGACAGGGAGGGAGGGAGAAGGAAGGAAGGGAGGGAGGGAGGGAGGGAGGGAGACATGTTGGTGGAGTGGTTAAAGTGCTGTATTGCAGGCTAACTCTGCCCACGGCCAGGAAGTTCGATCTTGACTGGCTCAAGGTTGACTCAGCCTTCCATCCTTCCAAGGTTGATAAAATGAGAACCCAGATTGTTGGGGGCAAGAGGCTGACTCTGTAAACTGCTTACAGAGGGCTGTAATAAAGCACTGGGAAGCGGTATATAAGTCTAACTACTATTGCTGTACTCAAAACTCTCAAGTTTTGAGAGAACTGCAGACCAGATATTTTATGCTATCGCTCAAGTATTTTAACCTTCCTCTGGAGCAATATGCTAACTTAGATGACACGAGGTCTACCTGTTAAATTATAGCTTAATCATCTGAATTTGATTTAAACAAACAAAATTAGAAATGGGAATCTAGCATGCTGGAATGCAAAACCGCAGCCTGAAGCACAATATTTATTTTCCAGACAACTTCTAAGCCTGATAGGCACCGCGGATTATTCTTCGAAGAATAATGATGGGGAGCTGCACTATATTTAAATGTGCCCATACCTATCCAGAAAAAAAGAAGTTAAAATGAAACAGTATTCTGGAACAGCAGGGGGAGTGGAGAGAAGCAAACTTCTGGAAAACAGATATTTTGTTGTGATCAAGGGCACAATGCTAGACAAATTTGTGAGAGGGTCCAAACAAGATTGCTCTCTTTATAACATTGCAACAGAAGGAGCAGCGTGATGGCCTAGAGGTGGAGCTCTCGCCTCACAATCAGGAGGCTGCGAGTTCAATCCTAGGTAGTGGCAGATCTCTCTCTCTCTCTCTCTCTCTCTCTCTCTCTCTCTCTCTCTCTCTCTCTCGGTGCAAAGAGAAAATATCTGCTGCAAACTCTGCATAGGCGACAGGAAGGGCATCCAGTCAGTAAATGCTCAGCTCAAGTCGCCCTGCAAGAGATTACAGGACTGTTAAAAAGAAAAAGGGGGAAAAATACATAGTAACAGAAGAGAATTTGTATCTCAAGGTTAATCTTTGGATCTTTGGTACTCTCTGAGCTTGTTTTTCATTTCATTGCCTAATCAGGTAACATCATCAATTGAGTATGGGATTTGCTCCCCATTTTTAAAATATAGGGCTGTCGGTGGTGTGATTCTCCTCCCTGGTAGTTCCTTAATTAGGATACTGTTTTTTGCTTGTTAAACGTCAAATGTTAACCCCTGCTTATATAGCTATTGGCTACTGGATAGGATGTATTTTAGTCTTTCCCTCTTAGCTTTTTTATACTCTCTTCTGAATGGTGTGTAAACATGATTCACTTCTACATGTCTGTTGATGGCTAATTTGTCTGAATATCAAGCTTCCAGGAATTCCCTGGCATTTCTGGATTTGGCATGATCTAGAATTTTATTCATATATTTATTAAATTCATTCGCCACCCATCTCGCTGTCCTGCTCACAGTTTCTCAGTTGAATCTCAGTTGGGGAATGAACATCTGCAAGCAAACAACCAAGCTCAGAGAGCACCTATATTTTTGTATGTACGTAGGGCTTGGGGGTTAGTATTATTTTGTGTTGACAGTGTTTGCCATCTAGAGCCTCTGGCAGTGATAGTGTGGGGGGGGGGAGAGAAACAGAGAGAGAGAAAGAAGGAGAGAACGAGAGAAAGAGAAAGGGAGAGAGGGAAGGAGAGAACAAGAAAGAGAGGGAGGGAGAGAGAGAGGGAGAAAGAGAAAAATAGGGAGAGAACGAGAAAGAGAGAGAGGGAGAGAGAACAAGAAAGAGAACGAGAAAGAGAATGAGGAAGAGAAAGGGAGGGAGAGTTAGGGAAGGAGAGAGAGAAAGAAAGAGAAAGGGAGAGGGAGGGAGAGACAGAGAATGAGAAAGAGAGAGGGAGGGAGGGAGAGAGGGGGAGGGAGGGAGAGATGGAGAGAAAGAATGAGAAAGAGAACGAGAACAAGAAAGAGAAAGAGAGAGGGAGGGAGAGAGAGATGGAGGGAAAGAATGAGAAAAAACAAGAAAGAAAGAGAGGGAGGGAAGGGGAGGGAGGGAGAGAGAGAGAACGAGAAAGAGAGGGAAGGGAGAAAGAGAGCGAGCGGAAGGGAGACAGAAGGACGAGGGGGAGGGAGGGAGAAAGAGAGGGAGGGAGAGGGAAGAGAAGGGCTCACTGGCCCCAGCAGGGCCCCGTAGGTTAGGCAACCCTCGTGTAATTATTCACTGACCTGAACAGACAAGGCGCCAACAACCTTCTGATCCGCCGAGGGATTCTTGCCCTCCAAATCGCTGCTCTTATTGGGGATTATGTGATCCAGGTCTCCATTCTGCAGTTTTTCAGTCACACCTTCTTCCTGGTCCTTCTTCGAAGGAAGGGACTCACTGCTGTAATGGCTGTGTCCGTGAAGGTGCTGGGGAACGCAGAGACAACACTTCACCAAAGAAGGCACACAACAATGCAACCAGCCAACCACAGATCTATGCTTTATTTTGTCCTGCCTTTCTATGTAAACCTAATGACTATTTCAATCATCATTAAATACATGAACGGATGTAACATCTATTGAAGGCCGTTTGAAGGATCAAACAAACACCTGGAAAATCTATGTTTAAACAATGCGTCTAGAAGAATTTCGGGGCAACAGAAGGTGGGGCAATTGCACCTTCAGTGAGAACACATTTCTGAGACACGGGGGGAAATCCTTTCTCGCCCTCCCACAAGAGAAACTGCTAAGCAGGAAGGCTCACTTGCAAACTTAAAGTTATCCCTCAGACAACTGGATTCTAAGCTACAATAGTGGCCAAAATTGTGGAAACCTTTTGGGAAAAGTGTATTTTCTAAAACTAGCTAATAACACTTTTTTTTTTTTTGGAGTAGTACCATAAAATTATATATCAATAGAAGGATAATTGAATCAAGAATGCAATGCAATGAATTTTATGTAGGATTTGCTTTTAGAATAGAGCCTGGATAGCTCAGCAGACTAAAGCATGGTGATTCACATCAGCTGTCTGCAATTACTGTAAATTCGAATCTCACCAGGCTCAAGGTTGACTCAGCCTTCCATCCTTTCTAAGGTAGGTAAATTGAGGACCCAGTTTGTGGGGGCAATAAGCTGACTTTGTATAAATATACAAAAGTATGAAGGCTATTGCTTAACGCATTGTACGCCGCCCTGAGTCTCCAGAGAAGGGCGGCATATAAATCAAATTTTTTTTAAAAAAAGAATAGTAGTTACAGTATAAAGAAGAAAAATGAAACACGTAGAAAAAACAAGATATACAAAAAGAAGGATTTGCTATTAGAATAGCAGTTACAGTATAAAGAAGAAAAGTGAAACATGTAAAAAAAACAAGATATACAAAAATTATCCCTCTGTCAGTTAATACTTCATTGGGTAACCTTTAGCATGAATGACGGCCTCACAACGTCTTCCCATGGAGTGAACCAAGTCTTTTAGTTCTGTTCTAATGTGAAACCAAGATTGAATGATGGCTTCTATTAACTGGGTTTTATTGTTGGGTCACTTCTGACTAAGAAGTTTCTTTAGTTTGCTCCATCGATTTTCCACTGGGTGAAGGTCTGGGCTATTCCCAAGCCATTCCAGCAGTGGAATAGGATTATCTTGAAACTCCAAAAAAAAAAGTGGTGTTATTAGCCATCAAACTTCAAAAATACACTTTTCCCAAAAGGTTTCCACAATTTCAGCCATGACTGTATTTAGGGTTCTTAACATTGACCAGACCTTTGAACACATGTGCTGATCTTTTAATACTGAATTAGGGTGACATGATCGTGACACCATGTTCGTATCATGACAAATTAGCTGCCAGATTCCAACGAATGCTTCCAAAAGTTCTTCCAGGGTAGTGCTACATGGAGGACATCACAGTAACGGAGACATGATGCAACCAAGAAGAATTTTGGACAGGTTGGCGTGATAGGAATTGCCACAACTTGCAAAACAACGACGCATGAGATTCCATGATAGTAGCCATCCTGGTGTGCTTCTAAACTATGATTTTAATTTCTTGAAGACTAACATTACCCAAGGGACACTGCCCTCTAATTTGCATTGAACCCCAGTATGCCCATCTCAAGCTACCTCGTTATTGCACCTATGAATTACTGAAGGATTTTAACTAGCCAATGTACATCTTAGTGAAGACCTCTCAGAAGATTCATATGCTGTTGATATTAGCCAGGGTCTTGTTTTGTAGAGACCACCTTAGTATGTGCAACCTGCACTTTAGTATTTAATACACCTATTAAATTAGCAGTTAATTATCTGTTTAGTATAGTCGCATCTGTATTTCTAATTGGTTTTGCCTTAATTTGTGTAATAAATTCTCTTTACTGAGTGACCTTTGAACTTGGATATTTTTAAATTTAGTTATTTACGTGCAAATTCACATGATACGCTTAATTGGGTTACAGAGATGGGGGTTAATATAGACCAGGGGTCTCCAACCTTGGCAAATTTAAGACTTTTGCACTTCAATTCCCAGAAATCCCTCAAAGCCGGCTGAGGAATTCTGGGAGTTGAAGTCCACAAGTCTTAAAGTTGCCAAGGTTGGAGACCCTTGGTATAGACTGTCTATAAAAATGGGGTACGTCGCCAGTAAGTTAACCAAGAGAGATTTTGGTTTAACTACAAGCAGACCCAATTACGGAAATGGAGGTGGCGCAGTGGTTAGAGTGCAGTACTGCAGGCTCCTTCTGCTAACTGCCGGCTGACTGCAATTTGGCAGTTCGAATCTCACCAGGCTCACAGTTGACTCAGCCTTTCATCCTTCCGAGGTGAGTAAAATGAAGACCCAGATGGTTGGGGGCAAGAGGCTGACTCTGTAAACCGCTTAGAGAGGGCTGTAAAGCACTGTAAAGCAGTATATAAGTCTAAGTGCTATTGCTATTGAAAAAAAATAAGAAACAGGAGAAAGCTACCGTGATATTATAGGCTAAAAGCAGGGGTGAAATTCAGCAGGTTCTGACAAGTTCTGGAGAACCGGTAGTGGAAATTTTGAGTAGTTCGGAGAACCGGCAAATACCACCTCTGGCCGGCCCCAGAGTGGAATTTTTGCAATATCCTTCCCCTGGAGTGGGGTGGGAATGGAGATTTTGCAGTATTTTTCCTCTGCCACACCCACCAAGCCATGCCCACAGAACCAGTTAAACCACTGGTTAAAAGTCTTAGGAGGAGACAACATACCCCTATGGGATGGATCTGAATTACCGATATTGAGCCCTCATTCCAGCAGTCAGAAGATAATACCACAGCTGATGGCATCCAAAATCACCGCGAGGTCCAAAGATTTCTTATCGCTAAGCTCTTGCCTTCCAGCAAGATGATCAAAAAATCTCCATGCCATATCATTTATTACAAGGTCTATGAGACAAGATCTATTTTATCCAGATAAGAGTGGCTTGCTATTCACTACGGGACACCATATACAGTAGTACTCATTATTATAATCCTTCCATTTTTGATGTTGTTAGTTGCAAAGTCGTGTCTGACCCATCGCGACCCCATGGATAACGTTCCTCCAGGCCTTCCTGTCCTCTATCATCCCTTGGAGTCCATTTAAGCTCACGTCGACTGCTTCAATGACTCCATCCAGCCACCTCGTTCTCTGCCGTCCCCTTCTTCTTTTGCCCTCAATCTTTCCCAGCATTAAGCTCTTCTCCAGGGAGTGCTTCCTTCTCATTAGGCGGCCAAAGTATTTGAGTTCCATCTTCAGGATCTGGCCTTCTAAAGAGCAGTCAGGGTTGATCTCCCCTAGGACTGACTGGTTGGATCATCTTGCAGTCCAAGGGACTCGCAATCCAAGCGAATCCTTCCATTACTATAGGGTTTTTGTTTTAGCTTCACAGCTATTGCCATATTTTTATAACTCAGTTCAAAAGTGCTCTTTGCAACATTTCTAAGCTATGCAACGTAACGCCTAGTGCCCGGTAATCTGCAAAAGGTCATAATCATTAAGTGTCCCGATTACTTTGAACTTTCCACGTACTTCTTTCTGAAAGTTCATGCAGGCAATCATATTCAGCACTTTCACACTATGTGTACGTTGGAACAGCTCTTCTCTCAGATATGATTTTCCTTCGTTGTTCTTTATTGACTGTTCCTTCCAATATCTACTCCATGGTTTGCTCAGCTGTTTTAATTCTGACGTGTTCTGCCCTTGTTTTTGTACCTGTAATCAGTACTGGAAACTTCAAAAGGGGAATTCCAACGAACAGACAGGATCTCTCTCATACTCTGCACAAAATATATCCCATATTAAAACCGGAAAGAAAACTCATTATTTCTAGATGCATTTTTACTATTTTTCTATTGTAGTTGGTATTGAGCTCGTGGCTTAAAGCTTTCAGAAATTTTTTTGAGAATGTAACAAAAATATAATTACAAAAACTTCCATGAAAAATAATGGCAGAAAGGCTCTTCGGTTTCTCCAAATGTTTATTACAACCTTTCCAGAAAATAAGCAGGGGTAGATAACCTTCTCTGAAAAAACAGTTGGCTGCACACTTGATCAATGTTTCTTGAGCTTGGCACCTTTAAGACAGGGTGGAGTTCAGTTCTCAGAATTATTCACTCAGGCCTTTTACCAGCCTGGCTGGGGAATACTGGGGGGTGAAGTCCAACCATCTTAAAGTTGCTAAGCTTGAGAAACACTGCGATAGATCCTAAAACATGTAATCAAGGAAAGAGAGGAACTGAGGAGCCTGACTAGCGTAGGGGAGTAATGCCTCCTACAAAGGCAGCATTTAAGATCCAGCTGCTGCAATTACTTGCGAGTTCAATCCCAGGCAGGCTCAAGGTCGACTCAGCCTTCCATCCTTTATAAGGTGGGTAAATTGAGGACCAAGTTTGTTGGGGGCAATAAGCTGACTTTGTATAAATATAAATACACAAAAGTATGAAGGCTATTGCTTAACGCACTGTAAGCCGCCCTGAGTCTCCGGAGAAAAGCGGCATATAAATCAAATTTAAAAAACAAAAAACAAAAAAAAACCTATCCTAGGATAAATGCCAGTGGTGAAATGCTACTGGTTCGCACCGGTTCGGGCAAACCGGTAACGATAGAAACTACCGGCTTGGGCAGACGGATAGTAAAAAAAAAGGTACTAGTTTCTCCGAACCGGTATTTCTGACGATCAGCTGTGCCACGCGATTTAAAATCGCTAGAAAGCAGGGAATCTTGCTTTTTAGTGAATCTAAATAACGCGGCACAGCTGTTCCCCCCCTCAGCTGTTCTACTTATCTTCAAAGGGTTCCTTTTTTCTGTGCGAAGCGTGCGCTTGGCGAGCGCCGCGCATTTGCAACCAGCGAACCAGTGGCAAACTGGTTCAGATTTCACCACTGATAAATGCTATAGCAGCCAAGCCAAAAGAGAAGCAGCTGTTGTCCTAACAAACATCCCGGAGCACACTGTCACAAACTGAGATCTCCCCCATGGACATTTTATCAGACATTTTTTAAAAAAAGTTTGCAAACTGTCTTTAATAACCTGGAAGAATTTCTACTCCTAATATATTTGGAAGAGATTGCAAATCTTTAGTTCCTTATTACTTGATTGTATCTAATTGTTGTGACCCGTCAGCAGCCTGTGCGGATTGTAGCTGATTCTGACAGCGAGGAGGCCGGTGTGGTGCTGCGCCAGCAGCCTGTGCAGCTGGCACTCAAGTCAGACAATGAGGAGGCTGGAGAAGATGTGGTGCCAGAGGTGGGGATTCAGCCAGGGCCTTCAGAACCTCCAGAAGCTCCCATGAGTGAAGAGGAAGAAGAGGAGGAGCCTCTCCTCGATGCACAGGCGCGCAGAGCTGCCAAAAGGCAGGAGTGGCTCCTCAGGAGAAGGTCTCCTCAAGAGTAAGGCTTGGGGCTAATTGGCCACTCCTTTAGCCTATTTAAGGAGAAATGCTGACTGAAGCAATTTGTAGGGAACAACTTTAGTTCATTCTATTTCGCGTCTGGATTTTCTGCAAATTGCTTCTGGGCTTTCTGCCAACCTTAGCAAGATTGTGATTATTTTATCTTTGTTTTCTTGTAGGCTGTTAAGGAAGTTTATTAACAGCCTTGGTTTGGAAAAGACTGAGTTATTTTAGTAAATTTAAGTTTTGTACAAACTTTGTATGTGCTGTGTTAAGGAGAAACTTCCTAACAGCCTTCCCTCCAGAAGTTCCCTTCCCTCTGGAGGGAAACTTCCTTCCCTCCAGAAGTTGTGGGTGCTTCATCACTGGAGATTTTTAAGAAGAGACTGGACAGTCACTTGTTTGAAATGGTATGGGTCTCCTCCTTGAGCAAAGGGTTGGACTTAAAGACCTCCAAGGTTCAATTCAATTCAAATCTTTATTGTCAGCGCACAACATATGTACAATGAGATTGGTTGAGCTCCCTCAGTGCACCCCCCTCAACACAATACAATTCACAGTGAAGACAGAAAATCCCTAACCATAATAAATCATATTAACAAAACACCCAGTCCTATTGCACCAGTGAACATGTTACACATTGCGCCGGCCCTGCAGTCCATCATACTATGTAGTTATGATGTTATATCTAGAAGGTTCCGTCTACCTTATTCTGATTGATCGATTGAAAATATAATTAAGGGCAGAGCCATCAGACATGGAAGAAAGTTCCCTGCGATTGCTTGCATTTCCAACAAATGCAACAAATGCCCAGAAATTAAAAAAATATTGGAATAAAATAAAAACATGGATAGTAGAAATAACAGATTATGAAATTGAATTAGAACCCGAAGTTTTTTTATTAGGCATGATCAAAGGGAATATTAGAAATGATATAAAATATTTAACACTACACATAATCACGGTGGCTAAACTAGCGTTAGCACAACTGTGAAAAACAGATCGTTTGTCAACTGATAAGGAGCTAATGTAAAAAATCTATACATGCACAGAAATGGACAAATTAACCCTAGAATTAAAGGGCAAGGAAGACTCAAAATATTTTACAGTATGGAATAGATGGTACCAGTGGACAAATCAGAGGGGGAAAAATGGGTAAAGATAAAATCCAGAAGAAATTAATACAATTAAAAAAAGCACTGTCAGATGGATAGAATAGGTAAGAAGTCACTGTGTGTATTTTTATGTGTAAATATACTAATAGATGATTAGTTACTAGGTGAAGTTGTGTACTGTACATGTAATTTTATTTTTGATTAAGAGAAACTTGTATATTTTAAATGTTTTTTAAGACTTAATAAAGTTTTGTTTTAAAACTATATATATATATATATGTATATGTATATGTATATGTATATGTATATGTATATGTATATATATATATGTTTTCTGAGGTTTTCGCAGGTGTTTGTATGTAGGTCTTTGGTTATTCGGGTCTTCTCCCATGTAAAATTGGAAGTATCTTGGCGACGTTTCGACGAAGTCTCATTCGTCATCTTCAGGCTGGTGTTCTCGGCTTCGTGCTTCCAGGAGCAATGGAGCTTCCAGGAAGCCGAGAACACCAGCCTGAAGATGACGAATGAGACTTCGTCAAAACGTCACCAAGATACTTCCAATTTTACGCGGGAGAAGACCCGAATAACCAAAGACCTACATATATAGATATATAGATATATATATATACAATTAAGTTCCAAAAGGAAAGGAACTAAAGATTGTGTCAGGAACAATTGAGGCTCACCTGATCCTTCTGTTTGAGGAGCATCTTCAGTATTTTCTCAGTGAAAAAAAAGAGATAAAATCCCCCGAAGACCACAGCAGATTTGGAGACATAATCATCTTTCTGTGGATTGAACCCAAAGGCCTGGAGAAGATGGGGAGATAAAGGGTTGGCTGTCAAAAGTATAAATAGATAAATGTTACCCTCCTCTCTATCTAAAGTTCTCTCTTCTTTTCTTCTCACCTCTAAGGGTAGGCTAAAGAGGAGCTAAAAAGCTCCAGAGCTTCAGAATCTACCTGAGAAATGCATTTCCTGATCATGATCAACAAATTCATATTACTATAGCATGTCTCTAAGATAGCCCACATCAGATGTCATCTCCTCTTGCTAAGCAACTAACAAATGAATGCGTAGCTTGTTTTTGATTTTGATGTGTTGAAGTTTCTGCTTTTCATGAATGCATTTTAAACTTCTTGTTTCTAATTATGCTCTGCCTTGTGCACAATTCTAAAACACCTTCAACAAGACAGTTGCACACTCTTCCATAGGAATACATTCCTTTCACATGGAGACCATGTCCCAGAGAATGCTGGACTTGGAATCTGGCATTATACGTAGAAGGTAAAATAAGCAAGCTAATAAAATCCAATCATTGAGCTGGTGAGTTCCAGTTGCAAACTGAAGTTGCACAGTTAAAAATTGAGTTAAGAGACAGGAGCACAAAAACCATCACGTGACATTTCAGTTCCATGATGAACCAGCTGATGTGTCATACACAGTATTAGCATGTGGAAGGTATGTTTCCTATTCATTTTAGATCAGATACATTGTGGGCCTTGCATGCTTTCATGAGGAATACAGGATATCAGAAAGACTTGGAACTACCCATGTTTCCCCAAAAATAAGAAGATAAAAACAGGTCTTATATTAATTTTTGCTCCAAAAGATGAATTAGGGGTTATTTTCTGGTTAGGTCTTCTTTTTGGGGAAATACGGTACTAAATGCATCCTGACAATCTTAACTGGGGCTTATTTTAGGGGTACGGTTTATATTACAAGCATCCTGAAAAATCACGCTAGGGCTCTGAAGGCGACCCTATGACACATGTGCCACAGGCGACACACGGAGCCATATCTGTGGGCATGCGAGCGTTGCACTAGCTCAGCTCCAGCGCACATACGCATGCAGGCCAGCTGATTTTCGGGCCTTCCAGGCCCACCAGAAATCAGGAAATGGGCCATTTCCGGCCTCCAGAGGGCCTCCGGGGGGAGATGTTGAGGAAGGCTGTTTTTGCCCTCCCCAGGCTCCTAGAAAGGCTCTGGAGCCTAGATAGGTGAAAAACAGGTCTTCCGGTCCTATTATGCCATCGCGTGCCAATAGCAGGGAGAATGCGGAGGGGTCGCAGGCACATGCACGGTGGGGCAGGGTGCACTTAATTTATGGGTGTGGGCACATTCACATGCGACACCCCTGCACTCCCCCGGCTTTTGGCACGCAATGGCAAAAAGGTTAGCCATCACTGCGCTAGGACTTATTTTCCACTTGGGTCTTATTTTCAGGGAAATAGGGTATCTGCTACTCTGTGTTGAAAAATCTTTATCACAAAAGCAGGATGAAAAGGGCCAATGCCTTTTATGCCCCACTCCTCTCTGCATTAAAGGAATCTGCTAGAAGAGGCTCACAGCCCAATAGTGGTCCTACAGGCCGGGCGTTGGGGCCCTCTGTGCTGTAGAATGTGGAAACAAGTTTCCCATTGCCTATTGGTCTTTCCCCTAACCCTTTTCTTGGGAAATTACTATGGTCAACATATTTGCTGCCAGAGCATTTAGGAGAAAATTAAATGAATTGCACTTTGGCTTAAACTAGCACAGTTGATCTGTGACTTTCTGTTGATATGGGATTCTTGCCCTATTAGATTGGCACTTTTAATCTGTGTTCCTTCCTTGATATTTGTTCTCAAGATGCCAGGTTCCAGATTGAGTTAATTTACTCTTACACGAATAAAAAAAATCCCTTCCCGAAAGGCAAACGCCTAAATTAATGGTCCATTGTTTCCTTGTGCTAACAGCTCCACAACCTAATATTTGGATGGCTTACATATTTCCATCCTAAGTACAAATGAAGGGAGCTCGGTGATTCTGTATCACTTCTCGTGAAAGCGATGAACAGCTACCACAAAGTAGGTCACAATGCAGACACCACACAATCATCGACAATTGCATAACCCAGGCCCGGAGGCCCTTGTCCTACCTCCGGAATGAGCTGGAAGAGGGCATTGGAATAAAGCGTGCCAATGGCCAAAGCTATGAAGTAGAGGAGTAGCCGCTTGTAAAAGGTCTTCTTCATGAAAGGAACCACGCTGGCCCCGATCAGGGAGCAGAGGGAAATGATGGTCACACAGAGGAAACCGTATCCCCAGACTGCCAGTGTGAGGGTCAACCCCGCCCCGATGAAATCACAGGAGGGAGAAAGACACAGGAGGGGAAAAAAACAACAACAACCAGAACGTACAAATATGAATTCACACCAAGGGATGAAAAGAGGAGAGAAGGAACAGAGGAGAGGGAGAGAGGGGGAGAGAGAGAGGGAGAGGGAGAGAGAGAAGATATTTATTAATGATTGATATGCAAATCAAGATTGATTCAGGCATGCTTGAAGCACTCTTGGGCACCGTAGCACTATGGAAAGCACCTTCTTGATGGGAAGTCCAAAATGGTCCAGGAGAAGGGCCTTCTTTGGAACATCTTATTCCCTGAGATGAGATTGGCTCCCATCCTTCTGACCTCTGCAAGGACCTGAAGACCTGGCATTGCCAGATAACCTGGGTCCCCAATGAGGGAGCATCATCATCCTGCTGGAGATGGTTGATGAATTATGGGGCAATCCCATCTCCTTCCCGTGCATCCTCTTTCCCCTCTCCTCGTTTTTTTCACTATGATTTTATTTTGATTGGGACTTCCATTCTTCTCATTTTGGAAACGCTCATCTGTTAGGAGGTTAATGTTTTTAAGGCTGTAAGCTGCCCAGAGTCATTTTGATAGGAGAGGGGTGGCAAATTAATCAATCAATCAAATAAATAAATAATCAAAAACACAAGGGAAGGGAAGAGACCCTCCGCAGGCAATGAAGATCAATAAATATAACCTCGCTATAAGGGTCTCTTGTATTAATCCCATAATTTGCACCAGATTGGAAGTTTTGCTAATTTTATGGTGAGGGCATGCTCACCAAGAGCCAACTCACAGTGTTCAGATCGGTGCTGAAGCTGTAAGTAGCCATCCGAGTTATCTCTACTCCAGTAGTAGAACATTTTCCCCAAATCTGTTTAGCACATAGACTCAAGAAGGCGATGAAGTGCCAAAGACCAAGAGTGATGCAGGCAAAACCAAGCCATCTTTTGCCTATGTACATGCTTCTCCGTTATAGGACAAGCACAGTACTGAAATATGTGTTGCCCGAGTCATCGAGATTCTTAACAACTGATTGACACCGTCATATTTCGACAGTGTTTACGAGACAATTTGACAATGGAGACAGCACATTGACAATTATTTCTGTTCCTGTTTGATCACAAAGACATATTTTAGTTTTCAAGCAACAAAACATTATGTTTACGGTTTGGGAACGAAAATACCCATGAACTCTATGGAAAAAAAAGGATTACGCAAAACAATGCTATAGATCAGGGGCAGTGGTGGATTCAATTTTTTTTTTACTACCGGTTCTGTGGGTGTGGCAGGGGAAGGATATTGTAAAATCCCCATTTCCGATCAACCGGGAGGCAGAGAATAGATGGGGTAGGGCCAGTCAGAGGTGGTATTTGCCGGTTCTCCAAACTACTCAAATTTTTCGCTACCGGTTCTCCAGAACTGGTCAGAACCTGCTGAATATCATCTCTGATTGGGGTCTCCAACCTTGGCAACTTTAGGACTTGTGGACTTCAACTCCCAGAATTCTGGGAGTTGAAGTCCACAAGTCCTAAAGTTGCCAAGGTTGGAGACCCCTGCTATAGATAGCTTGGCATTATAGATTTTTTTTATTGGCCAAGTGTGATTGGACACACCAAGGAATTTGTCTTGGTGCATATGCTCTCAGTGTACATAAAAGATATGTATCCATATAAAATGAAAGTTGAAAGGCTTCCAAAGGAATGGTGCTGATTTCTTTTTATTCTTTTCTTCTTCTTCTTTTTTCCCCGAATGAGAGAAGCCAATTAGTAAGAAGACTAGTGCAGAGGCTATAAAAATAGTATTTCCCATTAAAGGGCCAAATGAATGCTCGTTGCGATCCTCACCCTTGCCCGAGAGACATGGTTATCTACTGCTATGCCATCAAAATTGAGCCAGAATGTTATGCCAGGAGACAATTATGACTTTTTAAACCTGCAACTAGAGTTCATGGTCTATATTTAAGACGTTCCCCAAAGCGTACAATCAAAAAACCACAATTTACGGAAGATTAGATCTCACACAGCTCCAAGAAATCTCCTCCATTAGTGAAAATAAACCAATTACTGAAAGAGGAACTGATAAAGAAACCTGAGAAGTCAAGATAAAAGGACGTCCTCCCATATACCGGTGCCAACATGGCGTTTCTTCCTTCCTTTTACACAAAAAATAACCTTTATGGTGCTCACCATTGCTCTTTCCCGCCTACATTGTTTAACAGGCCAAAAAGACACCGCAGTGTTAGAAAACCCGGAGTTTAAGTACCTCTCATTTATAATAATGCTCTCGGGAAATGCAACCAAGCTAGCTTCCATTTATAGCCAAAGCTTATTAAGAGGCACAATCCTTCAAGAACCTCCCACTGTTAATATGCACTATGAAAAAAAAATCAGAGTTTTTTTTTCCCCCTGGAATGGAGAGCTAAGCAGTTCGACATTTCGGGTCTCACCAGGCTCAAGGCTGACTCAGCCTTCCATCCTTCTGAGGTGGGTAAAATGAGGACCCAGACTGTTGGGGGCAAGAGGCTGACTCTGTAAACCGCTTAGAGAGGGCTGTAAAAGCACTATGAAGTGATATATAAATCTAAGTGCTATTGCAATTGTCCTTCCTTCCTTCCTTCCTTCCTTCCTTCCTTCCTTCCTTCCTTCCTTCCTTCCTTCCTTCCTTCCCTCCCTCCTTTCCTCCCTCCCTCCCTCCCTCCCTCTGCCCACTGCTAGCAGTTCGATCCTGACCGGCTCAAGGCTGACTCAGCTTTCTATCCTTCCAAGTTGGATAAAATGAGGAGTCAGATTGTTGAGGGCAAGAGGCTGACTCTGTAAACCGCTTAGAGAGGGCTGTAAAAGCAATGTGAAGCAGTATATAAGTCTAAGTGCTAATCAATCAATCCTTCCTTCCTTCCTTCCTTCCTTCCTTCCTTCCTTCCTTCCTTCCTTCCTTCCTTCCCTCCCTCCCTCCCTCCCTCCCTCCCTCCTTCCCTTTCCCTTTCCCTTTCCCTTTCCCTTTCCCTTTCCCTTTCCCTTTCCCTTTCCCTTTCCCTTCCTTCCTTCCTTCCTTCCTTCCCTCTGCCCACTGCCAGCAGTTCAATCCTGACTGGCTCAAGGTTGACTCAGTCTTCCATACTTCCAAGGTGGGTCAAATGAGGACCCAGATTGTTGGGGGCAATACACTGACTCTGTAAACCACTTAGAGAGGGCTGTAAAAAACACCGTGAAGCAGTATACAAGTCTAAGTGCTTAGTTCTATTGCTATCTAACCGTGGAGAGGGACTTGAGTGTTGCCTTCTAGGTTTTTGTCGTGTGAAGCGGCCAACATGTCCCATGCGCAGGCACAGAAATCATGCCCACGCCTGGACATAACACACGAAGCAGAACCTTAATTCTACTCCCTTTATTATTTAGGAAACCCCCCCTGGGCCCGAAAGATGAAAATCCAGTTTTAGAAGCCGCTGAGAATTCAGCAGCCGATCAGGTCACAGATTGGTGGGCGTGACGGGTGATGGGAATGTGTGAGCAGGTGAGGGTTTGTTCTTACTGCACCTCAGGGATGAGCTGGAACAGGGCGTTAGAGAACAGGGTGCCGATGGAGAGCGCGATGAAATAAGTTAGGATTCGTGGGAAAAAGACCTTCTTAGTACAGGGCACGACGAAGACTCCAAGGAGGGAGGCCAGGTTAATCAGTGTAACACTGAAGAAACCGAAACCCCACACTGTAAACGAGAAGAAAGAAGGGCATATTTACTCCAAATAATTGAAAACTTGTGAATAGGCCTTTAAACACAGGGGATGCTGGAAAGGTCTAAGCCAGAGGGGTCAAAACTCAATTTGAGGGCAGCATCAGGGTTGTGTTTGACCTCAGGGGGGTGGGGTGGGCGGGGCCGGGGTGGGCGTGGCCAGCTTGACGTCACTCTTGTTGTGGGGGGGGGGACCTGTGGTGGCCCGAGTGCTTTGCCAGTAAAAATAGGCTCCCGAGATCCGTTTTCAGCTGCGACGGCCTCCCGCAACCCTCTGCCAGCGAAAATGGAGCTTGGGAGGACCGCCCGTGGGCCACTCCTTCACAGTTTCTAAGGGCGGCCTTGCGGGATAGATCTAAGCACCCCGCGGCAGGGGTGAAATCCAGCAGGTTCTGACAGGTTCTGGAGAACCGGTAGCGGAAATTTTGAGCAGTTCAGAGAACCGGCAAATACCACCTCTGACTGGGCCCAGAGTGGGGTGGGAATGGAGATTTTGCAATATCCTTCTCCTGGAGTGGGGTGGGAATGGAGATTTTGTATTATCCTTCCCCAGGAGTGGGGAGGGAATGGGGATTTTGCAGTATCCTTCCCCCTGGTGTAGGGAGGGAATGGGGATTTTGCATTATCCTTCCCACTGGAGTGGGGAGGGAATGGGGATTTTGCAGTATCCTTCCCTTGGAGTGAAGAGGGAATGGGGATTTTGCAGTATCCTTCTCCTGGTGTGGGGAGGGAATGGGGATTTTGCATTATCCTTCCCCCAGGAGTGGGGAGGGAATGGAGATTTTGCATTATCCTTCCCCCTGGAGTGGGAAGGGAATGGGGATTTTGCATTATCCTTCCCCCAGGAGTGGGGAGGGAATGGGGATTTTGCATTATCCTTCCCCCAGCAGTGGGGAGGGAATGGGGATTTTGCAGTATCCTTCCCCCAGGAGTGGGGAGGGAATGGGGATTTTGCAGTATCCTTCCCCCAGGAGTGGGGAGGGAATGGGGATTTTGCAGTATCCTTCCCCTGGAGTGGGGAAGGAATGGAGATTTTGCAATATCCTTCCCCCTGGAGTGGGGAAGGAATGGGGATTTTGCAGTATCCTTCCCCCAGAAGTGGGGTGAGAATGGAGATTTTGCAGTAGCCTTCCCTTGCCATGCCCACCAAGCCACACCCACAGAACCGGTATTTTTTTAAAAAATTGATTTCAGCACTGCCCTGCAGGCCTTGAGTTTGATACCCGTAATCTAAGCTAATGCCAGAAAAGTTCTTTTGCACGTTGGCTTGGAAGCTCAAACCTAGTCCATGAACAGCGTCAAAAGATCAGACACAGGCAGGGGAGCTGACATGTAACTTGACGAGGCTAAAATTTGAGATTGAAAAACAAGGTCCTAATGGAAAAGCTGAACGTGTGTTTTGAGAGATTGAAAGGGCTCACTGCAATGTCATCCAAGTTAAGTCATTCAATAAAAGTTTGGCTTGGATTGCTCGGCTTATAGCCAAAGCAAACCAGCCAGGGTATCGTGACCAGCAAAAAAACAAAAACAAAACCAATATGGGTTAATTATTTTTTAAAGAGAAACTTGGGATAACATACATCAAAACTGTGTTTGTTAACTAGGGGCCTAATTGTCCTGCTTACAGCCACCTCTGAAAGATAGGAATTGTGCTCAGATCATTTCAGAACTTGTATATAACTTCTTCAGCATCCTATTTACAGACCTCCTCCCACTCCCAAAAGGATGAGGTCAACATTTTTGTACATCTCTTTGTTGCCTTTTTTTTTTAATTTTTATTTTGGGGCATTGAAGGGATTAAATGGGTAATTTAAGGCTGCAAGGCTATAAAAAACCTACAATGCCCATTAAAGCCCCCTAAATTAGAAAAATTACATTAAAACCCCTAAATTAGAAAAATTGGAATTTAAGGAACCAAAAGAAGCACCACTGTTTTTGCATGAACTCACCATCTCCTGGGAAGTGGCTCAAAGTTACCCAGCCAGTTTTCACACCTAAAGTGGAACTAGAACTCATTGTCTCCTTGTGATTGGGCCAAAGTGACCCAGCTAGCTTTTTTGCCTAAGGAGGAACTAGAACTCACAGTCTCCTGGTGACTGGCCCAAAGTCACGCAGCCAGTTTTCACACCTAAGGTGGAACTAGAACTCCTTGTCTTCTTGTGATTGGACCAAAGTCACCCAGCTAGCTTTCTTGCCTAAGGAGGAACTAGAACTCACAGTCTCCTGGTGACTGGCCCAAAGTCACCCAGCCAGTTTTCACGCCTAAGGCAAGACTAGAACTCAACAACTCCTGGTTTCTAGGCCAGCATCTTAACCCCTACACCAAACTGACTCTCTGAAGTAGATACTTACTTGAAATTAAACGGTTGTAAAGCCATCTTTGCAACAGGCTCAGAAGTTTCCTAAAAACCACTTTGGGAAAGCATCACACACATTCTTTAAAAAATTAAAAGAGAATAAAGCTTGGTACGTCCACTTTTAATCCCTCTGTTTCTTGCAGCTTCTGTACTCTACAGGACTAACTCTTATAGCCCAGAGGCAACCAGAAAGGGAAAACACATTAGAACAGTGTTTCCCAAACTTGGCTATTTTAAGGTGCGTGGACTTCAACTCCCAGAATTCCCCAGACAGTATGGCTGGTTGAGGAATGCTGGGAGTTGAAGTCCATACATCTTCAAAGGGTCAAGTTTGGGAAACACTGCATTAGAAGGACACTTGTTCTTCACTCAACATCTTGAGAAGGTGATTAGGAAGATTAAGGCTTCGACGCCCCGAAGGCGCCAGATAAAACGGGTCGAGTGAACGCACCTTCTGTAGCGCTTGGTTTCCCTTCCTTCATCCATTCCTCTTCTTCCTTCTCCAGGTTCTCCGGCATGCACGCCCTTGACTCCAGCTGCTGCAAGATAGTCGGGCAGAATTCTTTGAACTCGCTCTGCCCCAGATGGGACGATTCACTCAGATTGTGGGTGGCGAAGAGTTCCGAAGAACTGAAGCACTAGAAGGCAAAAAAAGGTTTGAGATTTCCACCGTGGGTTTTGTGCGTCTTCAGATACGCAGGCAATGCGCTGCCTCTCGTCACCTTTCCTTAACTTCTCAGCCACAGCATCTTCTCCCTCCCTCGCAGGCATTCAGAAGCAACTCCTACCGCCACTTTTTGATATTCTACAAGTCCAAGTACCGGTAATCTTTCACCCCACACACCCTCCTTTTTAGGGATGGGTTGCTGGGGGTTCGGGAGAACCTCTAGCTAAGATTCTGTGCAGTTCAGAGAACCCCCAAATCCCACTCCTGGCTGGCCCCTCCTGCTCCTCCCCTCCTAGGAGTCCCCACACGGCCCGTTTTGGATGCAGGTAAGTGCAGGGCAAGCGTGGACGCTCGGGGAGGGCAAAAAACAGGCCTACCGGAAATTTGGGAAAACCGGAAGAGGGCCTCCAGAGCCTGGGGGGGCCGTTTTCGCTCTCCCGGAGGCTCAAGAAAAGCCTCCGGATTCCAGGGAGGGCCAAAACACCCCCTCCCTACACACACACACCATGGAGCAGAAGGCCAACTAGGCCACCCCCACCATGGCCACGTCTGCCCAACAACTGGGCAGAGAACCTTTTGCTAACATTTTTGAAGCCCACCCCTCCTCCTATTTCCAAAGACTGTCCTCTAGATCTGTGACAGCGAACTATGACTGGCGTGCCACAGGTGGCACGTGGAGCCATGTCTGTGGGCACGCGAGTGTTGCGCTAGCTCAGCTCCAGCGCCAGCTGATTTTCGGGTCTTCCTGGAAGTCGGGAAACAGATTGTTTCCAGCTGCGGAGGGCCTCCGGGGGGGGGGGAGGCCATTTTCGTCCTCCCCAGGCTCCTAGAAAGCCTCTGGAGCCCAGGGAGGGCGAAAAATGGGCCTACTGGGTCCACCGTGCCATTGCGCGCTAAAAGCAGGGGGAGTGCGGGGGTCGTGCGTGCATGCGCGGGGGGTGGGGTGCATTGAATTATGGGTGTGGGCACACGTATGTGTGTCGTCCCCCCGCGCTCCCCTCGCCTTTGGCACGTGACAGCAAAAAGGTTAGCCATCACCGCTCTACTGGCTGGAGAATTCTGGGAGTTGAAGTCCACAAGTCTTAAAGTTGCCGAGGTTGGACACCCCTGGCACAAGTGATCGAAGAAAGTTAACAGAACACAAAAACCAGTTTGGTCTAATGGTTAAGGCTTAAATTCTTTTTTCAAATAGAACTATACAGCTGTATCTTTCATGAACCTTCTGCTCTTTTTTAATAAATGTTTTTATTATACATTTTCCTTTACAGTACATCACATTTTCAGTTTTATAATGACAGTCCCCCTCTTTCCTTCTCCTTCCCTTCTCCCCTCCGCTTTCCTCTTCTTCCCTCTCCTCCCTTTTCCTTTCTTCTCCACTTCCCTCTCCTTCCCTCTCTCCTACTCTCCTCTCCTCCCATCCACTTCCCTCTCTCCTTTCCCCTCTCTACTACCCTCTTCCTCCGTCTCCTTCCTTCTCCTCTTCCCTCAGCCTTTCTCCTCTCCTCCACCCCACTCCATTTCCCTTTCTCCCTTCATCTCTCCACGTCCCTTTCCTTCCATCTTTTTCTTTTCCTACAAAGTACAGTGTATTTTCCAGATTCCGCCTCTTTCTAATATAACTATACATTTACTATAGCAATTATACTGCTAATACTACTAGATTAGTAAAAAACAACCCCCCCCCCAAAAAAAGACATCCAAACAAGACACCCTGCATGTAGATATTAAGTTTGTTTTCTTCTAATGTAATTCCAGGGCTTAAATTCTTATGAAAGCACCGTAAACCCTGTATTCTCACAGCTTCGCCTGATGCGCCAGTTGCTCCCTTTCCTGGACCGAGATGACCTTCGCACAGTCACTCATGCCCTGGTTACTTCCCGCTTGGATTACTGCAATTCCCTCTCCATGGGCCTGCCCCTGAGATGCACCCGGAGACTCCAGCTGATCCAGAATGCAGCCGCATGGGTTGTTACGGGAGCCCCTCGTTACTCCCATATAACACCCCTCCTGCGTCAGCTGCACTGGTTACCAGTGGTTCTCTGGGTCTGCTTCAAGGTACTAGTTCTCACCTATAAGGCCCTATATGATTTAGGTCCAGGATATTTACAGGACCTTCTCCTGCCTGCTTCCCACCGTCCTGTTCGCTCACATAGGGCCGCTCTCCTCAGGGTCCCGACGGCGAGCCAATGTCATCTAGCGGTGCCCAGGGATAGGGCGTTCTCTGCGGGTGCTCCCACCCTCTGGAATGAATTACCTACCGAGCTCCGGACGGCTCCTGATCTCCGCTCCTTCCGTCGGGAGCTGAAGACTTGGCTGTTCAAGCAAATAGGCTGACTCTGATTCTGGGTTTATTATTTATCATTAATTAGTTATTTGATTTAACGTGCGGTTTTATTGTACACGTTTCTTAACGTGTTCGCCGCCCCGAGTCCTTCGGGAGAAGGGCGGCATATAAATACATGTAATAAATAAATAAAATAAATAAATAATATTGTACGTCAATCTACACATGCGCAAAGCTTCTCTGGATAAGTTACATTAATATGTAATAATTGGGGGTGGGTGGGGTGATGTTCTGAAATGAAAAGGACGAGAGAGTCATAATGGGAAAGCAGAGGTGATTACCCAGGAGATGTTCCGGTGGGGTGGCTGCCGCCGCGGCGCGTGACTGACATTGTGCCGCTCGACGCCCACATGCAGGTGTCCCAACAGAGATTTCAACTGCTGTAGGCTGAGCGTGTCCTCTTCACCATAACGGAGGAAAAGGTCCTGTAGAAAGGAGGCTGCTGTGATGGGAGGCGGTGCCAAGGCCTCTGTGCCAGCCCAGGTCCGTGAAGTCAGAAGTAGGAGGTACAGTTGTAGCGCCAAGGTCCATCTCCAAAACCCTCCATACCAAAACATGGTTTCAAAGCTGAAAAGACAGACCCAGGGTTTTGGATTAGTATTGCTCCTTGAAATCTGTTGTGGCCCGTCAGCGGCCAGTGGCCAGTGGAGCTGGCAGCAGATTCGGACAGTGAGAGGTTGGGGAAGAACATGGGCCAGTCCTGGAGTCTGGGGAAGGCTCTGATGAGGGCTCTGCGTCCGAGGCAGAGAGGGGGACAGGGCCCTCTGCCAGGTTTTTCCCCCCTTCCCATCAGTCAAAAAAAAAAAAAAAAGTTGAACAAGCATACCTACGTGGGACAGAAACCACAGTCAATTTCATAGCATGGTTTAAATCTCATGGCATCGTTTAAGCATTCTACATAAAATGAACTAAATCTGTCACTGAATAGGCAATTAATTTTAATTCGCTCGAACTGCCTAATGCATAAAGATGAACACTTCAGAGGAAATAAACGATCACAGCTTTTTGGAGTTCCTCAGGGTGACCTCCCAACCAAGCATTCACCAGATCCAGCCTTATTTAGCTTGCTGTGACTTCCTTCCTAGAAGATTTACAACTTTAAATTCAGATTTCAATTTGTACAAATCCATGACGGTTTAGCAGTTTGACTGCTTACCCTCTTCATGCATGTTAGCATGATTTCCAGCTAATTACTGGCGAGTTCAATCCCAGGCAGGCTCAAGGTCGACTCAGCCTTCCATCCTTTATAAGGTGGGTAAATTGAGGACCCAGTTTGTTGGGGGCAATAAGCTGACTTTGTATAAAATATAAATATACAAAAGTCTGAAGGCTATTGCTTAACGCATTGTAAGCCGCCTTGAGTCTCCGGAGAAGGGCGGCATATAAATCAAATTTAAAAAAAAAAAATTAAGCTAGCTGAGATTTCACAATAGCAGTAAGAACGTTGGCCAGTTTGTGATCACAATCGCACAAGATCAACAAATATCCAGACAGCATTGAAGTGACTTACCCAACTCAGCAAAATTTCCACAAAACTTTTCCAAACAAACAAAAAGTTACAGGGAATTAAGACTCTCTCCAAATTCTGCTAAGTGGCTAAGAAATAAATCTGCAGCAACAATGATACTTGAAAAGAATCAAAGTGCCATCAATCCATAGACTTGTGAGGGGCAAGGAGGATTTTTTTTCTATCCGACTGAACTGCCACAACGTTTAATTTACATTTTCAATTTCATAAACTTGAAGTCTAACCACTGCTTACCATTCATAATGCAAACATTAAAAAGGGAACATACCCAGACCACAAACGAAGAAACTCGGCGGCAGGAACTGAAAATAAGATGTCCCTTGAAAAGAGCATCTGATTTACTCATCAAGTAAGGGGATCTCCTTGTCTATGAAGGACGCGGAGGTTAAAAGAAGAACCTGTGTCTACAAAGGTGGTTCTGGATTCATGTTTCTCAATTTCCCAAGGTAATATTCCGAGCACAGAGGTCATGTTGACCTCGGTTGGTAGTTTTTTTTCCCCCTGGGGTAAGCAGTCCTTGCCCTCTATTGATTAAGCAATCCATGTTGATCACCATGAGACCAATTCCTTGAATCAACATGGGCTTTAACCTTAAAGATAGCCAACCTCCAAACTAATCCAGCTGTTTGAGATGCATTGGCCAACTGTGTTGGTACCCTGTTTCCCCAAAAATAAGACCCAACTGGAAAATAACTCCTAGCATGATTTTTCAGGATGCTCGTAATATAAGCCCTACCCCACAAATAAACCCCAGTTGAGATTGTCAGTCAGATGGGTGCATTTACTACCGTATTTCCCCCAAAATAAGACCTAACCTGAAAATAATCCCTAATGCATCTTTTGGAGCAAAAATTGATATAAGACCTGGTCTTATTTTCAGGAAAACACAGTACCTTGTCATTCTTACCGGCAGTGCCGTTGTAACATCGAGCAGTCACTAAATGAACTGTTCTCAATCGAGGCCTATCTGTATTGTCCCAGAGTCTTCTTAAATTTTAGCTTTCCTAACCATTTTTGTGGGCTTGGATTATATTTTATGGATTTTTGCCCTGCATTTGCATTATATTTGCAAATTATCTTGAAACAGATACCCGGGCGATTCAGAAAGACATCACACCTGACAAAAAAAATAACACAAGACTTTCCTTACACAAATCAAGCAGAGAAAATGTCTTGCTCTCCAACTAAAACCATACGATGCTGCGACAAAAGTTATAATTAAATATCCATGTAATTAGGCCCAAACCAGAGAATTTCTATATGAGAAGCACAATAATTATTTACTCTAAGTTTAAAATAACTTTATACCTTAAGTCAGTGATGGCTAACCATTTTGCCGTCACGTGCCAAAAGCAAGGGGAGTGCGGGTGGGGTCACGCGGACATGTGCCCACACCCATAATTCAATGCACCCCGACCCCCCCACGTTCCCCCTGCTTTGGCACGCGGTGGGCCCAGTAAGTCCTCCGGAGGCCAGAAATGGACCGTTTGGCGACTTCCGGTGGGACCGGAAGGCCTGTTTTTCATTCTCCCCAGGCTCCAGAGTCTTTCTAGGAGCCTGGGAAGGGCAAAAACAGCCTTCCCCGCCCCCAGATGCCTTCTGGAGGCAGAAACGGTCTGTTTGCTGACTTCCAGTGGGAGCTAGAAAGCCTCTGGAGAGAGTGAAACACGAGTGGGACCTAGAAAACCTGGGGAGAGTGAAACACGGGCCTTCCCCAAACCCTGGAGGCCCTCCGGAGGCCGGAAACAGCCTGTTTCCCAACTTCCGGTGGGCCCGAAAGGCCTGAAAATCAGCTGGCTGGCGTGCGCATGTGTGCTGGAGCTGAGGTAGAGCAACATTTGTGTGCCCACCGATATGGCTCCGCATGCCACAGGATTGCCATTATGGCTTTATGTCATAACAAACATAGAGAGCTGTTTGGGGTCTTGTGTCAAGCATGAAGTATCAGGGCCACATGATAAGCTCTAGTTAATAGCGATAGCACTTAAGACTTATATACCACTTCACAGTGTTTTACAGTCCTCTCTAAGAGGTTTACAAATGTCATCATATTGCCCCCCCAATTTGGGTCCTCATTTTACCAGCCTCAGAAAGATACAAGGCTGAGTCAATCTTGAGCCGGTCAGAATCGAACTGTCAGCAGTCGGCAGAGTTCGCCTGCAATACTGCATTCTTACCACTGCGCCACCACGGCTCTTTTGGTTAATCTGATTTATTGCTCATGCTTATACGCAAGACTCTAATCAATTAACAGTCAGCATTAAATTGGCGCTAGATAAGTTCATGGAATTCAGGAAGGGTTGGACTTCGACCATTTGTGGGAACATAACAATTCTAAGCAGATTCCTCTCTTGGCTCCACCCAGGGGTGAAATCCAACAGGTTCTGACAGGTTCTTGGGAACTGGTAGCAGAAATTTTGAGTAGTTCAGAGAATCGGCAAGTACCATCTCTGGCTGGCCTCAGACTGTGGTGGGAATGGAGATTTTGCAATATCCTTCCCCCAGGAGTGGGGAGGGAATGGGGATTTTGCAGTGTCCTTCCCCTGCCACACCCACCAAGCCACACCACACCCACCAAGCCACGCCCACAGAACCGGTAGTAAAAAAAATTGGATTTCATCACTAGCTCCATCTCCATGTTCTGCCTCTCCTTCTCCTTCTTCGTGCTGCCCGGCATGGGACTCTCAGATGTGTGGGACTTCAACTCCCAGAATTCCTCAGCCAGCCCTGGGAATTCTGGGACTTGAAGTCCACACATCCTGCAGTTGCCAAGGTTGAGAATCACTGCTCTGGCTAATGAAGCCAACGGCCTGTCCTAAACATTGGATCAATTCAGGTAAACAGAAGGTCAATTCAATTGTGCTGAAACTGGGTTTTGCTCCTGAGTAAATAGGAAACACGTACGTCTGTTGGCCCATTTCTCTTGGCCAATCCCCCTGCTGTAACCTACAAAAGTACTGCACTTTTAGACCCCATTTGGAAGGCTCATAGCCAGAATCAATAGAGATTTCTGCTGACAGGTTGCAAACTTTAGTCACTTCTTGTATATGACCCAGAGCAGATCTGGATCACAGCCCAGAAGGAAGCAGTTAATGGGAAAGGCTGGAAAATTTAAAAAAAGAAAAAAATTATTTGCGATTCCCATAGAAATTCCCAGAGATGGACTTTGCAATTGAGATGGAATAAATCGCAGTTTAGATGGAATTTGCAATTCCCAGTCCTAATATACCTGTCTAATAAATCCAACCAATTCCAAACAAATTAACCTCGCTGCTCTCTTATTTGCGTGGCATTTGCGGCTTTCTCATTAATTAATTAATTAATTCACTCATTCATTCATTCATTCAATTTCTATAGCCACCCATCTGAATCAATCCCTCAGGATGGCTTGTCATTCCACAACTATGAAAACATTTTTTTTTAAAAAAAAATTAAAATAATGAACATCCAAAATAAACATATACAGCAACAGAAATAATTAACCAATTAACAGTAAAGTCAAGAAATGGTGCCCTTAGCATATTCAGAGGAGCTCTCAGCTTGGGTACAGAGCCAAATTTTTGAAGATTTACAAAAGGACAATGTCAGGGTTCCAAAAAACACCTCCAATGAAAGAAAACTCAGTCTTGAGTTTCCTCAAAGTTCCATTTTATTAGAGATGTCATATTGGCACATCTGGGAAAACCCAAATCTGAATGTTTCCAGGTTTTCCTCACCCAAATGAACGTTCAAGTCCCTGCCCAGCACCCACATGCCCATCACATGGTCCAATCAAAGCACTGTCCCAACTGGAGATGCCTCCCAGCTCCAACTGTCCCGGCGCAGGGCAAGATGTCCTTGACTCCTTGAGAAAGGAATGTTATTATGACTACGTATCACCATGCTCCATACAATTCCCCCCTCCCAGTTTCCCACAGTAGTAAACGTGGCAGGCCTGAAGGCCCAACGGAAAAGATGGCTTCCAGGCCTGACAGACAGCAGGATTGTGGCCATTCTAATGTCCCAGTAGAAGGTACTATGCAAAGTAGGTGCTACCGCAAAGAAGGTCCATCTTCTGGTTTCTGGAAGCCAACACTCTTTGGATGATGGGCTCTGCAGAGTGCAGACGGGCAGAGACTCTTGGAAAAAGATGGTCCTTCTGTTACCATCAGTTACCACCAATGTCCCTGAACTCTATCGCCAATTATCAGATAGTCGCAAGTCCTCTGTCACGTGGTACATACAGAACTTAACATTAAGCAAATATAAGTAAAGGTAAAGGTTCCCTCGCACATATGTACTAGTCATTTCCGACTCTAGGGGGCGTTGCTTATCTCTGTTTCAAAGCCGAAGAGCCAACGCTGTCCGAAAACGTCTCCGTGGTCATGTGGCTGGCATGAGTCAACGCCAAAGGCGCACGGAACGCTGTGACCTTCCCACCAAAGGTGATCCCTATTTTTCTACTTGCATTTTTTTATGTGCTTTCAAATTGCTAGGTTGGGAGAAGCTGGGACAAGTAACGGGAGCTCACCCCGTTACGCGTCACTAGGGATTCGAACCACTGAACTGCCAACCTTTCAATTGACAAACTCAGCGCCTTAGCCACTGAGCCACCACGTCCCATTGAGCCTTTTCTAGGGTCCGATTTGATGCCTTCCCATTAGCAATTCTGGAGGGAAGGGAGGGTTTCATGGGACCCTTTATTCACAGAGACTCTCTCCTTGTGGATCCAGAGTGGAAGAAACCCTCACTCTTGTCCCCATTCAATGCTCTGTGATACCCCAAAACTCCCTCCGATTGCCCCAATCACATCCAAATATATGGGCCACACAGATAAAGTTTAGGTTGATTATTTTTTAAGGGCTGTTAAACTTATGCTCAGTATAGCAATACTGCTTCACAGTGCTTTCCAGCCCTCTCTAAGCGGTTTATAGAGCCAGCCTCTTTCCCCCAACAATCTGGGTCCTCATTTGACCCACCTTGGAAGGACGGAAGGCTGAGTCAACCTTGAGCCTGGTGAGATTCGAACTGCCAAACTGCAAGGAGCCGGCAGTCAGCAGAAGTAGCCTGCAATACTGGACTCTAATCACTGCACCACATACCAGGAGGTCAAATATTTTTACCAAGTTGCACAACTGCGCAAAAACTTTTAATTACTCTGTTTCCCCCAAAATAAGACATCCCCTGATAATAAACCCAATCGGGTTTTTTAAGAGGATGGCAATTAAGGCCAAGCACTTATTTCAGGGTTCAAAAAAATATAAGATGGGGTCTTATTTTCAGGGAAACACAGTACATATGCTATTTTATTGTCCGTCATTATTATTTCCCTTCCCTTATAGCTGTTATACATATCTCTCCTTTTACTGTATTCTTTGATTGTAAATGATATTACGGTCTAAGACCGTAATAATAAATTCTTCAAAATGAAAAAGGACTTCTGCAATCACGACATAAGCCTAAAACTGAAAATCAGGCTTGTCAGATGTTACGTCTTTTCCATCCTGCTCTAGGAATGGAGAGTTGGTTTCTGACAGAAAACCACTTGAAGAAACGAGAAGCGTTTGAAATGTGGATTTACAGATGGCTGTTACGTATAAGCTGGGTTGAAAATTACAAATGAGGAGCTGATAAGCCGCCTAGGAAAGCCAAGGGAAATCATCAAAGCCGATGATGATGATGAAGAAGAAGAAGAAAAAGGAGGAGGAGGAGGAGGAGGAGGAGGAGGAGGAGGAGGAGGAGGAGGAGAAGGAGGAGGAGGAGGAGAGGAAGAGGAAGAAGAGGAAGAAGAAGAAAAAGAAGAAAAAGAAGAAGGAGGAGGAGGAGGAGGAGAAGGAGAAGGAGAAGGAGAAGGAGAAGGAGAAGAAGAAGAAGAAGAAGAAGAAGAAGAAGAAGAAGAAGAAGAAGAAGAAGAAGAAGAAGAAGAAGAAGAAGAAGAAAAAGGAGGAGGAGGAGAAGGAGGAGGAGGAGGAGGAGAGGAAGAGGAAGAAGAGGAAGAAGAAGAAAAAGGAGAAGGAGAAGAAGGAGGAGGAGGAGGAGGAGGAGGAGGAGAAGGAGAAGGAGAAGGAGAAGGAGAAGAAGGAGGAGGAGGAGGAGAAGGTGGTAATAAAGATATTTGCTTGGACTTGATAGTCCCTCAAATAATCTGGTCCCAAACCACAGAGGGCTTTAAAAGTGACAACCAACGCCAAGAATTGCAGCCAGAAACATACCGGAAGTCAGTGCAACTCACAGAGTTAGTGGGGTTTACATCAGTGGTGGGTTACTCCCGGTTCGGCTGAGCCGCTAGCGGTGACGATGTGACGTCACCGAACCGATTCTCTGTGCCTGAGAGCGGGGCCCTCCCGCCTGCTCCTGCTTTATTCCTACCTTTATTTCTTGGTTTTTAGCCCAGCTGATAGGCACTGCAGAGTGGATTGCCGCACCTCAGCTGATCAGAAACCTAACACACTTGCACAGAGCGCAAGATTGGCGCGCGTGCGAGCAAAGCTCGCATGCGCGCAGCAATCACGCGCAAAGAGAACCAGTCATAACTCCAGTTGGAACCTACCAATGGTTTCCTGCATTCTTCCTGCACCCGTTGCACTCCTGAAAGGCTCTTGAGGAGCGACAGCAGCACGCACAGCGCATTGCAGTAATCTTATTAAAAAATGGGATCCGGCATTCCCGTCGTCTTAAGAGCTTAGGCCCATTTTGGGCTTTCAGAAACGATCAGGAATTCTTTCAACACACAGTTGTTTTACAGGGTGGAGAGAAGTTAACACAAGCGTTTACAGAAACATGGCCCCGGGTGGAATGGCGGATGAATTTAAATTACTATTTTCTTAAGCTGACTCCAGGCACGACTTGTTAAAAAAAAAAAAAAAGGCATAATGGCTGCAATTGTTAGTGACCCGTTTAAGAAAGGAACCAAGCCTCAACAGCATTCAAATATTTTCCACTGTGAATTTAGGGAACAGGCTTAATTGACATTTAATTTAAATTAGACTAAATCAAACTTAGTTTAGAGACTGTAGCACATTGAGGGGGTGGCGGTGATGTATCATCCCGTTCAGCAGCAAAGTATAATTTCGGCTGCCCCACCAAAAAATTGGTGGCATGCATACACCTATATTATAAAATAATAGCAATGTAAAATAATCCATAAAATATTGCATGGCAACTTTTTATTATTTCATGGGAAAGTTCAGGAATAATACAGTCCAAAAGGACATTTTAGATTCTCAATGATAATAAATCAAGGTAGACTTTTATGTTTTTACGACTGCCGGTTTTGTAGGTGTGGTTTTTCTCCGAATTGTTGTGTGCCGTCCAATGCCACTTAAGGTTCTACGGAACTGCCTTTTGCCACCGATGGCCTCCCACCGACCAACACGCTTCCACAGAGAGGGGCTCCTCAGGGTGCCATCGGCCAAACAATGTAGGCTGGCGACCCCCAGGGGGAGAGCCTTCTCGGTGGGGGCACCCGCCCTCTGGAATGAACTACCCCCTGCGATACGTACAATTCCTGACCTCTGCACATTTCACCGGGCCCTTAAGACCCTGTTATTCCAGCGGGCTGGCGTAACTGAATAGAAATTGGGTTGGAGCATTTTAAATTATGGGTTTTAATGAAGATAGCCAAATTGTTTAATTCAGTTTTAAATGGATTTCAATTTTTGTATGGTTCATTGTTTTATTATGGCTCTACACCGCCCTGAGTCCTTCGGGAGAAGGGCAGTATATAAATTTAATAAAACTAAACTAAACTAAACCTTAAGGTGAGCCATACAAATTCGATTGATAAATAAATACATTGAGGCAGGGGTGAAATCTAAAATTTTTCCCTACCGGTTCTGTGGGCGTGGCTTGGTGGGGGGGTGTCCTGTGACTAAGTGGGTGTGGCCAGCTCAATGTCACTCACAGCCACGCCCACTCAGTCACAAGACCCCCACCACCAAACAGAAACCGGTAGGAAAACATTTTAAATTTCTATTCTGCCGCCCGCTCTCCCTTCGCTTTGGGTCGGGGGCTGGGGCCCAGAGACGCGCCATTCACTGAAGCCCCGGAGCTGCCGCCTGCTCAGCGCCTGCCTCAACCGGGTCGGGGAATGCACCATTTCCCGACTCCAGCTTTGCCGCGGAGTCGCCGCCCGCTCGCCCTTCACCACGCGGCGTGTCCTACTCCTTACCTGTCTCCCGCGGCTGGCTACCAGGGAAGGCAAGAGCCCGAAAGTTACTGCCGCTGCTCTCCTTCTTGAATGTGCCGCCACCATCACTTCCCTGGTTCACACACCGGCTGCGCAACCGCACAACCAACCTGCCACTGATGAATGAATGAAATAAATGGTGCGCTCTTGTGCAGCCGGCGAGTGGACCAGGGTGACGATGGTGGCGGCACATTCAAGAAATGGGGATTTTGCAGTAACCTTCCCCTGGAGTGTAAGTTATGAGTCAGGTGCCGAGCTCTCAATTCTGACACCGTGAGCATGGGGAAGCTACGAAAGTCCTAAGGGTGAAAAACAGCCCTGAGTCACCCCAAAGGTGCATTTTAAGAGGCAACAGGACTTTCTGGTTTTTTCTTTTGAAGACGTTTGGCTTCTCATCCTAGAACTGGACAGTGGGGAATGGAAGGATTTATATTCCTTGCAGACAGCTGGTCATTTGCATTCTGCAATATCAATCTTTCCATTCTCCACCATCCGGTCAGAAGCCTTCTTGGATGAGAAGCCAAACGTCTCCAAAGAAAAACAAAGAAGAACCAGTTGCCTCTTGAAAAAAGCACTATTAAGACAACCATGATGACGGAGAATTTCCATAGACCAGGTGTCTTCAAACTTGGCAGCTTTAAGACTGCTGGCTGGAGAATTCTGAGAACTGAAGTCCACAAGTCTTAAAGCTGCCAAGTTTGAAGACCTCTACCACAGACGGACCTAAGTTACTTTTTTCAGTGCGGTCATAACTTTGAACAGTCGCCAAACGGTGGTAAATCAAGGACTTACCATCAATTTTTCAGGTGGCAATTCAGAAGGCAGGAGGAGAAGGAATGTGCTGGTGAAAATATTAACGCCAAAAGAAAAAGGCAGGACGGCAGCAAGAAATCAAGGGCAAGCTATAAAAAGAGCTTGTAAGCCTGGCCAGCATTTGATTTCTAGGCCAATTCTCACTCCTGGGTGTTACGTGGCAAAGCAGCACACACCTCAGTGGAACGCATAGGCAAGGGACGAAGAGTAGCGATGCTTTAGACCTTGTTCAGCATCTTATGAAAGGCATCTGTTGTGACCCAGGCCCAAGTAGCTAGTAGTCAACGCAAACAGTTCCAAAACAAACAGACTTTATTAGAACAACTGAGAATTAAGACATTCTCAGCGTACTCCAAACTAAAGCAAAACAAATTCTTCATAACACAAATTCTTCAGTCTAATCACCAACCTTGGTGTAATTAGGCAAACTGCCAAAGGTTCTCTTGGCAAAAGTTCAGAAGCAGAAGACGCCGGCCAGAGATAAGTTCAGCAAAAGTATCAACGTTGTTTTCTGACAAGAACCGTTGCTGGTCTTTTAAGCCTTATAGGAGGGGCCAATCATCTCTTGGACCTACTCCCGAGTCGTCCTCTCTGCTTTATCTGCTCCTGCCTTCTGGCAGCTCTTCTCATACATGCACTAGGAACAGGCTCCTCCTGTTCCTCTGCCTCTCTACTGTCAGCCTCTGGAGGCTCCGATGTGCAGACTCCGGAGTGATGTCTGCACATCACTCCCCGATGGCGCTGGCCCCATCTCTGCCTCCGATGCAGAGCCCTCATCCCGGCCTTCCCCAGCCTCCAGGACTGGCCCCTGTTCTTCTTCAACCTCATCACTGTCTGACTCCACTGCCAGCTCCGCAGCCTGCTGGCAGACCACAACACTATCTACTAACACAACTAAAAGCCAACCCAAAAAGAGTTTTTAGCTCTATGCCGACCAGGGATGGTATTCACTTACTTTTCATACCGGTTTGCAAATGTGAGCACACTTGTCCGTCCATGCATGCACCTGGCCTTCCGCGCATGCGCCCAGCGTCAAAAACATACCTAAATAGGATGGCATAGAGCTGGGGCAGGTGGGTGGGCCCACTTGCAATTTCCACTACCGTTTCGGACGAACCATTCCAAAATAACTGAATCCCACCTCTGACGCCGACCAGGAACTAATACTTTCTCAACCTCTTTAGTGTTCTTTCAAGAGAATCCATTGCTCTGCTCATCTATTATTATTATTATTATTATTATTATTATTATTATTATTATTATTATTATTATTATTTAATCTGTAGTGAGATTCACAGCCTTTGAGGCTGGTTAATAGCTCAGCAGCTCGAATCCTAACCAAGGACCTAGGAACCGTTAAGGTATCGTCGGAGGATGTAAGCTGTTCCGAGTTAGGTGGTTTTTTGTAGAGTCAAAATGTTCAAGTCCGGTAAATTTAGAATTTCTAAATAGCGGGGTAGTCCTTTGGGTATTGCTCCAAGGGCTCCAATTACAATTGGGACAACACACGATTTCTTTTTCCACAGTCGCTCAACTTCAATTTGCAAGTCCCGGTACTTTGTGATTTTTTCTTGCTGCTTATCTTCAATCCGTGCGTCACCAGGTATTGCAATGTCAATGAACCATACATCATTATATTATTATTATTTATAATAATAATATATTAATAATAATATATTATAATATAATATTTATTGAATTTGTATATCGTCCTTCTCCCTGGGGGCTCAGGGCGGTGAACAGCCAAAATTAAAATACATACAATATAAAAGTTAAGGTAACTAAAATAAATTAAATCAAATGGCCTCCCCAATTTAAAACCCCATGTCTGTACAATTTAAAAACTAACCCATAAAAACCTATTTAGGCCTTACGGAAAGTACAGAGGTCCGGGATCAGTCGTATTCCGGGAGGGTAGCTAATTGTAGTAAATTGTGGACTTATAGAACAATATGAAGCCATAAGGGTTGGGTTCACCCAGGGGTGAAATCCAATAGGTTCTGACAGGTTCTGGTGAACTGGTAGCGGAAATTTTGAGCAGTTCAGAGAATCGGTAGTGGAAATTTTGAGTGGTTTGGAGAACCGGCAAATGCCACCTCTGGCTGGCTCCAGAGTGGGGAGGGAATGGAGATTTTGCAGTATCCTTCCTCTGCGACACCCATAAAGCTACACCCACAGAACTGGTAGTAAAAAAATTTGGATTTCATCTCTGGGTTCACCCAAACCATAATCCCCCCCAAAACACCCCGGATTTTGCTAAATACAATTGGCTACATGAGAAGGCCTTCTGCATAGAATCAATGCATTGTTTTTTTTCCTCTCTCTCTTTTTTTCCCCACTTCTCTTTCTGCTGTTTCGCTTGCTTTGGTTCGATTGAATAAATAGTGATGGGCTGAGTCACATACCTAAAGCTAAAACCACAATTTAGGCACTCCAATATACACAAAACTTTTGGGCAAAATTAATCCCCTTCTCTCTGAAAAGGTGAAGGGTTTCTATACTCAACTTACAACCATGATTGAGATCAGAATTTCTGTTGTTAAGCAAGATCATTGTTCAGCCGGTTGACAAGCGGCTGGATTTTGATCACATGACCATGGGGATTCTGCAATGGTCTTAAGGGTGCAGAAAGTTAGCACCTACCCACTCTTCTAGAAGAATGAAATGTTTAATATTTTGAGAAATATTAAATATTAAAAAGGCAGAATATTATATTTCCCTGGATGAGAAACGGAGAAGCATGCTCTTGGAAAGCAGCCCCCACCTTTCTTAATAGCCCTCAGCAGATGTCAGCACTTAAGAAATAAAGAGATAGATAGCTCTATTCATAAGCAAATACCATCACCCAAGATCCAACAACGGTAGGATTAGCCATCAGCCACAAACGCCCTTTCATTGCATCACCCTCAGAAACTTCAACCAAACTTAGCTCAGACAAACTCCTAGGATTTGTATATGGCCTCATGGGAGTCTGACAACAGCTAACAGAATACATGTTCTTGCACAGGAACAGGAAGCTCAAGCGCAAAGCCCAAGAGAAGGTATAAAAACCCCTCACTCTCAACTCCGTGTGGTCAGCTGCATCAGAACCATGGGCTTGGTGGTTCTGCTTCATCATTAAACCATCTTTCCAATCAGCCTCCATGTTTTCAGTGTCTTTTTCCCAGCTTGGAAGTGAACCAGATGGATATTTCTTCCAACAAGTGTATAAAATGCCCATAAGGCCCATAGGAGCCTGGATAGCTCAGCAGACTAAAAAGCCTGTTATTAATATCCAGCTGTCTACAATTACTGTTAAGTTCGAATCTCACCAGGCTCAAGGTTGACTCAGCCTTCCATCCTTCCAAGGAAGGTAAAATGAGGACCCGGATTGTGGGGGCAATAAACTGACTTTGTATAAAATAGAACATTGCTTGGGGGAGGCGAAAGCCCTACTAAGCAGGTATATACAAAAGTATGAAGGTAAATTGAGGACCCAGTTTGTGGGGGCAATAAACTGACTTTGTATAAAATATACAAAAGTATGAAAGCTGTTGCTTAACGCATTGTAAGCCGCCCTGAGTCTCTGGAGAAGGGCGGCATATAAATCTAATAAAAAAAAAAGTCATTTTTTTCCAGTAAGTCAAGGACGGCATGTACCCTCTTTGCCCCAAAATAAGACCTCCCCTGATAATAAGCCCAATTGGGCTTTTGAGTGCATGGCAATAAGGCCAAGCGCTTATTTCAGGGTTCAAAAAAATATAAGACAGGGTCTTATTTTCGGGGAAACACAGTAAGTTACAGATAGACCATCTACATCTACTGGCTATGAGTGATAGCCAACATTGGAAGCTAACTCCCACACATTTCACCTAAAGTCAGAAGTGTTTCAATAAGCACCAATAAGTATCAAGGAGAATAGTTTTGCCTTGTACACAGTTTATTCAAGTCCTCTGGAAATATAAAAACACGGGAACACTTCTCATATTGACCCCGGAGGACCCCTTCAGTTCACTGCTTTTGAAAAAAAAATGTTCTGTGGCTTAGACAATCAGTCCTCCACTAGAAAAATCAACCTTGCAGCTCTTGGCTCCAGAGAAGTCCAGCTAAATTAAATGATTTTCAAAGCCCCTCCTCCCTATGGGATTACATCATCAGGATACTTACTAGCTCAGAAGAAATGAGTTACAGGACAAGGATTCTCTTATCCTGAAACGATCCGCAGAAAAAAGAAACCTAAATTGTAATCGATGAAGCCAAGATGTTTTGTTTTTTTAAAATTTGACTTATATGACCAAATCGGTTTGCGACCAAAGTTATGGAATGAATAATTTTTTTTATTTATTTATATGCCACCCTACTCCGGAGACTCAGGGCGTCTTACAATGTGTTAAGCAATAGCCTTGTAAAACTATGTTTTACAAAGTCGGCTTATTGCCCCCACAAACTGGGTCCTCAATTGACCTACCTTAGAAAGGATGGAAGCCTGAGTCAACCTTGAGCCTGGTGAGATTCGAACTTACTAATTGCAGACAGCTGGAGTTAAATTACAATGCATTAGTCTGCTGAGCTATCCAGGTTTAATGGATCCTCAACTCGTTCTTGGCTATAATTTGCACCAGTTGGATTTTTATAGACACACATCTATCTCTCCTCTCTCTCTCTTTCCCTCCCTCCCTCAAAAATATCTCCTATAACAGGGGTCAGCAACCTTAAACACTCAAAGAGCCACAAGGGTCCTAACCAGAATCCCCCACTCAATTCTGGAGCCGACCAGAAGTCCGGTTCGCCCACCATAGTCTTCTCCTAGCATGGCATCCTTTTTCCTCTACCTGTTATAACTGAAAGCCCTATCCATTGTGAAACCGATCGGCGACAGGGAGCCGCAACAGAAGGATGAAAGAGCCACATGCGGCTCCAGAGCCACAGGTTGCTGACCCCCGTCCTATAAGGAGAATTTACTTTCTTACTTTTGGCAAGGAAAAAAAAAAACCTCTATACAGATCTGTCTATGACAGCGATATCCAACCCTGGCCCCTTTAAGACCTATGGACTTCAACTCCCAGAATTCCCCAGCTAGCCATGGGATCATGGGAGACGAAGTCCACATACCTTAAAGTTGCCAGGGTTGAAAACAACTGCATTACAGCTTACGCTTCTGCCCAATTCTCTCTCAAAAGATTAAGAGCGAGGCCTTAATGTGCAACGCACCCTCACACCCCCCGATCTGCCAAGAAACTGCCATCACTAGCTCAATGCCGGCCGACAGCAAGTCACACGCTCTTCATTCTGTATTCCATCTCACCCGATAACCTTCCGGACATTCCTTCAGCATGGCATGGCATAGAGCTATTTACCAGGATGAACCGAGAGTTCAGTTTAAGCATTACCACAATCAAGTTCCAGAAGGCGTTCGTTTTATAAAACATGTTGCGGCATTATTCATCTTTATGTCTTCTCCTTCAATACCCAAGCTCTTCAATGTATTCAACGTAATGCTGATTCTCGTAAGATATAAAATGAGACTATTTACATGCGGGATATGGCATAGTATCTACGTAATACAGGGTAAAATGTTTGCAATTCAGTTATGGAACTATAGCCCTTAGACTTATATACCGCTTCACGGTGTTTTACAGCCCCTCTCTAAGCGGTTTATAGAATCAGCCTCTTGCCCCCAACAATCTGGGTCCTCATTTTACCCACCTCGGAAGGATGGAAGGCTGTGTCAACCTTGAGCCAGTCAGAATCGAACTGCTAGCGGAGGGAGGGAGGGAGGGAGGGAGGGAAGGAAGGAAGGAAGGAAGGAAGGACAATAGTACTTAGACTTATATACCGCTTCACAATGCTTTTACAGCCTCCTCTAAGCAGAGTCAGCATATTGCCTCCCACCGAACAATCTGGGTCCTCATTTTACCCACCTCGGAAGGATGGAAGGCTGTGTCAACCTTGAGCCAGTCAGAATCGAACTGCTAGTGAAGGGAGGGAGGGAGGGAGGGAGGGAGGGAGGGAAGGAAGGAAGGAAGGAAGGAAGGAAGGAAGGAAGGAAGGAAGGAAGGAAGGAAGGAAGGAAGGAAGGAAGGAAGGAAGGACAATAGCACTTAGACTTATATACCGCTTCACAATGCTTTTACAGCCTCCTCTAAGCAGAGTCAGCATATTGCCTCCCACCGAACAATCTGGGTCCTCATTTTACCCATCTTGGAAGGATGGAAGGCTGTGTCAACATTGAGCCAGTCAGGATCTAACTGCTAGCGGTGGGCAGAGGGAGGGAGGGAAGGAAAGAAGGAAAGAAGGAAGGAAGGAAGGAAGGAAGGAAGGAAGGAAGGAAGGAAGGAAGGAAGGAAGGAATAGCCCTTAGACTTATATACTGCTTCACAGTGTTTTACAGCCCTCTCTAAGCAGTTTACAGAGTCAGCCTCTTGCCCCCAACAATCTGGGTCCTCATTTTACCCACCTCGGAAGGATGGAAGGCTGAGTCAACCTTGAGCTGGTGAGATTTGAAGTGCCAAATTGCAGTCAGCCAGGCAGTCAGCAGAAGGAGCCTGCAGTACTGCACTCTGACCACTGCGCCACTGTGGCGCATGCTGCACTTAAGTAGCCACAACTGACCTCCAAATTTATGTCGTTAGGTGAGACCGCTAGGTGAGTTTTGCCCCAATTTAGGACCTTTCTTGCCACAATTGAGTGAGTTGATTCATTTGGAAATTTGATAAACTCGTTGACCCGCAACTTCATATTTGGTCGGCTTTTATTGTAAACAATGTGTGTTTTTTGCAGTTTCAAAATCACAGCACGGTTGAGGGCAGAGGCAGCCGAAACAGAACTTCGGGCAAGAACAGAAAAATTATGACAGGAAAAAGCCCAATTCCCTCTTTTCCCTTTTATTTTTCTTTCCCCTTAGGAAATCCCAAAGGTAACGTTCCCTATTTTTCTACTTGCATTTTTTTACGTGCTTCCGAACTGCCAGGTTGGCAGAAGCTGGGATTAGTAACGGGAGCTCACCCCATTACGCGGCGCTAGGGATTCGAACCGCTGAACTGCCGACCTTCTGATCGACAAGCTCAGCGTCTTAGCCAGTGAGCCACCACTTCCCGGATTATCAGGATAGGAAGATTATCAAATAATCCAAGGCTGGTATCTTCTAGCACCCTATACCCTATAGGAACCTTGGTGGAGCAGCGGACTAAAGCGCTGTTAAGTAGCACTTAGCTTCCAGCTGCCTGCAATTACTGCGAGTTCAAATCTCAGAAGGCTCAAGGTTGACTCAGCCTTCCATCCTTCTGAGGTAGGTAAAATGAGGACCCGGATTGTGGGGACAATATGCTGATTTGCATAAAAAAGAACACCGCTTGGAGGAGGAAGCAAAAGCCCTACTAAGCAGGTATATACAAAAGTATGAAGGCTATTGCTTAACGCATTGTAAGCCACCCTGAGTCTCCGGAGAAGGGCAGCATATAAATCGAACCAATAAAACAATAAATATACCACAAGGTTTGCAGTAGTCTGCATTTTTTTTTTTTAATTTGATTTATATGCCGCCCTTCTCCGGAGACTCAGGGCGGCTTACAATGCGTTAAGCAATAGCCTTCATACTTTTGTATATTTATACAAAGTCAGCTTATTGCCCCCACAAACTGGGTCCTCAATTTACCCACCTTAGAAAGGATGGAAGGCTGAGTCGACCTTGAGCCTGGCTGGGATTGAACTCAGAGAAATTACAGGCAGCTGGTGTTAATTGCTGCCTTTAGTAGGAGGCATTAGCCCCCTACGCTACTCAGGCTCAGAATTTGGCAGACTACTGACCCACGTGTGGGACCGCCCTGGAATAAGCCTTGCTACAGAGCTCAAAGTCTACCAAACAGTAGTGCTAACTACTAGTGAGACTTGGGACTGTATACAGGAGGCAGCTACGCAACTGAATCACTTCCAGACAACTTGCCTCCACAGACTTCTGAGGATCCGGTGGCAGGATAAGGTGCCAGACGCAGAGGTCCTCTCCGGAGGGGTGGGGGGTGGGGGGACGACAAAGCCATACAATAAACATTTGGCACAAAAATATTTACCTACTTTTGCAAAGTCCCTTCAAGCAAACGAGCGAATTTATTTCATTTGGCTAAAAATATACATAGCTATAAGTGGCCCAAAATATCTTCCATGCATCCAGGACTTTCAGGTTATTCCATTAATGTGCCATTAACTCCGCATTACTTTATACAAAATGAGAACCGCCAACCTAAGCCACAGTCTGCAAGTGTGTGCACAGCTCCAAATCCCCTCCTGTGTTACCATTCTCCTTCACACACACACACACACACACACACACAATTCCTGCAACTATTTGATTATCCTCAGCTTCCTCAGTCTCAATCTCACCAAATCTGCCATACTTCTTCCAAAATGTCAGTGCTCCAAGATAACTTCCCCGTAGCCTATAAAGCTGACCAATTTTTTCCAGATGTGCCTCTACTTCCAAGAAATGTCTAACTTTTAATATTCTTCTAGAAGAGAATAGATAGTTCAGAGTTTTAACTGTGGAGTCGTTTGTTTTTAAACATCACTCAAAAAAAAGACAATAAAGGAAGCTAAGGAAACAAAACAGCTAGCCCACATCCTCTCCAGCCACAAACACCCAGATAAACAGGGATTAACACCAGACAAAGAATCAAGCAGAAAACAATACCATAATCAAGGAACTACCAAGGAGAAACCACACTTCTCCAAGCCTGATAGCACAAGCTACTGTGTATAAACAGGGAATACCCCCTCACACACACACTCACTTGCACTGGTGATGTTATCTAGCTGGGTAATGAAATGTCTACCCTCCCATGTCACCACTTTGGGGTGACGATTCCCAGAGGGAAACTGTTTTATTAGAATGTATGCGACAAGCAAGCAAAATTATAATACGTACAAAGATCAAATGCAAAGAGAATTTCGGTTCAGATGAGTTAGATTGCTCACTGAAACAGAAGGTGGAATTGGAAATATAGTATATTCTGGCATCAAGCCCGTTTGGAAAGATGCAAGGGAGAACTCTGGGGAAACCCGAGATTATGTTATGTGGAGTCCTTGGTGGTCTCTGACCTTGGTTGTTTGAAGCAAGCTCAGAGGGCACAGAGGTCTCCAGAACTCCATTGTGGGCTACATACAGTAGTGGCCAAAATTGTGGAAACCTTTTGGGAAAAGTGTATTTTCTAAAACTAGTTAATTGCACCACATTATCATTCCTTCCTCCCTCTTCTTCCTTCCTTCCTTCTCTCCATCTTCTTTTTTCCTTCTCCCTCCCTCCTTCTTTCTCCTTTTTTTCGTTCTCTCCCTTTTTTTTCCTCCCTTCCTCCCTTTCCTTCCTTCCTTCCTCCCTCTTCTTTTTTCCTTCTCCCTCCCTTTCCTCCCTCACTCCTTCTTTCTCCTTTTTTCCTTCTTCCCTTTCCTTTCTTCCTTCTCTCCCTCTTCTTCTTCTCCCTCACTTCCCTCCTTCCTCCCTTTCCTTCCCCCCTCCCACTTCTTCCCTCCTTCCTTCTCTCCCTCTTCTTTTTTCCTTCCTTCCTTCTCTTCCTCTTTTTTCCTTCTCCCTCCCTTTCCTCCCTCCCTCCTTCTTTCCTTCCTCCCTTTCCTTCCTCCCTCTTCTTCCTTTCTCCCTCCCTCTTCTTTTTTCCTTCCTTCCTCCCTCTTCTCTCCCTCTTTTTTTCCTTCTCCCTCCCTTTTCTCCCTCACTCTTTCTCCTTTTTTCCTTCCTTCTTCCCTTCCTCTTCTTCCTTCCTTCTCCCCTTTTTCCTTCTCCCTCCTCCTTCTTCTCTTCTTCTCCTCTTTTTTCCTTCTCCCTCCCTTTCCTCTCTCCCTCCTTTCTCCATGTTTCCTTTGTCCCTTTCCTTCCTTCCTCTCTCTTCTTCCTTCCTTTTTTCTTCCTCCCTCCTTCTTTCTCCTTTTTCCCTTCCTTCTCTCCCTCTTTTTTCCTTCTCCCTCACTTTCCTCCCTGCCTCCTTCTTTCTCCTTTTTTCTTCCTCCCTTCTTCTTCCTTCCTTCTCCCCCTTTTTCCTTCTCCCTCCCTTTCCTCCCTTCTCTTTTTCTCCATTTTTCCTTCCTTCTCCCCCTCTTTCTTCCTTCTCCTTCACTTTCTTTCCTCCCTCCTTCTTTCTTTTTTCCTTCCTTCTCTTTTTTTCCTTCTCCCTCCCTTTCCTCCCTTCTCCTTTTTTCTCCATTTTTCCTTCCTTCTCTCTTTTTTCCTTCTCCCTCCCTTTCCTCCCTCCCTCCTTCTTTCTCCTTTTTTCCTTCCTCCCTCCTTCTTTCTCCTTTTTCCCTTCCTTCTCTCCCTCTTTTTTCCTTCTCCCTCACTTTCCTCCCTCCCTCCTTTTCTCCTTTTTTCCTTCCTCCCTCTTCTTCCTTCCTTCTTTCCCTCTTCTTTTTTCCTTCTCCCTCCCTTTCCTCCCTTCTCCTTTTTTCTCCATTTTTCCTTCCTTCTCTCCCTCTTTTTTCCTTCTCCCTTCCTTTCCTGACTTCTCCTTTTTTTCTCCTTTTTTCCTTCCTTCTTTCCCTCTTCTTTTTTCTTTCTCCCTCACTTTTCTTCCTCCCTTCTTCTTCCTCCCTTCTCCTTTTTTCTCCATTTTTCCTTCCTTCTCTCCCTCTTTTTTCCTTCTCCCTCCCTTTCCTCCCTCCCTCCTTCTTTCTCCTTTTTTCCTCCCTCCCTCCCTCCCCCTTCTTCTTCTCTCCTTCCTTCCTTCCTTCCTTTTCCTCCCCTCCCCCTTCTGCCTCCGACCCCCTCCCCACACCTCCCACCCCGGGCGGGTTCTCCTCCGGGCTCCCGACCGCCTCACCTTGCAACGGGCGCCGCGGCTCCTTCCCTTCGCTCCGCTCCGCTCCAGGCCCCGCAACCCGAACGGAGGGATTGACAGGCGGCCGCCACCGCGCATGCTCATTATCTAGAGAGAGGGCGCCCCGCCCCCACGCCGTCATTGGACTCGCTCCCTTCTGCGCTCCCATTGGCCCGCCCGGCCACGTCGCCCCGCCTCTCCCGCGGGGGATTCGCTGGAAATTAACCTATCCCCGCCCCCTTCGGAGGAGCCGGTCCGCGTGGCGCATCAGGGATGCAGAAAGGGGGGGGGGGCGATGGGGTCACTTACGCGGGAGGGCGGCGGGTTTTTAGGGGGGGCTTCTCCCCTCCCCTTTTATAATGCGGTTTATAGGAGGAAAAATAGGGGAAGGGTCAAAGGGGGGGCTCTGCATGCCTTACGATTAAAGCCCCCCCCCTGCATTTGCAGAGGGGGCTGCAAACTGGGCGACGGCCGCCAGGGGGCAGCCGAGAGTCAAGCGTTCCTGCGTCTTTGCTGCCCTCTGCCGATGGCCGTGAGGGTTGCAGCCTCCTGATTTTAGAATAGAATAACAGAGTTGGAAGGGACCCTGGAGGTCTTCTAGTCCAACCCCCTGCTTAGGCAGGAAACCCTACACCACTTCAGACAAATTGTTATCTAACATCTTCTTAAAAACCTCCAGTGTTGGGGCATTCACAACTTCTGCAGGCAAGTTGTTCCACTGATTAATTGTTCTAACTGTCAGGAAATTTCTCCTTAGTTCTAAGTTGCTTCTATCCTTCATTAGTTTCCTCCCATTGCTTCTTGTCCTGCCCTCAGGTGCTTTGGAGAATAGCTTGACTCCGTCTTCTTTGGAGCAGCCCCTGAGATATTGGAAGACGGCTATCATGTCTCCCCTGGTCCTTCTTTTCATTAGACTAGATCAGTGTTTCCCAAACTTGGCTATTTTAAGATGCATGGACTTCAACTCCCAGAATTCCCCAGTCAGTATGGCTGGTTGAGGAATGCTGGGAGTTGAAGTCCATATATCTTCAAAGGGTCAAGTTTGGGAAACACTGGACTAGACCTACCCAGTTCCTGCAACTGTTCTTCCTATGTTGTAGCCTCCAGTCCCCTAATCCTCTTGGTTGCTCTTCTCTGCACTCTTTCCAGAGTCTCCACATCTTTTTTTACATCACGGCGACCAAAACTGAATGCAGGATTCCAAGTGTGGCCTCACCAAGGCATGTTATTCGTGGTCATTCTGTCCAACTTGACTTCTGTCATATCATCCCAAATTCACCTTCATTTAAGACCTGAAATTTTAAATAGTGGAAACTGATTTTGCTTCCCCGACCATTTCCCCCCCCCTCCCCCTTCTGCGGTGCATTGTTTGACTTGGTAGTACCGATAGTGGTGGATTCACACATGATGCCATACCAAGTGTTGGAAAACTCCAACTTGGGAACTTTTAAAATGGGTGGACTTCTGCTCTTAGAATTGGCCTCAGCCAGAATTGTGGCTGGGGAATTCAAAGAGCAGAAGTCCACCCATTTTAAAAGCGGCCAAGTTTCAAAATCACTACCCAAAAACTTCAGACATAACAAACCAGTGTGCGTAGCACAACAAATTCACAGCACAAAAAGAAAGAAACTGCAATTACAAAATTAGCAAAACGTTTGAACCCATCTCAAGGTGATGAGGTATTCTCAGGGACCTTCTCTTCACCTCTGAAGCAAAATAAATAATAATAATAATAATAATAATAATAATAATACTTGGTTGATAGCTTGGGCGCTGACAACAACCCGTATCAACCATTAGCACCAGTCAATGGTATTTGTGATGCATTTTTGAATGTTCAGTTGACTGAGTTTCATTTTTAATGAATAAAGTAAATAATAATAATAATAATAATAATTGGTCACGTATTGGTCATTGACATACCTGTATCTGAAAAGTCATGGGAATACAAAGTGATGTGGATGAAACATGTAACAGTGATTGTCATTGGGGCACTTGCTACTATGTACAAGAATTTTACAAAGCACATCAAGAAATTGCAGCGGAAGTGCAAAAAACTCCACTACTTAGTACATCATATATTTTAAGAAGATACTTGGTTGATACCTAGGATCAGGTATCAGGAACCTGATATCAGGCAGGAACCTGTATCAACTGTTAGCACCAGTCAATGGTATTTGTGATGCATTTTTGAATGTTCAGTTGACTGAGTTTCATGTTTAATGAATAAAAGAAATAATAATAATAATAATAATAATAATTTCACAGAAAATTTTCACAAACTGACTACCTACAACGCCATGACCACATTGCTAAGATCATTCACTGGAAATTGTGCCAGAAGTTTGGATTTGAGTATAGCAAAAACCACTGGGAACATCAGGTTGAGAAAGTTTTAGAGAATGAGAAACTCAAGATCTTGTGGGACTTCAGGATTCAGACTGACAGGCACTTGGTCCACAACACACCTGACATAACAATAGTTGAAAAAGAAAAAAATACGGTTCATTGACATTGCAATACCTGGTGACGCACAGATCGAAGATAAGCAGCAAGAAAAAATCACAAAGTACCGGGACTTGCAAATTGAAGTTGAGCGACTGTGGAAAAAGAAATTGTGCGTTGTCCCAATTGTAATTGGAGCCCTTGGAGCAATACCCAAAGGGCTGCCCCTCTATTTAGAAATTCTAAATTTACCAGACTTGAACATTTTGACTCTACAAAAAACCACCTTACTCAGAACAGCTTACATCCTCCGACGATACCTTAACAGTTCCTAGGTCCTTGGTTAGCTCGAGCTGCTGAGCTATTAACCAGCCTCAAAGGCTGTGAATCTCACTACAGATTTAATAATAATAATAATAATAATAATAATAATAATAATAATAATAATGTACTTGGTTGATACCTAGGATGCTGGCAGCAACCAGTATCAACCATTAGCACCGGTCACTCGTATTTGTGACACATTTTAAAATGTTCAGTTGACTGAGTTTCATGTTTAATGAATAAAAGAGATAATGATAATAATGATGCCTGGAGATTTCATTGAACTATCTTGAGCTAGGTTTACACATCACATTAACGTACTCTGCTTAGTTTTCACCTTGCAATTGTGCAGTTTGCAAATCGAAATTCAAGATTTAAGAATCTGCAAGACCATAATAGTCACTCAACAAAAACATGGTTAAATAAATTGTGACATTTGAATAGAATAGAATACAATTATTTTTATTGGCCAAGTGTGATTGGATACGCAAGGAATTTGTCTTGGTGCATACGGTCTCAGTGTACATAAAAGAAAAGATACGTTCGTCAAGAATCATAAGGTACAACACTTAATGATAGACATAGGGTACAAATAAGCAATCAGGAAACAATATCAATATAAATCATAAGGATACAAGCAACAAAATTACAATCATACAGTCATAAGTGAGAGGAGATGGGTGGTGGGAACGATGAGAAGATTAATAGTAGTGCAGACTTAGTGAATAGTTTGACAGTGTTGAGGGAATTATTTGTTTAGCAGAGTGATGGCATTCGGGAAAAAACTGTCTTTGTGTCTAGTTGTTTTGGTGTGCAGTGCTCTATAGCATCATTTGGAGGGTAGGAGTTGAGACAGTTTATGTCCAGAATGCGAGGGGTCTGTAGATATTTTCACTGCCCTCTTTTTGACTCGTGCAGTATACAGGCCCTCAATGGAAGGCAGGTTGGTAGCCATTGTCGAACCCACCCAGCCCAATTGCCGAGTGTCAAGCTGATTCTTTTTGCCTTCAATTGGCTAAACTAAAAACCTGCATTCTCCAAGCAGCTCCCTTCGCATGCGAGGAAACTGCAGCTTTCACAAACAAGCAACTTACTGTAGACGTCGTTTTAAAAAAAAAATTTAAAAAGCACACACACACACACACACACACACACACACACACACAGACACGTGCAAAATCAAGCCCGTCAGAGCTGACACTCACTTTCCTATTTGGTGTGCTGATTTTCTCCCCCCACCCACCCAAAGAAAACCCATCATCGGCCCATTTTTCATCCAGGCTATTAGGAAAGAATCACCATCTGTGTTATGTTATTGACAGAGTTGCTTTTATTCTCCATGATCATCTACTGCAGTGTTTCTCAACCTTGGAAGCTTGAAGATGGGTGGGTTTCAACTCCCAGAATCCCCCAGCCAGCTGGCTGGGGGATTCTGGGAGTTGAAACCCACCCATCTTCAAGCTTCCAAGGTTGAGAAACACTGATCTACTGGGTGATCTGGTGCTCATTCATTAGCCAAAATGCAAAGCCAAGCAATCAACCTCTCAGTTCACTTGAGAGAACAGCACCATATTGTTCTCTTCAATGTTGGCTGTATTTTACAACAGGTGGATCTAAGAGTGATCTAACCCAGGGGTCTCCAAACCTTGGCAACTTTAAGACTTGTGGACTTCAACTCCCAGAATTCCTCAGCCAGTGAAGCAAAGCTGGCTGAGGAACTCTGGGAGTTGAAGTCCATGAGTCTTAAAGTTGCCAAGGTTGGAGACCAAGGGTGAAATCCAGCAGGTTCTGACAGGTTCTGGGAAACTGATAGCAGAAATTTTGAGCTGTTTGAATAACCGGTAGCGGAAATTTTGAGTAGTTTTGAGAACCAGCAAATACCACCTCTGGCTGGCCCCAGAGTGGGGTGGGAATGGAGATTTTACAATATCCTTCCCCAGGAATGGAGAGGGAATGGGGATTTTGCAGTATCCTTCCCATGAAGTGGGCAGGGAATGGGGATTTTGCAGTATCCTTCCCCCAGGAGTGGGGAGGGAATGGAGATTTTGCTGTATCCTTCCCCCAGGTGTGGGGAGGGAATGGGGATTTTGCAGGATCCTTCCCCCAGGAGTGGGGAGGGAATGGGGATTTTGCAGTATCCTTCCCCCAGGAGTGGGCAGGTAATGGGGATTTTGCAGTATCCTTCCCATGAAGTGGGCAGGGAATGGGGATTTTGCAGTATCCTTCCCCCAGGAGAAGGGAGGGAATGGGGATTTTACAGTATCCTTCCGCTGGCATGGGGTGGGAATGGAGATTTTGCAGTATCCTTCCCCTGCTACACCTACGAAGCCATGCCCACAGAACCGGTAGTAAAAAAATTTGGATTTCACCACTGTTGGAGACCCCTGATCTAACCTTTTGATCCAGCACTCCTAAATGGTTTCCGGTTTTTTTTCTGCATTGTATCTTTGCAGACAGAAAAGTTGCAATTAATTTTTTTTTAATTGATGGATAAGTCCTTCTTGGCTACAGATGGATGGCAGCAGCATCTATTTTGGCTGAAGGGTAAGCAGGATTTGGATGGAAAACCACCAGAAATTCATCATTACAAAGAGGAGGAAGAGGAGAAGAGGAATTGGAAGAAGGTAATGCCATATAGCTTTGGCGATGCTGCCAAAAAAAAGCTTGGCAACCAGAAATCAGGGTTGACTTAGGGCAATGTTTCTCAACCTTGGCAACTTTAAAATTTGTGGACTTCAACTCCCAGAATTCTCCAGCTACATTTCTTGGAATTCTGGGAGTTGAAGTCCACAAGTGGTAAAGTTGCCACAGTTGGACATCCCTGACTTTAATTATGGTGGGGTAGCACCAGTGGTAGGTTGCCCCCAGTTCGGTCTGGTTCTTGCAAACCGGTAGTAAAAGCCGGGGGGAGCTCCGCCCACCCACCTGGATGTTGTCATAGACGATCTCCGCATGTGCCTGCACAGAAGCTCAGCGCATATGTGATTCCGTTGCAAACCGGTAGTAAAGATAAGTAGAACCCACCCCTGTAACAAGCCCGTTCGCACTGTCCCCTCATATCTATTCAACTCAGTTATTCAACAGCCTAATTCTGTTGCTTCATAGATCCGAACATAGAAAAATAAATACAGAATTCCTGCCGAAGAGCATTGAAATAATCACTGCTCAAAGTTTTGAATTTCAACCTCCTCGATTTTTTAAAATCATGGTCCTGTAACGTTTCGTTGCTGCTGACCAGTTCAAAGGTTTGCAATTGAGATGGATTTAATTTTTAGAGCTCTTTGGAAAAACTAACTTGCTTTAAGTAACCGGGGAAGCTCCTTCTAAGTTTACCATTTACGTGAGGTTTTCTCTTTATTTGGGTGCAAGGCAAGTTCTGAGTTAGAAGCCACCTAATTTTTGGTAGGACTAAAAAGAAAGACGTGTTCATAATATTTGGGAGGAGAATAGATTTTTTAGGAGAGGCATTCAAAGTTGCCATCTTCTGAATTCAATAACCAACGGAGCAATTCAATAGCCAGGCAGGTAGGCCATATGCCTTGGTGACCTCATGAGTTGTCCTCCCGTGGAGTGCAGGGGTGAAATCCAGCAGGTTCTGACAGGTTCTGGAGAACCGGTAGCGGAAATTTTGAGCAGTTCAGAGCACCGGCAAATACCATCTCTGGCTGGCCCTAGAGTGGGGTGGGAGTGGAGATTTTGCAGTATCCTTCCCATCACGCCCACCAAGTCACGCCCACAGAACCTGTAGTGACAATTTTTAGATTTCACCACTGATTGTAACACTGAAAACACTGACGGACGCTGGGGAGGGAATGGAGATTTTTGCACTATCCTTCCCCCAGGAGTGGGGAGGGAATGGGGATTTTGCAATATCCTTCCCCTGGAGTGGGGAGGGAATGGGGATTTTGCAATATCCTTCCCCTGGAGTGGGGAGGGAATGGGGATTTTGCAGTATCCTTCCCGTCACACCCACCAAGTCACGCCCACAGAACCTGTAGTGACAATTTTTAGATTTCACCATTGATTGTAACACTGAAAACACTGACGGGCGCTGGGGAGGGAATGGAGATTTTTGCACTATCCTTCCCCCAGGAGTGGGGAGGGAATGGGGATTTTGCAGTATCCTTTCCCTGCCACGCCCAGCAAGCCACCCCACCCCACGCTCACCAAGCCACCCTCACAGAACCAGTAGTAAAAAAAATTTGGATTTCACCACTGGTGGAGTGCCAACATGAAAGCAATGCCAGTATTGCTTTAATGCCAGTACTGGCATTAATTTCCAGCGAGCTTCCTCCAGCGAGTTGCCAATGGCTTGCAGTTGCCTAGGAAGGAGGCCAAGAGCAAAATCTACGCTCTTAACTTGCTGATGTGATTCTACCGAAAACATTGTGCAACAAACAAGCAGGACTTAATCAAATAGATGTTCTGGCAGGTAGACCCCAAAAAATACGCGCTACCAAGGTTTTCTTGTTACCCCGCTTACCATTTCCACCACCATTCCATTAAAGTACTCTCTATACCAGTGATGGCGAACGAGTGCAAAAATGGTCACATGGAAACGTCGCACGCAGGCTTGTTGGGGCCACGCTCCGGAAAAGCCAAACTTCCAAGTTCTAGCACGCCTGTGTGCTGGATGATCAGCTGGCCGGCGTGCATGCGCAGGCCAGTTTTCGGTCCTGCCGCACACGCAAAGGGATCACACTCTGGAAAAGCTACGGTTCTGGGTTCCGGCACGCAGCGCACCTGATAATCAGCTGGACGGCGTGCATGCGCACACTGGGTTTTGGCACTGCCATGAATGCAAAGGACAGCTGATTGCCACGCGCACATGTGTGCCAGATACTCGGAAGACAAACAGGCAAGGCCTCACGTACCGGGCGACATGGTTTCGCGTGTCATTTTGGCCAAGCGTGCCATAGGTCCTCCATCACGGAAGTATACCATCACCAGTAGCAGCTCTGAAAGATGTTGGCCTTTGCCGAAGTAATCCATTTTCTGGCCCACCTATTGCCATACAATACAGGGGTGAAATGCTCCCGGTCCGGTAGCAATGGCGGCAGGTGGTTCGGAGAACCGGTAGCAAAAATCCGTGTCCCCCCCTCCCATGCCCAGCTGAGCCATGCGATCATCAGAGGCTTTTTTTAAAAAAAACTTTCAATATATTTTTTCTACAACCTCTTCTACAACCTCATCTCGGCTGAAGAGCTTGTAGAGCTCTCTACATGGGGCTCCCCTTAAGGAGCACCCGGAGGCTCCAACTGGCGCAGAGTGCAGCCGCGCGGGTAGTGATGGGAGCGACATGGCGTTCCCATGTGACACCTCTCCTGCGCGAGCTGCACTGGCTCTCGGTGGTCTTCCGGGTGCGCTTCAAGGTTTTGGTTACCACCTTCAAAGCGCTCCATGGCTTAGGACCTGGGTACTTGCAGGACCGCCTACTATCACCAATAGCCTCCCACCGGCTGGTGCGCTGTCATAGAGAGGGGCTCCTCCAGGTGCCGTCAGCCAGTGTCGGCTGGCAACCCCCAGGGGAAAAGCTTTCTCTATGGGGGCACCTACTATCTGGAACGAGCTCCCCCCGGAGATACGGAGGATCCCGGATCTGCGCACCTTCTGCCGCGCTCTTAAGACCTTTTTATTTCACCAGGAGGGCCTGGCCTAACCTCTCTTCTTTTAGCGTTGAATTTTAATCTGTTTTAAATTGTGTGGGGTGTTTTAATTCTGTCTGGGCCAAATTGATTTAATTTGATTTTATTTGGGTTTTTAAATTTTGTATATATGTATTTTTTATTGTTGGCTGTTCACCGCCCTGAGTCCTTCGGGAGTAGGGCGGTATATAAATCTAATAAATCCTAATCCTAAATCCTAGATAAAATGCTTATAAAAGTTTTTTTTAAAAAAGCCTCTGACAATCGGACAACTCAGCTGGGATCATCAGAGCCTTTTAAAAGCATTTTTTTTTTTAGAACCTCCTCAGCCGAAGAGGTTGTAGAAAAAACCCTTTTAAAAGGTAAAAAAAAAAGCCTCTGACGATCCCAGCTGAGCAGCACGATCATCAGAGGCTTTTTTTTTTAACTTTTAAAAGCAATGCTTTTAAAAGTAAAAAAAAAAAAGATTGCGTGCCACACCTGATCACCCCCACCCCTCGTGCATTGTTCTACTTACCGCATGACTCCTTTTGGCATGCACTGTGCATGGGCACCTCGCATTTGGTGCATGGTGTGCACTACACATGTGCATCCAGCAAACTGGGAGTGAAACGGTTCAGATTTCACCACTGATACAATATTGTGATTGGGTGGCTCCCTTTCATTCAGTCCTGTAGAATTCAGAGGCCAGAAAAAGCCTTCGTTTTTATTCAGCATCATCTGTAGTCAAGGAGCAACCCAGATTATTTATTTATTTATTGGTTCGATTTATATGCCGCCCCTTTCTGGAGACTCAGGGCAGCTTACAATGCGTTAAGCAATAGCCTTCATACTTTTGTATATACCTGCTTAGTAGGGCTTTCGCCCCCCCCCCCAAGCAGTGTTCTTTTTTATACAAAGTCAGCTTATTGCCCCCACAATCCGGGTCCTCATTTTACCTACCTCGGAAGGATGGAAGGCTGAGTCAACCTTGAGCCTGGTGAGATTTGAACTCGCAGTAATTGCAGGCAGCTGGCAGCTAGGTGCTACTTAACAGCGCTTTAGTCCGCTGCGCCCCCAAGGCTCCTTGTCAAAACTGATTTTTTTTTTTAAGCATGCATTTAGATGACGATCCAGTTTAGCAGCTGCAGGGAATTGGCATCTGTGCAACTCACTATTATATTCCACCGTGTACATTTACCAGCACAATTGGAGCCCAAAATTTCTGTTGCTAAGTGAAACAGTTGTTAAGGGACTTTTGCCCTCATTTTACGATCTTTCATGCCACAGTTGTTAAATGAATCACTGCAATTGCTGAGTAACATGGTTATTAAGTGAATCTGGTGACTCCATTGAGTTTCCTTGTATGAAGGTCGCAAAAGGGGATTAGATAACCCCCGGGGACAAAACAACCGTCATAAATATGAATCAGTTACCGAGCATCTGAATTTTGAAGGTCGAAAGTGTGAAAAACAGACGTAAATCACTTTTCTTTCAGTGCCATTGTAACCACGAAGTGTCCCTAAATGAACTGCTGTAAACCACTGCAGTTCAGCATGCAAAGGAATACATTAAACTCCACTACAATCTAAGGCCAGGACTGGTATAGGTACCGTATTTTTCGGAGTATAAGATGCACCTCCCTTTTTTTGGTGAGGAAAACAAACAAACAAACAAATCTGCCTCTGTCTCCCAGCAAGTTTGCCTCGTTGCAGCAAACAGCAAACAGTCTGCTTTACTTTCAGTTTCGTTTTCAGCCTAGCTTGATTAGCACAAGAGAAAAAAAATCTGCTCCCAGCAATTTACCTCCTTGCAGCAAGCAGCAGAGGCCCCACAAACAGGTTGAGAGTCGGGAGGCCGATCCAATCAATGTGTGCTAATTAGGCTGTGCTGAAGCTGAAAGGAACTGTTTCTTCTTGCTGCTTGCTGCAAGGAGGTAAACTGCTGGGAGGCAGAGGCCAAAGGGTGGAGGCCAGTGGGTGGGTGGGGCTCCATTCGGTGTATAAGACGCACCTAAATTTTCACCCCCTTTTAGGAGGTGTCTTATACTCTGAAAAATACGGTATGTATCAGCAGGTAGAAGGTTCTGGTGTTTTTTTTTTCTTTTCTAGTAGCATCAATAATAAATGGATGAGATTGATCCTTGCCCTCGGCATGCTCTTTGCAAGATATTTCAGGAATCTTCAAATAAAAGGCACCGGAGTGCAAGTTGGTGGGGAAACTCAAGCTTTTCAACACCAGTTTAACTATTAATCTTACCCAGCTTAAGATGTAAGAAGCGCCGTCAAGGACTTTCACAGAACAAGAAGAATGATTAAGGGACTGGAGTGTAAAACATATGAAGAACGGTTGCAGGAATTGAGTATGTTTAGTTTAATAAAGAAGGGGACATGGTGGCTCAGTGGCTAAGACGCTGAGCTTGTCGATCAAAAGGCCGGCAGTTCAGCGGTTCGAATCCCGAGTGCCGCCTAACCGGGTGAGCTCCCGTGACTTGTCCCAGCTTCTGCCGACCTAGCAGTTCGAAAGCACGTAAAAAAGGCAAGTAGAAAAATAGGGACCCCCTTTGGTGAGACGGTAATACTGTCCCGTGCGCCTTTGGCGTTGAGTCATGCCGGCCACATGACCACGGAGACGTCTTCGGACAGCGCTGGCTCTTCGGCTTTGAAACAGAGATGAGCACCGCCCCCTAGAGCCGGGAACGACTAGCACATATGTGCAAGGGGAACCTTTACTTTTACCTTAGTTTAATGAAAAGAAGCTAGGGGAGACATGATAGCAGCATTCCAATATTTGAGGGACTGGCACAAAGAAGAGATTGGGTCCATGTATTCTCCAAAGCACCTGAAGGCAGGATAAAAAGCAACGCCTTTTCCTAATCAAGGAAAGAAATAACCTAGAAGGAGGAATTTCCTGATGGTGAGAACAATTTATCAGTGGAACGGTTGGCCTTCAGAAGTTGGGTGAGTTTCATCACTGGAGATTTTAAAGAAGGGATTGGACAACCATTTTTCTGACACGGTGTAGGTCTGATTGGGAGATCTCCAACTCTGCTATTCTCCAACTCTGCTATTCTGCTACATGCAAGGCAACATGGATACTTGTCTCTCTTACAGAATATGGAGAACTTCTGCAACCTAATGCTTGCCCACTTACCCGTAAATAGCTTAGCATTGATGTCAACCCTCTTTGAGGACCGAACGGTTTCCCAGAGGCTTCCTGGGACCCTGTCCCATGAAAGGGGCCGTAGATCCCATGACCCCTTTCATGGGACTTCAAACCAAAGACGATTGTCTTCAAATCAAAGAAAAACAGGCAATCCTGTTGTCTTGGTGGCTGTAATTTTCATAGCCAGCAAAGTGGTGGGCAATTAAGGAAATTGTAGAAGAGCTGAAAAGATGATGGGTTTGCTAGGTAGTTCCTTTTGGAGGACTCTTTGATCAGATTAGTAGTTTAAGGCTACATAGCCTTATTCCAACAACCAAACAGAAAGGATAGGGAATAAATAAAGCAAAGAAGGGTAAACAGGTTTTTTTAAACATTTGGACAAGAGACGAGATTTTGATTGGGGGATTTTTATTTCCCAGTTAACTTGACATGTCAGAAGGAGTCAGGCATCTTCCTTCCACCGGACATCTGGAAGATCAAAAGGCGGCTTTCTTCCATGCAGGAGGAGAAAGAACTTTTAGTGCTTTTTAGTACCGAGCCTGGTTTAGCTCTGCAGACTAAGCACCGTAATTAACATCCAGCTGTCTTGCAATTACTGTAAGTTCGAATCTCACCAGGCTCAAGGTTGACTCAGTCTTCCATCCTTTCTAAGGTAGGTAAATTGAGGACCCAGTTTGTGGGGGCAATAAGCTGACTTTGTATAAATATACAAAAGTATGAAGGCTATTGCTTAAAGCGTTGTAAGCCGCCCTGAGTCTTTGGAGAAGAGCGGCATATAAATCAAAATTAAAAAAAAAATGCATAAAAAGTGAGTTGAAAAAATCTGGTTGAAAGTCCACTTGGTGCCTTAGATCTTCCCAGAGGTGGTATTTGAGTACCAGCAAATACCACCTCTGGCTGGCCCGAGTGGGGTGGTAATGGAGATTTTGCAGTATCCTTCCCCCAGGAGTGGGGAGGGAATGGGGATTTTGCAGTATCCTTCCCCCAGGAGTGGGGAGGGAATGGGGATTTTGTAGTTTCCTTCCCCTGCTATGCCCACCAAGCCACACCCACCACACAATTCTGGGGTTGAAGTCCTCCAGGCTTAAAGTTGCCGAAGTTGGAGACCCCTGATCTAAGATATATCGATGCTCTTCAGAAAAAAAAACATGCTTATAGGAACAAAATAAATACTGAACATGTTATCAACTTGTAAGGCGGCAGACAAGAATTATCAAGATTTTGCACTGATACCTATATGCATCTATATTTACCTTGAAATAATTTTAAAATTGCATTTTGGGGGAAAAAAATCTCCAAAACCTATTTGCGAATGAGTTGATGCATTCAGATCACATTAAATCTGCTTTCCAAACACCCAGCACCATTAAGTTTGTTTGTGTCTACTTATTGGAAATCCTGATTTTGAGCAATCTCTACTAAGAAAACCTGACATTTTCTTTCTTTCTTTCTTTTTGTGGTTTTAACATTGACTTTGTGGGATTTTATAACTGAAATTTTATAATTGGATGCGGTGGCTCAATGGCTAAGACTCTGAGCTTGTTGATCGAAAGGTTGGCAGTTCAGCGGTTCGAATCCTGAGTGCTGCGTAACGGGGTGCGCTCCCGTTCCTTGTCCCAGCTTCTGCCAACCTAGCAGCTCGAAAGCATGTAAAAATGCAAGTAGAAAAATAGGGACCACCTTTGATGGGAAGGGAACAGCGTTCCGTGCACCATTGGCGTTTAGTCATGCCGGCCACATGACCACGGAGACGTCTTCCGACAGTGCTGGCTCTTTGGCTTCGAAACGGAGATGAGCACTGCCCCCTAGAGTCGGGAACGACTAGCACCTATGTGCAAGGGGAACCTTTACCTTTACCTTTTTATAATTGAAATCATTTTTTGATCAACACGATTCAAGTTCAGGATGCATGCTTGAGGGTAGAAGTTAACCCATGCATGATTTTTGTAAAATCTGTTGCTGTTTTTGGGGCTGGGGTAAGGTGGGAACATAAAGTTTGTTTGATTTAGAGAAAGCTAAAGCAAAAGAGAGAGAGAGAGACCTTCAGCTGCTGTTCTCTCCTACTAATTTTGGCCTTCAGTATAAAGTCCAAATGATAAGAAAATAAACATTCAAGGGAAAGAATGCTGAACCAGATTCCTCCTTCTCACCATCCCCTATTACAGCCAGTCCTCCACTCAACTCGCAGCGGTTCATTTAGTGATGGCTGAAAGTTCCAACAGCACTGGAAAAAGTGACTTATGACCATTTTTCACACTTTTTTTTTTCATAATAAGAAGTTTATTGTGGGTTCTGGAGGCAAATTGTTCCACTGATTAATTGTTCTAACTGCCATGAAATTTCTCCTTCATTCTAAATTGTTTCTCTACTTTTTTTTTTTAATTTTTTTTTTTTTAATTTATTTTTAAAAATAAAACAGCATCTTTTTAGTGCAAGGATTTGATCCGGTATAAAATAAGTATAAATTCCAAATTTCCTCAGTTAACATCAGAAAGAAAGAAAGAAAGAAAGAAAGAAAGAAAGAAAGAAAGAAAGAAAGAAAGAAAGAAAGAAAGAAAGATAAATCTAAACCCAATTTTTATCATTCAATCTAACATCTTATTCTAACATTTAATATTTTATTATGCAATCACCCAAAATCTTCAACTTCAAATCTAAACAGCTCTTGATAACATTTTTCACACTTCTGACCACTTCTGGATAGAAACAGAATGCCTATTAATGTAAGATTCGTGGTATTAAGATTTAGAACAGAAGTAGAAATTAGAAAGGGGGAAACTACTACTATACATAGTCCTATATTATATTTTAAAATCAGTATGTAGATGAAAGGATTAGAAGTTGAAAGACGATTTTATTACATACGTTGTTATAATGATGTGTATGATTAATGTAATTAAGATCACCAAAATGGTCAATATTATTACTACTATTTGGTATTTATTTATTAGTTTATTTATTGTCAGATTTGTATGTATGTATGTATGTATGTATGTATGTATGTATGTATGTATGTATGTATTGTAACCCGACAATGAATATAACTAATATTAAAAACAAATATAAAATCCCCATAATCCCCAAAATTAAAATCCGCAACAGATCAGGGACGCTGCTGAAAGAGCCATGTCTTCAGGTCGGCGTGGAAGGTGCAGAGGTCGGGGGCCATCCGGAGCTCAATGGGCAACCCATTCCAGAGGGTCGGTGCGACCACAGAGAATGCCCTCATCCTGGGGACTGTCAGCCAACACTGTCTGGCTGAGGGGACCCGGAGGAGGGCCACCCTATGTGAGTGCACTGGACGGTGGGAGGCCGGTAGGAGGTGGTCTTGCAAATACCCCCGACCCATTGAAACCCCGATATCAAAATTGATGATGCCTAGATGCCACACTGTTCATGTATTCAATACTTACCGGTGCTATTCAGACAGTTTTTTTAAAAATTTGATTTATATGCCACCCTTCTCCGAAGACTCAGAGCGGCTTACAATGCGTTAAGCAATAGCCTTCATACTTTTGTATATTTATACAAAGTCAGCTTATTGCCCCCACAAACTGGGTCCTCAATTTACCTCCCTTAGAAAGGATGGAAGGCTGAGTCAACCTTGAGCCTGGGGAGATTCGAACTGGTGTAATTGCAGACAGCTGGATGTTAATTACAATGCTTTAGTCTGCAGAGCTAAACCAGGCTCTATCTGGTTTGAGCGAATTGGTAGCGGCGGCTGTGGAAGGCTCCGCCCATCCACCCGGACGTCGTCACGTTCAATTTTTGACGCGTCCTGCGCGTGCTCCCATTTGCGAACTGGTAGCGAAGGTAAGTGAATACCACCCCTGCTTACGACCATTTTTCACACTTCTGACCATTACATTCCCATGGTCATGTGATCCAAATACATGCTTAGCAGTTGACTCATATTTATGACAGATGCAGTGTCCCGGGGTCATGCAATCCCCTTTTGCAACCTTCTGACAAGCCATGTCAGTGGGGAAGCCAGATTCACTTAACAACTGGGTTACTAACTTACCAGCTGAAGTGATTCACTTAACAACTGTGGCAAGTTGTTAACTGTGGGGGTACCCGCCCTGTGGAATGAGCTACCTCCTGGAATTCGATTGATCCTGGACCTCCGTGCTTTCTGAAAGGCCCTGAAGACTCACTTATTTCCACAAGCCGGCCTAGTTTCATTTGGTTTTAATGGGTTTTTTAAATTCTTGATCTTATTGATTTTGGGTTTTAAATTGGGTATTTTTAATTTGTAGATTTGAGATTTTAAATTGAAACGCCGATGATTTAATTTATTTTTAATTTTTAATTTTTGTACTATATGTGTTTTAATTTGGCTGTTTACCGCCCTGAGTCCCCCTGGGGAGAAGGGCGGTATATAAGTTGAAATAATAAATAAAGAATAAAGAAAGGTCGTAAAATGGGACAAATGTCTCACTTAGCAACAGAAATTTGGGGCTCAATTGTGATCGTAAATCGAGGACCACCTGTACACAAACACTTTGGAAGACCGGACAAGTGACCTTGTGGATTTCTTTTTAGAAAATTTGAAACCTTCCAACACTCACTTCCTCTTTTCTTTTTTGTGTCCTACGTTTGCTGTGGTCATAGTTTTATTATGTTCTATTCTAGATTAGAGCTAAAAATACTATGCTCTGGAGAACAACTTGGATACTTCTATTTTTTACTTTTAAGACAGCTGTAATTAAGACAACTTTTACTGCCACAATATGTTATTTTGGTCACTCCCTTCTCTTTTTTCTCAATCAGAGTTGTTGCTTTTGTACCTTCCGTGGATCTGCCTTTTTCTTTGCTTTGTGCTGATGATTGACCAAATAAAAATCAATTATTTGCCATCAAATGCAACCCCACCTGCAGTACAATTTGTACTTATTTATTTGTACTTATTTATTTTATTTAGCTTATATGCCGCCCTATCTCCAACAGACTCAGGGCAGCTCACAACAATAAAATCCACAAAGCCATTGTACGAGTTAAAATCTAGTTAAACCGAATAAAATTTTAAAAACCCATAAAACCCTTCCTGTAAGTTTGCCACCTAGAAGTGTTCGCTGGGTGGAAATTTTGTTGGTTAACATGCATTTGACACGTAATCAAGCTTTGGGCTGGGAAAGTCGTTTCCAGTCCTCCATCACCTTTCCAGATAAATCACGAGTGTTCATCGCCAGCTGCCGAAGCACAATTCATCCATTTGGAGGATGCAAGAGAAGTTTAGAGATTTAGAGTTTCTGACTTAGTTGCCACCCTTTCACCAAAAGGGGGAACAAAAGTACTCTCAGCAACCCCCAGCCCTATATTTATTTGGATAAGGACAAGACAGACAATTTGAAAATGAAACACTAGAGGGAACTAAAGATTTTAGTTAATGGGAAAAAAATATATACAAGCCTGATTTATACGGCATATACAAAAATGGCACAAAACATTGTAACCGGGGTGAAATCCAGCAGGTTCTGGAGAACCGGTAGCGGAAATTTTGAGTAGTTCGGAGAACCGACAAATACCACCTCTGGCTGGCCCCAAAGTGGGGTGGGAATGGAGATTTTGCAGTATCCTTCCCCCAGGAGTGGGGATGGTATGGGGATTTTGCAGTATCCTTCCCCCAGGAGTGTGGAGGGAATGAAGATTTTGCAGTATCCTTCCCCCTGGAGTGGGGATTTTGCAGTATCCTTCCCGTCACGCCCACCAAGTCATGCCCACACAGCTGGTAGCAGCAATTTTTCGATTTCACCACTGACTGTAACCTTGAAAACACGGAAGGGCGCTTCTGAAAAATAGAATCGGAAGTTAATATCCACTATATCGATATTGATGTTTGTTTCTATGGACAGACTGTGTCCAAAAGATATCATGGAAGAAGAAATGGCCGATGAGGAATATGTTTTATTTGACAAGACGGAGAGAGTATCGAAAGTGGATCCACAAATGACAGCTACGAGAAGGACAAGGAAATGGATGTGTCTGTGGTTGACATTTTAAAAGCAAGGTAAAGATAAAGATAAAGGTTCCCCTCGCACATATGTGCTAGTTGTACCCGACTCTAGGGGGCGGTGCTCATCTCCGTTTCAAAGCCGAAGAGCCAGCGCTGTCCGAAGACGTCTCCGTGGTCATGTGGCCGGCATGACTCAACGCCAAAGGTGCACGGAACGCTGTGACCTTCCCACCAAAGGTGGTCCCTATTTTTCTACTTGCATTTTTTACCTGCTTTCGAACTGCTAGGTTGGCAGAAGCTGGGACAAGGAACAGGAGCTCACCCGGTTACGCGGCACTCGGGATTCGAACCACTGAACTGCCGATCTTTCAATCGACAAGCTCAGCAACTTAGCCACTGAGCCACCAGGCCCCTACCGCTTTTAAAAGCAAAGGGAAATACAGATACGTATAGTCCTCAACGTCAAACCATTCATTTAACCACCATTTGAAGTTACAATGGCGCGGAAAATAATGACCTACCATTGGTCAACCCACTTAAAATTGTCGCAGCATCTGCACAATTAGGGGGTTAAAATTTGAATGCTTAGCAACTGGCATGTATTTACTTCCCAAGATCATGTGATTGCCCCTTTCCAACAATGACGCCATTGGGGGAATCTGGATTTCGGTAACTACTGCATGGTTCACTTAACAACTATAAGGATTCATTTAACAACGATGGCAAAAAAGATTGTAAAATTAAGGGAGACTCACTTAACCACCACTTTGTTTAGCAGTATCAATTCTGCTCTCAACTGTGGTCATAACTCAAGGACTACCTGTAATAAACTAAGAGAGTAACTTGGATAATTTCTTTACATTGGATTTACAAGAGAGATGAGAGAAGGGACAAAGAAGAAACAAAATAGAATTCTACATTATTTGAATGGATTAAAGGTTAAGATTGTTGGAAGTAAAAGGCAGGAATATATAATAGATTTATTTGATCAAATTAAAAAAAAAATTCTTAAAACCTTTAGTGGATTTTCTGACGACACTGCAGCTGAAAAAGTGCTTTATGGATTTGTTTATAAAGAGATGGGATACGGGATGAGGAGATCATTGGTGGTAAACTAACAGGATGAAGAGTTACAAAAATTGTTTATACTTGTGATGAAGATTGGAAGTCAATTCATTATGCATTTCTTTGTCTTTACTATCTATCTTCTTTTTATCTCCTTTGCAGCTTTCTTCTTTAAATTCGCATTAGATTTTACTGTAATTAAAACCTTTCATAATTTTTATATATACACACACAATGCCCCCTTTTTATATAAGGATGTTCTTGACACCGAAATATGGTTTTTTTCGCTATAATTAAAAGGTACTGTTTATTAGCAGAGAACAAACCAAACTATGTTTGCTGATTTTTTTCAAGTCCTTGAGATCACCAGATGTTGGGTTGACTATTCCCAGAATTCCCAACTCTATCCCATTGAATTCAGGGACTTCAGTCTCAAAGTAACTGAAGACTGGATTCAGTTCATTGAAAACTGAAGCTAAGCTCTACCCTCTACTCTGAAAAAAGCACAATTATTTGGCTTAATGTTAAGTATCAAGAATCCATGAAAAGATCAGTGTTATTAGACTGAAATATGCCTCGGCATGACTGGGGTTGTTTAAAAGGTATCCATTAGAAAAATACCGTATTTTTTTGGAGTATAAGACGCACATTTCCACCCCCAAAAGGGGGTGAAAATTTAGGTGCATCTTATACACTGAATGTAGCCCCGCTCACCCACTGGCCCCCACCTTTTGGCCTCTGCCTCACAGCAGTTTGCCTCCTTGCAAGCAAACAGCAAGAAAAAACCGCTCCTTTCAGCTTCAGCACAGGCTAATTAGCACAAGTTGATTGGATCGGCCTCCCGACTCTCAGCTGATTTGCTCTCAGCTGTTTTGCGGGGGCCTCTGCTGCTTGCTGCAAGGAGGTAAATTGCTGGAGCAGATTTTTTTTCCCCCTTGTGCTAATCAAGCTATGATGAAAATGAAAGTAAAGCAGGCTGTTTGCTGCAACGAGGCAAAATTGCTCAGAGGCAGAGGGAGATTTCTTTTTCTTCTTTTGCTCACCAAAAAAGGTAGGTGTGTCTTATACTCCCGTGTGTCTTATACTCTGAAAAATACGGTAATATTCAACTCTAACCCTAACCCTGTTAACGCCCGCAGCTTCTAACATCTCATTAAAATAGTCTAGCTTCCTTTTTCCTGTCCAATTCCCAAGGACACGTTAGTTCTGTGGTGTCAAAATTCGCGGCCCACAAACCCGATACGTCATACACTGGCCACACCCACACCCAGTTTAGCGAAGGGAGAAAAAAAATGCGATGTCATGTGATGCTGCTGTGACGACGCGAGTTTGAGGCCCTTGCTTCAGTTGGAGATTGGTGTTGTGATCTAGGCTTACTGAGTCATTATAATACACAATTAGTCCCAAACAAGCCTATTTTATTGTAATAGCTGAGAATTACGTTCATTCCCAGCTGAGTCCCAATTAGTTGTAAAACAAGTCCTTCAGAAGAAGTCCTTCGGGATAATCACCAACCTTTATCTTCTTTGACACCCTGCCAAAGGCCTTACTTGGCGAAGCCCCACCAAGTTCAGAAACAAACAAGAGACGCCGATTGGAAACAGAGTTAGCAACAATGCTTTCCTGCAAAAGGCCCCAAGTGCCTTTGTTTCTCTTTTAAGCCTTATGGGAGGGGCCAATCATCTCCTGGCCTTACTCCCAAGTCGTCCCTTGTACTCCCAAGTACTCCCTTCCATCTCAAATCCTGCAAAGGAACTGCTTTTCTAGGAAGCTTTCAGACAATACGCAGCTGATCTTTTTTTTCCAAAAAGAAAGAAGCAACTGTTTTCTCCTTTCCTGTGTCCAGTTTCATAATCGAACGCTTCCTTCGGTAGACTATGACAAAGTGCAGACCGATCACATCAGAATTGGGTAATAAAGCTGAATGAGCATATCAGGAGATTTCAATGCTACCAGAGCAGGGTAAAATATTAACAGAACAAAGAACTAAAGTTCTAGATACCAATATCAGGGAAACTAGATTAGTATGTTCTAATCCAGAAAATGTGATGTATTCAAGGTTGATCTTCTTCCTTGACCATATCTGTGTGTTCAATTTAGAACAGAATCTCAGTGACTGGCCCAGCGAACTGCAATTATGCAATAGCAAAATTATGATACAAAACCAGACTTGACTCTGCAAATTATAGGCCTATTAACTTTATCTAACGCAATATATAAACTTTATGCTGGATTTTTATGCCTTAAATTAGTGGGCTGGGCACCAAATGAAAACATAGCATTGTTGAAGGACAGGCAGGATTTAAAAAGATACTTGGTTTTCCGCCGCTTGGTAGAAAAATATTCCGTGCTTCCTTATGGATCCCCTTTTACAACCTTTATTGATTTTTAAATCAGCTTTTGACCCAATACCAAGTGAGAGATTGTGGGAACGTCTGGGACATTTCCCTATTGACCAAAGGCTGCCTGGTCTTATTCGGTGTGAGAGGTAAACCGGCTGACTGCATCCCTTTAAGTAAACAAGGCCATGGTACTGTTTGTCTAAATTTTTGCCTAAAATAATTTTTTAAAAATCCCAATTGGTGGGTGGCCACTGCCATCATCCTTATCTACATTTCATACATCATACTGGTCATGTCCCAAAAGATTAAAGGCTGGAAATAATAATCCCAATTTATATATAAAAAAAAAAGTCAGTAAGAACAAGTCTTTTTTTTGAGTGTTATTAGCAAATAATATTAGCAAATAGCTAGACGTGCTAAATTTCAAGCTCCAGAACTGGATAGAGACAAAAGGCATAATCCAAGATGAGCAAGCAAGGCAGGGGTGAAATCCAATGGGTTCTGGAGAACTATGAGTGGAAATTTTGAAATACCACCTCTGAATGGCCCCAGAGTGGGGTGGGAATGGAGATTTTGCAATAACCTTCCCCCAGGAGTGGGAAGGGAATGGGGATTTTGCAGTATCCTTTCCTTCCCCTGGAGTGGGGTGGGAATGGAGATTTTGCAGTATCCTTCCCCCAGGAGTGGGGAGGGAATGGGGATTTTACAGTATCCTTTCTTTCTCCTGGAGTGGGGTGGGAATGGAGATTTTGCAGTATCCTTCCCCCAGGAGTGGGGAGGGAATGGGGATTTTGCAGTATCCTTTCCTTTCCCTGGAATGGGGTGGGAATGGAGATTTTGCAGTATCCTTCCCCCAGGAGTGGGAGGGAATGGGGATTTTGCAGGATCCTTTCTTTCTCCTGGAGTGGGGTGGGAATGGAGATTTTGCAGTATCCTTACCCCAGGAGTGGGGAGGGAATGGGGATTTTACAGTATCCTTTCTTTCTCCTGGAGTGGGGTGGGAATGGAGATTTTGCAGTATCCTTCCCCCAGGAGTGGGGAGGGAATGGGGATTTTGCTGTATCCTTTCCTTCCCCTCGAGTGGGGTGGGAATGGAGATTTTGCAGTATCCTTCCCCCAGGAGTGGGGAGGGAATGGGGATTTTGCAGGATCCTTTCCTTCCCCTCGAGTGGGGTGGGAATGGAGATTTTGCAGTATCCTTCCCCCAGGAGTGGGGAGGGAATGGGGATTTTGCAGGATCCTTTCCTTCCCCTGGAGTGGGGTGGGAATGGAGATTTTGCAGTATCCTTCCCCTGCCATGCCCACCAAGCCATGCCCACAGAACGGGTAGTAAAAAAATTTGGATTTCACCTCTGAAGCAAGGTCATTGGTTCAGATCTGGATTTAGAGAAGGGAGGCCAGCGACAGGCGTTAAGAGCTTGGTGCGCCCCCGTTTTGTACAAAAATACACTCCATAAAAAGAAACTTTGCTTGGTAGATTTTAAACATGGCTTTGACTCAATTTCCAGGAATGCAAATAATGCAACTAATGCCCGTTACCTCTGCTTTGTGACAAAGAAATTATACTCCAATACTAAGGATCCTTCTCTGGCACACTAAATATTCAGAAAGGAGTGAGATAGGGATGTAGTCTTGTCTCCTCTTCTTTCAACTTGTATTTCAGTTCAAGGGTAGACCTTCTTGCGTGCACCTAAACGGGTAGGTGCAAAACCCCTCTCTATTCCTCTACTCTACGCTGCTGCCATAATTTCACAAACCCTTAAGAGGACAGAAAATAGCAAGAGCAGCAATATTTCTGGAGCGCAGAACAAAATCTCCTGGTTCTTAATTCCGAGACATTTCAAATTCTGATCTTCATTAAGACAGCCATCCAACAATCCTGGAGAATAAGGGGATCACAAGTTAGAATGGGTTACTGTATTTGAATGCCTTGGGCCCTGGGAAGGGCAGCTAGGGGTTAGGTCAGAGGAGCAGGGGTGGGCTGCTGGAGGTTCATAGGGGTTCGGGAGAACCTCTAGCTAAGATTCTGTGAAGTTTGGACAACCCCCAAATCCCACTACTGGCTGGGCCACCCCTGCCCCGCTCCTCCCAGGAGTTCCCATGCGGCCTGTTTTGGATACAGGTAAGTGCAGGACGCACAAAAACGGGCCTACCGGAAGTTCGGGAAGGTCAGAAACGGGCCCATTTCTGGCCTCCAGAGTCTGGGGAGGCCGTTTTCGCCCTCCTGGAGGCTCGAGAAAAGCCTCCGGAGCCTGGGGAGGACAAAAACACCCCCTCTGCCATAATGCAGGAGGCCAACTAGGCTACGCCCACCCTCACCCAGCAACCGGGCAGAGAACCCATTGCTAAACTACGCCCCTTTTATGATTGGTGGACTTTAACTCCCAGAATTCCACAGCCAGACACAATTAATCCTGGCAGCATTCAAACCTTTTCAGGCTAAACCAATTGGCCCAAATCTTTACAGAGCAGATAGATCGAAATGAATGCCAAAAAGCACCCCTGGAAACAGTGCAAGGAACATTTTTGAGACCAGTTCTTATTGCACCCAATGGAACCGCAAACACCTGATTAAGGCTTGAGGGCTTGGAGGAGGAAGATAAAACTATTGGTTGAAAATCCAAATTCCTTCCAGTCGGACCGGTCCTTTTGGTTTCAATTTCCCTTCTTCCTGGAAACAGTTCACAGAGCAGAAGTTGGCATTATATGAGCTTTCTGTTCCACATATGACCAAGCGAAACAATTGCTGAAAGATAAGGCAGTGCTTCTTAACCTATGGTCCACGGACCCCTGGGGAGCCATGATGTCGTCACAGGGGGCTCCGCGAAGGCTTGAAAAAAATGTTACGATTTAAATCTTGAGGGTCCGTGGCCACAAAATCTATTTAAAGAAGGGGCCCGTGGTGAAGAAAAGGTTGAGAACCACTGGAATAAAGGATGTGGCATTTCAGACGGAAATCTGGCAGAAAAGAGAACTTTTCAAAATCTGACTTTCCCCAAACTGAGGATGGCATTTTTCAAAGCCAGGCGTAACATCTGCCCATCAGCACTGCTGCAAGATACTCCAAAAACCAATTAATTGGGCATACCAGCCAATGTGGCCACAAAGAGATCAAAACCCTGCAGCCCTCTGCCAGCGAAAACGGAGCTCAGAAGGGCCGTGCGCTCCATTTTCGCTGGCAGAGGGCTGCCACAACAAACTAAAAACAAAACAAAAGGAAAAATGTTTCCCCTTTTGCATTGAAAACATTTTTATTTGAACTAGCTGGGCTGGCTTAACCTCCTTTTTTGGGTTTTTAAATTTTATAATCATAATTGGACTTAAACTGTTGAGCCGAATTATTGGACTTAAACTGTTGAGCCGAATTATTTAATTTGTTTTTAATGATTTTTTAACCTTTGTATTTATTATATCTTATTCTGGCTGTTCACCGCCCTGAGTCCCGTCCGGGAGTAGGGCGGTATATAAATTTAATAAATAAATAAATAAATAAATAAATTTGAGCGTGCAAGAAGGGACAGGAAAGAAGAACGAGAAAGACAAAGAAAAAGAAGAAAAGATGGGAAGAGAGCAAGGAAGGAAAAATAAGGAAGGAAAGAGGGGAAGAAAGAGGAAAGGAGAATGAAGAGGGAAGGAAAAAGAAGGGACAGGATGGGACGGGAGGAAGGAAGGAAGGAAGGAAGGAAGGAAGGAAGGAAGGGTTATAATGAGGCAGGAGGGGTCTGAGGGAAGACCTGCTTTAGCACTTGGCCACCACAGATGCCCCCAACATGAGTGATGTTGAGCTGGCCATCCCAACCCCCTCTCAGTCCCTCTGAGGTCAAACACAACCCTGATGCAGCCCACAATGAAATCAATATCCCTGCTCTAAGGGATATATCTGCATATAGTCTGCCCTTAGTGAGTAAATTTATGCTTTAAGTCACCCAACAAGATGAGTGGTAAATAAATGTAATAAATAAAAGTAAAATAAAAATTTCCAGGAAGACCAGACAATTTCTGTATGAACGACGTTCTACGAAATTTGTAACACCAATGCAATAGCCAAGTTCTGTGTTGCTGCAATGAAAATAAGGCGGAACTGGTTATGGAAATATTTTTTGTTTTATTTACCATTTTTAGATTTAACACATACTAGCTTATCTTGTTTATAAGATGGTATTTATTTTACTGCATCATGTGCCCTGTGATAGAGGTACGCTTGTACAAGGAATTAATGTACAGTTAGAGCAGCCACATTTTTATCTGTGTTGGTTTCACCTTTTCTATTTTACGATGGTGTTGTAATTTTTTAAAAAACTTTTTTTTTCCTGGCCATTGACCAAATAAACATTATTATAAAACAGTCTCTCCAGTTGAAGGGGGTGGAGGGGAGAGTGGCCTGAAACTGGGAAGGGCTGGAAGAGGGCAATTCTCAGGTCCTGTTCTCTCTCTGGAGGCAGCTACAGGAAGAAGAGTTTTTCACACAGCTCAATTGATGGTTCGTGATGGAGAATGTGCCCGGAGAGAAAAGCTAGCTTATGCGCGTATTTGCACGGGGCAGGCACTCGGATAGTTCCTGGCCAATTCCAGTAGATGTGGCAAAGTTTGAAAGTCAGCCTATGAAAAAACAGGAATGCGAGAAGGAAATTCTGGATTAGAATTCCTGCTTCTATAACCTGGATCCATAATGTGTTTCAAATCTCTAAATTCCCAATATATTCCAATCAGTGTCCGTTCTTAAATGCTGCAAGGGAAAAACTGATGGGATTCCCCTTCATTTCTTGGATTTTATTTTACCCCTTTTTGCAAAGGAAATTCCTCACACCTTCCAGAAAGAAAATGATATATATAAATACCTTTGTCCTGCTTCAAGCTTGAGAAGAAAAATATTGGCCAAAGAGCTGCATGGAAGCCCAGAGAAATTAAGCAACTAGCAGAGAGTTTTGGGCCATCCCATTACCTTGCAAAGAAAGGCATAACGCAGCTGGAGGCTCCCCTCCCAGGTAATTTGCTTTTTAAAACAAAAAGTAAGACAGTTCTAATTTCTTTCATTCAGGTTACTGTACTGAATATGAAGCAAAGCTGTACACAGAACTGTTTCTAAGAATATATTAAAAAACATGAAACAAAATCCTAACTTTCATAACTGCAATTCCAACTTCCTTTTGCTGTATTCAGCACTTCCTGCTTTGTTTATGTATTCATTAGATTCGCACTCTGCCTCCTGTACAATGAGAAAGCAAAATCTGAAACCGAGGGATATCGTAACACTCACCTCTGCATGTGATCAGGGGCGAGATTGGCTGTATTCCTTACACAGACATAGTGAGTAGGGATACCGCAACCTTGTGGCGAGTAGTGGGCTATCAAGTAAAAATCCACCCTAAGAAGAAAGAAGCAAAGGGAAAAAGAGCAGAGCTGAGCCTCTATCAACGTCATCGTCAGCAGAGAAAGAATTACTGTATTTTTCGGTCTGTAAGACGCACTCTCCCTCCCCCTCCCAAAGTGGGTGGAAATGTCTGTGCGTCTTATAGAGTGAATGTTGCTGAAGCCCCACCCACTCGCCGACACCCCCCCCTTCGGCCTCTGCCACCCAGCAATTTGCCTCCTTGCAGCAAACAGCCTGTTCAGCTTCAGCACAGCCTGATTTAGCATGAGCAGCTGATTGGCAGTTGGATCGGCCTCCTGGAATACCGCCGATCAGCTGCTCCAGGCTAGCCGCCACCCATCATCTCCACATGCCCCATTTTCATCCTCTGCGTGCTCCATTTTCATCCTCCAATGCATCCCGTTTTTGGCCCGTTCCAGGCACTGTTTTGTGCCTATCGCCGCAAAACAGTGGTGGCGGCGATCCCCACCTGGAATGGGCCAAAAATGGAATGCACGGAGGAAGAAAATGGGATGCGCGGATGTGGTGGCAATGGGTAGCGACAGCGGCAATCCCCACAGCCTGGAACAGCTGATCAGCGATATTCTGAGGGGCTGTTCCAACTGCCAATCAGCTGCTCGTACTAAATCAGGCAGTGCTGAAGCTGATCAGGCTGTTTCCTGCAAAGAGGCAAATTGCTGGGAGGCAGAGGCAGATTTTTTTTTTCTTGCTTTCCTCCCCAAAAGCTAGGTGCGTCTTATAGTACAAAAAATACGGTAACTCTGATTCTTTATAACCTTCATAATGGAGGCCTTGAACAAAAGGGAATACCTATGATTGCTATTTAAATTGGCAAGCCAAGATATGGGAACACCTCTGAATAATCCAGACAGGAATTCCAATAGTTTGGGATAATTTTAAATGCTGGGGCACGGCTTTCCATGTTGTACATGGGGTGGGGGTGGGGGAGGGAGAGAAGGAACAATGATCACTCCACTGAGTACCAGCCATCAGTTCTATACAACTCTGGGGAGACTTTCAGAATACAAAACCCAAGAGAACCAACACGATGAGACTGGTCTCCAGGCAACATTCACATAAGCACTTAAAGGCTAGTTCTTACTGTTCACCACTCCACTCTTTCCCAGTTCTGCTACAGCTCTCACTACTGCTCTTCCACTACTACTCCTTATGAGTCCTACTCAATAGTAAGAGTATCTTACTATTTGTCTTATGCTGCTTCAGGCTTTATTTTCATAAAAGAACACAAAGTGACTTCCCTCTCACTTGAACATCTTCCCCCCCACCACCTCTCTGTTCAGCTTTTATTGCCACTAGTCATTCTACAGTTTATAGTTTACTTTATTGTCATTGCACATACTACAACGAAATTAAATGCTGTCTTCAGTGTACATTGTAACTATAAAAATAAAAACACAAACATACACCCTTTACGTTCTATATAATTGAAATTGAAAACCTGATATTGCTGTAGAATTCAATATGGTTACTGCCCTGGGATAGAAGTTTTTTTTCAGCCTATTTGTCCTTGTTTTTATTGACCTGTACCGTCTGCCAGATGGTAATAATTCAAAAAAAAAAAAAAAAGGGTGTGTGTGTGCCCATGAGATGGATCTTTAAGAATGTTTTGAACTTTGTTAAGGCAGCGGGAGCTATAAAGCTCTTCTGTTGATTAGGGAGAGGTTTCAAAGGGAGGGGGGCAACAGCAGCTCCAACAGTTCTCCCTCCCTCCTGCTCATGGCAACTTGAAAGCTTTGCAAGTTGACACCCAATAGGTTCTGGCCATTTTGCAGGCAGCCTGCCCTATCACCTTGATAGATGACTGTCTCGGTTCGGGAGACATCCCACGTGTTTAGCGTACAGTATAAAAAAAGACTATAAATAAAACAAAGCTGGCAAAAGGACTGTGGCCATGGTTGATTCTGATCACCAAGAAATAGGCTATTTTTAGTTGAGGGGGAAACGCCTGGAGACGCATCTAACAGAGTTGGAGGGGATCTTGGAGGCCTTCTAGTCCAACCCCCTGCTCAAGTAGGAAACTCTATAGTATAGGAGTGCCAAACTCGATTTCACTGAGGACCACATCAGAGTTGTGTTTGAGAAAACGGGCTCCTGAGCTCCATTTTCACCTGCAACCCTCTGCCAGTGAAAACAGAGCATGGGAAGGCTGCCCACAGCCCTTGTGAGCTCCGTTTTTGCTGGCAGAGGCACATCGGACCGGTCCTTTCCATGGCGATCCAGATCTAAGCACCCCGCAGGGCGGAGTTGGCCCCTGGACCTTGAGTTTGACACCCCTGCTATAGCATTTCAGGCGAATGGTTGTCCAATCTCTTCTTAAAAACTTCCAGTGTTTGCATTAACTGAAAAGCTGTGTCTATAGGGGTGGGGGGGGATTTTTTTTATCACGGAGGAAAGGAGAAAATACAAAGACTTTAAACTCCCCATGTCTATGGAGACCCTCAGTCATCCAGGTCATGATTGTCCCAAATGTGCTTTTTGTTTTTGCTTTTGTTTTTTCTACAGGCAACTGGGCTTTCTGGTTTTTTCTTTGAAGATGTTTCACTTCTCATCCAAGAAGCTTTTTCAGCTCTAAAGCACCTTTGGGTTTAAACTCCCCACTTCCCAGCAGCGGTTTCCAGAAGTCACTGGGAGATCTGGGGGTGGGGGTGGGGGAAGTGCTGGGTAAAAGCTTTTTTCACTCACCAGTCCTGAGAGGTGGCTGTATGATCTAACACCGTCCCTGGAGGTGGAGACAAAAGTTGTTGACCAACTGAGGAATAGATGTTGGTGCTGATCTGTTTCTGAACCACAAACACCACGATTTTAGGGTTGTAATTATTAAAAGCTTCAAAGCATTTCTCCAGCTGTGGGATTTCGTAGCTTTCTACTATTTTCAGCTGGCCATCTGAAACGCCATCTCTATAAATCACTATCTTCTCCGGGAGATGATGGTTGACCTTCGAGAGAACAAACATTCAACAATCAGAAAGAGCTCATATCAGCTCATATCTAGATTTGATCCAGGAAATTACAACGATTTCTTGCTCAAAGTGAAACCGGTTCCCTCTTTTCTTCTGCCTGATTTGTAGGAAAAGAAAAAAAAAAAAACCTAAACTATAGGGAGTCCTCAATTTACGACAATGGAGTCCAACGTTTCTGTTGCTATATGAGACAGTTGTTATATGAGTTTTTCCCCCAATTTGCAACCCTTCTCGACACAGTTGGTAAGTGAATCACTGCAGTTGTTAAGTTACTTTGTTGTTGTTAGTCACAAAGTCATGTCCGACCCATCATGACCCCATGGACAATGTTCCTCCAGGCCTTCCTGTCCTCTACCATCCCCTGGAGACCATTGAAGCTCACACCGACTGCTTCAGTGACTCCATCCAGCCACCTCGTTCTCTGCCGTCCCCTTCTTCTTTTGTCCTCAATCTTTCCCAGCTCTTCTCCAGGGAGTTCTTCCTTCTCATTAGGTAGCCAAAGTACTTTTATTTTCCTCTTCAGGATCTGGCCTTCTAAAGAACAGTCAAGGTTGATCTCCTCTAGGACTGACCGGTTGGATCACCTTGCAGTCCAAGGGACTCGCAGGAGTCTTCTCCAGCACCAGAGTTCAAAGTTACTTACACACTTGTGAAGTGAATCTGGTTTCTCCAGTGACTTGTCAGGACACGGCAAAAGGGGATCACATGATCCCAGAACACGGCAACCGTCATAAATATGAACCAGCTGCCAAGCCCCCAATTACGGGGATGCTGCAATGGACGTGGGGAAAATGGTCACAAGGCACTTTTCTCAGTGCCATCGTAACTTTGAATGGTCACTAAATAAATGGTTGCAAATCAAAGACCACCTGTTTGACAGGAAGAGCTGCTCAGATATAAGCAAAGCTTGGGATGTGATCTACTGTACCAGGAGGGAAAAAAGAAAACGGTGTCTCTTTTCAGTTCCCATCCCAGCCTTTCCTCTAAAAGGATTCAGTTTTCATGGATAGGAAGAACAGTCCCTGCCCTGAGTCACTGAGAAGAAACTGGTGGACCCTCTGTTACAAAGCACTCCTGTTTGCATCTACAGGCGGTCCTCGACTTACAACAGTGCATTTAGTGACTGTTTAAAGTTACAACGGCACTGAAAAATGTGAATTATGACCGTTTTTCATAGTTGCAACCTTTGTACCATCTGTTCTGACCTAGGCTTCCTTAAGTAGCAAGAAGCAGAGTCTCAGTCCTGGTAAAACCCCTTTTATTGACTTGACCGTGAATTACATTCATTCACAGTCGGCACAGTTTTGCAAACAGTTTTTCAGAGGCATATTTATTAACACAAACCTTATCTCGCTGGGAAAGCTGCCAGATGACTAGTTTCCAACCGCAGACAAGGCAAAACTTGGCACAGTATCTTTTAGAGTCACGAGCAGAACTTTCCACTTTGGCAACGACTGACTGAATGAATGGTTTCCGGCCAAAGCCCCCTCCCCGTTTGCTCCTCTTTTGTTTCCTATGGGTGTCCTCTATCCTTTCTTCCTCTCCTTCCCCTTTCTTACCCAATCTATCATTTCATAATTGTACATTTATATTTATATTTATATCTTCTTCCTTCCCCCCTTTTTCCATTTAATCAATTGTTCCACTGATTCATTGTTCTCACTGTCAGGAAATTTCTCCTTGGTTCTAAGTTGCTTCTCTCCTTGATTAGTTTCCACCCATTGCTTCTTGTCCTGCCCTCGGGTGCTTTGGAGAATAGCTTGACTCCCTCTTCTTTGGGGCAACCCCTGAGATACTGGAACACTGCTATCATGTCTCCCCTAGTCCTTCTTTTCAATAAACTAGACATCCCCAGTTCCTGCAACCGTTCTTCCTATGTTTTAGCTTTATTTATGACCTTTGCTATACCCTGGGGTCATGTGATTCCCCTTCGCGACTTTCTGATCAGTCAGATTCACTTAACAACTAAATTACTAATTTATCAACAGCAATGATTCGCTTAACAACTGTCACAAGGAAAGTGGTAAAATAGGGGCAAAACTCGCATAACAAATGTGTCACTTAACAGAAATTCTGGGCTCAATTGTGTTTGTAAGTTGAGGACTACTTGTAAAGACAGCACAATGAAACAAATGTACCTTCCCAAAAAAAATATGCAAAACTGTTAATCTGGACATGCTTCTCTATAAATTCCAGAGAACTGGAAAACTATAGTTCATTTCTCACCTCGTGGAATTTCTGCAAAGCAGCTACTAAACAGACCTTTAGGCTATCTATTATTTCTTGATGAGGCGTCTGGAATACCACCCGGGAATACCATCGTGTCACAATTCTGGTGGCAGAAAAGGATATGATATTAATCGTGTTAATTCAAAGCATAAAGCCTCACAATTCAACATTAGGCCACATTTTTATTTTTGGAAACGGTTAGCTTTTCAGAGCCATCATAGCCTTGGAATCTTTTTAACACCATAAAATATTAATTTGCATCAATCTGGAAGGATACAAAAGTTGGGGGAAAAAAAGCTGCGAAAGGAATCCAAGCAATTCTATTTGGGTGTAAACCCAATGAAAACAATGGAAAAGCAAGAAAAAAGTTTGAATATTTTTGCCGCTCATTTTAAAATTGGGCAAAAGTCTGCCTTACCCCTTTCATCCAATATGATCCTCAGTCTCTTTCTGCTTATTGATTATGCATCATCAAGTCCATATATACCTGCCTTCCACTGAGGGCCTGTCTACTGCACAAGTCAAAAAGAGGGCTATGAAAATATCTACATACCCCTCATACCTTGGACATAAATTGTTTCAACTTCTACCATCAAAAACGACTGCACACCAGAACAACTAGACACAAGGACAGTTTTTTCCCAAATGCCATCACTCTGCTAAACAACTACTTCCCACAGCACTGTTGAACTATTTACTAGGACTGTATTACTATTATTCTTCTCACCCTTCCTATTCCCTATCTCCTTTTCTACTTATGACTATAACTTTGTTGCTTGTATCTTTACGATTTGTATTGATTTAGTGACCTAGTATGATTTGATTGCTTATTTAGTATCCTATGACTATCACTAAGTGTTGTAGCTCATGATTCTTGATGAATGTACTTTTTTATGTACACTGAGAGCTCAGAAATAAGCCAAGCTGCTTCCTAACTTTTGACAGGAAGGATATTGTTTTCAAATAATAATAATAAAAAATGGAATATATAAATCATCATATTTTTTCTTCAAGACTAGAAATATCAAATACTTGGAAATCAGCCTTCAGAGCTGAAGAAGCTTCTTGGATGAGAAGGAAAACATCTTCACAAAAAACCAAAAACCAGAAAGTCCAGCTGCCTCTTGAAAAAGCACCTTTCGGACAACTATGACCTGGATGGCTGAGAATCTCAACAGCTAGTCAGCCATTCTATGTGAACTTAAGCAAGGGCCCCAGTCCTAGAAGAGACCCATAGATCTGAATGCCAAAAAGTTTTTTTTAAAAAAAGGGGGACACTTACGGATTGATACTTGCCACAAAGCCCACCACTGAGCGCTTCCCCTTGCTGGGATCATGATACACGTCTATGCCAATCACCATTAGCTGTTTCTGGAAGGAAGGACAAGGTATTATATTCTCCATTTGTTTTATTTATACCTGCAATTTTTTTTATAAACAACTCAAGGCAGCGGACGTACCTCATTCTCCTTCTTTCTACTTTCCCCACAACAAAAACAGCCCTGTGAAGTAAGGTGGGCTGAGGCAAAGGGACCTGTCTAAAGTCACCCAGCTGGCTTTTTTGTCTAAGGTAGGACTAGAACTCACGAGTCTCTAAGCCAGGTGTTTTAACCATGGAACATAAGGGTGCTTTTTCAAAAGGCAACTGGACCTTGGGTTTTTCCCCCCCTCCTCAAAACATTTCGCTTCTCATCCAAGAAGATTCTTCAGTTCTTGGATGAGAAGTGAAACGTTTTCAAGGAAGGGGAGAAAAAAAATCCAAAATCCAACTGCCTCTTAAAAAAGCATCTTTGAGCCAACCATGGCCTGGATGATAGCTCTCTCTTTTATTTTTATTTATTTTATTTTATTTTATTTTATTTTATTTTATTATTTTATTTTATTTTATTTTATTATTATTTTATTATTATTTTATTATTATTTTATTATTATTTTATTATTTTATTTTATTTTATTTATTTTATTATTTTATTTTATTATTTTATTTTATTTTATTTCGAATTTATATACCGCACCTTCTCCCGAGGGACTCAAGGCGGTGTACAGCCAGATAAAAACATACAATATAAACATTAAAAACAATTATATATATATTAATTTGGCCCCAATTTAAAATAACAAACTAATTAAAAATATTTAAAATATATTAAGCCAGCCCGGTTTGCTGAAAAAAGAAAGCTTTGAGGGCACGGCAGAAGGCACCGAGATCTTGGATTCTCCTTATCTCAGGGGGCAGCTGATTCCAAAGGGTAGGTGCCCCCACAGAGAAGGCCCTCCCCCTGGGGGTCAACAGCCTACATTGTTTGGCTGATGGCGCCCTGAGGAGGCCCTCTCTGTGGGAGCGCACAGGTTGGTGGGAGGTCATCAGTAGCAGCAGGCGGTCTCGAAGATAACTTTGCAAGTTTTGCATCCAACTTGAGAATACAGGAGGGAAAACAGTAAGCAAGCAAGCTGGCATGTCATTTCTAACCTTAATAGAGGCTTGCAAAACAGCAATCTCTCTCCTGCTGTGCTACTTTTGGGGCCCCTGATCTCTGCACAGTACTGAGCACTTGTCTTTATAGAACGGGAGTTTCCCCGTGGCTCAGCCATAATTCAAATTAATCTTGACTCCTGGTGACAATAAGAGTGCACCTCCCCTTTGTTATCACCCTTCATAAAAGGACCGTGACAAGGTATTTTCACCCTAACCTTTCACAGCTGACATTTTTGGTATGATGTGATAAATAACTTCCTCTCTACTCAAATACATTAATGTGTTATCCATTTTCTTAAGTATAAGCACTTCCGGCAGCAGAGACAGTAACATTTCTACTTTTAACATTCGAGGAGAAAGCTCCCTTCTGTAATAGCAATAACACTTAAGACTTATATACCGCTTCATAGTGCTTTACAGCCCTGTCTAAGTGGTTTATAGAGTCAGCATATTGCCCCAAACAATCTGGATGCCAAGAGTCGGTTATATGTGCCAATTAATAGATCCATAGAAAGCAAAACTGCCGAGGCAGGCAAATTCCTCAAAGGATAGCTTTATTGGAAATATCATATTGGCACATATCTGGTAAAAACCGACTCTAAAGTTTCCCGCAGTTTTCACCTAGTTAAAAGAGAAAGTTTTTCCCAAACCCAAAACAATCAGTTACATGGTCTAAACAATACGCTGTCTGGTTGTCTGGAGACCTCTCTCCTCCTTCCACGGTCCTTGGTAAGAATGACGTTGGTTCTCAATAGGAAGTATTTTGTTTTGGCTACACAAACCCCTCTATCTCTAATCCCCACTCCCTGTCCCTCAGCTCCAGTGTGGCAACACTGAAGCCCCAATATGGCTCCGGTCAGGTCAGCTTCAGGGTTGACACTGGACCCTCATTTTACCAAACTTAGAAGGCTGAGCTGGTGAGAATCGAACTGCTGGCAGTGGCAGAGTTAGCCTGCATTATGGTATTCTAACCCCTGCACCACCATTGCGTAACCCAGAAAAGATTCCCAGTTCCAATTTTTCATCATATTCTTATACTGTCCACTGCATTAGAAAGGGCAATCCAAGCCATCCCCTGTTTTGTGCAGAAGCTGGAATCTTAAGAATCTTTTCTATAACCTGGTTTAATCCACAGACACCATATTTCTACTCTATGAAAAAGGGATGATGATTCTAATCATTTGGAAAGAAAAAGACCGTAGAACTGGTTAATGGACTATGGGCTTCTGGCTGATGCTCACATCAGAAATGTGGCAATTGCTGCCATTGCTGGTCACTCTTGATGTGTAAATAATTGTTCTTAAAATATTACCAGGAGTGGTGGATGCTAGGATTAAGGCTGATATTAATGTGTTTTAAACGTTATCAGCTGAATTCTTTGGTGGGATGCTTTGTACATCTTCACTTGTCTCTTTCTGAAACAGCATCTTATCCAAGCAAACTGCAAGAGGACAGAAATGACCCTGCCTACTGTTCTCCACCTGAGATTGTAACGTATTATTTTCAAGGCTCCCAACTTCTAGTAGGTCATAATTAAGTGAAGGGGGCTGTCTAGAAAAGTGAAAGGAACGGAAAAAGATGGATATTAATAGTCCTGCTTAAAGAACACAAGTATTCATACATAAAATAGGCAACATTATTTTAGAGAATTATTATTCTTACTGAATTAAGCTTCACTGAAGAGAAATAATGCCAGTATTGCTTACCAAAGGAATGTCCACACCCCACAGCTCTCCACCTAGCTTGCAATTAATTTGCAACAGAATCTTCTGTGCTATACTTCTAAGTTTAGCGTATTGTGTTGAAATGGTTCGGACATTAATTACCTGTAGCAATTAATGATTAGAATTAGTAAATGCCCGGGCAAGAAACAAATGTTTCTCTTTCAACAATTCTCAGTTTGATTACTGCATAACCTATGTTTTAAACCATTCCACTTCGAGCTTAATTTCATCAGGAGTACCCTAATGCTTTCCTGACTTTATCAGAAGGGTTCTAACTTCAAAATAGCCCCTTTTGAACTTGAAACACTTCCCCTAAAATCAGAAGGGCACTGAAATATTTCTTATGAAGTTAGAAATAGCCCTTTCAAAAGTCAAAATGGTTGAAATTCCATATTTTCCACATCTAATTCTAAGCTGTGAGTTTTAAAATATTTACAAGGCAATAAGAGGTTATTAGTGCTTAAAGTAAACATCTTTTGTAAAAATAAGCCTCCATTCCACAAAAAACATTTAACATATTTCCCAAAATAACACCCTAAAATTATTAAAAATATAGGGTTTGACTAAGTTTCCTCCATATTTCAAAATTCTAAAAATTTTTAAAGATCTATTTATTAAACTTTTGAATTCTCAATTTGCAATTAAAAGCTAAACATTGTTGACATTTGTTACTAAACATTGACTAATATCTGAACACGAAACTCTAAATTTCACGAAACATAAAACTGTTCAAAGCTTATATATACGAACTATGTATATATAAACAGTACAAGCTGTTTCCTGTTACACCTAATGTTGGGCCTCAAAGACATATCAGAAGCTCTTCATAAAAACGCAAGTGAGCAAACAAGTAATATCACCATCAACAACCTCCATTCAAGCATTTTTACAGGCTCAAGGAAGAGACAACTATTTGACATACCTGGGAAGGAACGGGGTTCTGTACATTGCACAGCCTTTTAATGGCCCTGTACAAATCATCTTTATTTCCTGTGATAATACAAACGACTAATTGTATTGATCCCTTAATAAAGAGAAAGGATAGTAAGTAACCAGCTCGCAATAAGATCATTAAATATCAGTATACGACTATGGGTTAGGCGTATTGGGAGGTAGAACCAATGTCATTTATTAATTTACATCTTGCTTTTATTTTATGCAACTCAACGCAGTGTAAATGATTCCTTCTTGCAATTTCCCCACAACAAGAACTCTACTAAATGGGTTGGGTTAACCAACCCAATCCATTTAGTCTCCCAACCCAGAATCTCAGTCTCCTGATTTCTAGACTGGCATCTTAACCACAACACTAAATTGGCTCTTTGCCATTACTTAATGATCATAAAAATATTTCAGACCTGAATAGCAATAGCACTTAGACTTATATAACTCTTCATAGTGCTTTTACAGTCCTCTCTTAAGCGGTTTAGAGTCAGCATATTGCCTCCAACAATCTGGGTCCTCATGCCAAACAACAGCGGTACCTTGGTACTCAGCTGCTTTGAAACGAATCAAATTTGATACTCTTTAACACATTGTTACGCGAAAAATTCATCCCAGTACTCAACACACAAGCTAGATGTCAGCTTTGGAAGCCATATTAGGCTGGAAGCTTCTATGCTGCCATCTTCTCATGTGTAGGAAAGTAGCGAAAAATTCATCCCAGTACTCAACACACAAGCTAGATGTCAGCTTTGGAAGCCATATTAGGCTGGAAGCTTCTATGCTGCCATCTTCTCATGTGTGGGAAAGTAGCGAAAAATTCATCCCAGTACTCAACACACAAGCTAGATGTCAGCTTTGGAAGCCATATTAGGCTGGAAGCTTCTATGCTGCCATCTTCTCATGTGTGGGAAAGTAGGAGGAGGGATTTAGTAGAGGGGTTGTCTTAGACATAATAGCATTCTTCCTGTCGGTCAAGGTCAGGGAGATCCTGCATCTGGAGGAGTGGTCGGAGTGATGTCTCAAGATAGGACGGCGGTTGATTGGAACATGTGATCAACTGAGGAGTGAGGGGATGTTTTTCTGGGGGTTTTGATTTACTGAGGGAAAATCCGGACCTCTCAGATTCGAGTTTTCCCAGATGTGCCAGTTTACCTATTCTAGTAAATAGAATTTTGAAAAATGCTTGCTTCAGAGTTTTTATTTGGAGTTGGGGGGTTTCTGGAAGGCTGACACTAGAACTTGTCGGTGTCGACTGCCTTATAACTAGCTACATTGTTTCTTAAGGGAAAAATCTGTTTGCTACTCATCGTTTTTGTTACTTATCACACCTCCCGGAAACAATTAGTGATTAGTACCAAGGTACCACTGTAGATGTTTGTTCATATTTCAACAAAATATGAATCCATTAGAAGGCAAACTGTTGAGGCTAAGTAGCTTCTTTCCAAGAAAGTTTTACTAAGATCAGATTCCAGATGTTTGCTCTATCCATCCCAACTGTACACTCTTCCTTCTCCCTTCCTGTCTTAACATTCTGTATCTTAATATTATATTGACTGTTTCCCTATAATTAAGTGTTGTACCTTATGATTCTTGACGAATGTATCTTTTCTTTTATGTACACCAAGAGCATATGCACCAAGACAAATTCCTTGTTTGTCCAATCACGCTTGGCCAATAAAGAATTCTATTCTATTCTATTCTATTCTATTCTATTCTATTCTATTCTATTCTATTCTATTCTATTCTATTCTATTCTATTCTATTCTATTCTAGTCTAGTCTAGTCTAGTCTAGTCTATCTCAGTATACTTTATTTGAAAGCAAGATCAATACAAGCTGCAAGAGGGGGGAAAAAAATCAAACAGGAAACCACCATCATAAAATCACAAACCCATAAACTCACACCTCACTACTTAGCAATGATTTGATAGCTCTGGCATAGGTCTCTATTCGGTCATCTTTCAATTCTTTCCAAATAGGTGCAGCTAATGGGATTTCAAGTGGTCCTGAGATTTTTTGTAGCATGCTAACTAGTTCATGTGCTGGCTCCATCATCCGCTTCGGGTAAAAGAGTGCCCAGAAATGAATTGGAACCTAAGAAATAGAAAAAAAGCAACATATACTTTTGATACTTGAAATAGACACCTGCTAAAAGGTATAGCTTCCCAGGGATTTGAGGATAATATTTTTTTTACTACAGGGAGTCCTTGACTTACAAGCGTTTGTTGAACGATCAAAGTTGCAATCACACTAAAAAAAGTGACGTATCTTTTACTCTGATGACTGTCCCAGAAACCCCATGGCCACGTGGTCAAAATTCAGGGTCTTGAGATAAATAGTAATGAAGAGGATTTGCTGTGAGTAATAGTTCAGATATTGTTTATGATAATAGTAACGATTTATATTTTTAAGATACACTCATTAAAATAAAAAGAAAAGATAATGAAATGATATTGACTTAGGGTTTAAAGATTTAAGTAATTGGTTCATAGATAATGGTATTATAAAACAGACAGAATTTAAGGAAACAATTGTGTAAAACATTAAGTTGTGTTATTTGGAAATTAAGATTTGAGATGAAATAATAGAAAGGTAATTATTTTGAGCGAGTTATTGTGGGTTTTTCTTCTCTGTTTTATTTTTTTATTATTTTTATAAGATGATGATTAGTGGAGATGAGTCACTGTTAAAGATGAATTTGTGATTGTACAATCTATGACCGGATCAATGCTTCATTCTAAAAAGATGTATTTTATGTTTGTTTTAAAAAAATAAACTTTTTCAAAAAAAAAAATCAGGGTCTTGGCAACTTATGATGGTTGTAGTGTTCCAGGGTCACATGATCACCACTGTGACCTCTGCAGCCAGCTTCTGACAAGCGTGTTTCACTTTTCTTCTTTATACTTTTTTCTACGTTTCACTTTTCTTCTTTTTATTTTTTTCTGTTTCATTTTTCTTCTTTATACTTTTTTCCACATGTTTCACTTTTCTTCTTTATACTGTAACTGCTATTCTAATAGCAAATCATTCATAAAAATTATTGCATTACATTCTTAATTAAATTATCTTTCCATTGATATATAATTTTAAGGTACTACTAAAAAAAAGTGGTGTTATTAGCTAGCTTTAGAAAATACACTTTTCCCAAAAGGTTTTCACAATATTGGCCATTACTGTACCCATTCAAGGTTCAAACCTGCTTCTGAGTTCAGAGATCTTCTGGACCAATTTGTTGTACTGTTTCTGTCTTCAGTGTCTTTACAGATGTTGCTGCAATACTGCTTTTTTTTTTTTTACGAGCTTTCTATAAAGCTTTGTTAATTTTTTCTCCCCTATTTTCCCCCCTTGGTTGTGGCTTCTCTTGACAATTTTTCCTGTTAGTTCTGACATTCACTGTCCTTTCTTCTGTTTCGGTAAGTAGATATTCAGGAAACACTGCAGACATTAGTTGGCTTTGCTCTGTTACTTTAGCTGTCAGCCCTGGAGGCCATCGTTTCTTTTGGAACCTCAGGGCTTCTGCACTTAAGTCTATGGGAAACTGGGAAGGGGGTTTGCATGGAGTTGGTAGAAGTATTTAGCTATAACAACCTTCTTTTTTTAAAAATTTGATTTATATGCCGCCCTTCTCCGGAGACTCAGGGGTGGCTTACAATGTGTTAGGCAATAGCCTTCATACTTTTGTATATTTTTACAAAGTCAGCTTATTGCCCACACAATCTGGGTCCTCATTTGACCCACCTTAGAAAGGATGGAAGGCTGAGTCAACCTTGAGCCTGGTGGGATTCGAACTTACAGTAATTGCAGACAGCTGGTGTTAACTACAATGCTTTAGTCTGCTGAGCCACCAGGCCTTTCTTTTCTCTGGGATGTTCAAGGATGTTCAGCCTATGGCTGGGAGGCATCTCCAGTTGGGACGGTGGATTGATTGGACCATGTGATGGACATGTGGGTGCAGGGGAAGGGTCTTCGACTTTCTTTTGGGTGAGGAAAACCCAGGAGCTTACAGAGTCGGGTTTTCCCAGATGTGCCTATTGTGGCCTGCCAGTGGCCAGCGGAGTTGACGACAGACTCGGACAATGAGGAGGTTGGGGAGGAACATGGGCCAGTCCTGGAGTCTGGAGAAGTCTCTGATGAGTGCTCTGCGTCGGAGGCAGAGATGGGGTCAGGGCCGTCTGATAGTTATCAGCTTCCTTCGGATCGGAGATAAGTGGGGCTGAAGAACAGCTAGAGCCTGTTCCCGATGTGCGCATGCCAGGAGAAGGGAACAGTTAAGGAACAAGGGTCGACTCGGGAGTAAAGCCACAGGTGGACGGTGACTGGCCCCTCCCAGAGGGAATAAAGAGGAGCGAAAGGGGAGTGGAGTTTGCAGGAGACAAATAGTTCATTTCATTAGTGTGAAGATCTGTTTGTGGCTCTCAGAGACTCCTTGCCTAGTCTTTTCTTGTACAGAATTTTGTTTGGAAGATATCGGCCTGGCAGCTCTCTAAGCCTGATAAGGTCTGTGGTTGTAAATTCACCCTGGAAAGACTGTTTGCTGGGACTTTGCTGGATGTGAATGAGATGAATTCACATTAGCTTAATAAAAAAGGGGTTTTGTCGGGACAAGGAGTCTGCTTCGTGATTTTATGAAGCCTAGGTCAGAACAGTGCCAATAGGACATCTCTAATAAAATGGAACTTCGAGGAACTGCTGGCCTTGGAGTCTTCATTGGTTGGGGGTGTTACTTGGACCTCTGACATCAGCTTGATGAGGAACTCAAGACAGGAGCAGTTTACTATTTGTTCCAGAATTAGTCCCTATACTTCTATACTACAATTATTGAGTGCTTCCATTTCCTTGTACAATAATGTAGTCGAGATTCATCATCAACTGGTGATCTCTATGTATACAATTTTGGGAGGCCTTAGATTGGCAGCAAGTACCGTATTTTTCGGAATATAAGACGCACCTTTTTCCTCCCTAAAAGGGGGTGAAAATTTAGGTGCGTCTTATACACCGAATATAGCTCCGCCCACTGGCCCCCACCCTTTGGTCTCTGCCTCCCAGCAGTTACCTCCTTGCAGCAAGTAGCAAGAAAAAAACAGCTCCTTTCAGCTTCAGCACATCCTAATTAGCACAAATTAATTGGATTGGCCTCCCGACTCTCAGCTGTTTTGCTCTTACTGCAAGGAAATACATTTCTGGAGATTTTTTCCCCCCTTTTGCTAATCAAGCTATGCTGAAAATGAAAATAAAAGTAAAGCAGGCTGTTTGCTGTAATGAGGCAAAATTGCTGGGAGGCGTCTTATAGTCCGGTGTGTCTTATACTCCGCAAAATATGGTAATTCTCCTGTTTCATTCCAGTTTCCTAGACCATAAATCTAATTATTTATGTCTTTCTTAATACTACTTTGGCATTCCAGTCTCCTACCACAAGCATCGTATCTTGATTTCACAATGGGTCAATTTCAGATTAAATCCGACACAAAACTGGTCAACTTCCTCCTCTTTTATATCAGTGGAACACAAAGAGGAAGAAACAAAGACAAGAAAGAACCCTGGCCTTTACTGTTCATACATCTTCCCAACTACAGGTGACTTATGACTACAATTGAGTCCCACATTTCTGTTGCTAAGTGAGACATTTGTTAAGTGAGTTTTGCCCCACTAGGTGAAGACTTTTCTTGCCACAGTTGTTAAGCGAATCACGGTAGTTAAATTAGTAACACGGTTGTTAAGTGAAACTGGCTTCCCCACTGATTTTGCTTGCCAGACGGTCACAAAAGGGGATATTATATCATCCCAGGACACTGCAACCGTCATAAATATGATGCAAGCATCTGAATTTGGATCATGTGACCACGGGGATGCCACAACAGTCGTAAGTCTGAAAAACAGTCACAAGTCACATTTTACAGTGAAATTATAACTTTGAACAGTCGCTAAATGGACTGCTGTAAGTCAAGGAGTACCTGTGTATATTGAAGAGAATGCCGAATCAACTGTTAAGCACCCCACACCCAAAATTAAGCTTACTGCAGAAATGCAGGATTCTCTGCTGATTTCTTTAGTCCAGTTTAAGTCTTCCGAGGGATTGAAGGAGGATTTCTTCAGATTTATTCTTTCCATGGGAAGGACGCGCCCTGTGGTCTGAAACAAGCAAACAAAAAGAAAACAGTCGAGCTGTATACAAGGCTAAACCTGGGACAGCCCTCAGCCCCTTTGCTCAGCACCAAATACGCCTTAAAGCAGCCATCCCCAATCTTTCCAGCTTGGCGGCCGGTGTAGATGTGTGTGTGTAGCAGGTGCACGCACAGCTCCATTTGTGTGAGCATCAGGCACACATGCCCTCTGTGTGCGCAAATGGAGCTTTGTGCCATAACAGAGGGCGCTGGCACTCACGTGCGAAGCTCCACTCGCACAAGCAGCTATTTCACAGATTTAGAAACAGGCTCAGCAAAAACTGTGTTATGATTTTCAAAATCTACGAAGGCAGAACTTCAAGACCGAGAATTTGTTGATAAGTTCCCCCCCGCTCCCCTAAATCTCACAAGAAGTGATTCTGGGCATCATATAAGCAAAACCAGCATAAAACAATCAAGATATTAAAACACTGTCATATTTTGAAAAATAAAATAAGAGCAATGAAGCCACTTCCAAGATCTCACCGGTCCCCTGAAATACCCAGGCTTAGTGACAAAGCCTGATCTTTATGGACTTCCAGAAAATAAGGAGAGATGAAGATTATCTCATTTTGGGGGGAGGATGTAGTAAAAAAAAATTGAATTCCACCAATGGTATCAGTCTCTTGTTGTCAAAATCATTTTTCATAAAACAGGCAGGATCCCACCAGACGAAGCTTAAAGCAGTGGCAAAGCTAACACAAAGTTTCCTTACCCTGTAAACATCCCCATGTAAGAAAAGCCCCCACCGGGACAATTCCTTATGGGCACTCTCATTCTTCTCAATTCTGCTCAGGAGTTGGAGCAGGGAGGCGTGATGTTGTTCGGGACTCATGTTGACTTTCTGCGTAAGGTCCTGAGCAGAATGGACAAAAGACAAAAAGGCACTTCAGCTTGTGTTCAAAAAAGGAAGCATACATAACTCATTGCCAGCAAAGCAGCTGTTTGAAGGAGCAGCTTCTCCAGTGAGTTACTTTTAAAATTCACAAGGAACAGAAATTGTGTGTGTGTGTGTGATTACTAAATGAGACAGTTGTTAAGTACCGTATTTTTCGGAGTATAAGATGCACCTTTCCCCCCCCTAAAAGGAGGTGAAAATTTAGATGTGTCTTATACGTCGAATGTAGCCCCGGCCCACCCACTGGCCCCCACCCTTTGGCCTCTGCCTCGTAGCAGTTACCTCCTTGCAAGCAAACAGCAAGAAAAAATCAGCTCCTTTCAGCTTCAGCACAGACTAATTAGCACAAGTTGATTGGATCGGCCTCCCGACTCTCAGCTGATTTGCTCTCAGCTGCTTTGCGCAGGGCTCTGCTGCTTGCTGCAAGGAGGTAAATTGCTGGAGCAGATTTTTTTTCCTTGTGCTAATCAAGCTATGCTGAAAATGAAAATGAAAGTAAAGCAGGCTGTTTGCTGTTACTAGGCAAAATTGCTCAGAGCAGGGGCAAAGGGAGATTTCTTCTTCTTTTCCTCACCAAAAAAGGTAGGTGCATCTTATACTCCGAAAAATACGGTAGGTTTTTATCCCTTTTTACGATTTTTCTTGCCACAGTTGTTAAGTGAATCCGTGCAGTTGTGAAGTTAGTAACACTACTGTTAAGTGAATCTGGCATCCCCCATTTGGCCTGTCAGAAGCTCACAAAAGGAAATCACATGACTCTGGGACTTTTAGAGTAAAATTACACTTTATTCTCAATTACAAGGCTGAGAGGCTTCTGATTTTAGTTCTGCCAAACCACAGCAGAATTAAACTTTGTGTCAGCACTTCAAGCTGCATTTACTCTAGTGCTGACATAAGGAGGAGAAGCGGAGGCGTCTGGAAAGGGACGTTTGACTTTTCACCTACTTATTTTCCCTGGAGATAATATCCCCTAGGAGATGGGATGGGAGGTGGGAAATTCCTTTGAGTTGGAGCAGTAGATTAGGGGTAGAGTGACTTGGAAGATGGCCAATGAGTGCAGAGGAGTGGGGAAAGGAAAGGGAGGATTTTGGGTCACGAAGTCAGTGTTGGCTACAATGGAGTCGGAGTAAGAATGTTTTGCAGTATCCTTCTCCTACCATGCCCATCAAACCACACCCACCAAGCGATGCCCACAGAACCAGTAATAAAGAAATTTGGAATTCACCACTGAGTAAGAGGTTGTGAATTTTATAAACAAATTCCAGTTCTGTATAAAATATAAAATCAAGCACCTTCATAATTCTAAAGTCTTTTCTCATCTTCTCAGGAATGCCCGTCAAGAAGGAAAGCTCTGGCACTAACAGGATTTCACCTTCCTGAACCTGCAAGAAAATCAAATACAAAACCTATTAGCGGACATTATGTACAGAAATAAATTACTAATAAAATCAGCTGGGTTGATGTACGTCAGGGGTGTCAAACTCAATTTCATTGAGGGCCGCATCAGGATTGTATTTGACTTCGGTGGGCCGGAATGGGCGTGGCCAGTTTGACGTCACTCGTGACGGGGGCGCCTGTGGTGACCCGAGCGCTAAGACAGTGAAAATGGGCTCCCGAGCTCCAGTTTCGGCTGCGACGGCCTCCTGCAACACTGCCAGCCAAAATGGAGTTCCGGAGGCCCTCCCGAGCTCTGTTTTCGCTGGCAGAGGCACCGCAAGCCGGTCCTTCGCTGTTTCCAAGGCAGCCCCGCGGACCAGATCGAGCCAGATCCGGCCCCCAGGCCTTGAGTTTGACACTCCTCATGTACACCATAGATGGGAAGGAAGGAAAGGGAATGGTGACAAGAAAACCAGATAGGTGGTGTGGGTTTGGTTTTTTAATTGTCACGATTTTCTCTCCAAATCCTGTGAATAAACATTGACAGTTGGAATAGTCCAGGGCTAGCATAGCTAACACGAGAGCTAATGGCTTATGACTAACACTCAAGAGATGGCTTTTCTTAGCACTACTGAGACAGAACATAGAGTAACATAGTTGGAAGGGAGCTTGGAGGTCATCAGCAGAAGACCCTATATCAGTGATGGCTAACTGCCATCGTGTGCCCGGGAGAGGGGGAGGAAGGGGTCGCGTGTGCGCATGCACACCCCCATAATTCTATGTGCTCCGCTCCCGTGCATGCGCGTGCAGCCCCTCTGCCACCCCTCCCTCCCAGCTCCTGGCATGTGATGGCCCTGTAGGCCTGTTTTTCTCTCTCACCTGGCTCCAGAGCCTTTCTAAGAGTCTGGGGAGGGCAAAAATGGCCTTCCCCACCCGCCCGAGGCCCTCCAGAGGCCAGAAACGGCCTGTTTGCCAACTTCCGGTGGGACCAGAAGTCACATACATCAAGCCATTCTAGTGAAGCCTGCATTACAAATCCCAGCAATTGGTTGCTTCTAATTGCAACTGCTCAAATTCTTACCTTTTCTGGAGGATTTTTTCTTTTTTCAACTCTGTAAATCAACAGTGGCTGGTCAAGTTCTCTAATGGTAATCCCATAATTTTTACTGGAAAGAGAATGTTATATGAATTCTAGGAAGAAAACAAAACTCACTTGATAATTTTAAATATCAATAGCTAAAAGACTAATAAAAACAATTCCAATTAAGCCAAAGTATTAACGACTTTGATAATGGCTGTTAAAATGACTTTTAACAAAACCTTAGCAAGATACTGGATGTATCTTAATTATTTTCTTTTTCCCATTTTATCTCGACATCATCGTAGAAACATTGAGTCACAATCTTTTACCTGTAATACTCTAGAAAAGTGATTTCCTTCCCATCCGACATGGTGAAACTGTTCTGTGGTGTCTTGTTCCAATCAATGTCATCAATTCGATAATTTTTATTGTTGTAACGGGTAATTATAATGTTGCCGATAAGTTGCTTTGTACATTCGTCTTGGAAATTTTCCCGACTCTGTTGATAAATTCTATGCCTTTACGAAAACAGAAATGCCTCAAGTTAAAAACCAGGAAGGCACAAATTGTGCTCTCACCTTGAGTTTAACCAGCTGACTTTAAGAAGTCTGTTTACCCCACTGGCAGCATCCCATCGGCCAAATACACTCATCTACACTTAACTTTGCAACGCGTTGTAGCTCTTGGTGCACTCTGGCCGTGGTTATTTGCTTACAGATGTTTCATTAGCCAACTAGGTGATATTTCCAGTGCAAGTGAGGGCAGGGATCACTGAAGTTCTATTCTAACAAATTTCCAGAGAAATTATCTTCTTTCTAAAAACTATTTTACACCACTTCCAAAATCAATTCCTACCCAAACTCCGAGAGTCACAACCCAAACAAAGTAAACTTCAGGAGCAATCGTGGTTTTGTTATATCACAACAAAATAAAGGTCACAACATTCTTAATGGTCTTTGAAATGTTTTCTGTAAGTATTTAAGATATCAGCATTTTTACTCACATCAAGTTCAGGACTGAATCATTCCGAATAACCTTATGAACAGCGTCAACCAACAAAAACAGTCCACCATCTGTCCTTCGGATACTGGTTGCATAGCCAGGCCATATTTGCAAACTTTGACAAAAACACACAAAGAGGCCAATTTTTAGTATCAAAGGGAAACTCCTTTAATTAAAAGACGCAAGTCAATTTTATGAACAAAATCATAGTTAATAATTGCTACTGTCTGTTTTCACTGTTTACAATCCCAACATGCAACTGATTGAATATTAAAATATACTGTCACAGGACACTCTGATGAGATAATAAAATTTATTATGCGATGAAATTGCAGTCTAATTTATTACTATATATTATCTGTTATTAATAATGTCCATAGACTACCCAGAGCTCACTAGGATTGAGGCACAAATAAATGAATAAAATAATCCACCAAAAATATGTCACTGTATTATTTTAAATCCAGAGACACAGGGCAGCTAATTTTGGTATATATTGCAATTAGATAAAGTAACTCAATTTGTACCTGCTGAGTTTTTGCTATAGAATCTGTGAAAATATATCAGCATAAACATATATTTTAAAAGAATATTGCTTCTAATTGCACAGCGTATAGTTCAAATAATCAAATACTAAAACACTGTAGTGCACAAAGCAACATACCAACCTGTACTGCTGAAGTACAGTAGCACTAGTAGGATCATAGAAATTTCTCCCAACAAGTTTCATATCTAAAATCTTCATCACTCTAGAATAACATTAAAAGAAAAACACCAAGATAAATATGACACTGGGAAATGAGATTGGTGAGATTTGTGCTGGGCACAAATAAAATCCCTATTATGGAAGGCAGATGAACTTAGGTCATCTCCCACAAGATTTCAAACATCTTCAGATCAGACCTAGAGTGAAGACTTGCCAATTCTTAAATGATGGATTTCCTGCTGCTTGTGAATGTGAAGGATACACACGTGATATTTCTGGTAAATAGCTATCTCTGGTGTTAAGTCTCTTTGCTTCTCTTTCTTCATTTCAGGATTTCGAGATGAATAACTAAGCACAACCCAAAGTCCACGGGCATTCCAGCATCCAACAGTGCAGCAGATGTGAAAGGGCCTCCTTCTACTTTCATCTCAAGAGTGAATCTAAATGCAGGCTCCCATTTGACACCCATTTTAAATAATAGCGACTCCCATTTTTGTCTTCTAGCCTGATGAACAAGAGCCAAGAATCAAAAGCGTTCCCTATTCTGGGCGCTTTGGTTAAAATAGGAGCCTGGATAGCTCCGCAGACTAAGCACCCTAATTAACATCCAGCTGTCTGCAATTTACTCCATGTTCGAATCTCACCAGGCTCAAGGTTGACTCAGCCTTCCATCCTTTCTAAGGTAGGTAAATTGAGGACCCAGTTTGTGGGGGCAATAAGCTGACTTTGTATAAAATATACAAAAGTATGAAGGCTATCGCTTAACGCATTGTAAGCCACCCTGAGTCTTCGGAGAAGGGCGGCATATAAATCAAATTTTAAAAAAAGGGGGGTTTGATCCAAAGGCCAAGGTTTTTTTTCCCCTTCTCCCTGAAGGCTGCATCACTATATACAATCTTAACACTGTACTTCTCTATGTGGCCAGAGATGTTATCCCAAACTGAACCCGATCCTGAATGCAACTTGACTAGATCAGGTTGCAGTAAAGTGTACAGGTAGTCCTCAATTTACGGACAGTTCATTTAGTGACCATTTAAAGTTACAACAGCACTGAAAAAATGAGTTATGACCATATTTCACACTTATTTCACACCGTAGCAGCATCTCCATGTGATCAAAATTCAGACCCTTGGCAACTGACTCGTATTTATGACGGTTGCAGTGTCCCGGGGTCATGTAATCACCTTTTGCAACCTTCTGATCAGCAAAAGTCAATAGGGAATCCCGATTCACTTAACAACTATGTCAGTAACTTAACAACTGCAGGGATTCACTTAACAGCTGTGGCAAGGAAGGTTGTAATATGGGGCAAAATTCACTTAACAAATGTCTCGCTTAGCAACAGAAATTTTGGGCTCAAGTCAAGGACTACCTGTATTGCTGATAGAGAAAACTGGTGTACCCTCTTTCATGAATGAAGTATGTAGATTAATAGAGATTAAGGCAATTTCAAGTGGCAAGAAAAAGAACCGATCAAAATAATTTATAATCACTTCATCTGTACTGAAATGATACGCATGCCAATTGGTCACTACAACATATATCTATTTAAAAATAAACAAGAGCTTTTCAACCATTTGTATTTCATATAATAATCATGTACTTGTTGCACAATGCAAAAAATCTAAATCCCATCCTTTTTCTGTACTGTACGTTGCTTTGTATAAAACTCCAGTTGTAAAATTTGCCCACTACCTTAAATTGGACACTTGGCCCCATTCATTTCATAAGGCGCACACTTCCTTATGAGTAGACAAGATACAAATTCATGGTTTAAAGTTGTAACGCTATATATTAAAATGATCTGGCTTTAAAATAATCATGAGTATTATATTTGAGCTATTATTTGTGCAGAGCTTTTCTAGGTTTGGCTTATCGAGCTTTTGTTCAGGCATATCAAATAAAAATGCCCACACTCATTCAATCACACAAATTAAGAAATGTTAAAGAGATACTAACACGTTATCCATAGTGGTCAACATTCAGTCAATTGTTACAAATTCAATTAAAAGAAAGCAGGTCTAAGCATTTTAACACTGATATTTTGTATAACATTCGTTTATTTTAAGAATGGCTGTACTTATGGGATGCTTCAAGTCCAGATGCGAGACAGCAGAAATTACGCACTTTCTGAAAATAACGTTGTAAAACGGGATACACAACTCTGAACTCGGTTCCAGAATTTTGGTCATCTGAATCTTTAAATTGACTTCCATTCCATCTGTCTTTCTTTCACACTTCAGGTTAACATTCTAAAGTAGAAGAAATATATTCTATCAGAACTCAAATACAGGTCAGTAAAAGACAGCCTAAGAATTCCAAAACAAAATAAACTACAAAATAATCAGTTCCAATTCTTGTCAATAAGTAAATATTGCAGTAAAAAGATGTGATGGATAACTTGGCCATCTCAAGCTAACAAGAGTTAACATTTCAAAGTGCTTTGTTTGCGAATTAGTGTATCCACACAAAATAGAGACAAAATGAAACATAAATGAAAAGTGAAACAAATCATTGTTTATTTTGTTGCTGTTGAAATTGCATATTGTATTAATATACTTATTCTTTTGCTATATTGCTAAGTCTTAACTTTTCTGTTAAGAAAACTCCTTGAAACATGAAGATTGGACAACTTTTTTTCACATTGTGTACAGATGCCTTTAAGAGATACTCTTGAAAACAAGTACATGCTTAATATAATATTAAAAGGCTGGAAGAGACCTTGGAGGTCTCTTCCCCTTTGCTCAAGCAGGAGACACTAAATCCATTTCAGACAAATGGCTGTCCAATCTCTTCTTAAAAATCTTCAGTGATGAAGCACCCACAACTTCTGGAGACAAATTTTCCCACTGATTAATTGTTCTTATTGTCAGGAAATTTCTCCTTAGTTTTAGGTTGCTTCTCTCCTTGATTAGTTTCCATCCATTGCTTCTTGTCCTGACTTCAGGTGCTTTGCGGATTAGGTTGAAGCCCTCTTTTTTGAGGCAGCCCCTGAGATATTGGACATGTCACCCCTAGTCCTTCTTTTCATGTTCTCTTTTAAGAAAACGTTAGAAAACAAATCAATCGATTTTAAATCTTCAATATTTTCAAGGTTACATTGATGAAGATATTGAGACCAGGGTAACATTTGTTCAAGTTCTGTTTAAAAGATCCTGGTTTAGAGCTCTGCAGACTAAAGCACCGTAATTAACATCCAGCTGTCTGCAATTACACCAGTTCAAATCTCACCAGGCTCAAGGTTGACTCAGCCTTCCATTCTTTCTAAGATAGGTAAATTGAGGACCAAGTTTGTGGGAGCAATAAGGTGACTTTTTATAAAATATACAAAAGTATGAAGGCTATTGCTTAACGCATTGTAAGCTGCCCCGAGACTCCGGAGAAGGGCGGCATATAAATCAAATTTTTTAAAAAATACAGAAAAGTGGATGACTTTGATCTAGTCTCTGCCAGCTCAACCTATCTTATGGGAGTCCCAAAGGTGCTTTTTCAAGAGGCAACTTGACTTTTCTGGTTTTTCTTTGAAGATGTTTCGCTTCTCATCCAAGAAGCGAATTCAGCTCTGAAGAAGCTTCTTGGATGAGAAGTGAAACATCTTCAAAGAAAAACCAGAAAGTCCAGTTGCCTCTTCAAAAAGCACCTTTGGGACAACTATGACCTGGATGAGTGAGAATCTCCATAGACTATCTCATGGGATAATTTGTGAAGGATGGTATACGAGAGGACATCACCCAAGGCATCACAGGACAGGTAGATCATAATTGTATTAACAAATATCTGGAGCACAAAGTTCTCCACTAATATAATGGTCATAACCACAGCTAAACCGTAGAGTGAAATCCTTTGAGGAATTCAGATACGATGTCATCTATTGCTATTGAAGAAATCACAAAATAATCTGGAAAAATGAGAAGGGAACTGACCCCTTTGGCTCATTTCACAAGGAGCATTTCAATATTATCAGGTACACTTCAGTTGCAGTATAATTCAAAAGAATAAATTAAATTAAATTAATTAAAGGGCACAATTCAATTCCAAACTCACAGAAGACTAGGAAAACATTTGGACGTTAAGACACACACAATCACTGTTTCAACTCATATTTTTAAAAATTATTTATCATCATGAACTAAAAATATTTCAAGCTCAGTATCAGCTTGGTTATTCCTAGAAGACAGAAAAATTTCAGGTGGTGCTCCATCCCAATAGACTGGGAGTCAGTCAATTAACAAAATAAGGAGTTGGAATTAAACGCCCGTGTCAGATAAAATTATTGCAGCAAACTCTTCCATTTCTTTCCTCGATCTTACTTGAGGTAACTTGATGGGCAAATAGAGAAGAAAGCCATCAAATGCGGAAATGTCTCCTATCACCGACTGATGTTCCTTCAGCATCCTAAGACGCATGCCTTTACATTCTATGTTTGGGCTGGAAGACAAGAGGAAAATCAAGGAAAAAACAACCTAGATGGTACATTTTTATTAGGAAAAAAATAATGCTCATTTCTGTTCATTTTGCTTAAGAGGGACAGAAATACCCACACAGGAAAACTGTCGCAATTCATTCCTTAACATTGTCATTAGAAAGGCAACTTCTACATGCTGGTTGGCTATCAGAAAAACAGCATCAAGGAAGAGCTTTAACTATTTTTTTTTTCAGTCTTGGCTTCAAAGAAGATGCAGGGCCTTTAGGCTGCATTTCTAAAAGAAAATGTTCAGAGTCGCTACAGCTTTACATTATCAAGTAAAATGTATCAATGGACAATTTGGGGTAACACGGTAGCATCCATAGTCAAACTAGTTAGCTAAAACTGCTGCCCTTGGATGCAAGAAACATTTGGGTTGAGACTAACCATCGGGACAGGTGCCTTCTTAGCTCATAAAGCTGGCAACTGGTATTTTCGAAAGCACCGTATCAAGACAGCCTCAGGGTTTAGAAAATATGAAAGATTTTCCACACAGCTTCAAGAGCTAGAAAACACAATTTATATTCCTTTAAATTTTAGCATATAAAATGTGGGAAGAAGCATCAATTGGACTGCAATTTAAGAGAACAATTTGAATAAAAGACGTTGGATCTTCTGCCCACATTCAGTTACTGAAACCATGATAGACCCCAAAGCAACTGCCTTCAACTGCTGAGGAAAGAGTTAAGATTTAAGAACTGTTACCTGAATGTCACGTGGTACTGATACACAGCTTCATTTTTACAGTGTATTTGAATCAGATTCAGTGCCAAAGGAATCGCAACTCCTTTTGACCCTTGCTTCTTAAGCGGTTCTCTGGAAGGATGAAAGTGTACTTATAATAATTTCTCTGCTTCATTTAAGAGAAAGGAAGTTGAATCTTATGAATACTGTATTTGGTTCCATAGTGCTTATTCTCCAATTGTCCAACAAGAACTTACACTGGCCCAATGTCTGATTTTTTTCAACGTAGACCAGCCTCTCCTTGAATGGCTGGGTGAACTGGACATTAACATTTGAACCACTATAAGTCCATGTATTTGCCATATGCTAAATAAATAAAATATTCTCCAATGTTCAAAGAATTAGAATAGCAATAACTGGGAACCATTTTTGGATGAAAGGTTTTGCTAAAATCATTAGCAATTTATATCTTTACATAAACAAATACAATTCAGTGCATACAATAAAAATGATGCATCTGTCAAGAACATCTATTATTAGATATATTTTGTCACCTCCGTCCCTTTGTTCAAAACAGGAGTACTGTTCTAGAAGCAATTTGTATATGATTTACTTCTTGGACATACTTCTACCCTATAGTCCTACTCCAACCCAAATTTCTTATTTTTTTTCTGAGCAAGCTGAAAATAAATTCATAGCTTATTTTCTCTAAAGACCTGCACAAATCAGAAGTTCACCAGAGGTTGCTACATTCAGAAAACTCAAAAAAATAAATAAAAATCCTTCGCTTAAGCTATTGATTTTCTGTTTGTATCTACTCCAAACCGAACACATGTATAGCAAAAAGCTTTTGGGTTATGGCTATCTGAGATATTTGTAATTGGTGCGGCACAATAACTTAAAGCAGTACTTAAAAATAAATTCATTTCAGCACAAAGAATGTGCTCAGGAATTATAAATCCTTAAAAGGGAGATATTAAAAGTACCTTGAAAAAACCAGTCAAGGTTTTTTTTTGTAGTAAGTTTAATTATTAATTAACAGTATCAGCAGTAAAGACCTTCAAATTTCTAGGTTCTACCATATCTCATGACCTAAAATGGACAGCCAACATCAAAAATGTCATCAAAAAAGCACAACAAAGAATGTTCTTTCTGCACCAGAAAAACTCAGAAAGCTCAAACTGTCCAAGGAGGTGCTGATTCAGTTCTACAGAGGAATTATTGAGTCTGTCATCTGCATCTCCATAACTGTCTGGTTTGGCTCTGCAACCCAACAAGACAGACACGGACTTCAGAGGATAATTAGAACTGCAGAAAAAACAATGGCTACTAACCTGCCTTCCATTGAGAACCTCTATGCTGCACGAGTCAAAAAGAGGGCTGGGAAAGTATCTGCAGACCCCTTGCATCCTGGACATAAACTGTTTCAACTCCCACCCTCAAAACGATGCTATAGAGCACTGCACACACCAGAACAACTAGACACAAGGACAGTTTTTCCCCAAACGCCATCACTCTGCTAAACAAATAATTCCCTCAACACTGTCAAACTATTTACTAAGTCTGCTCTACTATTAATCTTCTCCCCGTTCCTACCACCCATCTCCTCCCACTTATGACTGTAACCTTGTTGCTGGTATCCTTAAGATTTATATTGATTCTTTCTGGATGCACAGAAAGCCTTCGATCAAGTAAATTGGAAATTTATGATCCACCAAATCCAAAATATGAATTTTGGAGATAAATTTAAAAAAAATGATAGCATCAATATATCAGAATCAAAAGGCATGCATCCTGGTAAATGGGGATCAAACAAAATTCTTTGGAATAGATAAAGGAGTAAGACAGGGATGCCAACTATCGCCTTTATTATTTATCTTAACCTTAGAAAACCTGTTAATTAGAATTAGGACAAACGAGGAAATACAAGGACTAAAGATTAAAAAAGAAGAATACAAGGTCCAAGCTTTCGCGGACGACCTTGTCTTCTTCATAGAAAACCCAATAGAAACAACCCCGAAATTAATAGAAGAGATCGAGAAATTTGGAAAGGTACCAGGATTAAAAATTAATAAAGAAAAGACAAAAATGATGACGAAAAATATGACAGTAAAACAAGTAGATAAATTATCAAAAGACTCAAAGTACAGGCAATTAAAAAAGTAAAATACTTAGGGATAAATTTGACAGCCAAAACTGTGACAATAAAAGAAAATAATTATGAACCTTTAGTCCAGAAAATAAAAGAAGATTTAAACAAATGGGGAAAATTAAATTTAACCTTGTTGGGGAGAATAGCGGCGATAAAATTGAATATACTTCCAAACTCCTTTATCTATTCCAAACAATTCCAATAAAATTAGATAAGAAATTTTTTACTAATCTGGATAAAATAACTACAAAATTTGTGTGGGAGGGGAAAAAATCAAGAATAAAATTAAATATATTACAAGACGATAAAATGAGAGGTGGATTTGGGTTCCTGGCATGGGAAAAATATTATAAGGCGGCAAGTTTAACATGGATCAAGGAATGGATAACCCTAGACAATCAAAGACTTTTGAATCTGGAAGGACATGACTTAATGAAGGGATGGCATGCCTTTATATGGAGCCCCGGAAATAAAACATATAAACATTTCAACAACCATATCATCAGAAAATCTTTAATAAATACATGGCAACAGATTAAATCCAAACACTATATGAAAATCCCCGGTTGGCTATCAACAATAGAAGCAATAACCCACCCTAATACACTAACAAAGCATAAAATCCTAAGATACAGAGAAATATTAGATGTACAGGGACAACTGCAATCAAGAGAAGAACTCAATGACCAAGGAATAATAACTGATTGGTGGCCCTATTCACAAATAAAGATAAGATACAGAAAAGACCAAGAGGAAGAAGGAATTGACCCAAAACAAAATCAATTGGATAAATTACTAGAATCTAAAGAAGGGAAATTAATCTCAAAAATCTACAAATATTTATTGGAATATGATTTGGCGGAAGAATTGGTTAAGGGTCAGATGATAGCGTGGGCAAGGAATATAGGGCATAATATACAATTAGAGGAATGGGAAAGGGTATGGGAAAGCAATTATAAGATGACAAAATCGGTAGCCTATAAAGAAAATCATTATAAAATATGGTATCGGTGGTATCTGGCTCCTGCAAGACTAGCCAAAATGTATCCAAATGTAAATCCGACTTGTTGGAAATGTAAAAAAACACAGGGGACTTTTTATCATGTTTGGTGGCTCTGCCCAGAAGTTAAGAAATTTTGGAGTAAAATAAAAACGTGGATAACAGAAATAACGAAATACGTGCTCCTGGAAGCACGAAGCTAAGAACACCAGCCTGAAGATGACGAATGAGACTTCTCAGCACTGGGGTATCCAACATTTACTACACTTAGAGGAGTTTGGCTTTGTTGCCTTCTTCATACCATTTCTCACTTACTTTTTATCCACAGGCTCATCAGAAATTAGAGGAGGAGAACTAGGCTTGATTGATGGTGCTGGAAGAAGACCTTCCGCAGCCGAAGTGAAGGGGCCTGGGTAGGCTCGGCCACGCCCCAAGATGCTTGTTTTGTCAAGCCCCAAAAATGGCTTTTCACTTTCCACATACCTGGAGAATATTTAAAAGGGGAACAAAAAATGTCTAAAACCCACAAAGCTAAAATTTCTGCATTGTTTTTATGCTTTTAAAGCAGAGGTGAGGGACGATAGCTGTTTTATGACTCGAGGGCTTCAACTCCCAGAATTCCTGAGCCAGCTTTAAAGCAACATTTTGATTTGTATCCCAGTTTTATTTAGACATTTCAAGGTGGCATACATAATAGTCCTGCCTCCTCCTATTTTCCCCCCAGTCACCACCCTGTGGTGTGTGGGTTGGACTGAGAGGGACTGGCTGGAAGTTACTTAGCTGCCTTCTGTGTCTAAGCGAGGACTTCCAGTTTCCAGCCCAACTCCTTAAACACTTAAAACCTCTCCTAAGGGAGGGGGAAACCACCCAAGGCAGATCTGGAGGGTGGACCCAGAGAGAAGGGAAACTGCCACAGTGTGAGCAAAAGTCAGTTCATATAAGAATTGATTTATCCCATTTATTTTCTTAGCCTAGAAGAGACAAGTATTTCAGAGGGCATTACATATAAACATTACAAAAATGACAGATACAAGTGCAATTTGTAGATAAATCTCACTAATATCTCTTCATAACTTTTACTACTTAATATATCTTTGTGACTTTTTTTTTAAAAAAAATCAGAAAATAGATGATTTTGTTGTTTTGTTTCCAAAAGCAGCAATTTTTCAGAACGGAACGTTGAAGGTATGCAGTAAGACACAAAATATAAGAAATTAGCTTTCACAGGACTGGACATTCTCTGTGTAATTTATCTATGTATGTAATTATCTATGACACGTGTTTCTGCTTAAAATGAAGGCAGCCATTTTTATCATGGAAACTTAAATTTTAAAAAATGATAAAAACCTTATGATGATGTACCTTATGATTCTTGATGAACGTATCTTTTATGTACACTGAGAGCATATGCACCAAGACAAATTCCTTGTGTGTCCAATCACACTTGGCCAATAAAGAATTCTATCCTATTCTAAAAGAGAATTAAGCTAACTTCATGCTTAGTGGTCCAAAAACTACACCAACCAAAAGAACTGAATTACAGGATGTTTAATGCAACTTGCTATTTTTATCAACCCCATTTGACCCCAAGATGGCTTAACTCACTTGCCACGGCCAGGAAGCAGCCGTTCCACCTTGCTGTCTCCAGCTGGTCCTGCTCTCAACCCTGCAAACATCTGTTGTCCCAGGAGATCTACCTTGGGCTTCATACTCATATCACCCACTCCTCTCCCTGCAATGCCTCGGCCTGAAGAGACTCCTTGAAAAACAAAGTCAAGACAGAACAGGGGTTACCAACCTTTCAGACCTCAGGGACCACTAAATTCATAATTTTAAATCCCACAGACCACTAATATGATTTGCCAAATTACTGGGTGGGTGGGTGTGGCTAGGTGGTCATGTGACTGGGTGGGCGTGGCCAACTCAATGTCACTCATGTCGAGGGGCGCCTCGCCAGCCTCTACTCATCCCTCCCTTCCCAGCCACTCCTCGCCTCCCCACCCAGGCTCCTTAAGGCTCAAAAGGAAGCAGTTGTCGGAGCTAAACAGCAACTACGAGAAAGATTTGGCAAAACAACTCAGTTGAAATTGGATCTGACCGAGAAGGGGACTCAGTAGAAGCACCTCACTGAGGACTATGAGCATAGGCTTTACAAGCAGAGGGAAGACCTGCGGGAGTGCAAGGCCAGGTACAGGCACCAGGAGTATCAGTGGGCTGAGATTCCCTCCAGCCTTCGCCCAAAGCCCCGCACCAGGAGGCCGAAGCAGACCCCAAGTTGGAATTTCTGCCTCCCTCCAACCCACACAAAAAGACCCCAAAGGGGGAGACTCTCTGCAGCAACACAAACATTCATTGCACGTATCTGTCCCAGGGGCTGTATTTGAGGACCCCTGATTTAGTGCCATATAAAAAATGCATATAATTTTTCTGCGGACCACCAAAATTTTCTCATGGACCATCAGTTGGTGACAGCTGAGATAGAGCACAAGTTCTTCTTACACTTCCAAACAGAACCACTGAGGTATAAAAAGATCCTAAATAGCAAAAGAGCTTACCCAAAGGAGGCCTAGGAGCAGTCTCAAGACTGAGGCCCTGAACCATGGATGACAGTGTTGGAACTGTCAAGAAAGACTCCTGAATTAGAAGAGAACACACAGATTTTTACTAGGCACTACAAAGCTTTAGTTAAGATTGAAAATTAAGAGAAACAAAACAGGGCAGGGAAAGGTCTCCAGCTCTCTAAAGTAGTGAGTTCTGTGCCTATAAACTTTATTGTTTTCAAATAATCTCTACAAGAAATACTAGTAATCCTCAATTTACAACAGTTCGTTTAGTGACCATTTGGAGTTACAGCAGCACTGAAAACAGTGATTTATGACCGTTTTTGACACTTACAACCATTGCAGCATTCCCCATGGTCATGTGATCGAAATGCAGACACTTGGCAACTCACTCATATTTAGGATGATTGCAGTGTTCTAGAGTCATACGATCGCTTTTTGCAACCTTCCCAGCCAGTTAGATTAACTAGATATCCACTAGGCTTTATAACTCTTTACAATTTTGATAAAAGCAGACCAATTGTTTTGTAGTTAATAAAAAGAACCTGATTGCATTGAAATGTTTGACTAGGATGATTAGTTAATATTAATTGGAGAGTGAGCTTAACTCTCAGTAAGTCTTGTTTGTTGTTTGGTTTTAGTCCTGTGTTTAAGTGTTTCTATGTTTTGCTTCCTATATTGCTTTTCAATGATTATTGTGTATTAATTTTATTGTAAATATTTAATAAAGATTATTTTTTTAAAAAAAGAGTCATAGGATTGCCTTTTGCAACCTTCCCAGCCAGTTTCTGACCAAGTCAAGGAAGAAAGCCAGATTTAACAACTGTGTTACTAACTTAACAACTGCAATGATTTAAGAACTGAAGCAAGAAAGATTGTAAAATGGGACAAAATTCACTTAAATGCGTCGCTTAACAACAGAAATTTTGAGCTCAATTGAGGTTGTAAGTCAAGGATTACTTGTAGGTTGTTTCATCAATTTTCTTTGTTAATGACTAAAATAAAAATCAAATCAAACTTATTACATCCCTAAGGCTAGATACAAACAAAATACTGAACAATTATATAAAAGTACCATATATAGTTGCATTAAATAGAAACTGCACTCCCTATCTGAAAATTTATTCAAAACAGGATACATAATGGTCTATCTAGAGTCCTTCTAAAAAGGACAGTATAACGGCATGTGACCTACAGTTAATGTCAGGGCAATTTCCAATGTAAAAATTAAGCTGCATGATGTACAATTAACAAGTAAAACTGAGTGTTATTTAAATCTGAATAAAAGGTTAAAGCCACAATTAAACAGGGTAAGTACTGAAACAATTAGTTTAATGGAAACTAATTAGAACCCAAGCCTTCTAATGGTCTGTCCTTTTTTTTGAATTGAGTATTGCATTTAGAGTGAAGGGAATATAATCCAGGTACTGTTTGATCCTCCATAGCCCATCTTTCTCGGAACAAAAGAAGAAATATATCCCAGAGGGAAATCCCTGTCATCTTTGCTTTTCAGTCTGCAACGTTCCAGGACAGGATAGAGCCCCTGGACAGAAATTCTGAGTCGGATGGTTTTGGGGCCCATCCAACTATGTTCCAAGGTATTGGGGGGTGGGGGGGGGAGGAGAAACATTAGCAGGATGTGGTTGTCAGTTAGCCGATTTTCTTGGGCTGCTGTCTCTAGATAAAATGATCAGATAAAGCAAGACTTGGCCTGAGAAGGTTAGAGACTGAGGAAGAAGATGGAGAATAGACCACCTGCTGTCAGTTAGGCTTCCTAGTATCCAGAGTCAGGGACAAGTCCATGGGCAGAAACAGGATCAGAAGGTTGGCCATTATATCCGGGTCCTTTGAAAGGAAATTACGGTATTTTTCGAACTATAAGACGCACCGGTGTATAAGACACACCAAGATTTCCACCCTCTTTTAGGGGAGAAAAAAGTGCATCCTATACTCCAAAAAGTACGGTACTTTCGAGAAGGAATAACATGTTGTGGATGGGGCAACCATTAAATGAACAGAATCAGGATCCAAGCAGGGGAAGGTTGGTGAAGTGGGGCTATAGTTTGACTGGTCTGTTCTTTAACCCTGAGTTATGAAAAAAGATCACCTGTGGGAGGTTACAAAGAGATTGTTTTGTTGATCAGTTTGGCGTTCCTTTCTTTTGCCTGGATGAATTTTGGGCTGGAGTGCTTTTTGTTTTGTTTTTGTTCTAGGCCCTCCGAAAATGAACTTCTCAACCTTTTAACAGGAAGACACACCTGAGTGTTGAGAGAATCAGTTGCAACAGACACTGATTTGATTTTCTCAAGTTTGCATAGGACTGTTTGTTGGTCTTCTATGGACAAGATGCTGAACAATTGAGCCAGGCCTTCTTCATCTTCCATGGGGTCAGCTAATGCCTGTCTCTTCCCTTTAATTAGATGAAGGGCATTGTACCTCCTGTGCTTATCTGGATCTGACCTTGAGGTGGTGGAGCATTCTGATGTACAGGTAATTGCTGACTGATGCTATGATCTCTGGAGCTTATGCTATCTTCTCTTGTGACTTTGACTCTGCTCCCAGAATTTAGCAGAGACCGTATACTGGTATTGTGAAAAATATTTATAGGAAATCCCCTTAGAAATGTTTGCATTTAAGGATCATTGAAGGGAGTGCAAGATAGCAATAGTACTTAGACTTATATACCGCTTTACAGTGCTTTTACAGCCCACTCTAAGCGGTTTACAGAGTCAGCATATCATCCCCCAACAATCTGGGCCCTCATTTTACCGACCTTGGGAGGATAAAAGGCTGAGTCAACCTTGAGCCCGATGAGATTTGAACTGCCAAATTGCAGGCAGCCGGCAGAAGGAGCCTGCAGTACTGCACTCTAACCAAAGATGGCTAAAAGCCAATATTATTCTCTCAAAATGTTTCCATCTAGGAAGCCAGGAGATTTGAGTAAGTTTGGTGGAAGATACTCTGTGGTAAAGCTGTTGTGAGAGGGACTTGTACTCCTTATCTATTTTTCACCTACAGTACCTTTATTGAGAGGATACGTTTCAATCTGCAGCAAAATCCTGTCTCCTGCAAGACTAGCTTGTCTTTGGAAATTCCATACATGTGAAGTTTTGTGCTAGTATGTGCTGGAGCAACTAGCTTGGTAACATGACAAGTATAGTTACATGTTTTTTTCATTATAGCCTTAAGTCCATCTACTTTTTGAATGACATCCAGTAGCTGACCAAAAATATCAACAATTGTTTTTGCAGTCAAGAGACAGTTCTTAGCAACCAGGTCCACATCAGGTTTAAATTATTTATGGTTTTAAAAGTGTCCTCCCCTTTATCTCCTACAGAAGTTTCATCTTTGGAGGAAGGAAACCATCCACTTCCCAAATAGGGAATATAACATATTTTTCGGAGTATAAGATACACCTGAGTATAAGACGCATCTTAGTTTTTGGGAAGGAAAATAAGAAGAAAGCTGATTGGTGGGTGGATCGGCCTCCCGGAATACCCCCAATCAGCTGTTCCAGAGGTGAATTTTAGCAACAGGTTCTTTTGTTGTGAGCTCTGTGCCTTGCTTTTTTTTTTCTGCCTCCGAAGGCTTTTTTTCTGAAGCTTCTTTCATAGGCTTTTATTCTGAAGGACTACCTGTACTCTGTTCAATCTCCTTTCTTTGGTATTGGTATATAGATTAACCTCTTCCGATCTGTTGGTTATTGTGTCATTCTCCAGATTTTTTTGGCATAGTTTGGTTAGAACCTTTACTGATTCTTCTTTTGTTGCTTGCCATATTATTTTAGATAAAAGCCTTTCAAAGGCTTTTTTTCTGAAGTTTCTTTCAGCCTCTAAAATCTCTGTTTGAGGGTGGGCGAGGCTACATTCGGAGTATAAGACGCACCCAGATTTTCACTCTCCTTTTTGGGAGAAAAAAGTGCGTCTTATTCTCCAAAAAATACAGTATTTATTGGCTGAAATATCGTTGAATTTCAACTGTCTCTTCAGTTTCAGCAAAACCATGCATTTTATGAAACCAACTGCCTATATACTATTCCAGCCAAATGAGTAAAATACCATACATTCAATAAGTTTCAGGCTCAATCTAATTCCTTTCTAGCAGAAATGTGGTATCGACTTCTACTGTAAAATCATCTATTTACCTTTGGGGCACCTCTTGGTGACGAGTATCCTCTTTCTGCCTTGATTGTTGAAAGAAAGGTTTTGTCCCAAATTTCTGCAGTCTCTTTACTCTCAGCCGCCTGTGGCTGAGATTCTGCCCTTTGCCCAGGCAGAGACATCTGAAACATGGCTCCACCCCGAAACACTGGCCTTGTGGGGTACATGGTCCTGCTTGGGAGAAAACATGCATTTCAGGAAGATATAGAGTACAAGCATTTGCAGAAGCAAAAGGCACGTGTAGCAAGACCAGACCACATAAGTTGCAACAAGGCCGCATATGAGCATCCTAAGAAAACCTCCCCTAGCCAACACTATCTTGTCCAGCCAATCTAGAACATTAATAACAGTTGGAAGGGGCATTGGGGGTCCTGTAGTCCATCCCCCTGCTCAGGCAGGAAACCCTATACCATTTCAGAAAAATGGCTGTCCACTCTCTTCTTAAAAAGCCTCTAGTGTTGGAGCATTAACAATTTCTGGAGGCAAGCTGTCACACTGATTAATTGTTCTAGCTGTCAGGAAATTTCTCCTTAATTCTAGGTTGGTTCTTTCCTTGATTAGTTTACAACATAGAGAGGGGTGTCAAACTCATGGCATCACCATGTGACGTATCACAACTTTTCCCCCCTTCACTAAACCAGGCATGGCCATGGCCAGCACGTGATGCATCTGGCCTGTGGGCCACGAGTTTGACACCCCTGCCATAGACTAATAAGATTGCAAGGGATCTTGAGGGTCATCTAGTCCAACCACTTGCTCAACCTTATACCAGGGAGTATCCAACCTTGGCAACTTGTGGACTTCAACTCCCAGAATTCCCCAACCAGGAGTTGAAGTCCACAAGTGTTAAAAGTTGCCAAGGTTGGTCACACTTGCCCTACACTATTCTTGTTAAAGGGCTGTACAATCTCTTTAACTTTTAACTTTTGTCAGGGTTTTTTTTAAACTGCGAGCACAGAATTTAAAAATGAAATTCTGTTGCCTGCTCTCAAGAGAAAGTGTATATCTATCCAAACACATATATATCCATGCTATACACACACACATGTATGTGTATGTATGTCTGTGTATATACACAGACACGCATATACATCTGAGTCAATTTTCAACAAAGCACTGGAAAACATTGATGCTGGACTCAAAGTAAACGGTGTTCAGATCAACAATTTAAGATATGCAGATGATACAGTTCTGCTTGCCAGTAAGCATGAAGACCTTCAGCTCTTCATCAACAGAGTCTCAGAAATATCTGAAAAATATGGCTTGAAGCTTAACACCTCAAAAACCAAGATCATGGTCGTCAGCAAAGAACCCATTAATCTACCAGGTGATAAGCCACCTGGGAAAGCCAAGGGAAATAATCAAAGTTAGACTATTTTGGACATGTGATGCAACACCTGGAAAAATACGGCATCCTTCACTTAATCCTTCAAGGAAAAATTGAAGGCAAATGAGATCCAGGCCGAAGAACATCATGGCTTCAAAATCTAAGGGACCGGTTTGCACAAAACTCAGCAGCACTTTTTCATGCGGCCTTTGACAAAAATAGGATCCCCAACATCTGATGATGGGTATGGCACAAGGAGAATACATATACACATACACACACATATATACAAACAGTTATATACATATACACACACAATTATACATACACATATACACACATATATGCATATACATACATATATGCATATACACATACATATACATACACATATATATACATATACATACACCCAATTATATACACATATAGACATACACACATATACATACACACATATATATATATATATACACATACATATATATACATACACACACATACACATATATTCATACACAATTATAAACACATATACACACACATACACACACATATTTACACATACATACATATATACATACATATACATACATACACATATATACACCCACATACATATATACACATATACATACATATACACACACAATTATATACACATATACATACATATTTACATACATGTATATATGTATATACATACATACTTTGCTCCTGGAAGCAGGAAGCCGAGAACACCAGCCTGAAGATGACGAATGAGACTTCATCGAAACGTCGCCAAGACACATCCAATTCTACGCAGGAGAAGACCCGAATAACTAGATATACATACATACATATATACATACATACACACATATGCATACACATATATACACCCACATATATACACATATACACACACAATTATATACATATATACATACATATACATATTTACATATACATACACATATATACACCTGCGTACATATACACACATATACATATTTACATATACGTACACATATATACACCCACACACATATACACCCACAATTATATGCATATATACATACATATACATATTTACATATACATACACATATATACACCCACACACATATACACCCACAATTATATGCATATATACACACATATACATATTTACATACACACACATATATACACCCACATACATATATACACATATACACATATACACCCACAATTATATGCATATATACACACATATACATATTTACATATACACATATATACACCCACACACATATACACCCACAATTATATGCATATATACACACATATACATATTTACATACACATACACATACACATATATACACCCACATACATATATACACATATACACATATACACACACAATTATATGCATATATACACACATATACATATTTACATATACACATATATACACCCACACACATATACACCCACAATTATATGCATATATACACACATATACATATTTACATACACATACACATACACATACATACACCCACATACATATATACACATATACACATATACACCCACAATTATATGCATATATACACACATATACATATTTACATATACACATATATACACCCACACACATATACACCCACAATTATATGCATATATACACACATATACATATTTACATACACATACACATACACATATATACACCCACATACATATATACACATATACACATATACACACACAATTATATGCATATATACACACATATACATATTTACATATACACATATATACACCCACACACATATACACCCACAATTATATGCATATATACACACATATACATATTTACATACACATACACATACACATACATACACCCACATACATATATACACATATACACATATACACCCACAATTATATGCATATATACACACATATACATATTTACATATACACATATATACACCCACACACATATACACCCACAATTATATGCATATATACACACATATACATATTTACATACACATACACATACACATATATACACCCACATACACATATACACACATATATACATATAGATATACATACATTCACATACATAGACATAGACAAACACCCACCCAACCAACCCACCAACCCACCCCTGTCCATTTTGAATAACTGAGCGGGAAGAGGGAAGCTGAGGGTTCACAAGGCTGATGCCAGATGGAAGAAAAGCCTGACTGAATCTGGATGCCCGGAGACCCCGAAGCCTCCAGCCAGGCGCCCACCGCTTACCTGGGCGTTTCCCCCCTTCAGCGGGGGCTTCCTTCCTTCCGACGAGAGGCCTCTCAGGCGAAGCCAACCTGCCTGCCTGCCCGCCCGCGGCCCTGCCTGGCCTCCTCAGAGGCCGCTGCTTTAGGCCTGGCTCGAGACCCAACTCCCCCCTGAGCCAGGGAAGAAGCCCCCTCCTCTCCCCTCCCCCACAGCTCACGCCACGCCACGCCGCCTCGCCTCGCCTCGCCTCGAGCGCGAGCCGCACCTTCACGCCTCTCCTCCGGCCGCTCATTAGGTGCGGCTCCCGCCACTCCACCGTCCCGCCGTTGCTATTGGAGGAGATCTCGCGTTCGGCGCCCGCCTCCCTTTTGGAGCCGTCCAAGTCTGATCACAGCGTGGGGGGGAAGGGGGAAGCGAAATAATCCTTACTCGAAGCGGCTGCGTTGGCCTCCCATGGGAGAAAGATGTATTTTTTTTATTTACCTGGATTTATTATAGTAAGGATGCTCGACTAATCCTTAACCCATTACTCTGCCTCCTCCCGAAGCTCTCTTTAATGGTACGGTCCATTCATGAGAGGAAGGAAAGTTGCAGAAGCATGCCCGGGGAGTGCGGCCGTTGTTCCAAACAGGCGCTTTTTTTTCGTGGTGGCTGTTCTGAGCATGCGCAGGGTTTCGATTTGAGAGGGTGGGTGGGAAATGAAGTCTATTGCTTGAGTTCGCCTTGTAGAGGGAAGTTGGGTTGTTTGATTTGACCAAGACTGTGACACTTGTTATTCTTCCACAGAAGCAACAGCTTAAACCATTTTTTATTCTGCAAACGCTCAAGACTTTGTCGCAAATACAAAAGAATATTTGCAGCTCGAGGTTGAACTGTGAGGTCCTTGGTCCTCTCTGAGCCTGGTTGGTTGCTTGCAGAGGGTTCATTTTACCGACCAGATAATGCCGGGCAGTCGTCAAGCTACGATAGGTTTTATAAGATGATCATTTGCAGCCTTCTTCGCTCTCTCTGTGGTCTGGTTTGCTATGCAGGTCTTTGGCTTCTGCAAATAATTAAATTGTAACGTTGTAACATGTGCACTGATGATATTACCTCTGCAAGAAACAGCCATGCTCAGAGAGCACAAGGACCCCACAGATTTGTTCAAATTTGTTTTGCTTTTTTTTTTTTTAATTATCCACTTTCAGCATTTAGGGTAGGCATCACTCAAATTGTTTCAATCAATGAGCTCAAACTGAAGCAACCTCTCCACATGGTACAACATGACTATATAATCTATATGACTATATAATCTTTGACTATATGCAAATATCCAGGGATTTAAAATAAAAAAACCCAATAAATATGGCAGGTGGACATTCAGATTTGTAAATGTACTATGCCGTCTCTATATGTTGTATTGTTCATTTAGTTTTTCATTGCCATTTGGAACAGAGATCCCCACCTTTTGCAACAAAACTTTTGCAACAAACAAGCCACAATCCTGGCTTGTTTGCTTTTGGCTCAGGGTGTAAAGCTCAGGCAGTTGTAAATTAAAGAATAAAATGTGGATAAATGAGCCATGACTTAGTGCAATCAATGAACCCAGGTTTAATATTTCTAGAGACTCTTTCATGTAACTCGGTGGGTGAGTGCATTATGGGCTAAATGAACCAGATTGTGTGGAATTTGTTAAAATATTTAATGGTTTCTCAAAGCTACAAGAAACCAAGGCAGACCTCTCTCTCTCTGTATCAAAAAAGTCAAGATGGTGGCCTTGACTGCAATTCCTTTTTTACCTTCTTTGTGTATACTTAAAGGGGCAGTGCTTCAGTTTCATTTCACATACTTACAAATGTGTGTTACACCTGATGATTGTCAATTATTTATTATCTTTCCTGACATCTACATTTCATTTTTTTTAAAAAAATTCTTCACAATCCAATAGAATGTTTGAAATAAGTTATATATACATGTTGGAGCCACAGTCTGTTCAGTGAGACAATTTTCTAAAAACAACAGATGCAGAAAAGGGCTGGGTTTTTTTGATCTCTGCCAGCCAATACTCTTTGCTGATGGGGTCTGCGGCATGCTTGATCTGCTATATCGAATTGGATAGGTAGAATGAAATTTTGTTGTGGCCCGTCAGGGACCTGTGCAGGTTATAGCTGATTCTGACAGTGAGGAGGCTGGTATGGTGTTGTGCCAGCAGCCTATGCAGCTGGCACTCGAGTCAGACAATGAGGAGGCTGGAGAAGATGTAGTGCCAGAGGCAGGGATTCAGCCAGGGCCTTCAGAACCTCCAGAAGCTCCTTTAAATGAAGAGGATGAAGAGGAGGAGCCTCTTCTCGATGCACGGGCGCGCAGAGCAGCCAAAAGGCAAGAGTGGCTCCTCAGGAGGAGGTCTTCTCAAGAGTAAGGCTTGGGGCTAGTGGGCCACTCCCTTAGCCTATTTAAGGAGGAATGCCGACTGAAGCAGTTTGTAAGGAACAACCTTAGTTCACTCTCCTTCGTGTTTGGATTCTCTGCAAATTGCTTCTGGGCTTTCTGCCAACTTTTGTAAGATTGTGATTACTTTATCTTTGGTTTCTTGTAGGCTGTTAAGAAAGTTTATTAACAGCCTTTGTTTGGAAAAGACTGAGTTATTTTAGTAAATTTAAGTTTTGTACAAACTTGGTGTGTGCTGTGTTCTTTGGGGTCCGTAGCTGTGTAAGCAGACAGCAAACTCAAAAAACAAAAACTGGCAACCAATGTGCAAAACCAGGTTGCAAAAACTCAGGCAATCATTAAATAGCAACAAAGACATTAAAAAAAAAATACTCTGACATGTCTGCCATTTAGTCATCTGGATTCTTGCAACTCAGACCTGGTAGCCGTAACAAAGAAGGTAAGGAACTGTTGTGTCTGAAGAAATATACTTTATCTCAAAACATTCTCCCTGTATATAGATTTATTATTTCTTATTATTTATTAGTTCAATTTATATGCTGCTCTCCTTCGAAGACTCGGGGCAACTTACAATGCACTTATAGCAATAGCCTTCATTCTATTGTATATATCTGCTTATTAGGGCTTTTGCCGCCCCCCATAAGCCGGGGGGGGGGGGGGTTCTACAAAGTCATCTTATTGCCCCCACAATCTGGGTCCTCAATTTACCTACCTCGGGGTAGGTGAGCTTGGTGAGATTTGAACTTGCACCAATTGCAGGCAGCTGGCAGCTAAGCGCTACATAACGGCACTTAGTCTGCTGCACCACCAAGGTTTCTTCCGTAGAGGATCTCAAATTAATCTGCAAGGTATCAACTGAAATAATGAGCGCATTTAAATTCTGTTTGGGTCAGTGACACATGTTCTCAGGTAAATAAGATTTCAACCTTCACAGCTTATCTGTACAATACAGATAGGAGTCTCTGGCTATAAAAGTCCCACTGAATTTGATAAAGTTACTTCAGATTGAAATGTTCCTCAACTAAGATACCTTTAGTGAAGAACTTGGGAGTAAATCCTGCTGAATTCTTCCTTCTGAATTAACATAAATAGACGTGCCTTGTTAGGGGCTTCCCATACACCCTACATACAGACCAGCATATGCATTTTCAAATCAAACCTTTATTGTCAATGCACAACATGTGTACAATGAGGTTGAATGACTCTCCCTTGGTACAGCTGCCCACCCCCGAAACACAGAATATATCTCAATATATAGCCTTGGTGGAGCAACGGACTAAAGCGCTGTAAAATAGCACTTAGCTGCCAGCTGCCTGAAATTACTGCAAGTTTGAATCTCACCAGGCTCAAGGTTGACTCAGCCTTCCATCTTTCCGAAGTAGGTAAAATGAGGACCTGGATTGTGGGGGCAATAAGCTGACTTTGTATAAAAAAGAACACTGCTTGGGAGGCCAAAAGCCCTACTAAGCAGGTATATACAAAAGTATGAAGGCTATTGCTTAAGGCATTGTAAGCCGCCCTGAGTCTCCGGAGAATGGCAGCATACAAATCGAACCAATAAATCAATAAATAACTGAATAAATAAAAGAAAAAGAAATCCCTAAACCCAAATAAGTAATAACTAGCACACATCCCCATATACAAACATATATAACATTATATTATATTACACTGGGATGAACATTTTGCACTTGCACTAGCCCTGCAAGTCTATCATATTAAACCTAATTGTGGTGTTATGTTGCGTTCAGAAGTCTGATGGCCCATGGATCAAAGCTATTTGTCAGCCTGTTCATTCGGCTGGTTATGCTTCTATATCTCCTGCCCGATGGTAGGAGATATTTTCTACACAAGGGCACTCAGATAAGCAGTCCAGAAAGGGAGATTTAAATCTCTGGGCTGAATTTCGATTTTAACGAATGACATTTTGTTTCTTAAAACCGGGGGCACGTGTTAAAACCCCAAAGCAAAACTCAGCTTTAGCTTTACCTGTTGCTGTTAGTTGCGAAGTCATGTCTGACCCATCGCGACCCCATGGACAACGTTCCTCCAGGCCTTCCTGTCCTCTATCATCCTCTGGAGTCCATTTAAACTCACGCCGACTGCTTCAGTGTCTCCATCCAGCCACCTCCTTCTCTGCCATCTCCTTCTTCTTTTGCCCTCAATCTTTCCCAGCATTAGGCTCTTCTCCAGTGAGTCCTTCCTTCTCATCAGGTGGCCAAAGTATTTGAGTTTCCTCTTCAGGATCCTCTTCTCAATAGCAGTCAGGGTTGATCTCCTCTAGGACTGACCGGTTGGATCGCCTTGCAGTCCAAGGGACTCGCAGGAGTCTTCTCCAGCACCAGAGTTCCAAGGCCTCAAGTCTTTGGCGCTCAGCCTTACCTAGGTTGTTCCATTCATAGGCAGCCAACCGTTTGATTTCAAGCCTCATTATCATGCGCAGAAGTCAGGAGCAGTGAAGTACGAAGGATCCCCCCCCCCCCGGCTCTTGTTTCTTTCTGCGCGAGTTTAGCCGACTGGAGAGGCGGCGAAAGCGACGGATGGGTGAGTCTCGTTCTTTTGCAGGAGTAGTAGGGGCGCTGCACGCTGCGGCCTCATCCCAGCCTTTTTCAGCACCATGGTCAGCAACAGAAGCCTCCCGTTCTCCTGCCGATACGGCGTGTAGAGTCTTGTTGCGAACCAGGAGGGACAAATTAAGGTCAATAATTTGAGGACCAAATAGTCTGGGGAGCAAAACAGCAGGTCCCCAGGATTATCGGCCTTAAAGCTGTCCCTCCCGATTCACCACAAGATTGCACACACACACACACACACACACACACACACACACACACAGACCCGAGATCTCAATTAAAACATAATGCCTCGCCTTCCAATCCTCCCTTCCCCTCCTCCGAGGATGTCCCTGTTTGGAGGTCACATGGGAGGAAGCATCCTGTCATACCGCTTGCGTGAATTCTCCGACTACGCTAAACCACTGGGTGTTTTTAAAATGATTATTGTTATTTATTTATTTTTACAGAAACAAGCAGCTTCTCTATTTATTGCAAAAGAGGATAATTTGCAAGCATCCGTTATTTGGTCCAGCAAGACGTTAAAACCAACCAGTCACAACATGGCTTAGGGAATAGCACAGTTTCCTGGTGCAGGCATTGGACATTTATTTATTTATATTTTATTTATTTATTATTTATATTCCGCCTTTATTGTTTTTACAAATAACTCAAGCTGGTGAACAAATCCAACACGCCCACCTTCTGCCTTTTTCCCTAAAAGGGAAAAGTGAAGTGGGTTGGGCTGAGAGAGTCACCCAGCTGGTTTAAGCTACCTTTTGATAAAATAAATTTCAAGATGGAAAGCAGAGTTTTTATTCTGAATGTTACAAAATCAGAGAACAGAGAACAGTGATAGATAGATAGATGACAGATAGATAGATAGATAGATAGATAGATAGATAGATAGATAGATAGATGATAGATAGATAGATAGATAGATAGATAGATAGATAGATATAGCGAGAGATAGAGATAGATAGAGAAGGAGAGGGAGAGGGAGATAGAGAGAGAGGTATAGGTATAGGTATAGGTACAGATAGAGATATTTTAGAGAGCTATTTTAGAATTTATACAGTATAAATACAGTATTTATATTATTTCAGCATAATATAAACCAACATCTCCACATAGCATCATGCTGGGAAAGCAGGGTGTATGGGGACCCATAGACCGGATATGCCACAACTGACAATTATAATTTGGTTTGGATACTTTAACATTGTGTTTCCATTGTTGGGGGCAAGAGGCTGACTGGGTAAACTGCTTAGAGAGGGCTGTAAAGCACTATGAAGTGGTATACAAGTCTAAGTGCTGTTGCTATTTGTATTTGTTTACTCATATTATTTCATCTGTAGACCGCTGAGAGTCCTTAGAGATTCAACAGTCTAGATCAGGGGTCTTCAACCTTGGCAACTTTAAGACTTGTGGACTTCAACTCCGAAGTCCACAAGTCTTAAAGTTGCCAAGGTTGGAGACCCCTGGTCTAGATGATGATGATGATGATGATGATGATGATATGGCATAATTTTTACATAACCACAATTAGAAATGTAAACTGATTCAACATGTTAGGCTGAAATATTATTGGCTATTTTGTGGCTTAATGTATCTTACATATCAAACCAACATTGTTATTTTGGAGTATTGTGAGAACCCAAGCAGTCAAGACTGCCTTACATGGAGCAAACTATATCTAGCTCAATTTTAGTGACTTGACTACAACCCTGAAAGATTTTAGACAGGAAATCCAAATCTTATTTGGAAGTTCTAAGAGTGTAATCTGGGATTTTTTCCATATAACATACACACTCTACCTGTGAGTGATGATTCATTTTCCTGTTGTTATAGCATGGGACTATGTTATCAGCAAAGGTACAATTGAAGAATTTATATTGCATGATCCAAAGTACTTTAGATCAGGGCTGTCAAACTTGTGATGCGCGGGCCAGATGCGTCAAGCACTAGCCACGCCCACGCCCAGTTTAGCGAAGAGGGAAAAAAAGTCCCAATACGTCACGTGACTCTGACATGATGATACAAGTTTGACATCTCTGCTCTAGATACAGTAGTGGCCAAAATTGTGGAAACCTTTTGGGAAAAGTGTATTTTCTAAAACTAGCTAATAACACCATTATTATTATTATTATTTTGGAGTAGTAGTACCATAAAATTATATATCAATGGAAAGATAATTTAACCAAGAATGTAATGCAACAACTTTTATGAAGGATTTGCTATTAGAATAGCAGTTACAGCATAAAGAAGAAAAGTGAAACATGTAGAAAAAAGGAGATATACAGAAAATATCCCCATGTCAATTAATACTTAGTTGGATAATCTTTAGCATGAGTTATGGCCTTACAACATCTTCCCATGGAGTGAACCAAGTCTTTGAGTTCTGCAGCTGTTCTCATGTGAAACCAAGATTGAATGATGGCTTCTATTAACTGGGTTTTGTTGCTGGGTCGCTTCTGACTAAGTTTAGGAGTTTATCTTTAAATTCTAACCTCTCCTATCTCCGTACCATTTTAAAATTTTAATCTAGGTTCCAGTTTGGGAGCTAGAAACACTTTGGAGATATTGCTGGGGGAACTGTCAAAGGACTTCCTGACTCGCCCCTTAACACGGAATGAAGCCTGCCTTGTCCTTCTCCGTGTGGCTGTCTTCGGAGCCACAACTTACTTCAGTATAAAGTGGGTCTCAGATGCCCTAGACCCAGCCCAGAAGCAAAGAATCCAATTGAAGAAAAGAGTACGTACTAGAAGTATGTTTTGTGGCTGGGTTCCCATGGTTAAATTAAAGCCACTATTTAACCTTGATTGGTCTAATATTTTTGACATGTTCTAACAGAATCATTGGCCCTTCTTAAACTCTTTTTCATTTGCTGTGTCCTTAGTCGCCTTTCTAATTTTTTTTTAAAGCAGAAGCAAAAACATCATGATGGGTACTAGAAGCATAAAACAAACTACTTGTGAGCCATGATGGCGCAGTGGTTAGAAGTGCAGTACTGCAGACTCCTTCTGCTGACTGCCGGCTGACTGCAATTTGGCAGTTCGAATCTCATTAGGCTCAAAGTTGACTCAGCCTTTCATCCTTCCGAGGTCGGTAAAATAAGGACCCAGATAGTTGGGGCAAGAGCTGACTCTGTAAACTGCTTAGAGAGGGCTGGAAAGCTCTGGAAAGTGGTATACACTGTAAGTCCAAGTACTATTGCTATCCTCCTTCCCTCCCTCCCTCCCTTATTCCCTTTCTCATTCTTCTTTCTGGTGGCATAGTGGTTAGAGTGCAGTACTGCAGGCTACGTCTGCTATCTGCCGGCAAGTTGCCAGTTAGAATCTCACCAGGCTCAAGGTTAACTCAGCCTTTCATCCTTCCAAGGTGGGTAAAATAAAGACCCAAATTTTGGGGGGCAAGAGGCTGACTCTGTAAAGCACTTAGAGATGGCTGTAAAAGCACTGTGAAGCGGCATATAAGTGCTATTACTATTGCTACTGAAGACCAGTGAATTGAACCGACTCAACTATTATGGTCTACATTGAGTCATAGGTAGTGACAGCTGAGATGAAGCTCAGTTGAAAAGTTGGGAGTTTGGTATGTATAGGAATAGAGAAGGGTGGGACGTATTTAGCTTTATCCGAGCCAGAATTGTAGAGATGCTGTGAGATATTGCATAACAAAACTGCAAAGGAAATTACCAACAATCCCAAGATCTATCAAAAGAATCAGGTTGAGAAATGAATGGATATCCCGCTAGGAGATAATATTTCTTTCAACCCTTACTGCACAAAACAGACTAAAACATCTCTGATCATGGGCATTCCTCCTTTGTGTTATGCTGGATGTGGTGATAAAACACAACGGAACATTTCCCTCCAGGAAATAATTATCACAGCCTTCCTGTCTGTGCAAATAAGCGTTCTAGAACTGATCTATTTAGAAGCGTTGAGCTTAGAGTTCCACAATTCTCAGGCAATTTGGCTAGAATGTTGGGTCAGGGTGCGGAAAACCAGGGGTGAAATCCTCCCGATTCAGACCAGATCGGGAGGATCCTATTCCTATTCCTATTCCTATTCCTATTCCTATTCCTATTCCTATTCCTATTCCTATTCCTATTCCTATTCCTATTCTATGTGGGATAATTTCCTCAAAATAACTGTGCTTGGTTCTCATTGCCCGTTTGATGCTGTTTGAAAAAAGCCACTTGCTTCTCAGTGACCGTGCAGAATTGACCAGACCGGTTTTAATTACATCTCTTTTGTGCTCATTATTATGAAGACCCACAATCATTTTCTAAACCTGTACTGGGCACCTGTGCTGAATATAGTAATAGTATCAGTCAGCAATTACAGCTCATTAAAACTAAAGTACCCCGTCAAGCGAAACAGCAGGTTTCAACCTTAAAATTATACCTGAATTTTGTCCTCCCCACCCTTTTTTTGATTTCCTCGGACAGGCAGAAGACCTGATGAAGCAGATTGGAATAGAGAAGCTGAAGCTGACGGAGCACGAGATGAACATTGTCGCACATTTGGTGGTTCCCAGGGACATAAAGGTAAGAGGGAGAACTGCTGCTTCCCTTGTCCCAGCATCAGCGGTGGGTTGCCCCCGATTCGGACTGGTTTGCAGGAACCGCCAGTAGTAAAACTGGCGGGAGGCCCCGCCCACCGCTCTGAATGTCGTCATCAGCGATCTGCGCAGCGATCTATGCAATGCGATCCCGTTGCAAACCGCTGGTAAAGGTAAGTAGAACCCACCTCTGCCCAGCATCAACGGTGACTTGTGATTCTATCTGCAGATAGCTGGACAACTGGAAAGAGCAATTTAGCCTTAGATTGGCTGCTGAGCAAACTCAAAGGAGACGGTGGCAACAGCATGAAAAGTTTGCTTAAAGGAGATTAACATTAACAGAGTTGTAGGTCATCTAGTCCAGGGGTTCGCTGCTGGGGGTTCGCGAGAACCCCCTGTAGCTAAGATTCTGTACAGTTCAGAGAACCCCCAAATCCCACTCCTGACTGGCCCTGCCCCGTCCACCCCGCCCCTCCCAGTAGTCCCCACGCAGCCAGTTTTGGATGCAGGTAAGTGCAGGATACGGGCGGAGGCTCAGGAAGGGTGAAAAACAGGCCTACCAGAAGTTCGGGAAGGCCAGAAATGGGCCCGTTGCTGGCCTCCAGAGGGTCTCTGGAGCCTGGGGAGGCCATTTTTGTCCTCGAGGAAAGCTTCTGGAGCCTGGGGAAGGCAAAAATACCCCACCTGCCTTGGTACAAGAGGCTGAAATGCCACGCCCACCATGGCCATGCCCACCCAGCAACCAGGCAGAGAACCTCTTGCTAAATTTTTTGAAGCCCACCCCTGATCTAGTCCAACTTCCCCCCACCCACCCAAGCAGCAGACCCTACACCATTTCAAGTCACCACCAAGTCTCTTCTTGAAAGCCTCCAGTGATGAAGCTCCCACAACTTCTGAAGGCAACTTCTGTTCCATGGATTGATCGTTCTCACTGCCAGCCAGGAGTGGGATTTGGGGGGTTCTCCAACCTGCACAGAATCTTAGCTAGAGGTTCTCCCGTTCTCCTGTGAACCCCCACCCCTGGATTTGGCCCTGTTTGGAACCCAGCTGCTCTTACTCAATGGTTCAGAACCACTTTCTCCTTTCAGCCCTTCACAACCTTCTCCCATTTTCAGGTCACTTGGAACGATGTGGCGGGCTTAGATGAGCTGGTCAGCGAACTTCGAGATGCTGTGATCTTACCTTTGCAACAGACACGCTTGTTCGAGCACTCCAAACTGTGCCAGCCCCCCAGAGGTATCCTTGGCATGCCTTCATTTTAGAGTCCTGAGAGGTCCAGAGGCAAATGAGTCATTTCAGGCCCCGCCCTCCAGCTTCTGCCTCAGTTCATCCCACATCAACGTAATTTTTATTTTGTTGTCTATGGATGTCAATAGGCAAATCAACAGAACCTTTTAGAAAGGCCCCACATACAGGTAGCCCTTGACTTAGGGTCAAATTGAGCCCAACATTTCAGTTACTAAGCAAGGCCATTCTTAATTTAGCCGTGCCCCATTTTATGACCTTTCACCATTGTTGTTGAGTGTAATCATGTGGCCGTTGAGTGAATCTGGCTTCCCCCCATTGGTTTTGTTCATCAGGAGCTCCCTAGAAAGGTTGCAGATGACAATCCAATCCAACCCCAGGATGCTGTAACCATCATGAATACATGCTGATTGACAGCACTTGACGTTCGATCATGAGACTATGGGGATGCTGCAGTGGTCATAAGTAGGAGAACTGGTCAAAAGTCACTGTTTGCAGTGCTGTTGTAACTTTGAACTTTGATTAAATGAATGGTTGTGAGTTGAGAACTAGTGTTAGTGATATACTTCCATACACTGAGAGCTTATGCACCTAAGACAAATTCCTTGTGTGTCCAATCACATTTGGCCAATAAAGAATTCAATGGTCTTGGTCGTCTTGTCTTGTGTCTTGTGACTTGTGTGTTGTGTTGTGTTGTGTTGTGTTGTGTTGTGTTGTCTTGTCTTGTCTTGTCTTGTCTTGTCTTGTCTTGTCTTCCACACCACTCCACTCCACTCCACTCTATTCTACTCTACTTCATTTTGTATGTGGACTGATTGGTCCTGAGGCATTAAAATATAAAATATATGGATCCATCTGATTATTTCAAATACTGAGTGAAAGAACAGAATGACAGCGGGAAGGGACTTTGGAGATCTTCTAGCAGAAGATCATGTACCATTTTGGACAAATGCCTGTCCAATCTCATCTTGAAAACCGCCACTGATGGACCACACACCACTGATTTAATTGTTCCCATTGTCCGAAATTTCTCCTTAGTTATAGATTAGATTTTTCCTTGATAAGCTTCCGTTACTTCTTTTTCCTGCCCTCAGGTGCTTTGGAGAATAAACTGACTCCCTCTTCTCTATGACAGTCCTTCAAGTACTGGAAGGATGCTATCAACTCAGCCCTAGTCCTTCATTTCATTTGACCATTACAAATGGGCCCCCATCCAAATATCAAACTTGAGACAATTGTTGCCCTGGACCAGAAAAATCTAAATGCAGGGTCACGCCCTTTTCCTGAATCAGACTAAGTGCTCTAAGCTTTCATTCATTAGGAGGTGGGTGATAGGAAAATCATCTGAATATGGTGACTTATGACTTTCCCTTTTATTTAGGGGTCCTACTATATGGACCTCCAGGATGTGGCAAGACCCTTCTTGCCAAAGCAATGGCCCAGGCATCCAACTGCAGGTTCATCAACCTTCAAGCATCCACCTTGATGGACAAATGGTACGGAGAGTCACAGAAACTCACAGCGGCCGTTTTTTCTCTGGCAATCAAAATCCAACCCTGCATCATTTTCATTGATGAAATAGGTAAGTTCCCAGGCTGTTTGCTTCTTATCAGTGGTGGGTTTCAAAATTTTTTACTACCGGTTCTGTAGGTGTGGCATGGCTTGGTGGGCGTGGCAGGGGAAGGATACTGTAAAACCTCCATTTTCTGCCCACTCTAGGGGAAGGTTACTGCAAAATCCCCATTTCCTCCCGATCAGCTGGGACTCGGGAGGCAGAGAATAGATGGAGGCGGGGCCAGTCAGAATTTTTACTACTGGTTCTCCGAACTACTCAAAATTTCCGCTACAAATTCGCCAGAACTGGTCAGAACCTGCTAAAACCCACCTCTGGTTCTTATGGATCACATACTATTACTTAATTTTATTTCTTCGTTATCGGCTTTGATTTTAAAAAACTTACCCTCTGGGATACTTCATTGAATCAATAGTTTTCTGCTTATGTTGTGGCCTGTCAGCGGCCTGTGTGGATTGTAGCTGATTCTGACTGCGCGGAGGTTGGTGTGGTGTTGCGCCAGCAGCCTATGCAGCTGGTATTCAAGTCAGACAATGAGGAGGCTGGAGAAGATGTGGTGTCAGAGGCAGAGATTCAGCCAGGGCCTTCAGAACCTCCAGAAGCTCCTTTAAGTGAAGAGGAAGAAGAGGAGGAGCCTCTTCTCGATGCACGGGCGCGCAGAGCAGCCAAAAGGCAGGAGTGGCTCCTCAGGAGGAGGTCTCCTCGAGAGTAAGGCTTGGGGCTAATTGGCCATTCCCTTAGCCTATTTAAGGAGGAATGCCGACTGAAGCAGTTTGTAGGGAACAACCTTAGTTCACTCTCCTTCGTGTTTGGATTCTCTGCAAATTGCTTCTGGGCTTTCTGCCAACTTTTGTAAGATTGTGATTACTTTATCTTTGGTTTCTTGTAGGCTGTTAAGAAAGTTTATTAACAGCCTTTGTTTGGAAAAGACTGAGTTATTTTAGTAAATTAAGTTTTGTACAAACTTGGTGTGTGCTGTGTTCTTTGGGGTCCGTAGCTGAGGCAGAACAGCGTAGGTCCTTTCGGACGTCTTTCCATTCAACAGGATTTTATTAGAACAGAACACTTTAGTTGGAAAGAAGTGATATGGAGCATTGGTGGGTACGGAACCAAACTTTTAATAAGTGTTTGGACAAATCACTCATATTTTAGCAATGCTTATTTCCCTTTTATTTTAAAAGAAAACTGAGATGTTTATGAATGGCCCTCCTCCTGCTCGGGCCATTTTGTAATATATTTATTTATTTATTTATTGGTTCAATTTATATGCCGCCCTTCTCCGGAGACTCAGGGCGGCTTACAATGCGTTACGCAATAGCCTTCATACTTTTGTATATACCTGCTTGGTAGGGCTTTCGGCCCCCCCTAAGTGGTGTTCTTTTTTTATACAAAGTCAGCTTATTGCCCCCACAATCCGGGTCCTCATTTTACCTACCTCGGAAGGATGGAAGGCTGAGTCAACCTTGAGCCTGGTGAGATTCGAACTCGCAGTAATTGCAGGCAGCTGGTGTCACTTATCACCACTTTTAATCTGCTGCGCCACCAAGGCTCTTCTTATCTATCGTGGAGAAGAAAGGTAACAGGTAACAGTAACAGAGTCGGAAGGGACCTCAGAGGTCATTTAGTCCAACCCCTGCTCACACAGAGACCTGTACTAGGGATCTGAACTGCCGAACTGCTGAACTTTCTGATTGACAAGCTCAGTGTCACTAGCCAGGTTAATCCATTATATTCTATTAATATTCTATTCTTCTATTCTTCCTGAAAGATGCCAAAGGGGATAGGGTGAACTTTTAAATCCTAGTTTTTTTAAAAATACCTGTGGATTCTTTTGTCGTCTGCCGTTCTTAGTGTCAGTACCCTTTAAGAGAAGGTAGAATAAGATCATAATATAAGAAACAATGGTTCCATCTTTGGAAAAACCTAATTTCCACTGAAAGCCTATGGGGACTTTCTCCATCATCCAGGTCATGGTTGTCCCAGAGCTACTTTTCCAAAAAGCAACTGGACTTTCCTGATTTTTTTCCCCCTTTGAAAATGCTTCGCTTCTCATCCAAGTAGAACGGAAGAAGCTTCTTGGATGAGAAGGGAAATATTTCCAAAGGGGGAAAAAAAAACCTGAGGAAGTTCAGCTGCTGGACTTTATATTTTCTTTCTTCTTTGAAGACGTTTTGCTTCTCATCCAAGAAGCTTTTTTTCGCTCCGAAAAATGGTGGTCAGAGCGAAATGACCACCATGGTCATTGCATAATGGTGGGGAATGGAAGGATTTATATTCCTTGCAGACAGTTGGTCATTTCAGTGACCAGTTAGTCACCACCTTTAAAGCGCTCCATGGCTTAGGACCTGGGTACCTACGAGACCGTCTTTTGCCACCAATAGCCTCCCACCGACCAGTTCATTCTCACAGGGAGGGACTACTCAGGGTACCATCAGTCAAATTATGCCGACTGGCGACTCCCAGGGAGAGGGCCTTCTCTGTGAGAACTCCAGCCCTTTAGGATGAACTGCCCCCGGAGATACGGAATATCCCCACCTTCGTGCTTTCCGCCATGCCCTCAAGACCCTGATGTTCCAACAGGCAGGATTAAACATGTGAATGATTTTTAAAATGTTATCTAATTCTGGGTTTTTATTTAATCGGTCCAAATTATGTAATCATTTTAATTAGCAATTTTATGATGTTTGTGTATCTAAATTTTTATCTTGGCTGTACACCGCCCTGAGTCCTACGGGAGAAAGGCGGTATAGAAATATAACTAATAAATAAATAAATTTGCATCCTTTTAGAGAGTCGTTGAGGCCACTTCGAGGTTTATCTGTGTCCTCAGGGTCACTTGAGTGGTGCTCCTGATTCCTGTAGTCTGCAATTTTTCTTCTGGAAATCCATTCCTACTTCCACACCATTTCAAATGGGGTAGCTAAAAATCTGTAGAGATTCTCAGTCCTCCAGGTCATGGTTGCCCCAAAGGTGCTTTTTTCAGGAGGCAACTGGACTTTCTTGGTTTTCTTTGAAGACGTTTCCCTTCTCATCCCAGAAGCTTCTCCAGCTCTGACTGGATGGTGGGGAATGGAAGGATTGATATTCCTTGCAGACAGCTGGTCCTTTGCATCCGTTTAGAGCAGGGCTGTCAAACTCCTGGCCTACGGGTCAGATGCGTCACATGCTGGCCACGCCCACACCCAGTTTAGCGAAGGGGGAAAAGTCCTGATACGTCATGTGACATCGCTGTGACGACGTGAGTTTGACCCCCCTGTTTTAGAGAATCGTTGAAGCACATGGAGGTTTATCTGTGTCCTCGGGACAGTGGTGGGTTGCTCCTTGTTCAGACCAGTTCGCAAGAACCGGTAGTAAAACTGGCAGGAGGCCCCACCCACCACCCCGGATGTCATCATCTGCAACCTGTGCATGTACAGAAGCAAGGTGTGCATACAAGTGAAGCAAGCGCGTGCACGATCCCATTGCAAACCGGTAGTAAGCCTCAGAGTCACTCAAGTAGTGCAAATGGTTGTGGAGCCTTCTTAGAACAATTACAGACTACAGGAACCATTTGCACTTCAGTTTGAGATGCAGACAAGACAGAATCCCAACAGCCTCCGCCTGTCTGGGCTGAAAAGCATCCTGCAGCCAAGAAGCCTGCACAGCCATTTGCACGACTCGGGTGACCCCGAGGACACAGATAAACCTCCAAGTGCTTCAAGGACCCTCTAAAAGGATGCAAATGACCAGCTGTCTGCAAGGATTATAAATCCTTCCATTCCCCACCATCCAGTCAGAGCTGAAGAAGCTTCTGGGATGAGAAGCGAAACGTCTTCAAATTAAAGTCCAGCTGCCTCCTGAAAAAAGCACCTTTGGGACTAATTTGTCCCCTGCATGTTGCTATTGATTTAGAATGGAAGCTGAGGTGTCGCAGTGCTTAGAGTGCAGTACTGCAGCTACTTCAGCTGACTGCTAGTTCAGCAGATCAGCGGATCAAATCTCACCGGCTCAAGGTTGACTCAGCCTTCCATCCTTCCGAGGTGGGTAAAATGAGGACCCAGATTGTTGGGGGCAATATGCTATTTAGTATACCGTCTTTGGTGTAAGCTGCCCAGAGTCCTCGGAGAGTGGGCGGCATAGAAATATGAATAATAATAAAATAAAATAATGAGATGAAAGAGAAAGCATGCTGTTAAACAAAACAGACCAATATCCGGAGAAAAGCAGTAACTCAACTTTGTCAAACTATTGTTTTAATGTTCTACCCACATCTGGCAGATGCCTTCCTGAGGAACCGCTCCAGAACTGACCATGAAGCCACAGCTATGATGAAAGCAGAATTCATGAGTCTTTGGGATGGGCTTCAGACGGCGTCTGACTGCCAGGTGAGGCTTGGCGCTTGGATCCATGAATGCAAATTGAGCCCAAACCAGCCTTAAAAATATGGACCATTCGTTCTTCCACCAGAGCCATAGCTCTGTGCATTTCGCTGGTTTGCACATTATGCTCAACCAACATACTGAAAAAGGAAAATGTTAAAATGTCACCAATAAATTAAAACTATGTGGCCACTTGAAGGTTAATACATGGTGATGTGGTGACCAGTTTCAGTCACCACACTATAAAAAAGATGTTGAGACTCTAGAAAAACTACAGAGAAGAGCAACCAAGATGATGAGGGGACTGGAGGTTAAATCATACAATGAATGGTTGCAGGAACTGGGCATGGCTAGTCTAGTGAAGAGAAGGACCAGGGGAGACATGATAGCAGTCTTCCAATATCTGAGGGGCTGTCACAGAGAGGAGGGGGTCAAGCTATTTTCCAAAGCCCCCGAAGGCCAGACAAGGAATAATGGATGGAAACTGAACAAGGAGAGATTCAACCTGGAAATAAGGAGAAATTTTCTGTCAGTGAGAACAATCAACCCATGGAACAGAAGTTGCCTTCAGAAGTTGTGAGAGTTTCATCACCGGAAGCTTTCAAGAAGAGACTGGACTGCCATCTGTCAGAAATGGTGTAGGGGGGTTAGACTAGATGACCTACAAGATCCCTTCCAACTGTTTTTTTTAATTATTTTTGATTTATATGCCGCCCTTCTCCAGAGACTCAGGGCGGCTTACAATGCGTTAAGCAATAGCTTTCATACTTTTGTATATTTTATACAAAGTCAGCTTATTGCCCCCACAAACTGGGTCCTCAATTTACCTTGTTAATCTCTGAATCTACCTATTTCAGGTAATGGTGCTGGGAGCCACCAACAGGCCTCAAGATGTGGACCCAGCCATCCTGAGGAGAATGCCAACAACTTTTCATATTGCACTACCTGTGAGTAGACATGACTTCTCTTCCCACAAACCCTCTTCCCCAACCACCCACACTGCTAGATAGTAAGACCTCACATCCGATATATACTTCGCAAGATCCAGTCAGTCAAACCATTAGGTTCTTCGGGGAGAATGTACCTGAAATCAGACAGTTTGTGGCAGGGAGGCCTAGATGACCTCAAAAATAATTGCGGAAACACAGAAAGCAACATGTAGAACATTTCATGTTTAAATGCCTCCAACACAGATAGGAAGATAGGAAAAAGAGGGAGGCAGGCAGCCAGGTTAGTGCAGTGGTGGCTAGGCAACAACGGCAGCTGGCTGATCTTGAGCCAGTCACTCTGTCTCAGCCCTAGGAAGGAGGCAATGGCAAACCACTTCTGAAATATTGCTAAGAAAACGGCTGTTGTGGCCCCCCAGCGGCCAGTGGAACTGGCAGCAGATTCGGACAGTGAGGAGGCTGGGGAGGAACATGGGCCAATCCTGGAGACTGGGGAAGGCTGTGATGAGGGCTCTGCGTCAGAGGCAGAGAGGGGGCCAGGGTCGTATGTCAGTTATCAGCTGCCTTCGGAGTCAGACATCAGTGAGGCAGACGAACAGCTGGGTCCTGTTCCCAGTGTGCGTTGCCAGAAGAAGGGAACAGCTAAAGAACAAGGGTCGACTTGAGAGTAAGGCCACAGGTGGACAATGAATGGCCCCTCCCAGACGGAATAAAAGAGGAGCAAAAGGGAGAGTGGAGTTTGCAGGACATAATTAATTCGCTTAATTGGTTCGTTACTCTCCATGACTCCTTGCCAAGTTTGGAAGATATCGGCTTGGCAGCTCTCCAAGCCAGATAAGGTCTGTGAGTGTAAATTCACCCTTGAAAGACATTGCTGGATGTGAATGAGAAGAATTCACAGTAACTTAATAAAAAGGGGTTTTTTGTCAGGAGAAGGAGTCTGCTTCATGCTCTTGGGAAGCCTAGGTCAAAACACCTGCAGGGATCTATCCAGGCAGTTACCAAGAGTCAAGACTGATTCAAAGGCATCAAATTTCTCTTCTCTCTCATTTTTTGGTATCGTGTTTTCAATCCCGTTCTCTGCTCTGACAGACCCAAAGGCAAAGACAAGATATCCTGAAGTTAATTCTTGCTGGAGAAAATGTAAGTTTCCTGCTTTCTTCCCATGATTTCAACTTAGATCTTATTCAAGGAAAGAGTTGTGGAAAATCCCTTTCTGGAATGTTAGCAAGTCATTGTAGTCAGTGATAGGTTTCACTGTAGAGCAGCAAGTTAAAGTTTATTCATATGACCCTTTTCGGCAATAAAACCCCGGAATATTTGAAACACAATGGATGCTCGCAGGTAGTCTTCAGGCTGTATGTGGCTGCCCTGGGCTTAATTCTAAAAACTCATTCAAAAGCTCTCGATTCTGATCTATGGTAAGATCCATTAGATGTTCTTTCCTATGTCCTGCTGAAAGGATTAGAGCATGTACAGAGTGTACCTAAGTAAACTTTTAGAATAGAATAGAATAGAATAGAATAGAATAGAATAGAATAGAATAGAATAGAATAGAATAGAATAGAATAGAATAGAATAGAATAGAATAGAATAGAATAGAATAGAATTTTTTATTGGCCAAGTGTGATTGGACACAAGGAATTTGTCTCTGGTGCATACGCTCTCAGTGTACATAAAATAAAAGATAATTTCATCAAGAATCATAAGGTACAACACTTAATGATAGTCATAGGGTACAAATAAGCAATCAGGAAACAAAATCAATATAAATCATAAGGATACAAGCAACAAAATTACAGTCATACAGTCATGAGTGGAAGGAGATGGGTGGTGGGAACGATGAGAAGATTAATAGTAGTGCAGACTTAGTGAATAGTTTGACAGTGTTGAGGGAATTATTTGTTTAGCAGAGTGATGGCATTCGGGAAAAACCTGTTCTTGTGTCTAGTTGTTCTGGTGTGCAGTGCTCTATAGCATCATTTTGAGGACGTAGGAGTTGAAACAGTTTATGTCCAGCATGTGAGGGGTCTGTAAATATTTCCCCAGCCCTCTTTTTGACTCGTGCAGTATACAGGTCCTCCATGGAAGGCAGGTTGGTAGCCATTGTTTTTTCTGCAGTTCTAATTATCCTCTGAAGTCTGTGTCTGTCTTGTTGGGTTGCAGAGCCAAACCAGACAGTTTTGGAGATGCAGATGACAGACTCAATAATTCCTCTGTAGAACTGGATCAGCAGCTCCTTGGGCAGTTTGAGCTTCCTGAGTTGGCGCAGAAAGAACATTCTTTGTTGTGCTTTTTTGATGACGTTTTTGATGTTAGCTGTCCATTTTAGATCTTGCAATATGGTAGAACCTAGAAATTTGAAAGTCTCTACTGTTGATACTGTGTTGTCTAGTATTGTAAGAGGTGGAAGTATGGAAGGGTTTCTCCTAAAGTCTACCACAATTTCTACAGTTTTGAGTGTGTTCAGTTCCAGATTGTTCCGGTCGCACCACGAGGCTAGTTGTTCAACCTCCTGTCTGTATGCGAATTCATCATTGTCTCAAATGAGACCGATCACTGCTGTGTCATCTGTGAACTTCAGTAGTTTAACAGATGGATCGTTAGAGATGCAGTCATTGGTATACAGAGAGAAGTTTGATATTCTTTGCTGCTGAGAGAAACTCCGTTTGTGACCTAATGCTCTATCTCAGAGGTCTTCAAACTTGGCAGCTTTAAGACTTTAAGACTTGTGGACTTCAACTCCCAGAATTCTATGCTGGCTGGAGAATTCTGGGTTTGTGGACAAGTCTTCTTGTCCACAAGGCTTGTAGACAAGTCTTCTTGGGGATTTCCACAAGAAGACTTGTGGACTGTTGAAGTCCACAAGTCTTAAAGCTGCCAAGTTTGAGAACTCCTGCTGCATAGATAAAGCCTCCAGGCTGCCATTAACCAAATAAAAAAGTCCCCCCCCCCCGGGACAAAAAGTCTGTTTTGTGATTTGGTGAAGATTTCGTGATTTGGTCACAACAAAACCCATTTTATTTACTGGGGATGTTTCTCAGATGAGCAATGCCGTGAGCCTGAAGGAGCTGGCAGAGAAAACACGTGGTTACTCCGGCAGTGACCTGTGGGAACTGTGCCGGGACGCGGCCACGTATCGCGTGCGTGATTATGTCCGAAAACAACAAATGAGACAGATCGCTCACTTGCTGCACCGCAGAGGGAGTGTGGAGGAGACGTAAGTCATTTTTCATTTCTGACCCTTCGCCCCTGATTCTTCCTGGGTTCGCTTGCTGGAAGAAGCTGCGTTCCAGCAACGTTAGAACATTTTACAGAATACAATACAGGTAGTCCTTGATTTACGACAGTTCATTTAGTGACAGTTCAAAGTTACGACGGTGCTGGAAAACGTGACATGACCGTTTCTCATGCTTATGACAGTTACACCCGTGATGGTGAGCCTGTGGCCATCACGCGAGCTCAGCTCCGGTTGTTTCCTGCCTCTGGAGGGCTTGGGGGGGGGGAGAGGCCCTTTTTTCGCTCTTCCCAGGCTCCAGAGCCTTTCTAGGAGCCTGGGGAGGGCGAAAACAGTGGGACCGGAAGTCAGCAAACAGTCGGCAGATGACCCCGGAGAGCCTCTGGGGGGAGGGGTGGGTGGGAAAGACTGTTTTCACAGGCTATTTTCACAGAGCAAAAAACCGGGCTCACTGTGCTCTTGCGTGCTCTTGCGTGCCAAAAGGACTGGCAGCGTGGTGGGGTCGCGTACGCATGTGCGGGGTGCATAAATTATGGGCGTGGGCATGCACGCACGACCCCCCTGCACTCCCTCCGCCTTTGGCACGCAATGGCAAAAAGGTTAGCCATCACTGTGTTACACCATCCCCATGGTCCCATCATCAAAATTCGGATGCTTGGTAATTGACTCATATTTATGATGATTGCTGCGTCCCAGGGTCGCACGATCCCCTCTGACGATTTTCTTCTGACAAGCAAAGTCAATGGGGAAGCCAGATTGACTTTTTTTTTTAAAATTTGATTTCTATGCCGCCCTTCTCCGGAGACTCAGGGCGGCTTACAATGCGTTAAGCAATAACCTTCATACTTTTGTATATTTATATTTATACAAAGTCAGCTTATTGCCCCCAACAAACTGGGTCCTCAATTTACCCACCTTAGAAAGGATGGAAGGCTGAGTCGACCTTGAGCCTGGCTGGGATTGAACTTGCCAGTAATTGCAGCAGCTGGATGTTAATTGCTGCCTTTAGTAGGAGGCATTAGCGTCCTACGCTACACAGGCTCTTACTTAGCAACCGAGTTAGCCTTAGCAACAAGGCAGGCCTTATAACGGGGCAAAACTCATTTAACAACAGAAACCTGCTAAGAGAAACTTTGGGGTTCAACTGTGGTCGTAAGTCGAGGACCACAATTTTATTTGAGCATTTAGGCTCTTCTTGGGACTCAGAAACCAGGTCTCGTTTTGCATTCTTTAAGAACTGTTGGCTTCTTACTCTTCACTGTTGAAAAAGCTTGGAGATCGCTCGTCCAGGGAAATGAGATAAGGTGTATATTCCAAGGATAGATAACTGTATTCTCAAAAAGCTCTGGCAACGAGCTGCGCCCATAATTACCCGCGCGGCTGCATTCTGGACCAGTTGGAGCCTCCGGGTGCTCTTCAACGGGAGCCCCATGTAGAGAGCATTACAGTAGTCCATACGGGAGGTGACTAGGGCATGAGTGACCGTGCGCAAGGCGTCCCGATCCAGAAAGGGACGCAACTGGCAGATCAGGCGAACCTGATAAAAGGCCCTCTTGGCCACGGCCATCAAATGCTCTTCTAAACGTTTTGAGAAGCATATTGCAGCCATGGTGGCGCAGTGGTTAGAGTGAGTACTGCAGGCTACTTCTGCTGTCTGCAATTTGGCAGTTCGATTCTCACCGGCTCAAGGTTGACCCAACCTTCCATTTATTTTATTTATTTATCAGTCACATTTTTATGCCGCCCAACTCTCAAGGGACTCTGGGCGGCTAACAACAAAGAATAAAACAATGCAAACAATATCCCATACAAAAGTTTAAAAAGAAAACGTTAAAAGCCATACACTCCAATTCATGGCCGGGTCTCGCAAGATCACCGTAGTGAGATCAACGGCCCCAGGCCTGCCGGAAGAGCCAGGCCTTCACCGCTTTCCGGAAAGCCAGTAGGGTGGGGGCAGTCCGGACCTCAGGGGGTAATTGGTTCCAGAGAGCCGGGGCAGCCACAGAGAAGGCCCTCTCCAGCGGGCCCGCCAGCCAACATTGTTTAGCTGATGGAACCTGGAGGAGACCGACTGTGGGATCCTACCGGTCGTTGGGATCGACATCCATCATTCTGGGGTGGGTAAAATGAAGAGCCAGATTATTGCGGGCAATAGGCTGATTCTGCAAACTGCGTCTAGAGGGCTGTAAAGCATCATGAAGCGGTATAAGTGCTAAGTGATATTGACCCCCCTTTCCTTTCCTTTCCTTTCCTTTCCTTTCCTTTCCTTTCCTTTCCTTTCCTTTCCTTTCCTTTCCTTTCCTTTCCTTTCCTTTCCTTTCCATTCCATTCCTTTCCTTTCCTTTCCATTCCATTCCATTCCTTTCCTTTCCATTTGATTTTATTCGATTCCATTCTATTCCATTCCTAGTCCTAGTCCTAGTCCTAGTCCTAGTCCTAGTCCTAGTCCTTTCCTTTCCCTTTCCCTTTCCATTCCATTTGATTTTATTCGATTCCATTCTATTCCATTCCTAGTCCTAGTCCTAGTCCTAGTCCTAGTCCTAGTCCTAGTCCTTTCCTTTCCTTTCCTTTCCTTTCCTTTCCTTTCCTTTCCTTTCCTTTTCTCTCCTCTCCTCTCCTCTCCTCTCCTCCCCTCCCCTCCCCTCCCCTTTCTTTCCTTCCTTCCTTCCTTCCTTCCTTCCTTCCTTCCCTTCCCTTCCCTTCCCTTCCCTTCCCTTCCCTTCCCTTCCCAGATCAGAATGCAGCATTGCAGGCTAACTCTGCCCGCAGTCAGGGGTTTGATTCTCACCGGCTCAAGGTTGACTAAGCCTTCCATCCTTCCGAAGTGGGTAAAACGAGGAGCCAGATTTTGGGGGGCAATAGACTGATTCTGTAAACTGCTTAGAGAGGGCTGTAAAAAGCACTGTGAAGCGGTATATAAATCTAAGGGCTATTACTATTGCCATTGGGCGATTGGGATGGTATTGCTGGATGGAGGGACTCTTTCCGTCTATCCACCTAACAGCTTGCTCTCGTCGGTCTTGGAGGAGGAATAAACAAACTTAATTTCATGCAACCGCCTGGTGTTTTTTTATAATCCCAACTCAGAACAAACTTGGTAAGGAGTAAGAACAGTTCAACAGTTATGAGTTAACATTCAGGCGTTGCAATGGAAACGAAGAGCAAGGAGTTCTACAGGGAAAGAACTAACAGAAAGCCTTTCCTTTCCTTCCTGCCCAGGGACCTGGAAGAAAATCTTTTGAGGCCACTTACTCAGCTTGACTTGCTGCTCGCCCTGGAAAAGATGAAGGAGTCCCGGGGAGCCACTTCGGCAAAGTTGACAGAGCCAGCTTTGGGCTGAGTTGGATGGGATTCTTCACATGGAGAACAAAGATTAACCTCATTGCAATTGCTCTACTGCAGGGGGTGTCCAATCTTGGCAACTTTAAGACTTGTGGACTTCAACTCCCAAAATTCCTCAGCCAGCCATGGCTGGCTGAGGAATTTTGGGAGTTGAAGTCCACAGGTCTTAAGAGTTGCCAAGATTGGATACCCCTGCTCTACTGTAAAGGGAAAGCTAAAAAGAACAGATAGGAATGAAAACAAGTGGTGGGATGGTTCAACAAGGAAAAAATGAACATTATGCAATGTAGGGTAGATTTTCACCATCTGAAGGGCACTCCAAAAGTGCTGGGGAAAGAAACTTCCAACATCTGGTGATGCTGCCTGAGAATGATGGGAGTTATTGGGATAATGCAAAATTGAGAAATTAAATTAAATTAAATTAAATTAAAATTGAGAAACATCCCTATAAAGAAAGAAGTCATACGAATCAAGGGAGCCAAAAGTATCACTCGTACATAATATCAACCCATTATGTTGAGATATTGTCTGAGTAGCAAAGCATTCTTTATGAAGCAGTGCAGGTAGTGTTAAAGTGGGAACAAAACTGTTTTTTTCAATCTAATCCCCTCCTCATTTTCTCTGCCTTTCCTCCATGCAAAAAGCTATAGCAAATTATGTTTGCTGTCTCAGAGTTTAAAGTTTTGCACCAATGTAGAAGTAAAACATTTAAGAATTGAAAATATATCCTAGTTTTTTTTTAAATTTGTTGTTACTTTATCTGTTTTCTCAATCTGTTACTTGAGAGGGTTTTTAAATCATTCCTGGAAAAAATATTCTTGTCCTAGATCCCCACAGCTGAGAACCCATATACAGTAGTACCTTGGTACTCAATTGCTTTGAAACGCGTCAAATTTGGTATTCGACGCATTTGGATGTGAAAATTATGTCCTGGTACTCATTGTTTGCTTAGTACTAGCTGCACAAGCTAGAACTTATTGGTGTTGGATGCCTTGTGATTCGCTGCATTATTCCTTAAGGGAAAATTTTGTTTGGTATTCATTGTTTTTAGTAGTCAGCATGCCTCCCAGAAACAATTAACGATGAGTAATAACGTACTACTTATACAAATTTTATTTATTTGGCAGCTTCTATACTCAGTTCTATATTTCCTGAAGCTGCTCTTTAAAAATAAATAAATATGCTTCAAGAGATTGGCTCAAAACTCAGGCTGTTTTGGGCCACACATTTGAAGCACATTTATTTATCGTTTTCAGACATAAAATAGATTTTATTTATTAAATTGCTATATCGTTTGTCCCCTACAAAGTGACTCTGAATTAACTGGGCAATGGACTGGCAAACAGCGACACTGAAAGACGACGATATAATAAAAACATCAAGGCAGATAAATCCTACTTCACTGAGAGGTTTTCCGATTTAGCATTCTTCATATATAAGCACTCGGAAAGTTCATAATTTTTTCTCCTCTTTTATGCTGGTATAAATCTTAGCACATTGTATTGTTTGCATACATGGATGTTTGTATAACATGTAAAATTATTAAACTCTATTAAATAGCTTAGAATGTTGAGGGCAAAAAGAGAGAGAGAGAGAAATATATTCAATATATACAATTTAGGATAGAAATGTTACTAACGTATTTTTTTAAACTTAAATCTGTAGTTGGGTGTAACATTGAAAAAGGACTGCTACAACTCACATCGAAATAATTAGACGTTTTACTCTTAAACTGATTACTTATTAAAGTTTCGTTTGTCCTGTGACTTTACACGCACTTGTGTATGTGTATAAGGTTAATGTGTACAAGGTTAATTAGTGTTGCGGTGGCTCAGTGGCTAAAACGCTGAGCTTGTCGTTTGAAAGGTTGGCAGTTCAGCGGTTCGAATCCCTAGTGCTGCATAACTGGGTGAGCTCCCGTTACTTGTCCCAACTTCTGTCAACCTAGCAGTTCGAAAGCATGTAAAAAAATGCAAGTAGAAAAATAGGGACCACCTTTGGTGGGAAGGGAACAGTGTTCCGTGCGCCTTTGGCATTTAATCATGCCGGCCACATGACCACGGAGACATCTTCGGACAGCGCTGGCTCTTCGGCTTTGAAACAAAGATGAGCACCGCCCCCTAGAGTCAGGAATGACTAGCACATATCTGCAAGGGGAACCTTTACCTTTACCTTTTACAAGGTTAATAATTTCAATTAGTCGTAGTTTTTTTATTTCTTATAGAATACGTCTTAAGTTTTGGAGAGTCCACTAAGCCTCAGTTAAAAGTTCCAATCGCTGTTTCTGCTTTTTTCCAAGCAGAATTTAACATACCGAAGGTTTTTTTTCCCCTTAAATTTGGAGAGTACATCTTACAATACAATATTTGAAGATTTTTTCACTTCAAAATCACCTGAAGGACTTTCTTAAAGAGTGGCCATCAGAGATGGCTCTGGAGAGCCCAGAAAAGAGGTGAAGTGGAGGCTGCTGGTAACTTACTTCTTCTCAAGTAGGAGAAAATGAGAAGTTGTGGATACAAGGATAATGATACTTGACTTCCTCATAAGCCTGTTTTCTTCCTTTCCTAAGTACTGGGTTTCAGCTTCGTTGGTTGTTGTTTGCTGCCATCTCATGGTCAGAGGGCTTCTGATGTTGTTAAGTAGAGTCTGGCCTGAACACTTGGAGAACGAATTCCTTACAGCACCTGTTGCCTTTTTTGCCCGAGATTTGGTCTGCCAAATACCAGGTTTTCTGCAGAATATAGTGTGCTAATGTGCTTGCAACTCTTAAACATTAGGGCTTCAAGATGAGAAGACTCAGTTCCTTTGGGGGGCTTAAGCCCAAACCCTATTCAACCTACAAAAGCTTCCCATTGAGCCACTGAAACAGGAAGCAGGAACTAAATGCACCGTCACAAAAGCAATCCTAAATTCAGTGGTGGGATTCAGCCGGATCAGGCGAATTGGTAGTTAAATTGCTGGCTGGCCCCTCTCCTCCCCTGAGTCCCCACGTGCCCCATTTTGGCTCCCAGGTAAGTGCAGGGAGGCCTCCTAGGCCCAAAATGGGGTGGGGGAGTGCAGCAAACCCCCCCCCCCCGCCCCGTGGCTCGTTTTCGCTTCCAGGAGGCTGCAGGGAGGCCTACTAGGCCCAAAACGGTGCACGGGGGGGGGGAATCCCCCCTGCGGACTATTTTTGCTCCCAGGGGGTGAGTGCTGCCTATCACACACCCTGGCCACGCCCACCATGGCCACACCCACCCAGCCGGTAATATGGACCGGTTGTTAAATTATTTTAATCCCACCACTGCCTAAATTCTAGATTCCACTTAAGAAATCAGCTGGGGAACTGTGGTTGTAATATGCTGCAAGGTAGAACTTGGTCCAGAAAAAGGAGCTTTTCAAAATACACGCCTGCCTGAATATTTACTTGTTTATGAAAGTTACATGGTCACAGGAGTGAAATCCAGCAGGTTCTGACAGGTTCTGGAGAACCTGTAGTGGAGATTTTGAGTAGTTCGGAGAATTGGCAAATACCACCTCTGGCTGGTCCCAGAGTGGAGTGGGAATGGAGATCTTGCAATATCCTTCCAAGAGTGGGGAGGGAATGGGGAGTTTTCAGTATCCTTCCCCTGGAGTAGGGTGGGAATGGGGATTTTGCAGTATCCTTTCCCTGCCACGCCCACTAAGCCACACCGCGCCCACCAAGCACGCCCACAGAACTAGTAGTAAAAAAATTTGGATTTCACCACTGCATGGTCACCCAATTTGAACAATGCAACTCTGGGTGGCCGATATTAAATAAAAAAAAACATGAAGAAACAATTAAATCAACTTAAGTTAAAATCTCAACAATAGCAATTAATAGGCAATTAGAAACCCAAGCATGCTTCGTAGCCTTGATGTGGGAATTACAATAATCACAATTCCAATACCCCTGTATTGTATTTTGAGGGACCCAGTCCTGATCCCAAATCTTCTGATTCAAAAGGAGAATTTTGTTAACTTGTATATTGTCAGATGCCGACACAAAGGCTATGATTGTTAGTTAAAAGTATGAGGGGCTGTGCACCCATCCACGTAAAACGAATTGAGCTGTTTCGATTCCTCTAGGAAAAAGATGCATTATGATATCACAGGAAACATAGGTAGTGAGAATTCAGAATTGTCAGAATTCTACAGAGATGTCAGAATTCTAGAATGAACAGCTTGGAGCCTGTGAAAGAACACTGAATAGTTGTATCCAAGACAACATTGGGAAAGATCAAGTAACTGCTTGAAGGGTTTGCGTCCTAAAACTTGACTGCAAGTTATTTTTGAGATATGTCCATCAACAGTGCATGGAAGTAGACACAGTAAGCAGCCATTATCTTGTTTTAGCCTCAAATATTTCATCTTCTTAGAGACAGGTATACTGAGTATACTGAGTATACTGAGTGACAAAGAGAAGATTTTCAACAACCAACCAACCAATCAATCTACCTACCTTCACATTTCAGAAGAGCCAAATTGGCCTACTCTAAAAAGGAGAACTGGGTTTTTTTTCCCGAAGCAGCTACAAGGTGCCTTTAAATGCAACCCTCTCCAAACCACCAAATGACTTCTTGGCAAGGGTGTATCAACAATTTCATGAGAGATGGGCTGTGCTGTGATGCCGCGGTTATCTCTGTAGCACAGCAGCAAGTGCTACGTGCCCACCAAGGTGGCATCTTGGCCAGAATGACCAAACCAGAAATCCAAGCTCTCCTCGGTAGGAACAGAAACATACTCCTCACTCAGGGTTTGACTCTGGGTGGCCACAAATGTCTCGTCATACGAGATAATTTGTATACCGATGGCCAACAGCATACAATGGACCTCCGAACCAAGGTCTACCACGAGGATAAGAAGGACAACTGCACCCATGCCATTGCTGTGGTCCTGGTTAATCCGATTTGCCTAATCCTCATTGGTATGCAAGGAATTCAAGGAGGGACCCTCAATCTGAAAGCTTTCCAGACAGCGAAGTACATCGAAGAGCATTTACGGCAATAAATACGCAACAAGCTTCTAATATCGCGTCAGCTACCGGCTCCTTTTACCAGTCCAGCTTGCAAAGGATGACATTTTTCTTTCCATCCTGTTGAAGAGCATGCAAAAGAGAGATGGATCCTGGTAACTTCTAAGGAAGTCTAAGAAAGTAGCTGATGTTTCAGACCCGATGATCTTAAACTTCACCTTTGAATGAGCACTTCAGAATAAACTTCCATCTACAACTCCTGGAGGCAGGCGGTAACAGCTCTCTGGAAGGTCCTACTCATGGCTGGTTCACATTTATGAGTCTTTCCAAGAATCTGCTCGCCTGTCACCCTCAGCAATCCTGTTTCCTAGAGGCCACCCTGGATTTACTCGACAGATCTTCTAGTCCTACCCATATACAGTACACGGACACTTTTCAAATCCATTCCTGACGGCTTCAATTTCTATTCCTGATGCTGCCAGCTGTTTGATTAGTAGGCTTCCTGAAAACATTTATAAAGAGATTTCCCCCAAAATACAGTTATTTCGCAGCCTATAATCTTGCTTCGCCATTTGTTTACTTCTATCTTGCTTTGTCATTTGTTTACTTCTACTTCTCTGCTAAGGCTTATTGCTGATGGGTCAATTTAAAATGCAATTTAAAATGCGAGAGCTGCATTGGTTGCTGGTGGACTACCGGGTGTGTTTCAAGGTGTTGGTAATCACCTTTAAAGCGCTCCATGGCTTAGGACCAGGGTACTTACGGGACCGCCTTCTGCCCCAATTGCCTCCCACCGGCCGGTTCGCTCCCAGAGAGGGCCTCCTCAGGGTGCCGTCAGCCAGACAATGCCGGCTGGCGACCCCCAGGCGGAGAGCCTTCTCTTTGGCAGCCCCCACCCTCTGGAACGATCTTCCTCCAGAGCTGAGAACGATCTCTGACCTCCGGACTTTTCGTCAGGCCTTAAAAACATATTTTTTTCAGCTCGCTGGCTTGGCCTGATCTCTGTTAAATTTTTAGAACTTTTAGTGTTTTGATATTAATTTTAAATTGAATTGTTTTAATTATCGGCTAAATTTATATTTGTTGTTTTAAAATTTTAACTTTTGTGTGCCTTGTTTTTATCTGGCTGTTCACCGCCCTGAGTCCGCAAGGAGAAGGGCGGTATATAAATCTAATAAATCAAATCAAATCAAATCAAATCAAATCAAATCAATAAACGGGACTTCGTAAAGGGAAATGGCTTAATTCTACAACTATGCTGGCAAAGAAGGCTCTTTATTGGACTGTTTCTCCTTGGCTTGTAATAAAGCCAATATCCCTGGACACTGAACTTTAAGGGCTCTTCGCTCAAGGAAACTTGTACAAAGTTCTCGTTGCCAAATATCAATGAATATATCAGCAGAGGCGTAGAGGAATCCTCTAAAGGATATTGGTTTCTCTCTTAGCCGTAACTGCTGAATTACCGTACTTTTCGGAACGTAAGATGCACGTTCACCACCACCCCTCTAAGAGGGTGGAAATGTTGGTGCATCTTATACACCGAATACAGACATTTTTGGCCTCCCGAAACCCCATCCCGCGCGTCCCATTTTCGTCAAAAACAGGCGTTTTTCACAAAAACGGGGCCTGCAGAGGGTTTGAGGCCTGCTGAGAAAACCGCGATGTGTGGGGGGGTTTGAGAGGCCAGAAATGGGCCCATATTTTGCAAAAACTGGCATTTTTGCCCTCCCCAGCCTCCAGGACTCTGCAGGCCCCTCAAACCCTCTGCAGTGGTGGTGGGTTGCCTCCGGTTCGCACAGAACCGGTAGTAAAACTGGCAGGAGGCCCCGCCCACCAACTCTGATGTCATCAAAATCCTTCTGCGTGCAAAAGAGCGTGCACGCACCGAAGGAAGCGCATGCAGCCCCGTAGCAAACTGGTAGTAAAAGTAAGTAGAACCCACCCCTGCTCTGCCGGCCCCGTTTTTGTGAAAAACGATGTGCTGCTGGGAGCCAGAGAGGGCAGAAACATTTTTTTTTTCGTGTTTACCTCTTCGAAATCTTGGTGCAACTTATACTCCGGTGCGTCTTATAGTCTGAAAAATACAGTAATCGCAAAGTGTGATTTCCATTAAACCAGGCTTCCTCAGTCTGGCTTGCTCCAGCTTTCTTAGATCCCAAGGCCTTTTCTGATTCAGGAACCACGGTGGTCTATTGTGTTAACATTGCCTTCTGTAATCAAATTAAATGAAACATTTGCTAATTTAAAAAAAAAATACTCATTCTAAAAGGCAGAGTAGAAAAATGCCCATATAATCAGATTTTTTTAATATATAAGCAGCTAGAAGAGGCAGGCACCTTTTGATTCTCAGAGTTCCTGCTCCTTATCTGCAGTTTTTTCCTCTGGCTCCACTCGTTATCTTTTTTCTCCCCCAATTATCACAAAATATCTGTGGCTCCATTGTCCAAAAAGCTGCTTTTTGCGATAAGTGCCACATTCTCTGTCATTTTCAATCAATATTTGCACATGGTTAACACCCTGTCTTATGTTGTTCTCTTTATAAGGAATATTGTAGGAGATATCCTAGCTCAGCCTGAGGGAGAGGTCAAATGTATCATAAGTCTTGAGTCTCTGAGTGCCCACAAAAGATCCAAATCCAGACCAGCTTGATTTCTTTTTATTCTTATCTCCCACTCATTTCCATTGACCATTAGTTGGCCGGTATCTTGAAGAGCGCTAAAGCTTGCAATAAACCTTTATACTCCTTTGAACAGCTTGAATCTCCCGATTTCCCAGACGCTTATATCAAATCTTACCGTCCTGCCTGGTGGTCCACTGACAGGCAAGATGAAAATGTCTTTCCGGTTATCTTACCTCGTAGCTTCAAAGTGCAAACCTATTCAAATTCCTTGGACTGTACACACAGAATCATTCAAGTCCATTTTTATTTACAGATAATACAGATGATAAATAAATGCCGACAACTTGATCGTGAAGTTGTGGCTCTCTCCAATTTGGCTAACCAAGAAGATCAAATAAAGGAACCCAGTTGAAAAAAAAAAAGTTGCCTCGACAGAGACATAATCTTTGTAGTCCATGCCACCGTACGCTTTCTCGGATTTATGATTTCCCAAATGCTGTGAAGAACAGAAACCCAAGCAGCATAAATGCTTTAGCTGCTGCTCTCTAAATATCTTTAAACACTTAAATTGTCCTCTTTAGCAAAGCATGATAGGTAACGAAGGTAAGGAAAGCACAACTTTCTTGCTATCATGTCTGAAGTCCAAGGCAGAGTGTGAAAGGAGAATCATTTTAAACCAGAGCATTGAATTCCTCAATAGGTGTGTGTGTGTGTGTGTGTGAGAGAGAGAGAGAGAGAGGGAGAGAGACAGAGAGAGATACAGAGACAGGGGGAGAGAGAGAGACATAGAGAGATACAGAGAGAGAGGGAGAGAGAGAGAGAGAGATACAGAGACAGGGGGAGAGAGAGAGACATAGAGAGATACAGAAAGAGGGGGAGAGAGACAGAGAGAGATACAGAGACAGGGGGAGAGAGAGAGAGACATAGAGAGATACAGAGAGAGAGAGAGAGAGATACAGAGACAGGGGGAGAGAGAGAGAGAGAGAGATACAGAGACAGGGGGAGAGAGAGAGACAGAGAGATACAGAGAGAGAGAGAGAGAGAGAGAGAGAGAGAGAGATACAGAGACAGGGGGAGAGAGAGACATAGAGAGATACAGAGAGAGAGGGAGAGAGACAGAGAGAGATACAGAGACGGGGAGAGAGAAACATAGAGAGATACAGAGAGAGAGAGGGAGAGGGGGGAGAGAGGGCGGGAGGGGAGAGAGGTATGTCAAAAGGATTTTGTGGTTCCCAATGCTTTTTAACAAATGGTTCTCTGCCCTAATGACCAGCTGGGTAGGCGTGGCTGGGGGGGTGTCATGTGACTGGTGGAAGTGAGTGACACCGAGTTGGCCACGCCCACCCACGTTTTGTGGCTCCCGGTGTTTTCTCTTCTGTGGGAAATGGGTCCAATTGGCTCTTTTGAGTATTAAAAGTTGCAGACCCCTGGTCTGATGTGTCTTCCCACACCTCTCCACACTCGTACCCTTTTCTCCTAACTGCACTGGGTGGTAGTTAAGTTCCAGAAGGCGAAAGAGAAAAGGCATCATTGTACGATCTCCTGCCGATGCTAGGAACGGTGACATCTTCTCTAAGCATCTGCAGGAAACAGCTGCTTAAACAGGTAATCTTGGCTCCAAGGCTCGCGTTTTTTCCAATCCCCCTTTGGGATCTTATCACCGGGTAGCGTGCACTTATTTAAGTTATTAAAAGTTGTTACAAGGGTGCAAGTCACATCCTGTATGGAACTGGGAGGAAGGATGCAGCAAATGCTTCGGACCCTTTCCCCTACCCCCAGAGATTCTAGAGCTCCAGATAAATCTCCAACAGCAAGATGTTTGTCAGTCTCGTTCCCAGGAACGTTGCCACTCTCTTCTAGCAGAGTCTTCCTAGAAACGCTTCTGTCTTCCTCAACTTAGAAGCAGGCACTTTGGGAAGAGCCCAAGTCATTGCTGTTTAGGCAGAACCACCAGCTACCCTGGCAAAAGAGGTGGGGTTTTTTTTTGTTTTTTGTTTTTGCAGAAGTCCTATCGATGCTTGTACGCCAGCAAGGATTCAAAATCTGGAGCACAAACCAGCTTGTGCTTCACATGGCCCAAGACGATCATCTCGCCGCTCCGATTGTCCCCAATGCTGACTGACACCAGCTCCTTTGCGAGACCGAGAGAAAAGAACGTCAGTTTGTTGCCGCGCACACGATTAAGACGCACAATTAAATAATTCTGCAGGATTCAACTACGTAAGAAAATGTCTTTATATACAATACCACAGTAAGGTTTTCCATGTTGTAGAGGAGAGAAATAGCCAGCACAAACACAGCACAAAATGGAGAAGGCAAAAATGGAGGAGAGAGAAGCTAGGGCTTATATATAGAATAGTTACGCCACGCCCAGGCTCCAAACTGTCTCTTACGGCCCCATACAACAAATACTATGTTTCAGTTACCAAACAGTCCTCCATTGGCTGACCTGTTGCTATGCCTATTCTAGTTCATGAATATACTGATGAAGAACAATTACTCCAAAGATTCTCCAAAGTAAAAAAAGTAAGTACCATATTTTTCGGAGTATAAGACGCACCTTAATTTTTAGGGAGGAAAATAAGAAAAAAAGCTGATTGGCAGGTGGATTAGCCTCCCGGAATACCCATAATCAGCTGTTCCCAGAAGTGAATTTTAGCAACAGGTTCCTTGGTTGTGAGCTCTGTGTCTTGCTTTTTTTTCCTGCCTCTGAAAGCCTCCGAAACAGAGCTTCAGAAAAAAAGCCTCTGAAGCTCTGTTTGGAGGCTTTTTTTCTGAAGCTCTGTTTGGAGGCTTTTTTTCTGAAGCTCTGTTTGGAGGCTTTTTTTCTGAATCTCTATTTGGAGGCTTTTTTTCTGAAGCTCTGTTTGGAGGCTTTTTTTCTGAAGCTTCGTTTCGGATACTTTTTTCAGCCTCTGAAACCTCCGTTTGAGAAGCTGGGCGGGGCTACATTTGGAGTATAAGACGCACCCAGATTTTCATCCTCTTTTTTGGGGGAAAAGGATGCGTCTTATACTCCGAAAAATACGATAAATGTCAAGACCTAATCCAGGAACTGTTGCTGGTCTGAGGAAGCAACAGATTTTGTGAAACAGTAGGAAGTTTCAGCCAGGTGTTCTATCTGCTGAATTCCCCCCTGCAAAAGCCCTTTAGAAATATAAACAATTCCCAGTCAGGCTTAGGGCCTGGGTACTTACGAGACCGTCTTTTGCCACCAATAGCCTCCCACCGACCAGTTCGTTCTCACAGGGAGGGACTACTCAGGGTACCGTCAGTCAAATTGTGCCGACTGGCGACTCCCAGGGGGAGGGCCTTCTCTGTAAGGGCTCCAGCCCTTTGGAATGAACTGCCCCCTGATATACGAAACATCCCTAATCTCCGTGCTTTCGGCTGTGCCCTCAAGACCCTGATGTTCAATCAGGCGGGGCTAAGCACGTTAACTGGGAATGATTAAAATATTATATAATTCTGGGTTTTATTTATTTGGGCTAAACTATGCTATAATTTTAATTATCAATTTTATGATGTTTATGTATCTTTTATTTTTTCTTGACTATACACCGCCTTGAGTCCTGCGGGAGAAAGCCGGTATAGAAATATAATAAATAAATAAATAATAAAATAAATTTAAATTAGGCTGGAGCAAAATGAAAAAACAAAAACCTGCTCTATCTTGAAAGCTCAGAACTGATAATATCACAGTATTTTTTTAAAAAAAAAATTAATCAACTAGAATACTTGTTTAACACCTCACTACTTTTCCGTACCAGTAAGAGGTTACCGTAATTATTTCTCAACCTAGACTATCATTTCTCTATATTGATTCTATTCTATTTTGATTCCTGGATGTTCCAGGAATTTTTTCTGCTGATCCAAACTTAGTTTTGCCACCATGCTGACTTTGAGCAAGGAACTGTCATCACTTTTCATCCTCTAGTGCAGAGTTCCATCAACCTTTCGGACCTCAGAGACCATTCAATTCATAATTTTAAATCCCGCGGACCACTAATACGATCTGCCTAATGACCGGCTGGATGGGTGTGGCTAGGTGGTCATGTGACTGGGTGGGTGTGGCCAACTCTTCGTCTCCCCGCCCGGGCTCCTTATGGCCCCAACAGGAAGCAGTTGTTGGAGCTAAGCAGCCACCACGAGCAAGAGTTGGCAAAACAGTTCAAATTGGATGTGACTGAGAAGGAGGCTCAGTAGAAACACCTAACTGAGGACTATGAGCATAGGCTTTCCAAGTAGAAGGAAGACCTGCGGGAGTGCAAGGCCAGGTACTGGCACCTGGAGGCTCAGCGGGCTGAGATAGTCAGCCAGTTCCAGGCCATGATACAGTCCCACTGGAACAAGATTCTCCGGCTCTTCGCCACTAGCGGCGCTTCCCTCCAGCCTTCTCCCAAAGCTCTGCACGAGGCGGCCGAAGCAGACCCCAAGTCAGAATTTCTGTCCCCTTCCAACCCACACAAAAAGACCCCAAAGTGGGAGACTCTCTGCAGCAACACAAACGTTCATTGAACGTATCTGTCCCAGAGGCCATAGTTTGAGGATTTAGTGCAATATTAAAAATGCAAATCATTTTTCTGCGGACCACCAAAATTTTCTCGCGGACCACCAGTTGGTGACTGCTACTCTTAGTGCCTAACTCTTTTTTTTTCTTTTTGCAAAGGGTCTTTGCATATATGGTTTCTCTATAATTTCTAGCTGTCCGCTTAAAGCAGAGATGTCCAACCCTGGCACCTTGAAGACCTCAGATTTCAATTCCCAGAACCCCCCAGGCAGCCATGCTCTGTCCACAGTTCTTAAAGGTTGGACACCCTTGACTTAAAGAGATGCTTTGTGGAAAACCTGCAGACAAAGTCAGGGCTATCTGGTGCCAGTTGGAAGAGCGTGGGACCAAATCCATTAAGATTCTCCCAACAGCCAAAAATCTATAGCCATGATGGCTAACGAATGGCATGCGTGCCACAGGTGGCACGTGGAGCCATATCGGTGGGCACGCAAGCGTTGCCCTAGCTAAGCTCCGGTAGGACTGGAAGTCGGGAAACTGGCTGTTTCCGGCCTCCGGGGGAGTGGGGAAGGCTGTTTTCACCCTCCCCAGGCTCCTAGAAAGGCTCTGGAGCCTGGAGAGGGTGAAAAACGAGACTTCCGGGCCCACCATGCTATCATGTGCCAAAAGCGGGGGAATGGGGGGGGTCACACGCACATGCACAGGGGGTGGTGGGGCACATTGAATTATGGGTGTGGGCACATGCACACACGACCCTCCCCGCTCCCCCCAATTTTGGCATGTGATGGCAAAAAGGTTAGCCATCACTGGTCTATAGAGATTCCCAGTCATCCAGATCATGGTTGTCCCAAAGATGCTAGCATATCCTTTGGGATCACCATGACCTGGATGACTGAGAATCTCTACACGCTTTTAGCTATACAATTTGGGGTGAACACTCTTTGAATGGTGTGGGAATAGGAACAAATTTTCAGAGGAAAAAATGGCAGGAACCAGGAGTACCACTCAGGTGATGCTGAGGACACAGATAAACCTCCAAGTAGCCTTAATGACCCTCTACAAGGATGCAAATGACCAGCTGTCTGCAAGGAATATAAATCCTTCCATTCCCCACCATCCGGTCAGAGCGAAAAAAAAAAAGCTTCTTGGGTGAGAAGGGAAACATCTTCGAAGAAAAAACAAGAAAGTCCAGTTGCCACCTGAAAAAGCATCTTTGGGTCTCCCATCAGTCTTAATGGCTATGACGTCCCTAAGCCTACACCATACCCTAGACCCGTGTTGGCGAACCTATGGCACGTATGCCATAGGTGGCACGCGGAGCCATATCCGAGGGCACGCGAGTGTTGCACTAGTTCAGCTCCAGCACACATGCGCATGCAGGCCAGCTGATTTTCGGGCCTTCCAGGCCCACCGGGGGAAGGCTGTTTTTGCCCTCCCCAGGCTCCTAGAAAGGCTCTGGAGCCTGGTTAGACAAAAAACAGCCCTTCCGGTCTCACGGTGCCATCGCGTGCCAATAGCAGGAAGAACATGAAGGGATCACACGGTGAAATCAGGAAATGGGCTGTTTCCGGCCTCCGGAGGGCCTTCCGGGGAGTGAGGAAGGCTGTTTTCGCCCTCCCCAGGCTCCTAGAAAGCCTTTGGAGACTGGGGAGGGTGAAAAACGGGCCAACCATGTCATCGCATGCCAAAAGTGGGGGGAGTGCGGGGGGAGCCCACGCGCATGTGTGGGAGGGTAGGGAGTGGGGGGCATTGAATTATGGGTGTGGGCACGCATGCGCACAATCCCCCCCGTGCTCCCCCCACTTTTGGCACGCGATGGCAAAAAGGTTAGCCATCACTGCCCTAGACCACACCTTCGGGAGAACCGGTTGTTAACTTTCTCAGCAGTTTGGCGAACTGGTTGTTGGAAGAAATCATTAGGGCAGAGAACCGGTTGTTAAATTATTTGAATCCCACCACTGAGCGCAGCCAGATGATTTTCAGGTCTCTGCTGCGCATGTGCGGGGGGAGGGGGCATGCAGGAGATGCGTGCGCGGAGGGCGGGAGAGCAGGGCAGTCATGCGACCCGTTTTTGATCCCAGGAGGCTGCAGGGAGGCATGCACGGGAGATGCAGGGGGTGTTGCGTGTGCATGCACAGGGATCGGGGGAAGCACCAGGATTGGGGCGCAGGGAGTCGCACGCACATTGCATTATGGGTGCAGGGACGTGCACGGGAGCTGTTGCGTGTGCCCTTTCGGCATGCAACGACAAAAAAGTTAGCCATTACTGCCCTATAAGAACACAAATACTTCCCAGTCGACTCAAGAGCAGTTTGATGGCCCTTTTCTAGCTGCCTGTTTCCTGCAATTGCTGTTCCCAGTTACACAGCCTCTGAACGCTTCCTATTTGGAGTGGCCTTTGAAGGGAGGCCACGTCCCACAAGAGCAAGGCATATTATACATTATTATATTGCATGTTTTATGTTTATGTTTTTGTTTTTTTAGTTGAGGGGTGTAATTGGGATCAAATTATTTGATATGGATATACAGGTGATATATTTTATTATAAGGGGGATCATGTTTGGTATATGATTAGTAACGTTAATACTAATGGATTATAGAGGGTAATAATTTTTAAATCGGTTTGAATATTATAATGGTTATCATTATTGGGTTTTTTTTTTCATTATAACATTGTTAACTTTAGAAAAACATTAATATTTATAGGTCTATTGTTATACTTTTTGGTTACAAGTATTGGGTTTCTTTTGTTTGTCCTTTTCTTTCTTTCTTTCTTTCTTTCTTTCTTTCTTTCTTTCTTTCTTTCTTTCTTTCTTTCTTTCTTTCTTTCTTTCTTCTTCTTTCGAAATTTCTTCAATTTAGAATTTGAATACTTAATAATTTTTTTCTTTTCTTGTTTCAAATTTTTTTTTCTTTTAAAATTTATATCGGAAGTCAGGGGAGGGTGGGGAGGGAAGGGGATGGGGTAGAGGGAGGTAGGGGGAGGGGTTCGGAGGTAGGGGTTGGGGTGGGGGGGCGGAATGAAAAATTTTTTGTATTGTAAAACTTTTTCAATAATAATAATAATAATAAAAAGAGCGAGGCATACCTGAAGAAAGGAGCAGGGCGTTCCCGTAGTTATATCCAGAGTCACCTGGCCGAGAACAAGTTGCACTTTTCCCGATTTGCGGATCAGCAACTTCCCCACTTGCCCTTCGGAGAGGTCCCCCAGGGTGCAGGTGTTCTCCGCTTCCTTGGTCTCCTGGAAAAGCAGAAGCGGACAAGTTGAGGGAGGAGCTGGGGAGAAATCAAGAGTAGAGGATTTGAAAACTCCCTTTGCGCTCTTCCTTAAAAACATAATTATAATCCTATTTTCTGTGCCGGGACAAGAGGAGTTGAATGCCAAGATGCCTATAGAAGCAAAACAGGAAAATTCACATTTTGTTTTCCTTGGAAGCTTCCTTCCCTTCCACTAATTATGGCATAATAGTAATAGTAGCTGCCCAGCCCCCAGGAGCACTCTGCAGGCCTCCCAAACCCTCTGCGTGCTCTGTTTTTGCGAAAAATGGGGCCGTTTTCATGTAAAACAGGGCCGTTTTTGGACTTCCAAGCCCCCCCATGAATCGTGTTTTTGCCCTCCCCAGCCCCCAGGACCACTCTGCAGGCCGTTTTTGGCGAAAACAGGATGCGCTGAGTGGGGTTTCGGGAGGCCAAAAATGGCAGTATTTGGTGTATAAGATGCACCAACATTTCCACCCTCTTTTAGGGAAAAAGTGTGTCTTATACTCCAAAAAGTACAGTACATTTGTAGCCAACGGTTAGACCACTGTTATTTTTCTACCGAAATGCCAACATCGGCAGACTTCCAGGTGTCGGTTTCCAGCCCCACGCGCCGCAGTAGCATTTGCAGATTCCTGCTGCTCGTTTCGGCAGGAGCCCTACCTGCGTTTTCTCCTGTTTTATCACCATCATCTGCCCATCCTCGTTCTGCACTTCGGTTTTCAGCGGCTTCGTGTCCTGTGTGGGCGGCTGTCCCGGGAGGGTATCTGGCAGCTGCAGGAAGAGTAGCTCTTCCTCCTTGGAAAGACTCAACTTCGGCAGCAGTTCCGCCAGGGAGACATCATGAGGGAAAGGAGGGGGGTTTTTTGTGGGTGCTGGAGCCTGGGCACACGGCGTCTCCTCTTCATCGTGGGGTTCTTCTTTCACTGGCGGAAAGAGTGAGTGAGGGAGTGAGTGAGTGAGAGAGACAGGATACCAAATGACTTTAGCCATATCTCATGGTTTGTCCCCCTTAGTAGCCCCTTGCCATCGTGCACATCCCAACTCTTCTCTTCTTGCAGCAAATTGCCTCCTACAAAGGCAGCATTTAAGATCCAGCTGCTGCAATTACTTGCGAGTTCAATCCCAGCCAGGCTCAAGGTCGACTCAGCCTTCCATCCTTTATAAGGTGGGTAAATTGAGGACCCAGTTTGTTGGGGGCAATAAGCTGACTTTGTATAAATATAAATATACAAAAGTATGAAGGTTATTGCTTAACGCATTGTAATCCGCCCTGAGTCTCCGGAGAAGGGCGGCATATAAATCAAAATAATAAAAAAAAAAAGAGGGAACAGGGTCCTTATACAATTTTAGGGCTGCAAAATGCCCACTTTATCTGCTTGTCAGGGTTCAAAGAAACACCGCTAGCCAAGTAAGACTCCGAGGCAAGAGGTTCCTCAAAGTTCCATTTTATTAGAAGTTGTATGTCTGAAAACAATATTGCCGATAATTTCACCAAAGCGAAAGCTATGGCTTGAGAATATAATCAGGTATATATTAACCTGTCCAAAGGGGAGAATGTTAGCATATGGTGTAAGCCTAACGGGTTGTCCAGGCAATATATGGACAATATATGTGTTCTATGACTTTAACGTGAATATGTATTATATGACTTTAAGTAGTACTGCTGAGTCATTGTAATGCTGGGTCATTATATCCTAATTGGATAAGCTCTGTTGTAACTATATTTAAGAAGGGAGCTGAAATGTAGTCATTGATGTTATGCTACCATCATGTGTGGAGGTGCTCTCATCATGGATGGATATGCTACCATCGTGGTTTGTTACCAGCGTGAACTAGCTATTATTACCTACTACTGTTTGTATGGTAAGAAGTTTTTTGTATCACTGGACTGATTTAACTGGTAGAGACTTGGATTGATTAAAGACTATGAGATTATGAGATTGTTTTTTCACTATAAAGGAAACCTTTGACAAACCAGTTTGTATATATTTTATTCATTGCTCTCAGCATCGTTTCTCTGTGCTCTACGCTCTGCTGGTTGGTTAACACAACAATATCCTTAACAGGGGTCATATGGGCACAGCTGGGGGAACCCTAATCTGAAAGCTCCTAGGTTTTCCCCACCCAAAGGAAAGTCGAAGTCCCTTCCTCTGCACCCACATGTCCATTACATGGTTCAATCAATTCACCTTCCCAACTGGAGATGCCTCCCACTCACACCACTCCAGGTGCAGGCTGAAAGTCCTTGACTCCCAGAAAAAAGAATGTTGATATGGCTATATAACTCCACCAACTCCATACAACCAAGGGTGAAATTCAGTAGGTTTTGAAAGGTTCTGGAGAATCGGTAGTGGAAATTTTGAGTAGTTCGGAGAACCGGCAAATACCACTTCTGGCTGGCCCCTGAGTGGGGTGGGAATGAAGATTTTGCAATATCCTTCCCTCAGAAGCGGGAAGGGAATGGAGATTTTACAGTATCCTTCCCCTGGAGTAGAGAGGGATTGGAGATTTTTTTTAAAAAAAATCTTGATTTATATGCTGCCCTTCTCCGGAGACTCAGGGCGGCTTACAATGCGTTAAGCAATAGCCTTCATACTTTTGTATATTTATATTTATAAAAAGTCAGCTTATTGCCCCCACAAACTGGGTCCTCATTTTACCCACCTTAGAAAGGATGGAAGGCTGAGTCAACCTTGAGCCTGGTGAGATTCGAACTTACAGTAATTGCAGACAGCTGGAGTTAATTACAATGCATTAGTCTGCTGAGCCACCAGGCCCGATTTTGCAGTTCCCTTCCCCTGGAGTGGGGAGGGAATGGAAATTTTACAGTATTCTTCCCCTGGAGTGGGGAAGGAATGGGGATTTTGCAGTCCCCTTCCCCTGGAGTGGGGAGGGAATGGGGATTTTGCAGTATCCTTCCACTGGAGTGGGGTGGGAATGGGGATTTTGTAGTATCCTTCCCCTGCCACACCCACCAAGCCATGTCCACAGAACTGGTAGTAAAAATGTTTGAATTCCACCACTGCACAGGACCTCCCTCCTACTTTCCCACAGCATAAGTCTGGCCAGCCCTGAAGATCCAAAAAAAAAGATGGCCTCCAAGGCTGACACTGCTCACTCATCTGTTCCAGATCAACCTGAGCCCACCTACCTTTTACTGCAGAAGATACACCTGTTTCCAGCTCCTCCTCTTTATGGCTGGCGTTCAATAGCTTGCCGTCTTCCTGATCATCCCCTTCTTCCTTGAAAAGCCAACCAGAATGTGCCAGAGGCAGCTGAACTGGCTTGTTTCGAATGTCATTTTTCAAGCCTGGGTCATCCAGGAACTGGGAGCAAAGAAAGAAGAGAGAAAACAGGAGGTTAAAAAACAATAATTCCTGGAGACTATTTTGCATGCTATCCCATGAGTCCATTCTCTGGACAATGATGATATGTGGGTTCTTTTCTTAAATCGTTCCTACTTTTTAAAAGTACAAAATTGTGGGAACCTTTTGGGAAAAGTGTATTTGTGAGGTTTGATGGCTAATAACACCATTATTTTTTTTTTAATTTGATTTATATGCTGCCCTTTTCCGGAGACTCAGGGCGGCTTACAATGCGTTAAGCAATAGCCTTCATACTTTTGTATATTTATATTTATACAAAGTCAGCTTATTGCAATCAACAAACTGGGTCCTCAATTTACCCATCTTATAAAGGATGGAAGGCTGAGTTGACCTTGAGCCTGCCTGGGATTGAACTCGCAAGTAATTGCAGCAGCTGGATCTTAAATGCTGCCTTTGTAGGAGGCATTACTCCCCTAAGCTACTCAGGCTCTTTCATCAAATAACATCATCAAATAACACCATCATTTTAATTTTTTTCTGGAGTTTCAAGATAATCCTATTCCACTGCTGGAATGGCCTGGGAATAGCCCAGACCTTCACCCAACTGAAAATCTATGGAGCCAACTAAAGAAACATGTTAGTTAGAAGTGACCCAACAATAAAACTCAGTTAATAGAAGCCATCCTTCAATCTTGGTTTCACATTAGAACAGCCGCAGAACTAAAAGATTTTGTTCACTCCATGGGAAGACGTTGTAAGGCTATCATAACTCATTCTAAAGGTTACCTAACTAAGTATTAACTGACACGGGGATATTTTTTGTATATCTCCATTTTTCTACGTGTCTCACTTTTCTTCTTTATGCTGTAACTGCTGTTCTAATAGCAAATCTTTCAGAAAAGTTATTGCATGACATTCTTGGTTAAATTGTCTTTCCATTGATATATAATTTTATGGTACTACTCCCCCCAAAAAAGTGGTGTTATTAGCTAGTTTTAGAAAATACACTTTTCCCAAAAGGTTTCCACAATTGCGGGAGTGCCAGAAAACAGACCACCAGGTGGACGGTGCGCGTGCATGCACCAGGAACCGGAAGATCATCTTCCTGGTGCGCGAATGCGCATTAGGTGGTTCCTCTCCTAAATTCTGGCTATGTAGGCGTGCTCCCATTTTGGAACCCGGTGCCAAAAGCTTCGCCAAGACTGCCTTAGAGGCTAAAGGATAAAGTCCATATTATTTCGAGAGTTTATGGATGGTTCTTCCAAGTGTGGCCCTTCTCAAACTCACATCATCTTTCTCCAACATGCGCAAGATCTTCTTCGTCTCTTCGTCCGTCTCCCTCTTCTCTTTCTTGATGTTGATGATGTGGGATGGTCCAAAGTCGGGCATATCCACGGATTTATCCCAGGTACCTGCCCAGGAAGCAAGAGTAGCATCACTGCAAGTGGCACCTCTCATAAGGCAACTTTATGATGCGCAGCCGAGGAGATCCTGGATGGCCAAGTCACCCACGCCAGACGTTTCATTATTTTTTAATTTTATTTTTAATTTGATTTATATGCCGCCCTTCTCCAGAGACTCAGGGCGGCTTACAATGCGTTAAGCAATAGCCTTCATACTTTTGTATATTTATACAAAGTCAGCTTATTGCCCCCACAAACTGGGTCCTCAATTTACCCACCTTAGAAAGGATGGAAGGCTGAGTCGACCTTGAGCCTAGCTAGGATTGAACTCGCAGAATTACAGGCAGCTGGATGTTAACTGCTGCCTTTAGTAGGAGGCATTAGCCCCCTACGCTACTCAGGCTCAGTTAAAGTAAGGCTCATTAAAAAAAGTAAGTTAAAAAAAAGGCTTTATTAGAATCGTAAGTGGATACATCTGTGTTTATACAAATAAGGAAAGAGAAGAAAACTCAAGAAGGAATAAGGAGAAAGAGGATTCTGGACAACACTGTGGTTAATTTAAGTAAGTGGCCAAAATTTTGGAAACCTTTTGGGAAAAGTGCATTTTCTAAAACTAGCTAATAACAGCACTTTTTTGAAGGGGGGGGGGGTTAGTACCATAAATTTATATTTCAATGGAAAGATAATTTAATCAAGAATGTAGTGCAATAACTTTTATGAAGGATTTGCTATTAGAATAGCAGTTACTGTATAAACAAAAGTGAAACAAGTAGAAAAAACAAGATATGCAAAAATGATCCCCATGTCAGTGAATACTTAGTTGGGTAACTTTTAGCATGAATGAAGATGGCCTTACAACGCCTTCCCATGGAGTGAACCAAGTCTTTTAGTTCTGTAGCTGTTCTAATGTGAAACCAAGATTGAAGGATGGCTTCTATTAACTGGGTTTTATTGTTGGGTCGCTTCTAACTAACCAGTTTCTTTAGTCGGCTCCGTATATTTTCAATTGGATGAAGGTCTGGGCTATTCCCAGGCCATTCCAGCAGTGGAATAGGATTATCTTGAAACTCCCCCTCAAAAAAGTGGTGTTATTAGCTATCAAACCTCAAAAATACACATTTATTTATTTATTCATTTATTCATTCATTCATTCATTCATTCATTCAATTTATATGCGGCTTACAATGTGTTAAGCAATAGCCTTCATACTTTTGTATATACCTGCTTAGTAGGGCTTTTGTGTTCTTTTTTTTATACAAAGTCAGCTTATTGCCCCCAACAATCTGGGTCCTCATTTTACCTACCTCAGAAGGATGGAAGGCTGAGTCCATCTTGAGCCTGGTGACATTCGAACTCGCGGTAATTGCAGGCAGCTGGCAGCTAAGTGCTACTTAACAGCACTTTAGTCCGCTGCACCACCAAGGCTCCTTTTCCTAAAAGGTTTCCACAATTTTGGCCACTACTGGTAGGATCAATGGGTCAGCTCTGTTCATGCAACATGCTGGAGACAGATTAATTGTTTTCCAGGACATCTGGTTTGACCAAAAGTTTTAGGGTAGGGAAGCATCACCCGTTCACCCAAGGACGAATTAAATACCAAGCCTAACCCAGCTTCCTGTTATTCTGACGGTTTTTACTAGCCAGAAAAATAGGAATCCAATCTATAGGTGTCAGAGTTGATGTCAGAGAGAATCTTGTCCATCCCAAGTATTCCCCACTGAACACTGCCATTTCTGATGGACTTGCCCAACCAGCTCTGATGCTGAGGATTTTTGCGCCAACCCTCCAGATGCACTAAGTACTTTATCATAGCTTACTTAAAAGCTTTCTATCAGATACAACAAATACATTCCAATTTTACTAATTTATCCCATCCTGTTCCACAAGCCTACTGGGATGGCTGAAGCTGGTAGGATGGGAACCAGTGGGTTAAGAGTCTCAAGGAAAGCTTGATGAGTGAAAATTTAAAAGCCCAAACAGTCACCCTTGGACTGCCCCAACTTAATCATTCCCAAACCTTTCTTCCTCATCATTTCTGCTGGGCCTTGCTCGAAGATGGAGTGTGACTGAATAACTTCTGGCCTCCCTCTGCCTCGTCCATGACTTTCCCGTTGCCGATCCCGATCGCGGTCCTTCTTCTCTTTCATGGCAGAAAGGTCCTCCTTGGGCCTAACGAGAAAAAACAAAACAAAAAACCAGAAGAAATGTATTCAATTGCTCAACGAGAGCTGCCAGACCTCTCTCTTTAGGACTTAGGTAGAGATTCCCCTCGCACATATGTGCTAGTCGTTCCTGACTCTAGGGGGCGCTGCTCATCTCCGTTTCAAAGCCGAAGAGCCAGTGCTGTCCAAAGACATCTCCATGGTCATGTGGCCGGCATGACTCAACGCCAAAGGCGCACGGAACGCTGTTACCTTCCCATCAAAGGTGGTCCCTATTTTTGTACTTGAATTTTTTACGTGCTTTCGAACTGCTAGGTTGTCAGAAACTGGGACAAGTCACGGGAGCTCACCCTGTTATGCAGCACTAGGGATTCGAACCGCTGAACTGACGACCTTTTGATCGACAAGCTCAGCATCTTAGCCACTATACCACTGCATCCCTTTGTCTTTAGGACTTAAAGGTTCCAAAATATCCAAAAGGCCCTTTGCATCAGTAGCTTTATAAGGATTTCATGACTAAACCTCTTTCAGACATGCAGGAAGAGCGAAGGACAGGACTTCCTGTGACAGAATTTCATACTGAAGATGAAGGCTGTGACCAAAAGGTTCATATGTTAATTAGGAGGGGTCAGAGAGCAGGGAGAATTGATAGGAATAGATAGCTGAAAGTTGCAGTTGACAGGGATGAAAAAAAGAAGATAAGGAAAGGAAAAAGAAAGAAACTACCATATTTTTCAGAGTATAAGACGCACCTTAGTTTTTGGGGAGGAAAAGGGGAGGGGGATTCTGCCTATCAGGTATTCATCTGGCTAGTCGCAGCACATTAGTTCGCTCGCTGATTTTGCGGTTGGAGCTAAAGCACAGCTGATTGTTGGAGGGAGCAGCAGTAAGAAAAGCAGGCAAAGCACGGAAGATCGCTTCACTTGCGTTGGTGCTGATAAACAGCTTCAAAAGCACAGCTGATCCTCGGAGCGAGGTCCAGTGACTAAAGCAGGCAAAGCGCAGGAGGGGTAAGAGAAGCCAGCAGCTGTTCCGGGTAGCCATTTTGGACAGTGCACGGGGTTACATTTGGAATGTAAGACATACCCAAATTTTCAGCCTCTTTTAGGAGGGAAAAAAGTGCGTCTTATACTCCAAAAAATACGGTATATAAATGAAAAGATCAACAAAAACAACTTGTGAAAAAAGACTCAAGCATTCTAAAGGTCTGTATCTTTCCATAAAATCACCACGTAGTTTTAATTGTTTATTAACAACTGGTTGCCTGGGCAACTGAGAAACACACTACAGTTTAATTAGCCACCCGTCCCATCCTCACATAAAAAGCTACAACTATATTATCCAAAGAGAGGAAATAAGACGGCTGATAAGCACAGTGCAGGAACTATTCTTCGGTAAGGGCAGTAAGATTTTAAACTACTGTATGCTCTTATTTCCCCCCAAATAATAACTCAAGCCCTTAGAACAAAATTAACAGTCCAAATAATATTAAAATATAGCATCTCAGGAGGTAGTACACAAGGGAAGGCTTTAGAGTAACTGAGATCTAACAAGCTTTATAAAGCTGAACATAACTTTAAGTTAAGGCTGAAACCAGGGTAGATAAAAATCGATTTTTTTTTTTAAAAATGGTTTTTTAAAAAATTTAAATTGGATTTTTTTTATTTTTATCAAATTAATTTTAATAAAATGCTTTTGGAGTAAAAAAAATATATCTAAGGAAGATAGCTTTCTATTTAAGATGCATTAATAATTTAGTTTATTCAGCATGAAATGGATCTTAGTTTATGTAGCATATGAGGCTGTAGTTTCTGCAGTATTGGCCCTGTTGGTAAGTCAACAGGGGGTCAGAGGAAGAGCTGCTGCGAGACAGAGATGACAGTTGGTCTTTAAAAATTATGATTTAAATCGCGCTGATTTAGATCAAGCCTTTTTACTAGTGATTTAGATCAACTTGATTTAATTTAATTTAAATTGATTTAATCGTTTCATTTAAATCGTGTTTTAAATCGACTTGATTTAAATCAAATGAAATCCACCCTGGCTGAAACCACATGTTAAGACAGGTCTTCTAAGTGCTTTATTGATCAATAAGCAGTTCATTTATATTAATGCATTCCATGAAAACAGCACTGAAAAGGAACTTACTCTTCTTTGATTTTCCTGCTAATGATGTTAGGGGCGAAGGTTTTCTAAAAAAAGAAGAAGACAAGAGAAAGAAGAAGCACAGATTAAGCACAATGTTTTCTTTATGACCTTCCTCAGTGTGCTAAAGAGTGTGCTAAAGTGTGCTAAGAGTGTGCTAAAATTGAAACTCCAATATTTATTTTATTTGATTTGATTTATATAGCTACTCATCTCACTTTGAGGTGACATTAGGTAGCTTACAATAAAATATATAAATATGCTTGAAATTCTCACGTTTCTGAGGGAAGAAAATTTTTTTTTAGCATTCTTCACAGCTGCATTGCTTGGAGAAGATGCTTCTTTTAAAATGTTTCAATATTTAGGGGACGCAAATATTTTGAATTCCTTAACAGTACAGTAAGAAGCTCTTGGCTTCAAGGTATGCTTTCATCTTAATCGAAACTGACATGTTCTCTTTGTACTCTTTCCAAAACAAATGCCAACATCTCAAAATATTTGAATACCAGCAGTCAGAAGACATCAAGTAAAATTGACCACTCTATATCATAAAAATACGGTGTTTACGTATAGAACCAAATATCCTTGACATAAACGGCCAATTCACAATCCTCCAGATAGCTTTGTTATTGCATAACCAATTCAAAGAAACATTTAGAATCCAGAGAATAGCCTGTTTCTATTTTTTAAGTTAATAGGTATCACAGTTATTAAACTGAATGAGATAAAATGTTTAATAAAACAAAACTCCAAAATCAGCAATTTCCCATCTCTCATGTTTGTTAGCATTCCTCATGGCTCTCTGCTCTTCTAACTTAATAATGACCAAAAGCGGGACAGGTTTTGCCAACTAGAGCAATCTATGTTCATGCAGATAAGCATCTGTGCCAAATATTTAGAAATAAAGAGATCCTGCTTTTCTTGAAAAGAAGTGTCCTTATCTTGTAATTAAAAGTCAGCATGCTTAGCTTTAATATTCTAGGTTTTTTGTTTTTTTAAAACTAAATGGAGATTTGGTGATGAACTGTCTTTCTGAGCTAAATAACTCATCAACTCTCATGTCACATGAGGCCTGGAACAGGGAATGGCGCAGAAACTGATGTTTTCACAGGAGAACCAAAACATTAGAAGAGTTCCACGTCATCAATATTACTGGGGACAAAACGTGCAGTGAAAAGAGCAAAACTGGAGGGAATGGAACTGTTTTCCCCAGAAATAAGCTTGGAAACTATAGAAAACGTAAGAGGCTCCTATCTCAAAGAAGGGCACATATAATCCGTGTATTTTCTCTTACACTTCTGGGGGAAAAAACCCCTGCAAATCAACACATTGTTTATCACTTTGAAAGAAAAACACGAACGAGTCCTAAAATTCTACCTCCAATCTGGGAGGGAAGAGAGGGGAGAAAACTTTGTTTGCTTATGTCTGGGATGGCGAACCTATGGCACGCGCAGAGCCGTATCTGTGGCCATCTGAGCACTGCCCTACCTCAGCTCCAGCCTGCATGCGTGCATCAGCCAGCTGATTTTCAAGCCTCCAGGGCCCACCGGAAGTTGGAAAACAGGCTGTTTCCAGCCTCCAGAGGGCCTCCGGAGAGGTGGGGAAGGCTGTTTTTGCCCTCCCCAGGCTCCAAAAAAGCCTCTGGAACCTGGGGAGGGCGAAAAATGGGCCTACTGTGTCATTGTGTGCCAAAAGTGGGGGGATGCGGGGGGGTCATGCATGCATATGCGGGGGAGGGGGGGCAGGGCGCATTGAATTATCAGTGTGGACACACACGTGTGACCCCTCCTCTCCCCACTTTTGGCACACAACTGCAAAAATGTTAGCCATCACTGGCCTATGAGATATAGCCCTACTTACTTTTCAACACTGTTCCACCCACGGCACCCTTAATCCCCCCAATGTCCCACAATTGCCATCCCTATCCTGAGCTTACATAGGCAGCCGTCAACTTATTTTATTATTTATTTTTTATTATTAATATTTCTATGCCACCTACTATCCAAGGACTCTGAGCGGCTTACACCAAAGACAGTATACTAAGTAGCATATTGCCCCCAACAATCTGGGTCCTCATTTTACCCACCTTGGAAGGATGGAAGGCTGAGTCAACCTTGAGTTGGTGAGATTTGATCTGCTGATCTGCTGAACTAGCAGTCACCTGAAGTAGCTGCAGTACAGCACTCTAACCACTGCGCCACCTCACCACAATTGAGCCCAAAATATCTGTTGCTACTACTGTGATCATGTTGGAAGGGCCTACCAAGGAACTTCCGGGTTGAAAGGACTAGCTGGTGACATCACCATTGTCCAGGGGATGCTCGAGGAAGCTTCTTTCATGTCCGCCAGTATTTCCCCACCGAAGTGGCACCTATTTATCTACCTGCATTCGCATGCTTTCGAACTGCTAAGTGGGCCCAAGCTGGGACAAATTGACGGGAGCTCATTCCATCACACAGCTTAGCTCTCGGGTTTTGAACCGCTGAGCTGTCCACCTCTCAATGATCTTCTGACTCTGTTCTAAGCCCACGAACCACCTCTGCGCCTATTTCTATTGCTGGTGAGTTTTCTCTCCTTTTATGATTTTTCTTGCCACAGTTGTTAAGTTAACCACTGCAGGTGTTAAGTTAATAATAACATAGTTGTTAAGTAAACCCGATTACCCTGTGGATTTTGCTTGTCAGAAAGTTGCAAAAAGCGATCACATCCCCAGGACCCCGTAAGCATCATAAATGCAAGCCAGCACCCAAAATTTGATCATGTGACCAAATGTTGCAAACAGTTGTGTGAAAAAAGAAAATGGTCATGGGTCACTTTCCCGCCCTGATGTTGTAACTTTGAATGGTCACTAAACAAGTGATTGTAACCTCTACAATTTCTAAGGAGGCACAGTAACTCCAGTCCACGAATGACGCAGCCTTAACTTGTCCTATTGTGTGAATGTGTGTTTTTGGAGTGTTAATTCCTGGCAATTGCTGCTGGTCCATGTAATTTTTTTGGTAAGATTTTTCAGAAGGGATTTGCCAGTGCCTCTTTCCTAAGACTGAGCGAGAGGGTCTGGCCCACGATTATCCAGCTGGCTTTGTGTCCAAGCAAGACTAGAACTCACGGTCTCTGTTTTTTTGGCTTTGCTGCATTCACCACCACACCAAACAGACTAACATGCATCCTAGGAATAAAAAAATGCGGCTTGCAAGAGACTTCCTTAGCAAGAGATCCTTCCTTGCCTTTTTCACCCCACCAAGGGTAAGATCTCGGGAGCGGATGGAGGGCAGGCGGCCTGCCGAGATGGGCGCGGGAGTCCTTCTCCCTATTAATCCTCGAGCAGCCGGAAGCGAGGGCCGGCCACCCTCGGGATCGCCACTCGAAGTTCCTTCGGACATCTTGCAGGACCTGCCGAAGAGAAGAAGAGTTAGGTGAGAAAAAAAAAATACCTTTAAACAAGATGAAAATTCTCTGTTGCCGCCTCCCCCCCGTCCCCATGGATGTGTAGGACGATGAGGGTCCCATTATCCACAGCGTCTTTCCCAGGTGTGGGGCCACTGCGGCTCCCACTGGTACCCCGTGTGGGCTGGGGATGATGGTGTGTGTAGTCATAGAACAGAACCCTTCCTCCCCCACCACGGATGTTTAGGGCGATGGGGGTCCCATTATCCACAGCATCTTTCCCAGGTGTGGGGCCACTGTGGCTCCCACTGGTACCCCGTGTGGGCTGGGGAGGATGGGGTTTGTAGTCATGGAACAAAACCCTCCCCCAGCCCACAGCTGGGCTGGCACCATTTCCTGGTGTGGAGCCAACGCCCTACACATTTCCTTCAGACGCCTTGCCCTGTGCTCTTTAACCCAGGGACTACAGATCCCATCGTCCCCACCCCTCATTAGGGTATCAACGGGGGCCCCACACCTCAGGGGAAGGGCGCTGCGGAGAATGGTCCCACATATCCGGATAGACCGGAGAAGAAAAAGTCCAGGGTCCTTTCCTGAGCTAAAATAAGGACTGGAGGCCACCAGGAGAAGCACCAGGGATGCCAACACCCCCCCCCCCGCCAATTCATTGCGGCCTATCCGCAAGAGCTTCGCCGATGTCCCCCCCACTCACCCTCTTCCTGTTCACGCCGCCCTTACGGAAAGCACCCCCTCGCCTCGTCTCCTCTCCCGGCCGACCCAAGTCGGTTTCAGCCTCCTCCGATCCCGTTGAGGTTTGTTTCTCCGGCGGCCCTGGCAAACTCGACTATTTCTCAGGGCGCATGCGCGCGCCGTTCAGCCGCCATCTTAAGCCTACGTTCCCACGTTTTACGCGTGTGTATGGAAGGGGGGGGGGTGCTCGTCCGCCATGTTTGTCGCGGTCATGGTTTCATCTCCGTCCCTTCCCCTCCGACAGGAGAAAGCCAGCCAGGGGAAAGCGGCCATCTTTGTCGCGGGCGGATGTTGCGCTACGTTGCAATTGAATGTGTGTTCTCCCGTTCGGAGGAGGGACGCGAAAGTGCGAGCCGAGTGACGTCATTAAAAAAGCGACTGGCTTTACCAGGGGTCTCCAAACTTGGCCACTTTAAGACTTGTGGACTTCAACTCCCAGAATTCCTTTGGGGTTCCTGAGGAATTCCTCCTCAGCTTTGCTGGCAGAGGAATTCTGGGAGTTGAAGTCCACAAGTCTTAAAGTGGCCAAGTTTTGGAGACTTTACGATTCAAAGCACGTCTTTAGTAGACTCCCTTACACCTAACCTACAGGGGTCTAATATTTGTGTTTATTTACTTATTTATAAAGAATTTATACGGCGGCTTACAAAAATTTAAAAAAACCACACCAGTATACAAAAAGTAAACGCAATAAAAGGCCATCCTCCTAATAGGGTTTTGTTTTTTGCATTTTATGCCCTATTAAGTTTAATAGGATGTACCTCCAAAGGAGCAATGTGGTCTGCTTCATTAGGGATTTGAATAAAGTCAGATAACGGGGTTAACAAATGGAGATTAATGCATTCATTTGTGGACTTCATTCAAGCACCAGCAAAGAATTTAAGAGCAATCGTTCAGCAAAAAATTTAAACATTGTCTTGCTTTCAAGACAATATTCCCACTTTTAGAAATAACGGAGGAGTCCAAAAGAACTTTTGTTTGTATGGATTATTATTTTTTTTATCAATATTCAAAATTAAAACTGATGCATATTTATTGACCTCAGACCAATAGCACTTAGACTTATATACCGCTTCACAGTGCTTTACAGCCCTCTCTAAGTGGTTTAAGAAGTTGGCATTTTGCCCCCAAACAATCTGGGTCCTGATGTAAAAATAACAATATTAAACAGATCAGAGATTAGCATATTTTTCATGAAAAAATTATATATATATTTTAACAAAAAAAAAATGAAAATAGTGAACATGTTTCTAAAATGCAAATATATTCAACATATGACAAATCTTTTTGATTTTTTTGCTGGCCCCTGAGGGTCTCGGGGAGAACTATATTTTAAGAAACAGTGGCTTAGAACGTGAACTGTCACAATTACCCACATTCAATATCAAACTATATGCACTAAAAAAAGACTAGTATTACGGAATATATATTAGAAAAAAACTGGGAAAAAATTAATAGAATAGAATAGAATAGAATAGAATAGAATAGAATAGAATAGAATAGAATAGAATAGAATAGAATAGAATTTTATTAGCCAAGTGTGATTGGACACATAAGGAATTTGTCTTGGTGCATACGCTCTCAGTGTACATAAAAGAAGAGATACGTTCATCAAGAATCATAAGGTACAACACTTAATGACAGTCATAGGATACAAATAAGCAGTCAAGCTAGGAAACAATCAATATAAATATAAATCATAAGGATACAAGCAACAAAGTTTCAGTCATACAGTCATTAGCGGAAGGAGATGAGTGATGGGAACAATGAGAAGATTAATAGTTGTGCAGACTTAGTGAATAGTTTGACAGTGTTGAGGGAATTATTTGTTTAGCAGAGTGATGGCATTCGGGAAAAAACTGTCCTTGTGTCTAGTTGTTCTGACGTGCAGTGCCCTATAGCATCGTTTTGAGGGTAGGAGTTGAAACAATTTATATCCAGGATGTGAGAGATCTGTAAATATTTTCCCAGCCCTCTTTTTGACTCCTGCAGTATACAGGTCCTCAATGGAAGGCAGATTGGTAGCCATTGTTTTTTCTGCAATTCTAATTATCCTCTGAAGTCTCTGTGTGTCTTGTTGGGTTGCAGAACCAAACCAAATATAGCATTTCTACAGCTTCTCTCAACAGGAACAAAGTCACAGAAGTGCATAGACTATGGAGGCTATGTTTCCAAGGCTTTTGCAAACATAAGATTTCCAAGATTTTCACTGGATGAGAGATTGAATCTTTGAAATTGTTTAGATACAGTTTATCCATTTGAATAATAATAATAATAATAATAATAATAATAATAATAATAATAATAATAATAATAATATCTAAACCATGCATTCTCGGATAAACAGACCCAGTGCATGTGGGAAGTTTGAAATCAGGATGTGGCTGTTTGACATGTGATTTACTATAAAAATATCTGGGCGTTTTTAACTTGGAAGTCAGTCTTTAATTCTCAGTAGGTGACTTGAGGATGTTTGCTTTGAAAATAATTTAATCACATAATTGAAGAATGTGAAGAATGCCATACAAGCTCACTCACAATGCATGTGCTCATGTAGTCACCTGCAATATTATACAACATTTTATTAATGAATGGTTGCAATGAAGCTGCCAATTCCAAACCTTGTTCTCCACCTCACAATCAGAGGTTGAAGGAAGGCTAAGCCTCAGGGAAAAATCATCTCTTTCCTGTCAAAACGTGGTTTTCCCAGCTGTTAGGAAATACGGAAGTCTTGGGGTTCCTTGGCATTTGTCCTGGGCTGTCTGACAGCTAGATTAATGCTTGAGGACAATACACCATGAGGCAGCTATTCTGTGAGACTAGGAAAAATGGTGAAAGACAAAATTGCTTGTGATATAAAACTTTTTGAGGGCCACCTGCCCTGTCCCATAAATCCTATGAAGGATTTATCTCATCACCAGGATTGCCCTCAGCCGCCAATCTCGATGCTACAATTGAAAGCAACACCATTTCACTGTGCAGCTTTTATAGCTGAAAACTGAATTAAAATTGAATAAAAAGTGAATTGAAGTTTTAAAATTGTTTTAAAGTTGTTTCAAAGTTTTAAAGTTGTTTCAAAGTTTAAAGTTGTTTTAATGTTTTAAAGTTATGTTAAAGTGTTAAAGTTCTTTGAAAATTTTAAAGTTGTTTTATAGTTTTAAAGTAGTTTTAAAGTAGTTTTAAAGTTTTTTAAAAAGGGATGAGGTGGCTCAGTGGCTAAGACGCTGAGCTTGTTGATCAAAAGGTTGGCAGTTCAGCGGTTTGAATCCTTAGTACCGCTTAATGGGGTGAGCTCCTATTACTTGTCCCAGTTTCTGACAACCTAGCAGTTCGAAAGCATGTAAAAAATGCAAGTAGAAAAATAGGGACCACCTTTGGTGGGAAGGGAACAGTGTTCTGTGCGCCTTTGGCATTGAGTCATGCCGGCCACATGACCACAGAGACATTTTTGGACAGTGCTGGCTCTTCAGCTTTGAAACGGGAATGAGCACCGCCCCCTAGAGTCGGGAACCACTAGCACATATGCGCGAGGGGAACCTTTATCTTTACCTAAAGTTTTAAAATGTAAAGTAAAAAAGAAATAAAATAAAAATACATGTTCATGTTGGTCTAGAATGAAGAAATTATTAAGAGCTGCCTATACAGGTAGTCTTTGACTTATGACCCACAACTGAGCCCAAAATTTCTGTTTCTGCAAGACAGTTGTTAACTCAGTTTTGTCACATTTTTCGACTTTCCTTGCTACAGTGATTGCACCATCATAAATATATGCTAAGTGTCGGAATTTTGAACATGTGACCATGGAAATGCTTCAGTGGTCATTAAGTGTGAAAAATGGTTATAAGTCACTCTTTTCAGAGCTATTGTAACTTTGAACAGTCACTAAAAACGAACGGTTGTAAGTCAAGAACTACCTGTTTTCCAAATACTACAACATAACTTGAAGAAATAATAAAACGGATACCATATCATTTTAGGCAGAAAGTCTCGTGTGGAAAATATCGGCTGCATTCACACACTCTAAAAAGGTAAAAATTCCCCTCGCACATATGTGCTACTTTTTCCTGACTCTAGGGGGCGGGGCTCATCTCCGTTCAAAGCTGAAGAGCCAGCGCTGTCCGAAGACATCTCCGTGATCATGTGGCCAGCTTGACTCAATGCCAAAGGCGCACGGAACGCAGTTCCTTTCCCACCAAAGGCGTTTTTTTTTACGTGCTTTCGAACTGCTAGGTTGGCAGAAGCTGGGGCAAGTCACGGGAGCTCACCCCGTTAAGCGGCACTAGGGATTCAAACCACTGAACTGCCAACCTTTCGATCGACAAACTCAGCATCTTAGCCACTGAGCCACTGCGTCCCTTTTTAAAAAACTTTAAAACTACTTTAAAACTAAGATGGTCCCTATTTTTCTACTTGCATTTTTTACATGCTTTCAAACTGCTAGATTGGCAGAAGCTGGGACAAGTAATGGGAGTTCACCCTATTACATGGCTGTAGGGATTCGAAATTCACACACTCTAAATTAAGGTTAATGTTCACTTTGGCTAGTTTTTTTCATGGCTAAACAGCTTGTGTATACCTAGCCAATATGGGCAATCTAGAAGAGCCATGTTAGTCTATTAACAGTTCTAACTTGGGAGTCTGGTGCACCTTTCTTATTAATCCGTTTTAAGTATTAAAAGGTATAAACTTTTGTGAGTTGCAATTGGCTAGACAATAAACAGTAATTATCTCATAGTTCACAATGTTATCCAAATCGTGACGATTGGGTTAAAGCAACATTATCATGAATTATTCATAGAACCAGTGGTTTGGTTGGTTGGTTTTTCATTTATTCTTAGTTCTTCTAGGTAATTGACAAATTCCTCAAGCATTTAAAAAAAAAATTGTGTGCTACCGCTAGGTGATGCTAAATAAATTCCAAATTTTTACTAGCTGTGTTTGGCCTAGCCTAGAGCATGGCTGGCTGAGGAATTCTGGGAGTTGAAGTCCACAATTCTTAAAGTTGCTAAGGTTGGAGACCCCTGGCAGAGAGAGAGAGAGAGAGAGAGAGAGAGAGAGAGAGAGAGAGAAGGAAGATGACTCTTTTCAGCCAATAAAAGCTGTCCAAAAACCAGGGGCAAACAAGTTTCAAAAACTTTCAGTCGGGCAAAATGTTGAGAAGATAAAGCCAGTAAATGTGGAAACTTGGAACTGCCAGAGTGTCTCCAGGCATGCAAATTAAGTCTTATCAAGACTTAATTTGCAAAGAAGAAACAAATAGAACTTTTTTAGGTTCCTCATTTTTGGAAAACACGTTCTACCTTTTCTAGTCATCGCTATTGTCAGCCACGTCCTGATAATTAGTATTTTCCTGCTGCAAAGAGATTCTCTCCAGGTTGCTCTTTGGAGGAATTCCAGGGATTGACTTGGAGATGGGTTGCTCTGGATCCTGATTTTTAACCTCGGGACTCAGATATGAATCATGCATGAACCGAGGAATCAAGAAGAATTTGGGTGAAATGCTTCCATCCAAGAAACTGCAGCCAGCTGCTGCTTGCTTCAGTGAAAGGTGGCTGCATGCACCATCCATATTCAGAAAAATACGTGTGAAAAAAATTATTCCTGGAAGACAGCTATGGCTTTTCCCTCTTACTTATGGGCTTTCTCAAGGATTTTAATTGGGGATAAGAGTTACAGATCAAGCCGAACTCTTGGGATTGACTGTGATAAAGTACTGTATAAAGGGGTTGATTAGCTAAGGATTATTACTAAGATTGTAATATGGATACTAGCTTCATTGAACCAATTTTTATTTTATATTATTTACTTAGATTTTTATCCCACCAATATTACTTTATATGTAACTGTGAGGTGGGTTGGGAAGGGAGGGGGGAAGAGAGAGAGGGAGAGTGTGGCCCTAAGTCAACCAGTTAGCTTTCATATCTAAGGCAGGACTAGAACTCACAGTCGGCTGGTTTCTAGCCTGATGATGGTAGCAGTGTTCCAATATTTGAGGGGCTGCCACAGAGAGGAGGGGGTCAAGCTATTTTCCAAAACACCTGAAGGCCAGACAAGGAATAATGGATGGAAACTGATCCAGGAGAGATTCCACCTGGAAATAAGGAGGAATTTTCTGACACTGAGAACCATCAACCTATGGAACAGAAGCTGCCTTCCGAAGTTGTGGGAGCTTCATCATAGAAGCTTTCAAGAAGAGACTGGACTGCCATCTGTCAGAAATGGTGTTGAGTCTCCTGCTTGGGTGGGGGGTTGGACTAGATGACCCACAAGGTCCCTTCCAACTCTGTTAATCTGTATATGACCATGGGAAATTGCATTATTTGAGAGTAAGAATTGCATTTTGCAGAGGTTTCTTTTTTTTTTTTTACTGATTAATGAACAGTATTTATTTTTGGGGACTGTTGTTTCTTCTGCCTTTTGGAATCTTCATTGCATTAGTTAATGTTAAAAGTTAGTTAACATTAAATTAGTTAAAAGTAACACCAGCTGCCTGCAATTACTGCAAGTTTGAATCTCACCAGGCTCAAGGTTGACTCAGCCTTCCATCCTTCCAAGGTAGGTAAAATGAGGACCCAGATTGTGGGGGCAATAAGCTGACTTTGTATAAAAAAGAACACCGCTTGGGGGGGGGGGCAAAAGCCCTACTAAGCAGGTATATACAAAAAGTATGAATGCTATTGTTTTACGCATTGTAAGCCGCCCTGAGTCTCCGGAGAAGGGCGGCATATAAATCGAACTAATAAATAAATAAATAAATAATAAATGTTATTGGCTAATTTTAAGGTGTCTTTCGAGAAATGTTGAAATTTTCTTGTAAAGTTGCGAGATGCTTTTTCGGTGGTTCCTTTGCTGTTGCAGCAAATCTGAGTTTCAGAAGGGGTGTGCAGTGGATTGCATAATGAAGAGATCCCTTCCAACTCTTGTTAATCTGTATCTGATGCCTTAACTGCGAGACCAAACTGGCTGTTTTTATTCTTCATATTTTAAGCAAATTAAATTCAAGAGATTTGTAATACCTTTATTAAAGCACACCTTAGTTAAAAGAAAGCACAGTTTCACAGGAGATGTGAATCTATCTTGATCCAGGAAGGAGACAGATAGATAGATAGATAGATAGATAGATAGATAGATAGATAGATAGATAGATGGATGGATGGATGGATGGATGGATGGATGGATGGATGGATGGATGGATAGATAGATAGATAGATATCGGTGTCAGCTCATGCTAATCCTGTTCCTCAGAAAAGCATTTATAACCGTGTGTGTGTGTGTGTTTTCTTCTTCAATTCCTAAGGGAGTGACAGACAATCAGGTCCAACAGGATCAGATAAGGCTTTGCAAATTCTTCATCTGGCCTTTTGCCTTTCAATTCCCAGTTCTGCAAAGGCTGGCCAGGAAATCCTAGGTCAACTCCTCAAACCTGAAGAGCTTCTCAGCTAGTAGAAGATTGCCTTAATCCCTTGCACTGTGCATGACTCTGGGCAGTCTTGGCAAAGGTGTTAGGCTGATTTTCAGCATCCTGGAAGGGTAACAAACTTGTTATCTTTTTTATGTCATATCATTATATTATTACTACCGGGGAGAAGGAAGAAATACGTGGAATTTTCTGCTTTAGGTGTGCAAATAACCTACTGGGTTTAGATAGCCACTCAGTCTTTGACAGAAGAGGGTGAATAGTTTCCATTGTTTTTTTCTCTCTCCCGGTGTAGTGTCTTAGGTTAATTTAAATTAATTTAAAATTTAGGCTTGAAATTTTGGCCTTGGACAACCTGGAACTACGCCACCTACCGCATTTTTCAGAGTATAAGGCACTCCAGACTATAAGACACACCTATCTTGAGGAAAACAAGAAAAGGAAATCTGCCTCTGCCTCCCAGCAATTTTACAAACAGCAAGCAGCCTGCTTTACTTTCATTTTCGTTTTCAGCATGGCTTGATTAGCACAAGAAAAAAAAAACTGCTCCCAGCAATTTACCTCCTTGCAGCAGGCAGCAGAGTCCCACCAGCAATAGGCAATGGCAATTCCTTCATCCTGAAACAGCTGAGAGTCAGAGGCAGATCCAACAATCAAATTGTGCTAATTAGGCTGTGCTGGAGCTGAAATGGGCTGTTTTCTTCTTGCTGCTTGCTGCAAGGAGGTAAATTGCTGGGAGGCAAAGTCCAAAGGGTGGGGGCCAGTGGGTGGGGCTACATTCGGTGTATAAGACGCACCCAAATTTCCACCCCCTTTTAGGAGGGAAAAAGGTGCATTTTATACTCCAAAAAATACGGTAAGTATAGTACACAAAATTATCTGCTACAACATCTTACCTGTTGATGACTTCTTCAGCTACAACCACAATAATACGAGGGCAAACAATAGATACAAACTCAAGGTAAACCGCTCTAAACTCGATTGTAGAAAAGACAACTTCAGCAATAGAGCAATCCATGCCTGGAATGATCTACCCAACTCTGTTGTTACATCCTCAAACCCTCACAGCTTCAACCTTAAACTGTCTACCGTGGACTTCTTCACCCCATTCCTAAGAGGTCCGTAAAGTGGCTGTGCATAAGCGCACCAGTGTGCCTACCGTCCCTGTCCTACTATCCCCATTTATTTGTACTCATTTCATGTGCTCATGCCCATGTTTATTCTTATACCTGTTAACTCATACCTGTTTGACTAACTAACTAACTAACTAACTAACTAAATAAATAAATAAATAAATTCCTTTCTGGTGGGAAGAAGATATTTCTTCAGCTGTCAGGACCATCCTAGAAACGCATCATATACTGTGAAGCTGCCAAATTCTGTTTTCTCCTAATTATCAGTTTTTGAAGAACTATGCTGGTGGGAAGGTCAGATAAGATGACCTAGGAGTATAGAATGACAAACTTGCAGTGTTCAAATTATGAATCAGCTCCCTTAAAATAATGTGACTATGGAAACCATTAGATCTGAGGAAGGCAGTGAATGTCTTAAGTAGATATACATACACTCATATTTCTTTACCGGAATACAAAGCAGAACATTTCAGGACACCCTCTTGCTGCACAGGGATAAATGGAATTGAAAAAAAAACCTGTTATTCCCCCCATGGAAGCAAAAGTTGGACTCTGAAGAAGTAGGACAGGAAGACTACTCTTGAACTTTGGAGTTGGAGAAGATTCCTGAGAATGCTTGTTCTGACTGAAGCTTCCTTAAAAAGCATGGAGCAGAGTCTTGGTCCCGGCAAAACCCCTTTTATTTACACGACTGCGAATTCCTTTCATTCACAGTCAGCAAGGCTTCGCAAACAGTCTTTCACAGGAATGTTTATCAACACAGACCTTATCTTGCTTGGAAAGCTGCCAGATAATTAGTTTCCAAACGCAGGGTAAGGCAAAACTTGGCACAGAGTCTCTTAGAGTCACGAAGAGAACTTTCCACTTTTGAAACGAACCACTGAATGAATTGTTTACTGCAAAAGCCCCCTCCCCATTCGCTCCTCTTTTGTTTCCTATGGATGGGGCCAATCACCTCCAAGGTGTGGCTTTACTCCCAAGTCGACCCTACTTTCTTAGTTGTTCTTGTCTTCTGGCAGCTCTGCGCATGCACACACTGGGAACAGGCCCCAGCTGTTCCTCTGCCTTACTGCTATCTAGCTCCCTCTCTGCCTCCGACGCAGAGCCCTCGTCCGAGCTTTCCCCAGTCCCCAGGACTGGCCCATGTTCCTCCCCAACCTCCTCACTGTCCGACTCTGTTGCCAGCTCTGCTGGCCACTGGCAGGCTACAACAATGCTGTGCCCAGCCAAGAAAACAAATCAACGGATCATTGAACAAATCAACCCAACGTTCTCACTCAAGGCACAAAGGACCACATTCAAATTATCCTGCTTCAGACACATTATGTGAAGATCTAGCTTTATGAAGAAGGCTAGAATACGGGGGAAAACAGACGGAAAGAGAAGAAGAGGATGACCAGTTCATGCAAGGTGCATGAACTCAGTTACGGTGGTGATGGATATACTATTAGAAGGCCAGACAAGGAATAATGCATGAAAACCGAGCAAGGAACGATTCAACCTGGAAAGGAGGAATTTTCTGACAGTGAGAACAATCAACCCATGGAACAGAAGTTGCCTTCGGAAGTTGTGGGAGCTTCATCACTAGAGGGTTTCAAGAAGAGACTGGGCTGCTGTTTGTCAGAAATGGTGTAAGGCCTCCTGCTTGGGTGCGGGGTTGGACTAGATGACCCACAAGGTCCCTTCCAACTCTGTTAATCTATATATGACCATGGGAAATTGCATTATTTGAGAATAAGAATTGCATTTTGCAGAGGTTTCTTTTCTTTTTTTACTGATTAATGAACAGTATTTTATTTTTGGGGAGTATTGTTTCTTCTGCCTTTTGGAATCTTCATTGCATTAGTTAATGTTATTGGCTAATTTTCAGGTGTCTTTTGAGAAATGCTGAAATTTTGTTGTAAAGTTGTGAGATGCCTTTTCCGTGGTTCCTTTGCTGTTGCACCGAATCAGAATTTCAGGAGGGGTGTGCAGTATATATATACCTCTTGTGCAGTGGATTGCGTAATGAAGAGGGAGGTCAGTCTGCATGATCTCTCTTGTACATCTCCAATCCTGCATGTCTGGGGTTGTGAAAAAGAGATTGCTGGAATGGGCCAAACTGGTTATCCGAGTTTAACTTGCCACCCTCTAGATCTGGGCCTGGGAGGGCCACACCCCTTTAAGGAATGTTCTGGTAGACTGAGGGGTAAGGAGCAATACAGGTGAAGAGAGGTGAATCATCACCATTGCCACTGCCGATAAGAAAGAGAGAGCTTAGAATTTAGAATTGAGGCAGGATTAGAAAAGTGCTGACTTTTCTAAGTGAGATCCGACTGCTGGGCTTTCAACCTCATGTTTTATCTTTCTTTCTTTCTTTCTTTCTTTCTTTCTTTCTTTCTTTCTTTCTTTCTTTCTTTCTTTCTTTCTTTCTTTCTTTCTTTTTATTAATTCAATTTATAAACCACCCTTCTCCTTGCGGACTCAGGGCGGTGAACAGCCAAAAGAAAACAGGTTATACAAAACTTAAAACAATTTAAAAATATTAAATATTTTCGGCCGACAATTAAAACAGTCCAATTTAAGATCAGTTCCAATTTAAAACAGAGGATGGGATCAAGCCAGCCCAGCTAGATGAAATAAGTGAGTTTTTAGGGCCCGATGAAAAGTCCGGAGGTCCGGTATCGGGCGTATCTCAGGTGGGGTAGATCGTTCCAGCGGCAGGTGCCGCCACAGAGAAGGCTCTTCCCCTGGAGGTCGCCAGCCGACATTGTCTGGCCGATGGCACCCTGAGGAGGCCCTCTCTGTGGGAACGTACTGACCGCTGGAAGGCTATTGGCGGTTTAGCCTGTGCAGGTAGTCAAATCAATCCATAAGAGACCTGGAAGGGACCTTGGAGGTCTTCTAGTCCAACTATTGACCTTGAAGCTGATATGACTGAGGCCATTTTGAAGCTTCAGGGCTGCCATAACTGGAGCTAAGGCAGGGATGAAATTCAGCAGGTTCTGGAGAACCGATAGTGGAAAATTTTGAGTAGTTCGGAAAACCAGTAGCGGAAATTTTGAGTAGTTCAGAGAAGCGGCAAATGCCACCTCTGGCTGGCCCCAGAGTGGTGTGGGAATGGAGATTTTGCAATATCCTTCCCTCAAGAGTGGGGAAGGAATGGGGATTTTGCAGTATCCTTCCACTGGAGTGGTGTGGGAATGGGGATTTTGCAATACCCTTCCCTCAGGAGTGGTGTGGGAATGGGGATTTTGCAGTATCCTTCCCCTGGAGTGGGATGAGAATGGGGATTTTGCAGCATCCTTCCCCTGGACTGGGGTGGGAATGGGGATTCTGCAGTATCCTCCCCCTGCCACGTCCACCAAGCCACGCCCACAAAACCGGTAATAAAAAAAACTGGATTTCACCATTGAGCTAAGGGATAGGTGGGGGGGTGGGGAGTAGAGATAGCTGGGATTTGTAGCCAAAACAAAATACTTCCTCTTGGGAAAAAGGACATTCCAGCAGATGCTTGGAAGGAGGGGACTGTGGTCACTTAGCAACTAGACTGTATCCTGATTGGACCATGGGACTGATTGTTTTGAGAAAATGAAAAACTTCTACTTTTAATTAGGTGAAAGCCACAGGAACGTTCAGAGTCGGTTTTCACCAGCCTGTGCCAATACGGCATATCCAATAAAAGTATTCGTTGCGGAATCTACCTGCCTCGGAGTTTTGTTTGTGGTGGTTGTGTTACTTGGAACCTTGACACCAACCACAGTGATGGCTAACCTTTTCCGGAGTGCCCAAAGCGCCTGCGTCCAAACCCCCAAAATGCAATGCACGCTCGCCCCTGCGCATGCATGCATGACCCCCGCACACACCCCTTCACACATGCATGCACAACCCCATGCATGCATGTGTGCACCGCATGCACCCCACCCCCAGTGCATGTGCCCTCCCTCACATGTCCCCCGCACATGCATGGCAGAGACACAACCATCAGCTGGCCGGCAGGAGGCGTGCGTGCATGCCCAGTGGAGCTCAACTGGGGCAATGGCTTGCGTGCCCACAAAGAGGGCACTGCATGCCACCTGAGGCACGCATGCCATAGGTTCACCATCACGGCTATCTCATTTCAGACAAATGACTGTCCAGTCTCTTCTTAAAAACTTCCAGTGATGGAGCGCCATAACTTCTGAAAGCAAGTTGGCCCACTGGTTAACTGTTCTCATTGGGAGGAACTTTCTCCTTAATTCCAGGCTGCTTCTCTCTTTGATTAGCTTCCATCCATTGTTTCTTGTGCTGCCCTCCGGTGCTTTGGAAAATAAGCTGAAAATAAGTTGTAAGCCCTCAGCTTAGAACCGTAGCTGAGCCCAAAATTGACGTTGCTAAATCAGTTAAGTGAACCGTTGCCATCGTTGAATTAGTCACATGAATTCGTTACATGAATCTGGCTTCCCCGTTAACTTTGCTTGTCGCAAAAGGGGATCGCGTGACCCCCGGGATAGCGCACCCATCATACATGTGAATCAGTTTCCAAGCATCTGAATTTTGATCACGTGACCATGGGGCTTTTCATTCTTATGACCAACGGTCATAAGAATGAAAAGCAGTCCTAGGTCAATTTTTCAGTGCTGTTGTAACTTCAGATGGTCACTAAATGAATGGTTGCAAGTCGGGGACTACCCATATAGAATAGTCCTCAAGATTATAGGGGACAGAGATTGTTTGCTTTTCATCTCAAACTGGCCAAAGAGCTGCTGATCCAGTTCTACAGAGGAATTATTGAGTCTGTCATCTGCAACTCTATAACTGTCTGGTTTGGCCCTGCAACCCAACAAGACAGACACAGACTTCAGAGGATAATTAGAACTGCAGAAAAAACAATGGCTACCAACCTGCCTTCCATGGAGGACCTGTATCCTGCACGAGTCAAAAAGAGGGCTGGGAAAATATTTACAGACCCCTCGCATCCTCGACATAAACTGTTTCAACTCCCACCCTCAAAACGAGGCTATAGAGCACTGCACACCAGAACAACTAGACACAAGAACAGGTTTTTCCCAAACGCCATCACTCTGCTAAACAAATAATTCCCTCAACACTGTCAAACTATTCACTAAGTCTGCACTACTATTAATCTTCTCATCGTTCCCACCACCTATCTCCTTCCACTTATGACTGACTATTTTGTTGCTTGTATCCTTATGATTTATATTGACTGTTTCCCTAGAACTATCATTAAGTGTTGTACCTAATGTATCTTTTCTTTTATGTACACTGAGAGCCTATGCACCAAAGACAAATTCCTTATGTGTCCAATCACACTTGGCCAATAAAGAATTCTATTCTATTCTATTCTATTCTATTCTATTCTATTCTATTCTATTCTATTCTATTCTATTCTATTCTATTCTATTCTATTCTATTCCATTCCATTCCATTCCATTCCATTCCATTCCATTCCATTCCATTCTTCTTGTGGTCTGTCAGTGGCCTATGCGGATTGTAGCTGATTCCGACAGCGAGGAGGCTGGTGTGGTGCTGCACCAGCAGCCTGTGCAACTGGCACTCAAGTCAGACAATGAGGAGGCTGGAGAAGATGTGGTGCCAGAGGCAGGGATTCAGCCAGGGCCTTCAGAACCTCCAGAAGCTCCCATAAGTGAAGAGGAAGAAGAAGAGGAGCCTCTTCTCGATGCACGGGTGTGCAGAGCTGCCGAAAGGCAGGAGTGGCTCCTCAGGAGGTCTCCTTGAGAGTAAGGCTTGGGGCTAATTGGCCGCTCCCCTTAGCCTATTTAAGGAAGAACGACGACTGAGGCAATTTGCAGGGAACAACTTCGTTCACTCTCCTTCACGTCTTGATCTTAGTTCTCTGCAAATTGCTTCTGGGCTTTCTGCCAACCCTAGTAAGATTACGATTATTTGTTCTTTGGATTCTTGTAGGCTGTTAAGAAAGTTAATTAGTAGCCTTTATTTGAAAAAGACTGATTTAATTTAGTAAACTAAGGTTTGTACAGACTTTGTGTATGCTGCGTTCTTTGGGATCCGTAGCTGGGGCAGACCAGAACTGGAGCTGGACCTGGGGTCAACAGAGATTGAGTGGGCGGCTTCATTGGCTTCCGAGGAATATGGAGAGGAGCAGGCTGAGTTAGGCCAGGGCCTTGCAAGATTGGGGCGTCTTGTAGGCAGGGAAGTACAGGGGCAGGATGACCAAGAGAGGCTAAGCAGTGAACATAAGAGACAGAGCTCAGGCGATGAGCAGGGACCGCCCCTTCCTGATCCTCGAGCGCGGAGCCTGGAGAGAAGGCGAGAACAGCGCAGACTGATTCCGCTACTTTATTTATTTATTTATTTTATTTTTATACCACCTTTCTCCCGAAGGACTCAGGGTGGTGTACAGCCATAATAAAACAACATATAAATACAAAATTTAAAAACAATTTAAAAGCAAATTAAATATATTGTGGCCCCACAATTAAAACCCAAAAATTAAAATATCCCATCCAAATTTCTCATTACGTCAGGCGGGAGGAAAGCGCCCCACCCCTTTTCACAAGGCACACCTGGGGACTGAGACTTAAGGAGCCGCTGTGGGGAGAGGCATTTCTCAGGAACAAACGCTGAATTCCTGGTGTGTTGAGTGCCGATGTGTGAATTTTCCTGGATTCCTTGCATTCTTTCTGAATTTCTGGATACTTGCCTTTCTCCTTTGCTTCCTGAACTCCTCGACTTGCCCTGCTGGATTTCTTGCTTTGCAACCGGGGTGCTCACAGCATTGGGCTGGACTATTTGCAGCCAGAGGCTGCTTGAGGTATGTGTGTATCTGTGTGTGTTATCACTTTGCTCTGGGACTTACCAGAAATGTGGGAGTGTTTGGGGAAATTTGGAGCAATAAAGGGGCAGTTTGAACTGCCAATTGCTTGTGTTGCCTCTGGGCCATGTCCCGGAGCATCACATACTGTTATCTAACTCAACCTTTTCCATTTTTGGTATCTTCCTAATGTGTCTAGGTAAAGGATAGGCTACCTTGCAGCTGCAAAACATTTAGAGGGGTTTCAAGGTGGAGAATCCTCATCGGAACTGGTATAGGGCAGGGGTTCCCAACCGCTGAGCCGTAGCCCACTACCGAGCCTTGAGCTGTTCAGAATCAGGCAGCGGAAGTATCCTCACTTGCGCATTTGCATGAATGGCCTGTGTGCGTGCCCACCACTCAAGCCACCTTCCCACCCCCCAGTGGTCTGTAAAGCCAGAAAGTTGGAGAACTCTGTTTTAGGGTTTTAGAGGTTGGACTAGAACAGGGGTCCCCAACCTTTCGGACCTCAGGGACCACTAAATTCATAATTTTAAATCCTGTGGACCACTAATATGATCTGCTTAATGACCGGCTGGGTGGGCGTGGCTAGGTGGTCATGTGACTGGGTGGGCGTGGTCAGCTCAATGTCACTCACATCGAGGGGTGCCTTGCCAGCCTCTACTCACCCCTCCCCTCCCCGCCTGGGCTCCTTAGGGCCCCAACAGGAAGCAGTTGTTGGAGCTAAGCAGCCACCACGAGAAAGAGTTGGCAAAACAGCTGGCTCAGTTCAAATTGGATCTGACCAAGAAGGAGGCTCAGCAGAAGCACTTCACTGAGGACTAGGAGCATAGGCTTTCCAAGCAGAAGGAAGACCTGCAGGAGTGCAAGGCCAGGTACCAGCGCCCGGAGGCTCATCGGGATGAGATGGTGCCAGTTCCAGCCATGAGGCAGTCCCACTGGAACGAGGCCCTCCGGTTCTTTGCCACCAGTGGCGCTTCCCTCCAGCCTTCGCCCAAAGCCCCACACCAGAGGCTGAAGCAGACCCCAAGTCGGAATTTCTACCCCACTCCGACCCACACAAAAAGACCCCGAAGGGGGAGACTCTCTGCAGCAATACAAATGTTCATTGCATATATCTGTCCCAGAGGCCGCAGTTTGAGGACCCCTGATTTAGTGCAATGTTAAAAATGCAAACAATTTTTCTGCGGACCACCAAAATTTTCTCGTGGACCACCAGTGGTCCACAGACCGCCAGTTGGTGACCGGTGGACGAGAAGACTTCCAAGCTCCCTCCCAGCTCTGTTATTCTGTATTCTAATTGGGGATCAAGCAGGAAAGATTCACATGTTTGAGGAAGCCGATTTGAATATTGCTGCAAAAATTCAAACCCAGGAGTTCCACACTGGTCTTTCGTTGGAAGAACAGCCAAATTTGGGAGCAGCAAGGTAGCATTTCGAAAGACTAACCAGTTTTCTTTCCAGTTTTTCAGTCTCAAGAATGTTGTCCATTTATCCTCTTGAAGTGGGTACGGCTGTGCTTCTCCATTAATTGTGCTGACTGGCTCTCCTGCGATCCTTAATTGAAGCATCGTTTTAACGAGGCACCCAAACTAGATTGCCTTCCTTCCTTTCCTCCACTGATCCCGGACGAGTGTGAAAAAATAATGGGCCACTTCACACATGTAAATCCACCTTATATATTGGCACGTGTCATTTGTGAAACATGAATGACGAAGCGTGGAAATAGAGGAGAGAGCAAATATTACACGAAACCAGTGGTGGGTTTCAAATTTTTTTACTACCAGTTCTGTGGGTGTGGCTTGGTGGGCATGGCAGGGGAAGGATACTGTAAAATCTCCATTCCCTCCCCACTCCAGGGGAAGGATACTATAAAATCCCCATTCCCTCCCCACTCCAGGGGAAGGATACTGTAAAATCTCCATTCCCTCCCCACTCCAGGGGAAGGATACTGTAAAATCTCCATTCCTTCCTCAATCCAGGGGAAGGTTACTGCAAAATCCCCATTCCCTCCCCACTCCAGGGGAAGGATCCTGTAAAATCTCCATTCCTTCCTCAATCCAGGAGAAGGTTACTGCAAAATCCCCATTTCCTCCCAATCAGCTGGGACTTGGGACGCAGATAATAGATGGGGGTGGGGCCAGTCAGAATTTTTACTACCGGTTCTCCGAACTACTCAAAATTTCCACTACCGGTTCTCCAGAACTGGTCAGAACTCGCTGAAACCCACCTCTGCACGAAACATGTCTAGCCTAAGGGACATTAACAGGGATAGGCTGCAGGGGATTCGCAGGGATTTGGGAGAACCTCTAGTTAAGATTCTGAGTAGTTCGGAGAACTCCCAAATCCCTCTCCTGGCTGGCCCCGCCCACCCCATCCCTCCTAGGAGTGGAGGCTCGGGGAGGGCGAAAAATGGGCCTATCAGAAGTTCAGCAAAGCTGGAAACAGGCCCATTTTCAGCCTCCCCAGGCTCTGGAGGCTCTCCAGCATTTTCAGCCTCCCCAGGCTCTCGCCCTCCTGGAAGCTCAAGGAAAGACTCTGGAGCCTGGGGAGGGCAAAAACACGCCCCTCCCACCATGGTGCAGGAGACTGACTCACCCACCATGGCCACGCCCACCCAGCCACTGGGCAGCGAACCCCTTGCTAAAATTTTTGAAGCCCATCCCTGGACGTTCCGTGGATATGAAACGTTGGTTAACGTTTCAAGGGTGGGACAACTGGAACCAATGTGCGTCTGCTATTAAGGGACAGAACAGCCAGGTTTATCTGGTTGGAATGATGAGCAGGACTTCTCTACTCAACCTTGGTACATTTTACTCCAAACTGGGAATGGAAGGCTTGAGTCAATCTTGAGCCCTTGTCAGGATCGAACTCCAGGTTGTGGGCAGAGTTTGCCTGCCAAACTGCAGTTTAACTACTGCGCCACCGGAGCTCCTGTGGCGGTTTCCTGTTATGCAACGCTAGCTAGTTACAGCTTTGACAAAAATCCCAATTAATCACAAGCTTGGTACATTGAGTGGGCCCAGATGGAGAGGAGCAGGAGTCACTGGTGATTAAAACCCTGGGTGCTACCAACATGCCTGCAAGCCAATTGCTGAATTGAGGGTAAAAGATTGAGTTCCATCTGCTGAATTCATCTCCATGTACGGAAGCCGAAAACAAAGGGAATTGCAGGCATCAATTGATTTTATTTGAATTTTTGATCAGGAGGCTGTGAGTTCAATCCTAGGTAGAGGCAGATATTTCTCTCTCTGGGCACAATGAGAATATATCTTCCCGAGGGGAAAAAACCCTCCGCATTGGCAAGAGGAAGGGCATCCGGAAAATAAAGACTTAGCTTCATTCAGTTGCCCCGACTCCATTCACAAGGGATTACGGCAAGGGGTGGAATGCTACCAGTTCGGACCGGTTCACCAGAATCGTGTATTGATGGCAGCGTGTATTTCAGAGAACCAGTAGTGGTGGGAGCGTGAAGCTCCACCCACCCACCCAGGCCTCTTTACGTCCTGGTTTTAACCAGGAAGTAACCTGTTTCTGACCCTCTGCGCATGTGCAGAAGGCTTTGTGCATACACAGAGGGCCCAAGGGTGCATGTGACGTGCACGGAGCGCACACTTCCGAACCGGTGGGGAAGGTAAGTAGATTTCAGCTCCGGATTATGGGGTCATTAAAAGAAAAAAAAAAAATGATTAATTGGCTTGATGAACCTCTGGGGAGCACTCCAGATGCTTAACTCTGCCCTGGACTGTATAAGGAAATTTGAAGCCAGCCCTTCTTAATTTGGAGCGCTCCATATATGGTCTACTCTGCAACCTTACAGTGGTCAAATTCAAATTTTTTTACTACCAGTTCTGTGGGTGTGACTTGGTGGGTGTCGGGGAGGATACTGCAAAATCCCCATTCCCACCCTACTCCAGGGGAAGGATACTGCAAAATCCCCATTCCCTCCCTGATCCAGGGGAAGGATACTGCAAAATCCCCATTCCCGCCCCACTCTGGGACCAGCCAGAGGTGGTATTTGCCGGTTCTCCAAACTACTCAACACTTCCGCTACTAGTTCTTCAGAACCTGCTGGATTTCACCCTGCAATCCTATCTGGTGAGCATCAGCTTCAACAAGGAAGGCCCAAAGAAGAGTTTCAAATGGCTTTTGTCCGATTCAAATCCCAAGATGGCCTCTCCACCCTAGTCCATGCACAGAACATACTAATCATCCTCTTTTAATGACCCCGTAATGCCTTTGCGGGGTGGGAGTCTGGGCAACTGAATGGAGCTGAGTGTTTACTGACCGGATGCCCTTCCTGTTGCCAATGCAGAGTATTTTTTTTCCAGCGGAGATATTCTCATCGTGCCCAGAGAGAGAAGTATCTGCCTCTACCTAATATCGAACTCGCAGCCTCCTGATTGTGAGGCGAGAGCTCCACCCCTAGGCCACCGCACCCCTAGGCCACTCCCAGACATACTAACAGTCAAGTCTAAATGTCTCTTCTTGGTGGCACTCAATTCTTGACCTCAGTTCAGCAGCTGGCTTGCAGGCACGTTGGTAGCATGCTGGCTTTGATCACCAGTAGGTTCTGCTTTTGTCCATCTGGATCCCACGCAATGCACTAAGCTTGGGATTCATCGTGATTTGTTTGAGTAAACTGCAATTAGCTAGCATTGCACAACAGGAAACTGCCACAGGAGCCCTGGTGGCGCAGCGGGTTAAAGTGCAGTATTGCAGGCAAACTCTGCCCACAGCCGGAGGTTCGATCCCAACAGGGCTCAAAGGTGACTCAGCCTTCCCTGTCTGTAAACTGGGGGGCAATATGCAAATAATGCTGATATTATTGCAAACCAAGCAAAATGTTGTAAAGCATTGTGGACCATCTACAAAATGCCATTGCAATCTACATCCTCAACATCTTTGGCTACTAGCCACAGATCCCAAGCTGCCAGGGCGGACTGACAAACGCACTAAGCTAAAGCCAAACCAACCACGTTCATCTTATTTAGATTAGCGCAAATCTGGCCTCTGGATGAGTCCCCGAAACATCATTTGGTGCAGCAACGATACATTTTTCTGTCCGGCGCCCGTCTGCTTAACATCCACCTCGATGAAGAATTCTGGCGATCCAGAAAGGCGGTCTTCCCATTAGTCACCATCATTTTTTCCCCCTGTTTCTTTAGGATACGCACTACTGTAGCCAAGTAGCATGTGGCGGTTTATGGGAAGGCGACCTTCCCAAATTACACACCCTCTTTTTTTCTCTCTTTAGGATACGCACTACTGAAGGCGTCCTTCACACATTCATCGCCCTCTTTTTCCCTTTAGGATATGCACTACCGTAGCCAAATAGCACGTTGGGGCTTATGGGCAGGCGACCTTCCCAAATTACTCGCCCTCTTTTCTCTCTCTCTCTCTCTCTCCCTCTCTCTCTCTCTCTCTCTCTCTCTCTCTTTAGGATATGCGCTACCGAAGGCGTCCTTCGCACATTCATCGCCCTCTTTTTCCCTTTAGGATATGGGTTACCGTAGCGAAATAGCACGTTGGGGCTTATGGGCAGGCGGCCTTCCCAAATTACTCACCCTCTTTTCTCTCTCTCTCTCTCTTTAGGATATGCGCTACTGAAAGCAACCTTCGCACATCCATTGCCCTCTTTTTCCCTTTAGGATACGCGTTACCATAGTCAAATAGCATGACGGGGCTTATGAGAAGGCGACCTTCCCAAATTACTCGCCCTCTTCTCTCTCTCTCTCTCTCTTTAGGATATGTGCTACCGAAGGCAACCTTCGCACATTCATCGCCGTCTTTTTCCCTTTAGGATACGGGTTACTAGAGCCAAATAGCATGTTGGGGCTTATGGGAAGACGACCTTCCTAAATTACTTGCCCTCTTCTCTCTCTCTCTCTCTCTCTCTCTCTCTCTCTCTCTCTCTCTCTTTTTAGGATACGCGCTACTGAAAGCGACCTTCGCACATTCATCGCCCTCTTTTTCCCTTTAGGATACGCGCTACCGTAGCCAAATAGCACGACGGGGCTTATGAGAAGGCGACCTTCCCAAATTACTCGCCCTCTTCTCTCTCTCTCTCCCTCTCCCTCTCTTTAGGATACGCGCTACCGTAGCCTCTTGGGACGATCGCCGCCGGGGCTTCCCCGCTCCGAGGCCGCTCTGCAGAGATCTGCAGGTCGCTCTGCGGAGGCGGCGATCTGCAGATCCGCGACGCTTCTGGGTGGGTGGGTGGGTGGGTGGGGAACACTAGTGGTCGCTGGTCCCTCTCCAGCATTAGCAGCAGCCTGCCTGTCCTGCGCGCTTCCCCCACCCCGCGAGGGCATCTCTCTCTCCTCCGGGGCTTGCGCGATCCCGGCCACCCCGGGAGCAGCAGAAGCGCAGAGACTGCAGCCTGGCGCGCACAAGAAGTGGGGTGTGTGTGTGTGTGTGTGTGTGTGTGGAGTGGGGGGGGGGTGGAGAGAGAAAAGGGTAGGGGGGGGATGCCAAACCTTGGCTCCTCCCCGATGCTCGGCAGGTCGGCTGGCGATTGGTCGAGAGGGAGTCGGGATCCTCTGCCTGCCCTGCCCCGCCCTCCTCTCCTCTCCTCTCCTCCTTCTCCGCATGCCGCGCCGGAGGCTGCTTGGTTGCTTGGTCCTCGCTCGACTGGCTTGGCTTTGCAGGTGGCCGGCAAGGTTTGCGCGACTTTCCGGATCGGGATCCTGAGTCTGCGCGCTCGGGCTGAGCGGGCTTTCTTCTCCTCCCTTTGCGGGCTTCTGGCATGGGAAGAAGAAGCAGCAGCAGCAGCCGCCGGGACCGTCGCAAGAGCTCGCCGGCTTCGTGACTGCTTGTGCGGACCGGGGTGGGGGAAAAAAAAAAAACCCCGAAAAGGCTTGCGCGCGTTTGGGGGGCGAGCGCTGCTCTTCGTCTCCCCGGGATCTGCCCGCCCGGTTTCTGGCTTCTCCCGCGCCGCCGCCTCCGCCGCAGCCACGTTAACCTCGCAGCGATCCGGCGCCTCCTGCGGAGCCAGGTAAGGCGGCGTTGCAAAACCCGAGCGAGCCGAGACTCCTGCGCCAGAGGTGGTGGCTCGCGGGTGGGGAGAGGTAGCTCGAGCGCAGCGGAGCATTTTTACAGCGAGCTTCCATCCATCCATCCATCCATCCATCCATCCATCCTTTGGTGCCTTTTCCCGATACCCCAAAATCCATCATCCTCAGCCGGGTCTTGAACTGCCCGTTTTAGAGGAGAGCATTGGATCACCCAAATCTTCCAAGCTGCGACCTTGGAGAGTCGCCTTCAAGCCCGAGACATGGGGGGGGGGGAGGGCTCGGAGGGACCTACAAGCCTCGGGCCTCATCCCCTGGGTGGTGGATGATGGTGTTGGGGGAGGTGGGGTCAGTGATTAGAGGGAGAAGAGCCTCCGGCTCTTGGCGCGTGGGTCAACCCACCTCGCAGGGTTGTTGTGTGGGCAAAGAGGTGGAGGAAAGACGCTGGTTGGTTCTTTGAATGGTCTGGGGAAGTGAAGGGGGGGGGAGGTGAAACAAGCTCGGATGTGGATGGAATAAATAGAAGTAAGACCCCCGAGGCAAAGCTGGTTGAAATGTGCCATAAACAAACAAGGAGAAATGGGACAACCAAGGCCAAGGATTATTATTATTTTATAATTATTATTTATTGGATTTATATGCTGCCCTCTCTCCAAAGGACTCAGGGTGGCTCACATCAAACGAAACAATCCCAATAAATACAGATTAAAACGTACTAAAACAGACTAAAATCAATTTAAAACAGTAGACGCCAGTCTTCTCCCTATCTATCCCAATCCTTCGACACAACCTTCTATACAACCTTCCCCAAACTTCTTTCTTTAGGACATGGGATCCCGTTCAAAAGCAATTTTGCAGTGGCGTCTTTTTTTTTTCTTATCAGAAGGTGGAGACAGGTTTTCCCACCCAGGATCGGTGGCCTAATGGTGCCATCGGTGGTGGAAGAGAAGTGCCCGAGGAAGGAAGCAATTTGCTGCTGCTCCAGCATAGAAGGGCCTCTTCTCTGCCCACCAGACAGGAGGGATTTGGGTCTCCGTCTGATTTAAACCCAACTTCGGGAACCTATTTGGCCTGGTCCCTTTCCATCTTGACCACTTGAAGACGTGCGGACTTCCAACGCCCGGAATTCTGGGAATTGAAGTCTGCACATCTTCCAAGTTGCTAGGTTTGAAAAACAAACAAATAAACAAACACGCATGCACGCACACAATGCAGTTGGCGGATTCCCCTGTGCCCTTTTGCCAGCTGCTTAATGACGGCTATTAAACCTGTCGGGTTGAATTCCTCATGGGTCCTGGGAAAGAGTCATCCTCCTCCTGCCAGGAAGGAAGACAAAACACCAAGAACTGCACCGAGGCTTTGCCAAATTTGGATAGGCAGGAGTCCTGAAATCGAGCTCTAAGTCATACGTGTGTGTCCTTTTTTTTTTGTAAACATGGAAGTGCATACGTGTGCATGGACAAGATTTCGGCAGGTGCAAATGATGGGCACGTGAGCACATGTCTGTGGCATAGGATGAGAGCTTGGCAAGGAGCTGTGTGCAAAGTCTTTGTACCCGGGCAACGCGTGTGTCATCGCAACAAAATTCTTCTCTGCGTGGTCAGATTACCGCTGTGTGACACGGCGATGTAGTTTTATAACTGCGTGTTTATTTGTGCGGTGGTTTTAGAAGTCGGGACATTGCGGTTAGCGTTCAGAAGACCTCGTGTCATATTCTGAGTGGGTTGACCAAGAAGCTTTCCGAGTGATTCTGTGGTTTTCTCAACGCTTATATCTTAGTATGTTATAGGAAGGTTGCTTTGATTATTGGGGCTTAGCCAGTTACGCGAAATGCTTCTATCGTAGTTTATCCAGCAGACCTTGGTATAAAACACGTGCGCCTCTTTTCAGCTGAACTAAGCCCGCTGAAGTGTTGAGCAAGGGAGTGAGGGAAGAACAAACTCGTTTTGCTACTCTTCCTTGAGAAAGGGGGAAAAAAAAAAGGATAGTGTGATGCAGGCAGTCCTTGATTGTTAGATGTTAGATTAACAGAGTTGAAAGGGACCTTTTAGGTCATCTAGTCCAACCCCCACCTAAGCAGGAGACCCCACACCATTTCTGACAGATGGCACAGAAGATGGAACCTCTTCTGGAAAGCTTCCAGTGATGAAGCTCCCACAACTTCTGAAGGCAACTTCTGTTCCATGGGTTGTTGCTCTCACTGTCAGAAAATTCTTCCTTATTTTTAGGTTGAATCTCTTCTGGATCAGTTTCCATCCATTATTCCTTGTCTGGCCTTCGGGTGCCTTGGAAAATAGCTTGACCCCCTCCTCTCTGTGGCAGCCCCTCAAATAATGGAAGACTGCTATCCTGTCTGCCCTGGTCCTTCTCTTCACTAGACTAGCCATGCCCAGTTCCTGCAACCGTTCTTCATATGTTTTAGCTTCCAGTCCCCTAATCCTCTTTGTTGCTCTTCTTTGCACTCTTTCCAGAGTCTCAACATCCTTTTTTTATAATGTGGTGACTAAAACGGGATGCAGTACTCTAGGTGTGGCCTTACTAAAGCTTTATAGAGTGGTATTAGTACCTCACCTTCCAACACTTGTTATTCTGAATTCTGTATTCCTTTTGTTTTTTTATTCTTAATCGAACGAGTTGGCAGTTTTTGCCTTTAATGATTCACTTTGTAGATTCTCCCATCCCTTCTGAATTCTGTTGTGTTTCTGAATTTGGCCTATTGAAGGTGTTATCAGCGCACCTCCCTGATGTTTATCCAGCTCCACTGATCATTGGTCAGTGACATTCAACAGGCCAAAGGTCTGGGACTATGAGGAGCAGAGGAAACACTTTGCCTAATCAAGATCTACTAATAGTTACTTGTAAGGTTGTCTTGGTTAGCAGTTACTGTGGGGTTCTGAGCATCCCAGATTCAGTTGGCTGCAAATTCCCAAGTCTGGCTGTCAAATCTCATAAGAACGGAGAACGCTACACATCATGCGAAACAGAAGCCGACTTTCACACTGAAGAGATTTCATATTTTGTTCATACTGTTTTTATAGTGGGGTGACCAAAACTAGATGCCGTATTCTAGGTGTGGTTTTACTAAGGCTTTATTGAGTGGTATTAGTACCTCCCTTGATCTTGATGGTATCCCTTGGTTCGAACCACAGGTGAGAGTAGGACGTCTGTCGCTAGGACAATTCATTACATGAGCCCAGGCCAATTTTGCAATCCTTTTGCCCACGGTTGTTAAGTGAATCCCATGGTTGTTGAGCAAACCTTGCCTCCCCCAGCTTATTGCCCCCAGTTTGTGGGGGCAATAAGCTGACTTTGTATAAATATACAAAAGTATGAAGGCTATTGCTTAACGCATTGTAAGTTGCCCTGAGTCTCCGGAGAAGGGCGGCATATAAATCAAATCAAATCAAATCAAATCAAATCAAATCAAATCAAATCAAATCAAATCAATCAATAAATGTCACGTCAGAGCTGCCGCAATGGTCATAAGTGTGAGGACCCGTGCTCAGAGTGCTGTTGCAGCTTTCAAATGGTTGTTAAATATATGGTCGGAATGGAACAGGAAGTGCCATTTGTCAGAAATGGTGTTGCTTGGCCTGGGGGTTGGACTAGATGACCTACAAGACCCCTTCCAGCTCTGTTAATTTGTCAAAGGAAGGTAGGGTATGAAGACACCGAGGGGGTAATTCAGTCAGTATTCTGAAATGATGGAAAAGAGCAGGAACCTGAATGATTCATTCAGTCAAAAACCTCAGGCTGGTATAATTGAATTACAGGTGAAAGGGATTTCTCAATTCTACGTTACTGTGTACTGATAAACGATGCTCTTGAGAAGATTGCTAGTTTGTTATTTGGATATTGGGATATTTCTTTTTTTTTAAATTGAAAAGTTTTAATAAATTTTACAAATGCTTCCCCTTCCCCCTCCCTCCTCCCCCCTAACCTTCCCCCCTCCAACCCTCCCTCCCCCCAACTTCCTGGAGCAAAATACAGGGTATAGCATTTGGCAATCGTACGCTAACATAAGCTAACTAACTATAGCCTCCTATCTCTCTCTTCTACTTTAACTCCCCTTTTATTAGACTAAATTTAGGTAAATTATAACATTTCTTTGTTCATTCATAAGCTAATTGAAATTTCTTAGTCCGATATTTGTTTTGAATGTAGTCAATCCATCTTCTCCATTCCAACGTATATTTCTCATTCGAATGGTCTTTCAAATATGCTGAAATTTTGGCCATCTCTGCTAAATTTACTACTTTTAACGTCCATTCTTGAATAGTAGGCAAATCTTCCTTCTTCCAATACTGCCGTTATTAAGTTCAGAATCAAGTTAGTCTCTATAACTGTACAATCTCTAATTATGCCTAACAAGAACAACTGTGGAGTAAACTTCATCTTCTTTTTAAAGGTATTTTGGATAATCCACCATATTTTTATCCAAAAGACTTCAACTTTTTTACAAGTCCACCATACATGATAATATGTAGCGTCAACACAATCACATCTCCAACATTTGGATTGTAGAGTCGGATACATACAAGCTAACTTTTTGGGATCTAAATGCCATTTATAAAACTATAAAATATCCATATAAAATGTTTTATGGATATTGGGATATTTCTAATGTATGTCCTGGGTTTCTAGTGTTTATTTACTTTTTAGTAAAGTAATAAAGAGAAAAAGCAACAGGCTTATGATCTTAAAAGAAGAGTATAAGAAATTGGAGCTAGAGCTTCAAAGAGATCCACACAAGAAAATGCTTAAAAGACAAATGGAGATAATTAAACATAAATGAACCTAAGAGCATCAGAAGAAACCGCTCAACAAACCAAAACAAAACTTTTTTTGAGAATGCACAGCAAAAGAAATTTACTTATTTTGCCGTTTCTGAGACTTTGAAGTTGTCCAACTTCCGAATGTCCCTGGGTGTCTGACATCAAGTAAAAACAATAAAGAAAACGGATGGAAAACAGCAAGAAAATCCTGTGTGGCTGGACAAACTCACTTTCTTTAATAACAAACACATCACCTATATAAACACCCCACCCCAGGGCCTGCAGAACTGATGAGTCTTTAAGATCTTCCAGAATACCATCAGGATGAGGGCAACGCAAATCTCTGGGGGATATAATTCCAGAAGGCAAATGCTGAGATCTAGAAGGCACCCTTCCTGGTTCCTGATACTTGTTATTTTTTGTCCGGTGGGATATGCTTTGGACTGACTCCACCCAGATCTCTCTGGTTAGGCAGAAACCATCAGAAATAAACTGACAAGAGTAGAATTCAGGAGGCATGGAGTATTGAGGGTATACAAGTTCAACTAAGAGTAAGAGTAAATAAGTGAGGCTTAATTGTGAGCATAATTTGAGGACTACCTGTATTGCAAGTGGAATGTCAAGACTTAAGGTAAATGTAAAGGTTCCCCTCGCACATATGTGCTAGTCGTTCCCGACTCTAAGGGGTGATGCTCATCTCCTCTTCAAAGCCGAAGAGCCAGTGCTGTCCGAAGACATCTCCATGGTCATGTGGCCGGCATGACTCCACGCCAAAGGCACACGGAACACTGTGACCTTCCCACCCAAGGTGGTCCCTATTTTTCTACTTGCATTTTTTATGTGCTTTTGAACTGCTAGGTTGGCAGAAGCTGGGACAAGGAATAGGAGCTCACCCCGTTACGCGGCGCTAAGGATTCGAACCACTGAACTGCCAACCTTTCGATCGACAAGCTCAGCATCTTAGCCACTGAGCCACTGCATCCCTGGCCCAGGGTAGAGATGTGCAAATCAACACCATCAATATATTTGTCAACATAAATTTTATAAGATGGAGGCAGCAAGAAGACATCCAAATAACGTCAGTTAGTGAAAAACTATATAATACGAGTCAGCCATGTACAGCAGCCGCCCAAAAAAAGCTAATGCAATCCTGGTTTGTATAAACGGAGGCACAGAATCAAGATCACGTGAAGGATTAATACCGCTTTAAAAAACCCTAGTAAGACCACATCTGTAATACTGCAACCAATTTTGGATACTGTACTGCAAAAAAGATGTCGAGACTTTGGAGAAAGTTCAGAGAAGAGTAACGGAAACGATCAAAGGCCTGGAGACTAAACCATATGAAGAACGGCTGCAAGGATTTGGGTCTGGCTAGTCTAAAGAAAAGAAGAATTAGGGGTGACATGATAGCAGGATTCTAGTATTTGAGGGACTGCCACAAAGAAGAGGGGGTCAAATTATTCTACCAAGCGCTACAGGGCAGGACAAGATACAACGGCTGGAAACCGATCAAATTAAGGAGAAACTTCCTAACAGTGAGGACTTCAGGAATCGTGGGCGCTCTATCACTGGAAGTTTTTAAGAAGAGACCACACCATGGGTCAGCAACCCGCGGCTCTGGAGCTTCATGTGGCTCTTTCATCCCTTTCCTGCTCCCTTTTGGCTTCAGTTAGGACAGGTAGAGGGAAAAGGATGCTGCATTAGGAGGAAACTATGACGGGGGCACCAGATTTCCGGTCAGCAGAGGAAAAAGGACGCTGCTCTAGGAGGAGACTACGATGGGGGAACCAGACTTCCATCAGCTTCAGAATTGAACCGGGGGGGGGGGGGCTTCTGGTTAGGACCTTTGTGGTTCTTTGAGTGTTTAAGGTTGCCGACTCCTGGACTAGACAATCACTTATCTGAAATAGTATAGGTTCTCCTGCTTGAGCAGTGGGCTGGAGTAGAGACCTCCAAGGTTCTGTTGTTCTGTTCTGTTCTGTTCTGTTCTGTTCTGTTCTACTGTACTGTACTGTACTGTACTGTACTGTTCTCTACTCTACTCTACTCTACTCTACTCTACTCTACTCTACTCTACTCTACTCTACTCTATTCTCTACTCTCTATTCCTCTTTGCTATTTGGGATGATGGGCAAAAGCCAGCTTCCTTTTCTTCCAGCACCTGCCAATCAGCCATTCAGAATAGTCACGTTTTAACCGATGAATCGAGTTGCACGTTGTACTAACAGTCGGATGTGCAAGAATACATTAAGTGGAATACCCAGATGGGCTCCGATGTTTGACCTCAGGCAAAGAACATACAAAGGAGTATAGGTGCACGTGGCAAAAAAAATAGAAGGGGGTTGGAGAGGATGAGATGGTTAAATAGTGGTCATCAACGTAACAAACATGGATTTGGAGAGACTCCCGGAAACAGTAGAGAGCGAGGTGGGGTGGGGTAGGCTGTCATGCTGTGGTCCATGGAGTCGTGAGGAGTCAGGCACGACTTAGCAACTGAATAACAACTGTGCGTATGTGTGTGTGAGCAACAGTGGTTAAATGTTCAGTTTTGAATACATTTCAGATTTCTTTCGGTGTATTTCAGGAGCATCTGTCGGGCTCGCTGTTGTACTTTTCAAATGTATATTTTATAGCATTGAGAAGACTCTGCCAGAAGATATCATGATGGAGATAATTTAGAGCAGCCAATTGTGTACAGTTTTGCTCCAGGGTTTATAATCCACAATTTGTTTAAGGAGAAGGAAAAGGACAGGACCAACCTATTCTACAGGCCTTTGCATCTGGAACAGGAAATGCATCCAGTTTATTTCTTCCCCCACAGGTATTCTTTCTTTCACTTTAAACCAGTGGTCCGCAACCTTTCCACCATCGTGGGTATGTGCCAGGGGTGCTATTCAGCAGGTTCTGGAGAACCAGTAGCGGAAATTTTGAGTCGTTCGGAGAACCGGCAAATACCACCTCTGGCTGGCCCCGGCCCCATCTATTCTCTGCCTCCAGAGTCCCAGGTGATTGGGAGGGAATGGAGATTTTACAGTATCCTTCCCTTGGAGTGGGAGGGAATGGAGATTTTGCAATATCCTTCCCCTGCCACGCCTACCAAGCCACGCTCACCAAGCCACACCATGCCCACCAAGCAATGGACTACAGAACCGGTAGTAAAAAAAAATTGAATTCCACCACTGGTATGTGTGTGTGACTGGAGGCGCATGCAGCTCTATTGGTGTAAGTGGTGGGTGTGCACGGCCTCCGCTCGCGCGAGAGGAGCTTCGTGCGTGAGCAGAGAGCGCTTGTGCTCGCATGCAAAGCTCCACTCGCACGAGCAAGAGAGTGCTCCTGCATGAAGCTCCAATTGCGTGAATGGAGTTTTGTGGGCGAGTGTCCTCTGTTCGCGCAAGTAGAGCTTTGCTCATGCACTCTTGCTCTTTGCTCATGGCCCAGTTTCAAACAGGCCGCGGCCCAGTGGTGGGTTGCAGCCCAGGGGCTCGGGACCCCTGCTTTAAACCATCATAGAATAGAATAGAATAGAATAGAATAGAATAGAATAGAATAGAATAATAGAATAGAATAGAATAGAATAGAATAGAATAGAATAGAATAGAACAGAACAGAACAGAACAGAACAGAACAGAACAGAACAGCTGGAAGGGACCTTGGAGGTCTTCTAGTCCAACCCCCTGCTTAGGCAGGAAACCTTACACCACTTCAGACAAATGATTATCCAACATCTTCTTAAAAACTTCCAGTGTTGGAGCATTCACAACTTCTGGAGGCAAATTGTTCCACGGATTAATGGTTCTAACTGTCAGGAAATTCCTCCTTAGTTCTAAGTTGCTTCTCTCCTTGATTAGTTTCCACCCATTGCTTCTTGTCCTACCCTCAGGTGCTTTAGAGAATAGCTTGACTCCCACTTCTTTGTGGCAGCCCCTGAGATATTGGAAGACTGCTATCATGCCTCCCCTAGTCCTTCTTTTCATTAGACTAGACCTACCCAGTTCCTGCAACCGTTCTTCATATGTTTTAGTCTCCAGTCCCCTAATCCTCTTTGTTGCTCTTCTCTGCGCTCTTTCTAGAGTCTCCCCATCTTTTTGACATCGTGGTGACCAAAACTGAATGCAGGATTCCAAGTATGGCCTTGATTATTACCTTGTTGTATTTTTTCTTTGTATATATCATTGCCCTTCCATCTCTTTTGTCCTCTCACACGTACTCCACTAAACAAATAAATACACACTCCGTCCAAGCACCGCAGTACATAAGCGGATATTATGGCTCATAATCAAAATATTTGATGGTCTGGCCAAAACTGACACACGTCCGGGCAGAGAGGAATCATACTGCAAGTCCTCCGAGCTGCATAGAATTCTTGAAATGCTTCCGAAATAGGGATCATCAGGAGACCAGATCTAAAGCTTATCAAGAGAGATCCAGTGTAGAACTAAGGAGAAATTTCCCGTCACTGAGAACAATTTATTTATTTATTTATTTATTTATTTAATTTGATTTATATGCCGCCCTTCTCCGGAGACTCAGGGCGGCTTACAGTGCATTAAGCAATAGCCTTCATACTTTTGTATATATTTATACAAAGTCATCTTATTGCCCCTACAAACTGGGTCCTCAATTTACCCACCTTAGAAAGGATGGAAGGCTGAGTCGACCTTGAGCCTGGCTAGGATTGAACTCGCAGAATTGCAGGCAGCTGGATGTTAATTGCATTAGCCCCCTACGCTACTCAGGCTCCTATTTAATCAGTGGAATGGTTTTTAACCATCACTGGAGGTTTTTAAGAAGGGATTGGAGAGCCATTAGTCCAGAAGGGTGTAAATTCTCTTGCTTGAACAGAGAGTTGGACTAGAACAGGGGTCTCCAACCTTGGCAACTTTAAGACTTGTGGACTTCAAAGCTGGCTGAGGAATTCTGGGAATTGAAGTCCACAAGTCTTAAAGTTGCCAAGGTTGGAGACCCCCTGGACAGATCTCCAGCGTCCCTCCCAATTCTGTTATTCTGTAATTCTGTAAATCTTTACACCAGCCTTCTCCAATTTGCCAACTTGGAGATGTGTTGGACTTAATCCATACAAATTCCTGCTGTGTGGGAGTCCTAGAAAGTGACATTGGGGTAGTCCTCCTGTTCAATCCCTTTGAACAGGTGATCTGCTTCTTTCCACATTTCTTTGGGTTTTTTTTTTTTTTTATAACCGGCGCTTCTGAGAATGAGATCAGAACATTCAAATTGCACTATGTAGGTGGACCTGTAAAAGCAGTCATTACAGGAACCATGTTCTCTCCAAAAGGAACAGAGAAATCTCTTTTATATGTCGTATTTTATGTTTTTAATCGCTTGGGGTGTTTACCGAAATGTGATGTGAATGTGTCATATGATAGAGGGGGGGGGGGGAGAAAGGGAGAAAGGTAGGTAAAGAGGAGGATAGATAAATATATGTATGTGTGTATGGATGGATAGATAGATAGATAGATGGATGGATGGATGGATGGATGGATGGATGGGTGGGTGGGTGGGTGGGTGGGTGGGTGGGTGGATGGATGGATGGATGGATGGATAGATAGATAGATAGATAGATAGATAGATAGATAGATAGATAGATAGATAGATAGATAGATGAAAGAGATAGGAGGGAGGGAGGGAGGTAGAAAGATAGGGAGGGAGGGAGATGGGAGGGTGGATAGATGTACTATATATATGTAAGCATGTATGGCTAGAAAGAAGTAGGTAGGTAGGTAGAAAGGTAGGTAGGTAGATAGAGAGGTGGGTGGATAGATGTATATATGGATGTATGGATAGATAGATGATTATAGATAAAGAAAGAAAGAAAGAAAGAAGAAAAGGAAGGTAGGAAGGAAGGAAGGGAGTAGGGGGGATAGACAGACAGACAGATTGATCCTCATCTGGCAGGCTCTGGGAAGAATTTGAGATCTTCTCGGGGAGGGGCCAGGTGTGCCAATATCCTGGTGTTGCACTCTGGTTTGACAAACAGCATATTTGCAAACGAGACTTTCTTGAAAGCAACCAAGTGTGTATGTGTGTGTGGGGGGGGGCAACCCCCCAGGAGGAGCAGTCAGAGATCCAGATGTTTCTGCCTGCGACTTGGGAGAAAACCCTTGAGGACACCTGGACGAGCGTGCACGCACCCTCAAACACACACTCACAGTGTGTGTTTGCCTGGTTTTGATATCTAAAGGGAGGCCTGCCTGCCTGCCTGCCTGCCTTTAGGAGGTGGGGGGGGGGGTGCTGTGCCTCTCCACGTGACAGTCAGGAATGCCAGGCCTTTGGGGCCCACGTGAACGAGTGGCAAGCAGGCGGCTGCGTGGGCTTGCCGGTGGGCTGCCGGCTGCTGAGGATCTGAATCAGTCTGTTTTTTTGGCAGCGTCTCTTGGCAGGGACATGTCAACCTGCTTTTCCTGACCATCCAGGGAGGTGGTATTGAATACAACAGCTTGCTGTGGCAGAAGCTTCTTTCTTTTCCTTCTCTCCCTCTCCCCCCCCCCCCCCCATTTGTACCTTTCTGGTTTGGCTCAGCACCCTGGCAAGGGAGCGGCTTAACTGCTGTGCAAACATGTTGGAGGGGAAGGGCAGGTATGTCATTTGGGAAGGGCCCTGGGCAGGACTCCAGAGACACGAACAATACCCCCCTCCCAAAAAAGGAGGAAAAAAGTCCGTCCATCAACCAGAGCTGCCTTTGAGTCCAGTTTCTAATTTTCTCACCTTGAGTTCCCTTTGCAATAGCTCTCAGAGTCTTTTGTTTAAATTTCAAAGTTTTCAAATTGCCTTCCCCGTGTATTCTGCTGATCCTCATGTTTGGCGTGCTAATTTGGAGCATCCATTTGGAATCCGATTGATGCTCTGGCGAGAACAGAGGGATGTCTCTGAGGTTGTTTGTCAAGCTAGCAAAGAGGCCCAGGGAAGCCCCAGAGACTGAATTGCTTTGCAGAACGTTAATTCTGACCCAAGGTTTTCCTTCCTTCAGATATGTAGAACCAGAAAGTCTCAACATTCCTAGGCAGCATGGTTTTTGGGGCCAGGAGAGATGGAATTCAAAACATCTGGAAGATATCCAACTGGGACGGTTTTCTGGGTGGAAAAGAGATGATGAAGAGGGACAGATGATAAGAGGTTTCAGAACATCTGGAAGATGTCCAACTGGAAAGGTTTTCTGGGTGGAAAAGAGATGATGGACACATGGTAGAGGTTTCAGAACATCTGGAAGATATCCAACTGGGATGGTGTTCTGGGTGGAAAAGAGGTGAGGAAGAGGGAAACATGATAGAGGTTTCAAAATATCTGGAAGATAACAACCCGGAAAGGTTTTCTGGGTGGAAGAGATGATGGACACATGGTAGAGGTTTCAGTACATCTGGAAGATATCCAACTGGAACCGTTTTCTGGGTGGAAAAGAGATAAGGAGGAGGGACAGATGATAAGAGGTTTCAAAACATCTGGAAGATATCCAACTGAAAAGGTTTTCTGGGTGGAAAAGAGATGATGGACACATGGTAGAGGTTTCAGAACATCTGGAAGATATCCAACTGGGATGGTTTTCTGGGTGGAAAAGAGATAAGGAAGAGGGACAGATGGTAAGAGGTTTCAAAACATCTGGAAGATATCCAACTGGAAAGGTTTTCTGGGTGGGAAAGAGATGATGGGCACATGATACAGGTTTCAGAACATCTGGAAGATATCCAACCAGGATGATTTTCTGGGTGGAAAAGAGGTGATGAAGAGGGAAACATGATAAGAGGTTTCAAAACAACTGGCAGATACCAACTGGAAAAGTTTTCTGGGTGAAAAAGAGATGATGAAGAGGGACACATGATAGAGGTTTCAAGAAAATATACACAGCAGAGAGGATCAAAAGTATGAGCTTTCCTCACAGATAAAAATGAGTTTTGAAATTAGGAGCTTTGGGACACCGGATGATAACTCTTGGCAGTTCTATGGGCCAGGTCTCTCCATGTCTTTCCATCTTGCACTACTTTGAGTTGTTCTATGCTCTGGCAGGTGTCAGCTTTGATGTGTGGGACGCCGAAAGGATCACACAAATATTTGATAGCATTCGTTGGCATCCGAAGGAAAAAGCTACAAATTGCAATTTAAATCAATTCTGACTAACCATTAGGGAGAATTTTTCAAGGGTACACATCAGCTATTTGATTATGGTGGGCTGATAAAGACGTGGTAGAAGTCAAAACATTCACAGCATCGGAACCCAAGAAATAGTGCAGCTGTGGAATGAGGTCAACTGAGGCTTTTATCCCAGGAACTGTGGATGTCCTACTCAAGTTCAGCTGATGTTCCTCAGGCAGGGTTACACTGCTGCCTATTGGGAAGCAAGAGTCTATTCTGCAGACCACTCTTTTGAAGGTACTTCACCAAGCAACATGGGAGTCTCTATCTCTCCACTTTCTGATGCTCAGTTCGGAGATGGCTGTATTCTTATGACCCATGGCAGTCACATATTCAACTCCAAAGGTGCTTGGTCAGGAGAAGATAACTCTGCCAAGAAAAACAATTACTACCAACCTGCCTTCCATTGAGGACCTGTATACTGCATGAGTCAAAAAGAAGGCTGAGAAAATATCTACAGACCCATCGCATCCTGGACATAAATTGTTTCAACTTCTGCCCTCAAAACGATGCTATAGAGCACTGCACACCAGAACAACTAGACACAAGGACAGTTTTTCTCCGAATGTCATCACTCTGCTAAAGAAACAATTCCCTCAACACTATCAAACTATTCACTAAGGCTGCATTGCTATTACTATTAGTCTTCTCACCGTTCCTGTCACCCATCTCCTCCCACTTACGACTGTATGACTGTAATTTGTTGCCGTTTCCTTATGATTTATATTGATTGTTTCTTGGTATGATTTGATTGCTTATTTGTACCCTATGACTATCATTAAGTGTGGTACCCTATGATTCTTAATGAATGTATCTTTCTTTTTATGTACACTGAGAGCATATGCACCAAAGACAAATTCCTTGTGTGTCCAATCACACTTGGCCAATAAAGAATTCTATCTATCTATCTATCTATCTATCTATCTATCTATCTATCTATCTATCTATCTATCTATCTATCTATCTACAGCCTGAAGATGACGAATAAGACTTCGTCGAAACGTCGCCAAGATACTTCCAATTCTACGCGGGAGAAGACCCGAATCACCAAAGACCTACTATCTATCTATCTATCTATCTATCTATCTATCTATCTATCTATCTATCTATCTATCTATCTATCTATCTATCTATCATCATCTCAGGATATGTTCCTGGTGCCTGAAGATTGGCTTTGCTAGGTTTTTAAGTTTTCATTTAGCCTAATTAATTGCTTCTGAGGAACTTGTCTTTCAAAGACGAGTCGTTGAGGGGGTTTGTAAGCCAAGAACGGAAACTCTGACATTGTTGAAAGAGGCACAAATGTCATTGTTCCTGCTTATATCCATTTTTGTTCTGTTTGCTCTCCCTATCATATACTGAACTAGTTCAAGTATTTGACATGAAAAGGTGGTCATGAACTTTACCAAAGTCTGATTTTGTAAAAAGGTACAGGTAAAGGTTCCCCTCGCACATATGTGCTGATTCTAGGGGGCGGTGCTCATCTCCGTTTCAAAGCCGAAGAGCCAGCACTGTCTCAAGACGTCTCTGTGGTCATGTGGCCGGCATGACTCAACGCCAAAGGCGCATGGAACACTGTTCTCTTCCCACCAAAGATGGTCCCTATTTTTCTACTTGCATTTTTTACGGGCTTTCAAACTGCTAGGTTGGCAGAAGCTGGGACAAGTCACGGGAGCTCACCCCATTACTCAGTGCTAGGGATTCAAACTGCTGAACTGCCGACCTTTCGATTGACAAGCTCAGCGTAAGGTGCAATCTTTTATCTGGGAAGGCACTTTGGTTACTATAATGGTGCCTGTATTGTAGACTTCCCCACCCCCACCCCCAAAGGTCCAGTTAGGTATTTTCCCTTTTGGCTTTCAATCAGACTGTTAAAATCTCTCCATTCTCGTTGCACCCACAAAATCTACCTGCTGTTTATGCCTCTGTGTTCCCTTGCAATTGCTGTTTATTTATTTATTGTGTTAATTTAGTCTATAGATGCTGTTTTCCTATTTAGGCCAGTGTCGGACTGCACAACTTTCTGTAATCTCCTTGTACTGAATGAGAACCTTTGATTCATCTATATAACCATTCTTAACCCAGTCTGCAGTGATTTTCTTGGAATTTAGGCAGATTGCACACAATTAGATGAAGAACCAATATCCCAGAATTCAGAATTACAATTCAAAGGGATTTTGAAAAGGTTGAAGAGGCGAAGCTATAGCTCAATGAAATTGTACAGAGGCAAATTCCTAATTCTTCAGTTAGATGGTAAAAAGAAAATGTATGTGTACAGGAGACCCTAAAATTCCCCTGGGGGGCTGAGAAGCAATTGAGTCAGGAAGCCCATTTCCGGATCCTGCACCATATGAAATATTACAAGACAGCTGTCGGCTTGGCATTGAGTTGAATGGATCCAAAGCATGTGATTCCCAGGCTCTGAAAGTGCAATATGGGATTAGATCTGTTTTTCCTCCAGCTGAATTTTGGGCTCAGAGATCAGAGCACATTGGCTTTCTAAAGCCTTTCTAACAGAATTCTCTTCCTGACGAGAAATTATAAAGAAAATTTTTAGAATGTGCAGAAATGAATAGATTAACATTGAGAAAAAAAGATAAAGAGGAATTGATCTATTTCAAGACATGGGATAAATTTTATGATTGGTGAGAAAGGAAATATGAATAAGGATATAGAGATAAAATAGATAGAGAATAGATAGGAGAAAACAATTAGAAAAATAAATACCCAGATGATGTCAAGTAAAAGGAGAAAGAGGATGGGGGTAAAAGGGAAAAAAGTGAGATATTATAAAAATGTACGCAAACGATGAAATAAAAATAAATAATAACTGAATAAGAAATTGAAATGAGATAAAGATAATTAGAAAATTGGGACTGCTCGAATACCACTTTAGATTGAACTGAAAAGGGAAACAACAGGAGAGAGGGGAAGGAGTAGAGAGAGAGGAAGAGAGAGGAGAGGAGAAAGAAGAAAGGAAAAAGGAGAGGAAGAAAGGGGAGAGGAAAGAGGAGTAGAGGAGAAGGTTAGAAGGGGGAAGAAAAGAGGAGTGGGGGAAAAGAAGGGGAAGTAGGAAAGAGAAGGAGAGAAAGAACGAAGGAAGTAGAAGAGAGAAGAAGGAAGAGAAGGTGAGGAGAAGAAAGAAGAAAGGGTGGAGTAAAGGTAAAGGATAAAAGATCAGCCCCGAAAAAATTAAAATTAAAAATGAAAGTTAAAAAAAAAGATGAATGAAAAATGATGGAAATGATTGTACGTGTAAATATGTTTATGAGAAATAAAAATAAAAAAAACATTTTTTGGAAAAAAAAAGAATTCTCTTCCTGGTTTAAAGGAGTTTACATTATAGAACTTTCTGTCGGGCTCAAAGAATCAGGACCATCTGTTAGCTTGCAGCATAGAAGAGTTATTCAAACCTATCTACAAGAATCTGGACAATTAAGATTCGAGACTAAATTGGCACCAGATAAGGGTCAACAGAATTCAGGAGGAGTTGGACCATTTGTGGCAACTTAATGACTCTAAACTGATGACACACTTAACTCTGCCCCCACCTGCTGTTCTCCTACACTTTCCCCACAATCTGTCTTGGGGGGGCGGGTGGGAAAGGAGCCAGCTCATTGTTCTCCCCAGTATTCACACATTGCTGATCAGTTTTCTTCTATGTCAAGAATCCCACTTTGGTTACTAAGCTCACCTTTCCACAAGGGCACATTGGACACCTACCCATTCACCCAACCATGCACTTACTGTGCTCCTGTGAGTCAGGCGGGAATCTGAAACATCTCTTGCACGTGTGTATCAGCCCATCCACCTGCAACTGTCATTCTTGAAATGGGTAGTGTTTTAGGGCAGGAACTTGGTCAGGGTGGAGTTTGGGAAGGGAGGCCACCAAAATTCTTCACCTAGTCGACTGGCCATTGCATCAGAAAACACTTCCTTTCTTATCTCATTGAGATTGTGATTGCAGTTCCTAGCAGCTTGGGGGTATTCACTTATAAACACTCATGCCCTTGTTACTTCTTGGTTAGATTACTGTAACGCCCTCTACATGGGGCTGCCCTTGGGATGCACCTGGAGGTTCCAGGTAGTCCAGAATGCAGCTGCGTGGTCAGTTATGGGGGCTTCTCATTACTCCTGTGTAACACCTCTCTTGCGTGAGCTGCACTGGCTGCCGGTGGCTCTCCGGGTTCGTTTCAAGGTGCTGGTGCTTACTTATAAAGCCCTACATGGATTAAGGCCGGGGTACTTGCAGGATCATCTCCTGCCATCCACCCATCGTCCCGTGCGCTCTCACAGAGCAGGCCTCCTCAGGGTGCCATCAGCCAAACAATGTCGGCTGGTGGCCCCCAGGGGGAGAGTGTTCTCTGTCGGAGCGCCAACCCTCTGGAATGGTCTGCCCACCGAGCTCAGGATAGCCCCCGACCTCCTCTCCTTTCGCCGCAAACTGAAGACTTGGCTTTTTCACCAAATGGACTGATCCGTTGGGGGTTTGTACAATGTAATAATTTTAATTTGCTTTTAATGGGGATCTTAATTTGCATTGTGATTTGTATTGTCGACTGTTGTTTTGTAAGCCGCCCTGAGTCCTTCGGGAGAATGGCGGCATATAAATCACAATAATAAATAAATAAATGAAAGATTTATGCAGCCTGCGATATTTCACCTAGATGTGCTGAGTTAACACATTTTTTGAAATATATTTTGTAGCATCATATTTTTTTTATTATCCACAGAGGTAGTACCGCTACACATTTTAGTTTGAAAAGAGATTGCTAGGTAACTTAGAGGTTATAGATTTAAAACCAAGTTGCTATCCAGACAGTCCAGGGGTGAAATCCTCCCGGTTCGCACCAGATCGGGCGATCTGGTAGCGATTGTGCCGGGTGGTTCGGCGATCCAGTAGCGATGGCGGAGCAAAGCTCCGCTCACCCGCCTGGGTGTCATTATGTGTTCTTTACTTTCTGCGCATACGCAGGTTTTGTAGATGCGCAGGTCTACACATGTATGCATAGGCACATGTGTACACGTGCACTTCCAAACTGGTAAGGAAGGTAAGTAGAGTTCACCCCTGAGCCAGTCCTTGACTTATGACCACATTTGGAACCAGAATTTTTGTCATAAGTCATTGTGGTCATCAGTGGAGTCAGACCTAATTTTACATCAATATTTTTGGCGGTTGTTTGGTGAATAAGGAGGTTGTTAAACAAATCCAGTTTCCCGATCAAGCCTTTCTTGCTAGAAGTTGGGAGAAAAGATTGTAGATTGTGATACTCAACCTCAGGAATCTGCAACTGATTGTAAATGTGATCTGGTTGCCAAGCACCCAAAATGCAATCACGCCCAATACAGGGAAATACGCAAAAACAAGGTGAACAAACATGCTTCTTGTTCCTACTCTTAGATGTAATGGTGAGAGCTGTGAGTCTTTTTAATAGTAGCCATTCAATTCTAGAATACCTGTCTGGAATGATCAAAGCTCTTTTCACGCTGTCTTTCTTTTAATCCAATGTACGTTGCTTCTGCTGCAGCCTTGTGTATCTTTCATTTAACCTATGCAATATTTTTTAGATTCTCTTTAAATCGGTTGCTTTATTATGTAGCGTTTTATTTGAGTTGGAGAGATTTTAGGTGTTTTTTAAAAATTCTCCACAGTCATTAACTATGCATTGTCCTACCTTGCTTTTAAAGCATAGCAATTAAAGTATTGAAGCGGGCAAGAGATGACGGATGGATGATTTCTCTTTTTTGTTGTTCTGAGTTGCTTTTCCTTTTTTTCCCTCTCTCTCTCTCTTTTCCTTCCCCTCCTTTTTTTAGGTAGGTGACATGATTAGAAGTTAGGTAGGAAAGAAAGAAAAAGTCTTTTAATAAAGGGGGATATGATCAAAAGCTAGAATAAGTGATAGAAATAAAACAAGGGGGAATATTGGTGTATGCATTTTTATTTCATAAAACGAAAGCAGTAACAAGAGAAAATGTGGAATAATTGAACAATGATAGACTATAACTCAATGCAAGTGTGTGTTATTATTAGAAATACATAAGCAGGTTGAATGTAGTGATTGTGATTAACCTAATTAGTTTTATTTGTATTAAAATGTATGACACCCCGTGCAACATTGTTCACGCATTGATTTGATATTTTTATAAAAAATTTAAAAAAATTAAAAACCTGGGGAAAAAATAACTATGCATTGTCCGACAACGTTTGGGAGTAATGGATGAATGGCAACTTTGTTATGGACAAGCAATAATACCTGTTGTTCCTCAAAAAGCCTAAGAAACATGAGGTGGCAGGCATTTTTCGACAAGACATTACAAGAAGCATGCTTGTGTTGGCATTCTGCTAGCCAGCCACGTCCCTTTTCAAGTTATTCAGCTCCTCTTGTTTTTCTGCTTCCCCCTCAACAGATACTCAGGATTTAGTATCCGGGAACACTCTGTTCTCGTTGAACATATTTTTTTTCTCTCTCTCTCTCTTACAATGATTCTTTTTTTCCAAAAGGTATGAGATTTGTTTGTTTTGTTTTGGGGCAGGTACTTGAGCACACTTGGGATATAACCTGCAAATTTTCCAAAACTCTTTGGAATTAACCTAATTCAAACCTTTGCTAAAAATGCTCCGGGTTACAGAGAGGGAGAAGGAGGGGAGAAGGGAGAGGAGGAGGAGGACGATGACTCCTTAGTGCTCCCTGAGGTTGGTTCTTTTCTTGCAAATGTTTCATGACTCAACTTCCATATTTTTTGGAGCATAAGATGCACCTTCCCCCCCCAAAAAAAGGGTGAAAATCTGGGTGTGTCTTATACTCCGAATGTAGCCCCACCTAGCTTCTCAAACGGAGGTTTCAGAGGCTGAAAAAAGCATCAGAACTGAAGCTTCAGGAAAAAAGCCCCCAAACAGAGCTTCCCCAAATAGAGCTTCAGAAAAAAAGCCTCCAAACGGAGCTTCAGAAAAAAAGCCTCCAAACAGAGCTTCAGAAAAAAAGCCCCCAAACAGAGCTTCCCCAAATAGAGCTTCAGAAAAAAAGCCTCCAAACGGAGCTTCAGAAAAAAAGCCTCCAAACAGAGCTTCAGAAAAAAAGCCTCCAAATGGAGCTTCAGGAAAAAAGCCTCCAAACAGAGATTCAGGAAAAAAGCCCCCAAACAGAGCTTCCCCAAAGAGAGCTTCAGAAAAAAAGCCTCCAAACGGAGCTTCAGAAAAAAAGCCCCCAAACAGAGCTTCAGAGGCCTTTTTTTCTGAAGCTCTGTTTCGGAGGCTTTCAGAGGCAGGAAGAAAAGCAAGGCACAGAGCTCACAACCAAAGAACCTGTTGCTAAAATTCATCTCTGGGAACAGCTGATCGGGGGTATTCCGGGAGGCCGATCCACCCATCAATCAGTTTTTTTCTTATTTTCTTATTTTCCTCCCCCAAAACTAAGGTGCGTCTTATACTACGAAAAATACGGTAACAGCAGCAGCAGAGGTGGGCTTCACATAATTTAACAACCGGTTTGCCCAGCACCGAAAATGTGAACGCAGCATGCGCACGGCCTTCCATGCGTGCGGTTTGCTTGTGCGCATGGCTTGCACGCATGCACACATCTTAGAAAACGTAGCTAAATAGGAAGGCATAGCGCCAGGAGGGGTGGGCAGAGGCAGTTCCACCTGCAGGTCGCTACTACAGGTTTGCCCGAACTGGTCTGAACTGGATGAATCCCACCATTGATCATCAAGTGCTAAAAGCAGTGGGGTTTATGGAGGAGGAGGACTGTGGGGGCCCTTGGTGCTCCCTGAGTGCTAGTAGCGAGGATGATGCTATCTAGTTTGAGTAATGAAACATCAGGAAGAAAACAACCAAGCTCAGGGAACACCAAGGACCCTTCGTTTCAACCCTGAGCTACAGATTTTCTCTTTTAATGGAACCAGCCTGTATTTGCAACAGGTTGGAGCATCCTAGGATCACACGATCGCCATTTGTGACATTCCCAGTTGGTTTCTGACTAGTATATCAATGGGGGAAGCCAGCTGAATGAAGCCAGTGTGAGTCACTTAACATCTGCGGTGCTTTGTTTAACAACCATGGCCAAAATAAGGTCGTAAAATTGGGTGGAACTCATTTAACAACCCCCTTGCTTAACAACAGAAAGTCTAACCTGCTTGTAATTGTAAGTCAAAGGCTACCTGCATGGACGTTTCGTTTCTCCAGCTGCTGTTTCCTTCTCTCCTTCTATTTGGCTCAAACAATGAAATGGGATTCTCCTGCTAAGCTGCCCTCTTCATACCACGCTATCAGCCAGCTAAGACACAAGAGATGCCGGCTCTAAGCTTTTGCTGAACCTGCTTTCTTAGGCTATTGCCTTAGACAACTTGTCAACAAACATTATATAACGCATTTTCAGTGAAAAATGCATAGCTGAGCACTGAAGCATAGACTGAACAAAGCTTAGGGAATTCAAGCTTATTTTTACTTTAAAAAAAATCTTTCCAATGATTTGGAATAGAATAGAGTAGAGTAGAGTAGAGTAGAGTAGAGTAGAGTAGAGTAGAGAAGAGAAGAGTAGAATAGAATAGAATAGAATAGAATAGAATAGAATAGAATAGAATAGAATAGAATAGAATAGAATAGAATAGAATAGAACAGAATAAGAGTAGAGTAGAGTAGAGTAGAGTAGAGTAGAATAGGAAATAATAGGATAGGATAGGATAGGATAGGATAGGATAGGATAGGATAGGGGAGGGGAGGAGGGAAGGGAAGGGAAGGGAAGGGAAGGGAAGAGAAGAGAAGAGAAGAGAAGAGAAGAGAAGAGAAGAGAAGAGAAGAGAAGAGAAGAGAAGAGAAGAGAAGAGAAGAGAAGAGAAGAGAAGAGAAGAGAATATTTTATTGGCCAAGTGTGATTGGACACACCAGGCATTTGTCTTTGGTGCAGATGCTCTCAGTGTACATAAAATGACAAGAACACTCGTCAAGAATCGTAAGGTACAACACTTAATGATAGTCATAGGGTACAACTAAGCAATCAAATCATACTAGGAAACAATATCAATATAAATCGTAAGGATACAAGCAACAAAGTTATAGTCATGCAGTCATAAGTGGGAGGAGATGGGTGATAGGAACAATGAGAGGATTAATAGTAATGCAGACTTAGTAACTAGTTTGACAGTGTTGAGGGAATTATTTGTTTAGCAGAGTGATGGCGTACGGGAAAAAACTACCCTTGTGTCTAGTTGTTCTGGTGTGAAGTGCCCTATAGTGTCGTTTTGAGGGTAGGAGTTGTGTTACTGTAGGGATACAAATTGCCACTATCTTTCGTCCAGGATATGTTCTCAATTTCCCCGTTCTAGTCTACAGCCTTTGTTATGGTCTCTCACTGAAATACTAAGTGGACTTGATTCAGATTTTTTCGAGGAATTCTGGGGGTTGAAGTCCACAAGTAGTAAAGTTGCCAAGGTTGGAGACCTCTCTCTTCTTCCAATCCAGAATTGCTTGGCTTCAGCAAGGTCCTAAAACAACATTGCTTCTTTTTAACTGTATTTTCAGATAAATTAACAGCTACTTTCCATTTCCTTTTATATCCCTTGTTTTTGATTATATGGATTTTTAACCTCTCCGTGTTTCAACAGCTGTAGGGCTCGCTGCAGCTGGAAGGCTGTGATTATGGAAAGTTGCTGACAAATTATTATTGCTCTTTTGCTCCTCAAGCCATCCGTTTCTTGCTGATTATCTGATCCATCCAGTCATTCCGTCCTTTTCATTAGACACACGGAGCTCTGGAATAGTTTTGTTTAAAGATGGGCCTGGAAGAGCTCAGATAAGACTTAGTTTAGCTCTCTGCTCAGGGCTGATGGTTTTCCTCTTTGCAGCTTAGCTGCTATTACAAAGGGAGACATCCTCCGATGGATTTATTAGGCCAGCAGAGGGTTAAGTTCCAATCAGCTAAATTCTCTCAGAAAAAAAAATAAGCAGGGGACTGCCAGCAAGATAACTATTAAATACAAAAGGAGCCCTCGAAAGGAGAAGGCATTTGACAGGAAAGAGCTGCAATCCTCCTGCAGAAGCCGCTATTCATGAGAGGAGAAGAAAGGAGAGGAAAAGAGGGAGGAAGTTGAAAGAGGAAAGTGGAATCTTTCAGGAAACAATGAGGGATGTTTTGACTCAGGAATATGGGAGACAAACACAATGAAGTTATAGAGTCATGGATGCAACTAGAGCCAAGATAGCAGTGGAACAATAGCTGAGATGATGGTGGGCCTCATCAGTTTTTTGGATCAGTCTTTTCAATGATTGTTTTCATGAAGGTGTGATGGGGTGAGATTTAGGATTCAAGCAAGATGTACTCTGGATTGGAGGAGGTTCTTTGGTGGACTTGAGTGATAATGGTCAGGAGCTCTAGAGGAATGTGGAGATGGTCTGGAAAGAGGACTGTGATAGCCCGTAGGTATATACCAACTTTACTCTTAGGTAAATACCAACTAGAAGGATGTGAGGGCTCAGTGGCTAAAACGATGAGCTTGTTGATCGGCAGTTCAGCGGTATGTAACGAGGTGAGCTCCCGTGACTTGTCCCAGCTTCTGCCAACCTAGCAGTTCGAAAGCACGTAAAAAATGCAAGTAGAAAAATAGGGACCACCTTTGGTGGGAAGATCACAGCATTCCATGCACCTTTGGCGTTGAGTCATGATGGCCACATGACCACGGAGACGTCTTCTGACAGAGCTGGCTCTTTGGCTTTGAAACAGAAATGAGCACCGCCCCCTAGAGTTGGGAACGACTAGCACATATGTGCGAGGGGAACCTTTACCTTTACAAATACCAACTTGGCCCTGAAAGGGAGAGTTAGAAAGAAACTCAAGACTGCCCTGCCTTGATTCTCTTTGTTTTAAAAGGTGGAGATGCATTAATAAAGAAAAATTCCAATAGTTCTTGTGGAGTCTTTTTACTGACTTGGGTTATTTTGAAGTATTTTCCAGGAACAGAAATAATGGTGTTGGCAGTGCCAATGACTGCAGGAGGCCACTCTAAATTCCGTGTGACAATTCAGTGTGGGGAATAAAATAAAGTTGTTGTCTATTGGTTGCAGAATTTCAGAATAGCTGTGTTCTCACAAAGCACAGGATCACAAACTAGCCAACATTCTTCTAGCATGTCGTAGAAGCTCGGCTCATGTGATTATTTTATGGCTCAGTGTTTTGCACAAATCCAGGTAACTCGGTTAATTGAAAAATCATTTTTCAGTGTTCCAATATCTCAGGGGCTGCCCCAAAGAAGAGGGAGTCAAGCTATTCTCCAAAGCCCCTGAGGGTAGGAGAAGAAGCAATGGGTGGAAACTAATCGAGGAGAGAAGCAATTTAGAACTAAGGAGAAATTTCCTGACAGTGAGAACAATTAATCAGTGGAACAACTTGCCACCAGAAGTTGTGAATACTCCAACACTGGAAGTTTTAAAGAAGATGTTGGACAACCATTTGTCTGAAGTGGTGTTAGGGTTTCCTGCCTAAGCAGGGGGTTGGACTAGAAGACCTCTAAGGTCCCTTCCAACTCTGTTATTCTATTTCTATTTCTATTTCATACTTGAGCAAATGACATTGTGTGAACCAAGCCAGTACATTCATTTAGCAACCGTTCGAAGCTATAACAGCATTGAAAAAAGTGACTTATGATCTTAAGGGAGACTTTCTTGCCACGGTTGTTAAGTGAATCACTCCAGGGGTGAAGTGAATCTTTGTTTCTCCATTGGCTTCGGTTGTCATGGTTAGAAAAACTGATCACATGACTCCAGGACATCGCAACCGTCATAAATATAAGTCAGTTGCCAAGAATCTGAATTTCAATCTCGCAATCGGGGGAAGGCTCCAGTGGTCGTAAGTGTGAAAAATGGTCGTAAGTACTTTTTCCGATGACATCGTAACTTTGAACGGTCACTAAACGAACTGTTGTTTGTCCAGGACTATCTGTAATTGAGCGAGCAGGCTATGGCTGTTTCAGCAATAATAACCAACATCATAATCAGTGGTGGGTTTCAAATTTTTTTACTACCGGTTCTGTGGGTGTGGCTTGGTGGGCATGGCATGGCTTGGTGGGCGTGGCTTGGTGAGTGTGGCAGGGGAAGGATACTGTAAAATCTCCATTCCCACCCCACTCCAGGGGAAGGATTCTATAAAGTCCCCATTCCCTCCCCACTCCTGGAGGAAGGATATTGCAAAATCTCCATTCCCTCCCCAATCCAGGGGAAGGTTACTGTAAAATCCCCATTTCCTCCCGATCAGCTGGGACTCGGGAGGCAGAGAATAGATGGGGGCGGGGCCAGTCAGAATTTTTACTACCGGTTCTCCGAACTACTCAAAATTTCCGCTACCGGTTCTCCAGAACTGGTCAGAACCTGCTGAAACCCACCTCTGATCATAATCCAATTATAATTTCCAGGATTCCTTTAGTGATAAAACAGACAGATTACATCCCTGCAATATTCATGGGAATAGGGAAAAGACAATCCAGTTATCTGGCTTTTGGATGTTCTCATTGCAATTTTCCTTTCCTGCTCTCATCAAGTAAATTATTTGGGACTGGATGCCAGGAATGTGGTCCAGGCTGCACCACATCTACAACTACACAGCTAAGCCAGAAAAGCAAAGCAAAGAAGTAGGAACTTCGCCCTGGGAAATTACTCACCGAAAGCCTCTCCCCTTAAAGGCAAGGGGTAGACAGGCTTGACTTCTTCAAATAGGAGCCTCACCCCATCAGATCAGTCCCTCTGCTTGAAATAATGTTGTCTTTAGAGCCAGAGTAATCAAACAGCCATCTTCCTGTTGGGATGGATGTTGGCTAAATGCTCCCTTCATTGCTGTGATTTTAATTTTGAAGTCACTTCCCTGAACTAGATGTGTCTCTTTCTTTCCTTCGACTCACACTCTGAGCCCATGGCTTTAGTCACATTCAGCTGGAATGGAAAGGGCCTGCTTTCTGCCTTCATTGTTGTTTTGAGAAATGGGCACAATTTTGAGTTTAACTTTCCATTTCCTTAAGGTCTCCGATCAACACAAGAAGCTGCTCTGGGCCCAATAAGACCATTATTTATTCCAGCATTGTCAGTTCTGACCAGCAACAGTTCTCCAGGTTCTTGGACAGTCATGGAAGCTAGGCTCATTGACCTGATCTAGCAGGATTTTCCTTATTATGCAATATTTCTCCCAACACTTGAACTTCAAATGAATTTCCTACAAGATCAGACTGATTCTTGATCAGGTTCCAGCATCATTCATTGGGCAACTAGATGGTTTAAGGAAATCCATCAAGGATAAGAAGTCTTCTTAGAATAGATTAGAATGAGCTGGAAGAGACCTTGGAGCTCAAGCAGGAGAACCATATCAGATAAGGGACTGTCTAGACCGGTGATGGCTAACCTTTTTGCCATCGCATGCCAGGAGGGAGAGGGGGCGGGGGAGGTTCATGCGCGTGCATGCCCACACCCATAATTCTATGCACTCCGCCCTGCGCATGAATGTGTGACCCTCCTCCCGCTCTCCAGAGCCTCTTCTGGCACACAGAGAGGCTCTGGAGGCTGGGGACAGCAAAAAAGTCACTTCCTGTCCAACCGGAAGTTGGGAAACGGGCTGTTTCGGGCCTCCGGAGGGCCTCCGGAAGGCTGTTTTCACCCTCCCCAGATGCATAGAGAGGATCTGGAGCCAGGTGAGAAAGAAAAACAGGCCTTCTCCACCCTCCCCAGGCCCTCCGGAGGCAGGAAACAGACTTGTTTCCCTACTTCTGGTGGGCCCAGAAGGCCTAAAAATCATGGAGCTGAGCTGGCGTGCCCACTGGTATGGCTACGTGTGGCACAGGTGGGCATGCGTGCCACAGGTTCGCCATCACGGGTCTAGGCTCTTCTTAAAAACATCCCATGATGGAGCATCCATGATTTCTGGTTGCAAGCTGTTCCACTGGCTAATTGTCCTCACTGTTAGGAAGTTTCTCCTTAATTCCAAGTTGCTTCTCTCTTTGAATAATAACCTTTGAAACTAACCAAAGAGAGAAGCAGCCTGGAATTAAGGAAAAACTTCCTAACAATGAGGACAATTAACCAGTGGAACAGCTGTGTTAGCAGGGATTGTAGTTGGGGTAAACTATGCATGAATGTAAAGATTCTAATTATTATGGCAGATCAGAATTGTACTCTTAGGCTTGCCAGAGTCTGTTAATGTAACTTTATAATAAATATAATTAGCGTATCTGGTTATGTTTCCTGTCTGGTCTTCCCTGAAGGCTGAAATCAGTCTTGCAAGTCTGAAACTACTACATTTTTCCCGCCATCTCTCTCCTATACAGCCCAAGGAAATAGGGAGGGTCAATTCTGAGTTCTTGCTCCACCCACTATCCTGCTGCAGGCTATGCTGTCTCTTATCTGACAGTTCCCTAGGGAGCATCTCTTCACCCCATCTCCCAAGGTCTTTCCCACATATAATTACGGCACGAAGAGGAAGAGTAGGAAAACGGTGGTTTCTATCCACCCCATTGGTTCGTTGGCAAGATACGGCGGACAAGAACACACAAGGTGTCAAACGGGGTCAACGGAGGGTGCTCGTACGAAGGGCCTCCCACCAAAAAGAGCGTGAAAGGCTCATGGGAGGGGATAAGGAAGCAAGGCATTTACCAGGTCACTAGAGGTGGGATTTAGCCGGTTCGGACAAGTTCAGGCAAACCAGTAGTGGTGACCTTTCGCCCACCTGCCCGGGCACAATCCCGTCCTATATCACTGGTTTTTTGACACCACACACATGCACGGATGGTGTGCGCGAGCGAATTGCTGTGATTTTGATGCCACACACATGCATGGATGGTGTGCGCGAGCGAATTGCTGTGTTTTTGATGCCACACACATGCACGGATGGTGTGCGTGAGTGAATTGCTGTGTTTTTGATGCCACACACATGCGCGGATGGCGTGCGCGAGCGAATTGCTGTGTTTTTGATGTCACACACATGCACGGATGGTGTGCGTGAGTGAATTGCTGTGTTTTTGATGCCACACACATGCGCGGACGGCGTGCGCGAGCGAATTGCTGTGTTTTTGATGCCACACACATGCGCGGATGGTGTGCGTGAGTGAATTGCTGTGTTTTTGATGCCACACACATGCGCGGATGGCGTGCGCGAGCGAATTGCTGTGTTTTTGATGCCACACACATGTGCGGACGGCGTGCGCGAGCGAATTGCTGTGTTTTTGATGTCACACACATGCGCGGATGGTGTGCGCGAGCGAATTGCTGTGTTTTTGATGCCACACACATGCGCGGATGGTGTGCGTGAGTGAATTGCTGTGTTTTTGATGCCACACACATGCGCGGACGGCGTGCACGAGCGAATTGCTGTGTTTTTGATGTCACACACATGCGCGGATGGTGTGCGTGAGTGAATTGCTGTGTTTTTGATGCCACACACATGCGCGGACGGCGTGCACGAGCGAATTGCTGTGTTTTTGATGTCACACACATGCACGGATGGTGTGCGTGAGTGAATTGCTGTGTTTTTGATGCCACACACATGCGCGGATGGCGTGCGCGAGCGAATTGCTGTGTTTTTGATGCCACACACATGCACGGATGGTGTGCACGAGTGAATTGCTGTGTTTTTGATGCCACACACATGCACGGATGGTGTGCACGAGTGAATTGCTGTGTTGTTTGACATCACACATGTGCGGGCGGCACGCACGAGTGAATTGCTGTGTTTGGTGATGCGTGTGTGTGTGTGCGCATTCACATTTCCAGTGCTGAGTGAACCGATAGCTACAGTATGTAAAGCCCACTTCTGATGATCACAATCTGGAATGAACACCTGACCAACATCGTTGCCAAAGCTGAAGAATGGGTTGAAATCCAGACAGGGATTTCTTAAGACCGTTTCCTTCCAGTCAATTTCAAGACAGGAGACCGACTGGCAGTTTAAGGTGCTTCGAATGTCGCCTTCACAAGAAACGCGGCTTCATTTTTTTGTTTTTTTTGTGGAACAGTTTGCTAAACTTGGCTATCAGGTGTTGAGTGTTGTGGTGGAAAATCCAGTTGGGGAAGCAAGATACTACAGAAGCTGTAGAACCTCGATTTAGGACCACAATTGAGCCCAACATTTCTGTTGTTAAGTGAGTTTTGCCCCATTTTATGACATTCCTTCCCACACTCCTTGTTAAGTGAATCACTGCAGTTGATAAGTTAGTAACTTGGTTGTTAAGTGAATCTGCCATTGACTCTCTTCCAGCCCTATGATCCTATGTTCTATGTTCTGGATCTTCACTGACTTAGATTTAGAATAACTTTATTGTCACTTTGAATGTATGCTAATCGGCATACAATGGAATAGGAATAGGAATAGGAATAGGAATAGGAATAGGAATAGGAATAGGAATAGGAATAGGAATAGGAAGGACTAGGACTAGGACTAGGACTAGGACATGGACATGGACATGGACATGGACATGGACAAGGAAAGGAAAGGAAAGGAAAGGAAAGGAAAGGAAAGGAAAGGAAAGGAAACGAGGAAAGGACTAGGACTAGGAATGGAATGGAATGAAATCGAATAAAATCAAATGGAATGGAATGGAATGAAAAGGAAAGGAAAGGAAAGGAAAGAAGGAAAGGACTAGGAATGGAATGGAATGGAATGAAATCGAATAAAATCAAATGGAAAGGAAAGGAAAGGACTAGGAATGGAAAGGAAAGGACTAGGAATGGAATGGAATGGAATGGAACCGAATAAAATCAAATGGAATGGAATGGAATGGAATGGAAAGAAGGAAAGGAAAGGAAAGGAAAGGAAAGGAAAGGAAAGGAAAGGAAAGAAGGAAAAGGAAAGAAGGAAAGGACTAGGACTAGGACTAGGACTAGGACAAGGACTGGAATCGAATCGAATCGAATCGAATCGAATCGAATCGAATCGAATGGAGCGGAACGGAATGGAACGGAAAGGAAAGGAAAGGAAAGGACTAGGACTAGGACTAAAATGGAATAGAATGGAATGAAATCGAATAAAATCAAATTGAAAGGAACGGAACGGAACGGAACGGAATAGAACAGAACAGAACAGAACAGAACTCTTTATTGGCCAAGTGTGGTTGGACACACAAGGAATATGCAATGAAATTTCGCTGCATACAGCTCTCGAAGTGTCACCACCAAGGATGGGTTGCTGGGGATTCACAGGGATTCAGGAGAACCTCTAGCTAAGATTTTGTGCACTTCAGAGAACCCCCAAATCCCACTCCTGGCTGCCCCTGCCCACCCCTCCCCTCCCAGGACTCCCCACGCGGCCTGTTTTGGATGCAGGTAAGTGCATGGCACGCACAGAGGCTCGGGGAGGGCGAAAAACGAGCAAAGCTGGCTGGGGAATTCTGGGAGTTGAAGTCCGCCAGGCTTAACATTGCCTAGTTTGGAGACCTCTGCTTTAAAACACTGCTTCATTCTACTTCCTAAGGGGAAAGAGCCTCATTGCATTCAGGCTCCTGAGCTCTCATTTCTAGAGAGCAAATATAGGAGGCTTCGGTTGTTTACGTCTCTTTGGTAGCTTTTCACCTTTTAAGCCTTGCCTCCGGACTAATGAGATTACTTCGTTTATCATCTATAGAGTATTCTGCGAGGAGGATTAGCAGCTGGTGGCATGATGGGTGCCTAGCAAGCCCAACGAGATTCCTGTGCCATTAGCAGCACTGCGACAGGCAGAAATTAGGCTAATGAAGCCAGCTAATCCTGCCATGAAAATTCAGTGGGTGAGGAAATGCTGCCACTTTATTGGTTTATGTCCGTTAAGGGACTGTTAGGTTCTCCTAAGTTTGCTAGAACATAAAGGTAAAGGTTCCCCTCACACCTATGTGCTAGTCGTTCCCGACTCTAGGGGGCAGTGCTCATCTCCGTTTCAAAGCCGAAGAGCCAGCGCTGCCCGAAGACGTCTCCGTGGTCATGTGGCCGGCATGACTAAACACCAAAGGCACATGGAACGCTGTTCCCTTCCCACCAAAGGTGGTCCCTATTTTTCTACTTGCATTTTTTAATGTGCTTTCAAACTGCTATGTTGGCAGAAGCTGGGACAAGGAACGGGAGCTCACCCCGTTATGTGGCACTAGGGATTCGAACTGCTGAACTGCTAACCTTTCAATTGACAAGCTCAGTGTCTTAGCCACTGAGCCACCACTTTGCTAGAACATAGAAGTGGCTTCATAAAATTATTATTATTTTTTGCAAAACCTGGAGGGGCATGGCTTGATTATTCACATTATATATAGCTCAACTTACAGGTAGTTAGTTCTCAACTTACAACAGTTCCTTTGACGTTATAATGGTGCTGAAAATTGTGAATTAGGACTGTTATTCACACTTATGACCGTTGCAGCATCCCCATATGGTCACATACTGTATTTTTTGGAGTATAAGACACACCTTAGTTTTGGGGGAGGAAAATAAGAAAAAAGCTGATTGGCAGGTGGATCAGCCTCCAGGAATACCCCCAATCAGCAGAGGTGACTTTTAGGAACAGGTTCCTTGGTTCTGAGCTCTGTGTCTTGCTTTTTTTTTTTTTTTTTGCTTTTTTTTCTGCCTCTGAAACTTCTGAAATTCTGTTTCAGAAAAAACTGTTTTTCCTGCCTCTGAAAGCCTCTGAAACAGAGCTTCAGAAAAAAAGCCTCTGAAGCTCTGTTTGGCGGCTTTTCTTCTGAAGCTCTATTTGGAGGCTTTTTTTCTGAAGCTCTGTTTGGAGGCTTTTTTTCTGAAGCTCTGTTTGGGGGCTTTTCTTCTGAGGCTCTGTTTGGAGGCTTTTTTTCTGAACCTCTGTTTGGCGGCTTTTTTTCTGAAGCTCTGTTTGGAGGCTTTTTTTCTGAAGCTCTGTTTAGGGGCTTTTTTCTGAAGCTCTGTTTGGCGGCTTTTTTCTGAAGCTCTGTTTGGAGGCTTTTTTTCTGAAGTTCTGTTTGGGGGCTTTTTTCTGAAGCTCTGTTTGGCGGCTTTTTTTCTGAAGCTCTATTTGGAGGCTTTTTTTTTCTGAAGCTCTGTTTGGAGGCTTTTTTTCTGAAGCTCTGTTTGGGCTCTTCTTTTCTGAAGCTTCTTTTCTGATGCTTTTTTCAACCTCTGAAACCTTCGTTTGAGAAGCTGGGTGGGGCTACATTCGGAGTATAAAATGCACCCAGATTTTCACCCTCTTTTTGGGGGGAAAAAGCTGCGTCTTATAGTCCAAAAAAGACGGTAATCAAAATTCAGACACTTGGTGACTGACTCATGTTTACGACGTTTGCAGTATTCCAGGTATTCACATGATCCCTTTTTGGACAAGCAAAGTCCATGGGGAGGCCAGAGTTTAACAACTCTGTTACTATCTTAACAACTGCAGTTGTAAGGTGTGGGGCAAAACTCACTTAACTGTCTTGCTTAGCAACAGAAATGTTGGGCTTAATTGCTGTCGTAAATTGAGGACTACCTGCGTTGCATCTCAAAGGTATTTTGCTCAAGGCTGCTTTGTGAATTTGTCTGAATCCCAACATCCGATGTATACGTATGTATTTTTTAAAAAAAACCTTCCACCATTCACAAATGCAGTGTTACATCCTCCTTAACTGGCTCTGCTGTATCCAGGCATTTGGCAGGAACATCTCTTAAAAATGGCTGATTTGCCATATTGCAACACAAAAATTTAGATCACAACAAACTGCTTGTCAAAATGCCATCCACGATACAGTACAGAACATTTCTGGGAACTCAAATCAGGGGTGAAATCCAGCAGGTTCTGACAGGTTCTGGAGAACTGGGAGCGGAAATTTTGAGTAGTTCGGAGAACGGGCAAATACCACTTCTGGCTGGCCCCAGAGTGGGGTGGGAATGGAGATTTTGCAATATCCTTCCCCCAGGAGTGGGGAGCGAATTTTTTTTTAAATTAGATTTATATGCCGCCCTTCTCCGGAGACTCAGGGCGGCTTACAAGGCGTTAAGCAATAGCCTTCATACTTTTGTATATTTTATACAAAGTCAGCTTATTGCCCCCACAAACTGGGTCCTCAATTTACCTACCTTAGAAAGGATGGAAGGCTGAGTCAACCTTGAGCCTCGAAGTGGTGAAGTTGCAGACAGCTGGATGTTAATAACAGGCCCCAGAGTGGGGTGGGGATGGTGATTTTGCAGTATCCTTCCCCTGCCATGCCCACCAAGCCACGCCCACAGAACCGGTAGTAAAAAAAAATTGGGTTTCACCACTGACTCAGATCTATGCTTCAGGACAAAACTTGGATATGATGCTGTTACAGGTCCTTGATTTACAACCATTCATTTAATGACTGCTCAAAGTTACAGCAAGAAGAAAAGCGACTTAACAACCAGTCCTCGCACTTTAGGACCATTGCAGCATCAATGGTCACATGATCGAAATCCGGGTGCTTGGCAACCAAGCATGATTGGCAGTATCCCAAGGTCATTGGATTACGATTTGTGACCTTCCTAACTGGCTTTTGACAAGCAGTCAAAAGTCCCACAGCAGGGTTCAAATTTTCCATCTCTTAATCTTCTTGCTGATATTAGATATGTGTTAAATGGTGTTTGGATAATGGTCCGTGCCTGAGTTTGGTCTCTTTGCTTCTTCACGCTGTTGATTTGGGAGACTTTTTTCCAGTCCTGTTACTCCTTTACAATTGGCCAGACTTGGAAACCAAAGTTGTGAATACTAAAATTAATTTTATTTAGAGGCTTATAGTAATAGTTTGCAAGTTTGAAAGTTCCTTCCCTCTACCTTCCTTTAGCTGCAGGAGAACTGGAGAGGGTCAAGTCTGCAACGTTTTCCCAAATTGCATTTCTGCCCTTGGATTAGATTCCCCTTATCTAATTTGATTTGATTTGATTTGATTTATTAGATTTATATACCGTCCTTCTCAGGAAGGGCTGTATATAAATCTCAGAACTCTGACCACAGCCTTGTTTGTAGCTCTTCCTCCTGTTCCTCAAGATTATTCTTACAGGAATCTCTTACAAGATTCACACATCTCTTACAATAATTCTTACGAGGTTATTCTCCTAGGAATCCCTGCCTCTATTCCATCTCCGCCATTTTTTTTAAAGAAAAGAACAATCAAACAAACAAATTCAGAGTACAGTAGTGGCCAAAATTGTGGAAACCTTTTGGGAAAAGTGTATTTTTGAGGTTTGATAGCTAATAACACCACTTTTTGGGGAGGAGTTTCAAGAGAATCATATTCCACTACTGAAATGGCCTGGGAATAGCCCAGACCTTCACCCAATTGAAAATCTATGGAGCCGACCAGTGGTGAAATCCAATTTTTTTACTACTGGTTCTGTGGGCGTGGCTCAGTGGGTGTGGTGTGGTTTGGTGGGTGTGCCAGGGGAAGAATACTGCAAAATCTCCACTCCCACCCCACTCCAGGGGAAGGATACTGCAAAATCCCCATTCCCTCCCCACTCCTGGGGGAAGGATATTGCAAAATCTACATTCCCACCCCACTCTGGGGTCAGCCGGAGGTGATATTTGCTGGTTCTCAAAATTTCTGCTACCGGTTCTCCGAACTGCTCAAAATTTCCACTACCGGTTCTCCAGAACCTGTCAGAACCTGCTGGATTTCACCCCTTTAGCCGACTAAAGAAACTTGTTAGTCAGGAGTGACCCAGCAATAAAACCCAGTTAATAGAAGCCATTATTCAATCTTGGTTTCACATTATAACAGCCGCAGAACTAAAAAACTTGGTTCACTCCATGGGAAGACGTTGTAAGGCCGTCATTCATGCTAAAGGTTACCCAACTAAGTATTAACTGACACGGTGATCATTTTTGTATATCTCATTTTTTCTACGTGTTTCACTTTTCTTCTTTATACTGTCACTGCTATTCTAATAGCAAATCCTTCATAAAAAGTTATTGCATTACATTCTTGATCAAATTACCTTTCCATTGGTATATAATTTTACGGTACTACTCCAAAAAAAAAAGTGATGTTATGAGCTAGTTTTAGAAAATACACTTTCCCCAAAAGATTTCCACAATTTTGGCCACTGCTGTATGTCTGTGGGAAAGAGTTGCAGATGCCATTATTTAAGAAGCAATGCTGTCTCCATTTTCCTGCTTGCTTGGCGGCTGTAGTAGTCAATGTGACAGCATCCATTCTCCAAGGTTAAAACGTAACCCTTTTCTGCTCCTTTCCCCACCCCGAAAACAGCCTTAACTAAGACTCCATTTCATTTGGCAAGGCTGCAAATGTGGGTGGACATGCACACACAGCTACATCCATACATGTTGCTAATCAAGTTCCACCCTTGGCAAGTTATTAAAATAAATCATAAAGCAATCCATTTGTAAGCACATAGAAGACAATTGGATAATTACAAGCAGCCAACAGAGATTACTTCAGGCAAATCACGACGGACTCGATTTCCTTCTTTAAGAAGGCAGCTGGTTTGGTTGGTAATTAAACTGCAGGAGTTGCCTCTCTCTCTTTTTGTTATAAAATCATCAAAAGGCAGAGATTAAAAATAGAATATAAGCAATAAGGCTATGGGGAATTACAGGTGTTTAGAAGCATAAGACTTCTGTATAAAAAGCAAGGTAACAACAAAACTTGAGAGACTACTCAAAAACACAGATTCTATCAAAGACCTGGAAATAGACTTCATGCTGAGAACAAAAAATTAGAGGTCAAACTAGTTTGGGGGGAAATAATTCCAGAATTGAAATGCCCGTATGAAGAATAAGAATAAGGGACGCAGTGCCTCAGTGGATAAGACGCTCAGCTTGTCGATCGAAAGGCCGGCAGTTCAGCGGTTCGAATCCCTAGTGCCGCGTAACGGGCTGAGCTCCTGTGACTTGTCCCAGCTTCTGCCAACCTAGCAGTTCAAAAGCAGGTAAAAAAGGCAAGTAGAAAAATAGGGACCACCTTTGGTGGGAAGGGAACAGCGTTCCGTGTGCCTTTGGCATTGAGTCATGCCGGCTACATGACCACGGAGACGTCTTTGGACAGCGCTGGCTCTTTGGCTTTGAAATGGAGATGAGCGCCACCCCCATAGAGTCAGGAACAACTATGTGCGAGGGGAACCTTTATCTCTACTTTATGAAGAATAAAAGTTAAAGATTTCCACTGTCCAGATGTCTCTGACTTTAGGACTCCGGGCACTTCTCCGTTTCTTAGCCAAGGGTGCCAGCATTGTCCAAAGATATTTCTGTGATCATGTGGCCAACATGACTATATGCCGAAGCTATTACCTTCCCACCAAAGTGGTACCTATTTACCTACTTGCGGTTGCATGCTTTCAAACTCCAAAGTGGGCAGGAGCTGGGTCAAGTAATGGGAGCTCACCCTGTTGCATGGAACTCGGGACTCAAACAGGGGTTGTCAGCTCTCCAACTGACCAGGTTTGTGACTTTAACCGCTGAGCCGTACGCGCCCCTATATGAAGAATACCCTCCTTTAAATTGCTGCTTTCTCAAACCCATGCTTGCCCCAAAGACCTTCTTAACCAACTTCTTGCCAAAAACAGTTCAAGAGGATTAACATATAATAGCTTGTCGTACACAAATTGTTACTAAATATTTAATCTGACTAACAAGTATAAATCATTGCAACAACCAAGTGTGCAATGAGGTGAAGAGCAGAACGAACAACGGCAACATAAAAAGACTACTCTGCATGAAATAATCATTTGGATAGTCCTTTTTTGGGTTTTGTTTTGTTTTTTGACTGAAAACACTGTCTAAGTCAGTGTTTCTCAACCTTGGTAGCTTGAAGATGGGTGGACTTCAACTCCCAGAATCCCCTAGCCAGCACTGCTGGCTGGGGGATTCTGGGAGTTGAAGTCCACCCATCTTCAAGCTACCAAGATTGAGAAACACTGATCTAAGTCAACACAAATTTAGATATTTCACCCTCAAGCCCTATTGAGCTTCAAATATCAAGACAAACACATTGATGTAGACATGGTATTCTGGCAGCTTATATGGCTCCTATAGTATGTTCTTGGCAGGCATATTTAATCATATGACTAAATCATTACTAATAAATGAATACATTTTGCTCTGATGGCAACTTCCACGTTAGCTTGAATGTTTCTGGTATTCACAATAGCGTCTAGTGATCCCTGTCCAAGCTCAGCGAGAGCAGTTTTCTAGACAAAGTTGAAAACCGTTCTTGGCTCCACAAGCTCTGTGTTGGATCTAGAAACATTTCCCTTCCCCACAGAGGTGAAATCCAGCAGGTTCTGACAAGTTCTGGAGAACCAGCAGTGGAATTTTTGAATAGTTTGGAGAACCGGCAAATACCACCTCTGGCTGGCCCCAGAGTGGGGAGGGAATGGAGATTTTGCAATATCCTTCCCCTGCCACGCCCACAGAACCGGTAGTAAAAAATTTTGGATTTCACCACTGCTTCCCTGCCGTCTATACATCTACTCACTTCTAGAAACTTTTGAGAACTAACAACCTTCCTCCTCGTTTGGCTTGATGGAATGAAGCTCCCACAACTTCCGAAGTCAACTTCTGTTCCATCGGTTGATTGCTCTCTCTGTCAGAAAGTTTCTCCTTATTTCTAGGTTGAATCTCTCCTTGTTCAGTTTCCATCCGTTATTCCTTGTCTGGACTTGAGGTGCTTTGGAAAATAGCTTGACCCCTCTCCTCTCTGTGGCAGCCCCTCAAATATTGGAAAACTGCTATCATGTCTCCACTGGTCCTTCTCTTCAGTAGACTAGCCATGCCCAGTTCCTGCAACCGTTCTTCATATGTAGCCCTCATCATGATGATGATCATGATGTCCCCTCATCATCCTGGTTGCTCTTCTCTGCACTCTTTCTAGAGTCTCAACATCTTTTTTATAGTGTGATGATCAAAACCAGTTGCAGTATTCTAGGTGTGGTCTTACTAAGGCCTTATAGAGTGGTATTAATACCTCACTTTCTTCACCCTTGATGGCTGTCATCTAAGTTTAGCAAATTCAAACAATCAACAGTTATGTTTTAGTATGGTTAGTTACTGACAATCAGCTTTTCAGTGTTAATGATCTTCTTGCCGTCAGTATTGTAAGTCAAAATATTATAACATAATATCTTGTATCATACAAAGCTTTGGTGGGCATTAGACCTTCATGTTGGATCTGGACATGCAGAAGGTGGAAACACATCGCATTCACTCCCTTCCATGTATCCTTTGCGGCAGGCATTACAAACTTCAAAATTTAACTCCTTGCTTCTATTGTTTCCCTCCAATACAATATGCATCGGTGAAGTTTATTCCACCCAGTTGTACAAATGTTATCTGCATGCCGACTGCAGCTTTCATATGTGCAATATACCCATAAAAATATTTTAACCACAGCTGTGGCATCTGGCACAATGATATTATTGTTGGTGTTTTTCCACAGTGATAGCCATCCAATTGCTATCTGCGTGATAGAAACAGAGTTCCCATTTTGCTTTCCTAAGAATGTTATAAAAACTGGTTATTTCAGCCTTCACAGAAAACTAGATAGGATTCTGTAGGATTCTTACTTCACATGTTTTACATCCTTTGCTGCAAACCATCTCTTGATTATTCTGCCTAGGCTTCAAAATGAAAATATTCCTCCTTCTGTCAAGCCTCTGTTTGCTGTCAGTTGTTCTCAAAACACCTGCTCTGTCAAGATATGGGGGTGGTGGTAGCACCTGTTTTTCAGGTGACTGAGTCTCAGAATGCATTGATTCAGCCCAGGAACAAACAGAGAGCAGCTATGGACCGGTATCATTTCAAAAACTGGCTTGGTGGATTAAATCTGAATGCATATCATATCATATCATCGCATACCATACCATACCATACCACACTTTATTGGCCAAGTGTGACTGGACTGTATGAACTAAAAAAAGACTAGTATTACGAAATATATGTATTAGAAAAAAAAATTGGGAAAAAATGAATAGAATAGAATAGAATAGAATAGAATAGAATAGAATAGAATAGAATAGAATAGAACAGAACAGAACAGAACAGAACAGAACAGAACAGAATAGAATTTTATTGGCCAAGTGTGATTGGACGCACAAGGAATTTGTCTTCGGTGCGTATGCTCTCAGTGTACATAAAAAGACAAGATATGTTCATCAAGCATCATAAGATACAACACTTAATGATACTCATAGGGTACAAATAAGCAATCAAATCATACTAGGAAACAATCAATATAAATCATAATGATACGGCAACAAATTACAGTCATACAGTCATAAGTGGGAGGAGATGGGTGATAGGAATGATGAGATGATTAATAGTAATGCAGACTTAGTGAATAGTTTGACGGTGTTGAGGGAATTATTTCTTTAGCAGAGTGATGGCGTTTGGGAAAAACTGTTCTTGTGTCTAGTTGTTCTGGTGTGCAGTGCTCTATAGCGTCATTTTGAGGGTAGGAGTTGAAACAGTTTATGACCAGGATGCGAGGGGTCTGTAAATATTTTCCCAGCCCTCTTTTTGACTCGTGCAGTATACAGGTCCTCAATGGAAAGCAGGTTGGTAGCCATTGTTTTTTCTGCAGTTCTAATGATCCTCTGAAGTCTGTGTCTGTTTTGTTGGGTTACAGAACCAAACCAGACAGAAGCAGTGGTTGAACTCCAGGGATGCAGAATTACAGGCAGTTCTGTTTTCATACCTCTCCTGCCTCCCCATCACTCCAGCCTACAAGAACTTAATGCGCTGAGTTGCTGTCTTTTCGAATTTAACTTCTTAACTAAATTAGAATTATCTTTCAAATAAGGACCTGGTGGCTCAGCAGACTAAAGCATTGTGATTAACATCAGCTGTCTGCAATTACTGTAAGTTCGAATCTCACCAGGCTCAAGGTTGACTCAGCCTTCCATCCTTTCTAAGGTAGGTAAATTGAGGACCCAGTTTGTGGGGGCAATAAGCTGACTTTGTATAAATATACAAAAGTATGAAGGCTGTTGCTTAACGCATTGTAAGCCGCCCTGAGTCTCCGGAGAAGGGTGGCATATAATTCAAATTTTAAAAAAAATTCAATCAAAAAAACTCTCCAGGTTCACCAGCCCCTGTGAATTTTCCAGCGAGGAAAAACACTCACATTGGAAAAAGGGTGCCCCATATGATGATTCACCTGGGCACAATTCCCAAGCTGCAATGCAAATATGCATTGGGAATTTTTAAAAAAGTTTCCCATTTTTCTCTAGCTGTTAACTCTTCTGTGCAATAACTTCCAACGGAAAGCATGTAATCCCAAAAGGAAAAAAAATAGATTGGGAAGGAGGAAGGAAAGAAGTATGAGAAGGAAGTTGCTTTCTTTATGAGTCAAGACCACCGCATGCAGACTTCCCCCTCCCTGACCTTTCGATTTTAGAGTCTCCCCAAGAATGAGAAAGAGAAAAAAAAATCATCGGTGCCAGGAATACTGTTTTCTTCACACATAAATATGTGTGAACCTTCAGCATCCACTTGTCAAAAAGAATGTGTCAACTCTGAATCGAACCTGGCTGGAGCCAACTTCACAGTTGCCACGCACTACGGAAAGAGGATGAGGGGGAAATAGCTAGAATGTCATGTAGACAAAATGAGCTCTCCCGTGGGAACCAAGGTCACCCCAAAAGGTGACAGTTGGAGGAGGAGCAGAAGTGATCGAGGGAGCCCGCCACCTGCTTTGATTGGACAATGTGACCTGTGACACCTGGGGAGGGAAACTTTTGCTCTTTTAATTACGCAGTAACCGCAGGAAAATTTTAGAGTTGGTTTTCACTAGCTGTGCTGATATGTGTCCAGTAAAACATGTTCTTTGAGGAACGTTCCTGCCTTGGAGTTCTGATTTCTTTGGATGCGTTACTTGGAACGCTGACAGGATGGTTTAGGCATTGCATGTTTTAATCCTCCAGAAGCCACTTGATCCAGTATTGATTGTTTTTCTGATCCCTTCCCTGCCTGAAGTCCTGGTTGTGTGATAGACTGCGCCTATGAAGGAGAGGTGATAGAATGCACTACAATGAGGTGGGCATTTTCCCAGGAAGGAGAGTAGACATCCCAGAGATGTTTCTCCACGTCGCGGAGCTGGGGTGGGTGTGGCCTATGCGTGACATATCCAGCTGCCAGTTTGACACCCCTGTTCTAGATCACTTTCGGGGCTAGGCCTGACATGTTGCTGCAAACCTAACCTTTTGCTAACCCTCTCTTCACTGTCTCAACTGTAGGAGCCAAATTGGTCGGATCATGGAGCTGTTGTCCACCCCGCACAGCATCGAGATCAACAATATCACCTGTGACTCCTTCCGAATTTCTTGGTCCATGGATGTTGGAGACCTGGATAGGGTTACCCACTACTTCATCGATTTGAACAAGAAGGAAAATAAAAGCTCCAACAAGTTCAAACACCGGGTGAGCCACTACAGTGGTGTAAATCAAGGGCTAAATTCAGCAGGTTCTGGAGAACCGGTAGAGGAAATTTTGAGTAGTTCAGAGAACCGGCAAATACCACCTCCGGCTGGCCCCGGAGTGGGGAGGGAATGGGGATTTTGCAGTATCCTTTCCCTGGAGTGGGGTGGGAATGGAGATTTTGCAATATCCTTCTCCCAGGAGTGGGGAAGGAATGGGGATTTTGCAGTACCCTTCCCCTTGAGTGGGGTGGGAATGGATATTTTGCAATATCCTTCTCCCAGGAGTGCGGAAGGAATGGGGATTTTGCAGTATCCTTCCCCTGGAGTGGGGTGGGAATGGAGATTTTGCAATATCCTTCCCCTGCCATGCCCACCAAGCCACGCCCACAGAACCAGTAGTAAAAAAAATTGAATTCCACCACTGGTGTAAATGTTGGTGTGCTGAGTAGGGCAGAAATCATTACGACCTCTTGTCTCTCCTTGATCATTCCTTTGCTTCATAACTATTTTTTTTTACTCCTGTTGGATCATGATTGTGGAAGTCCTTCTTAGAAGCAATACTCTCTAGTTAGCAGCCTTCCAACTTGGTCTATGTTGGATTGCAACTCTGGTGGACAAAGCTTTTCTTCATTTTCCTAAAATTGTCATTGTGGCGTTTTCAGCTGCCTTCATATCTAACCAACATAGCCACTCTGGGGATGCTAAGAATTGATTTATTATTGTGATTTAGGTGCTTAGTGTTCTGAGAAGGCTTTTAAAGTTAAATTTTAAAAGGCTTTAAAAAGGCTTTAAAATTTAAATGTTTAAATTTTAATTTAAACATCTGAATAATATTTGGATGAAGAGTAAACAATAATTCAGGGGTGAAATCCAGCAGATTCTGACAGGTTCTGGAGAACCAGTAGTGGGAATTTTGAGTAGTGCGGAGACCCGGTAGCGGAAATTTTGAATAGTTCAGAGAACTGGTAGCGGAAATTTCGAGGAGTTCGGAGAAGCAGTAGCAGAAACTTTGAGTAGTTCAGAGAACTGGCAAATACCACCTCTGGCTGGCCCCAGAGTGGGGTGGGAATGGAGATTTGGCAATATCCTTCCCCCAGGAGTGGAAAGGGAATGGGGGAAGGATATTGCAGTGTCCTTCCCCTGCCACGCCCCACCAAGCCACACCATACCACACCCACAGAACTGGTAGTAAAAAAATTTGGATTTCACCACTGACCTAATTCCTCTTTGGAAGCCCCCATGAGCAGGTATGTACTATGTCCTTAGGGTGGTTAATTAGCGATTCTTCCAGCCCAGACAACAATGGGAATTGTAGTTTCTAAACCAAACTAAGAGTTTTATGAGATGGAATTCTCTCATCACTAGGGCTGATGGCAATTGGAATGCCACATTTTTATTGCGCAGGTTGCTGGAAAACAAATCTGGTAAGAAAAAAAAAATCATTTATAGTTCATAATGTTCTCTGGAAATTTACCAGCAACTCTTAAAATAGAGGGAGAGAATAAAAACAAGATCTGTTAAACTTTGACTTACTGGAAACTTGTGCCTAAAATCTGCTTCTCGTGATTAAGGCTGATTTTCAGAACAGTTCATTCATTTCATTTTATCATTCAGTTCACGAATGATAAGATCCAATCCTTAGCCTGAACTACTGTTGGAAGAAATATCCTGGGTTGAGTTCCAAGTGGGGAGAAAGACCCTAGAAACATGGTGGCTGCTTGGAAAGATGGTTTTTAATGGTGGACAGGATCACATGCCTTGAAGATCTTGGGTGAAGAGGGAAAAAAAGGGAAGAGATGCTGAGAGTGTCTGAGTTTTATACCCTCTCTAGGGTTTTGAATTTGAACTTGTATTCTGATTGGTTGTCAGACTCCCATGGGGCCATGCAGGGGATAACTTTGTAGGTTGTGCTTTTGAGTCCCAAGCTTGGTTGACTCTTGCTGGGTGATGATGTAATGAAAGGATTTTGAGGTTCCTATTATGGCTCTGCCTGAAGGAGGTAGATCTTTGTTATCTAGAATAGGCTGGCCCAGGCCTTAATGGCCCATTGACAAAGGTGGCCTAAGTTTCTGCCTTCCTTTTAGGGAAAATATTCTGCCCTTTTAATATTTCCTAAAATATCTCATTTTCCCAGGAGAGGGGTGGTTGCTAACTTCCTACACTACATTTAGGAATTACAGTTGTACATCATTTAGGAATTCGTAGATCTCTTACCCCTTATATATGGTCTCATACATAAAAGAAATAAAAACATAAATACATAAAAGAAAAGAAAATTCCTTTCCCCGACTGAAGTTGACTGATCCCGGAGGCTAACTTTGGTTACAACAGTACCTGCTGGAAAAGGAAATCTCAACTTTCTCCGATCCTGAATTAAGGATGTAGAATTATAGAGGTAGTCCTTGACTTAACCCCATTCATTTAGAACTTATAGGTAAAGGTTCCCCACTCACATAATGTGCTAGTCGTTCCTGACTCTAGGGGGCGGTGCTCATCTCCGTTTCAAAGCCAAAGAGCCAATGCTGTCTGAAGACGTCTCCGTGGTCATGTGGCCGGCATGATTAAATTCCGAAGGTACACAGAACACTGTTATCTTCCCACCAAAGGTGGCCCCTATTTTTCTACTTGCAATTTTTATGGGCTTTCAAACTGCTAGGTTGGCAGAAGCTGGGACAAGTCACGGGAGCTCACCCCGTTACGTGGCCCTAGGGATTCGAACCGCTGAACTGCTGACCTTTTGATCAACAAGCTCGGTGTCTTAGCCACTGAGTCACTGCGTCCCTTTTGAAGTTATAAAGTCACTCAAAAAGGTGATCAGAATTTGGGCACTTTGCACCTGGGATGTATTGATGATAGCTGAAACATTCTGGGATCAGGAGATGACCATTTGCAACTTGACCAAAGTCAAGTGGGAGGAAGCCAGCTTTGCTTAACAACTCACTTAACAACTGCAACAATTTCTGCAGTCATAACTTCGATTGCTTTACCGCCACCTTGTTTAGTAACAGAAATTCTCATCCCAATAATGGTGGTTAAAGTTGAGGACATCCTGTAAAAGGAGCCTGGATAGCTCAGCAGACTAAAAGCATTGTGATTAACTCTAGCTGTCTGCAATTACTGTAAGTTCGAATCTCACCAGGCTCAAGGTCGACTCAGCCTTCCATCCTTTCTAAGGTCGGTAAATTGAGGATCCAGTTTGTGGGGGCAATAAGCTGACTTTGTATAAATATACAAAAGTATGAAGGCTATTGCTTGACGCATTGTAAGCCACCCTGAGTCTCCAGAGAAGGGCGGCATATAAATCAAATTTTTTTAAAAAAGGCAATTTCAAAACTTAGCCCAAGGATCATTCAAATAGCCCCATTCTGAACCATTGTAGAAAAGTCACGTTGCTCACATTTTCTCCCTTCGAAATGGAGTCACAAATTTTGATGCTTCTTAGCGGGGTTAGTTGCTATGGAAATTCTGTTTCACATTTAACTATTTTTTTTCCCCCTTCCTGCAATTAGATGGTTTCCCCTGCTTTTTTTCCCCCTGGGCTCCTTCTGTGTATGCTGTTGCCACAGAAACAACGCTGCAGAGGAATATTAAAACCCATTAGGGAGGCCTTGTTTGCTCTTAAAAGCAGTGTACCCTCAAATGTTCCTTCTCGTTTTTCATCAGCCCACCCACTTCAGAAAAGTTTGTGTTTTAAAAAAACAAATCATAGTAGAACACGGGTGTCAAACTCAAGGCTCACGGGCCAAATCCGGTGCTTAAATCTGATCCGTGGTGCCGGCCTGGAAATAGCAAAGGACCAGCCCGCGGTGCCTCTTGCAGCTAAACTGGGGCACCGTGAGGCCTTCCCCTGTGCCCCGTTTTAGGCCTGGATGAGCTCCGGCAGCACTTTGCTTGCCAAACCAGGGCACAGTGGGGCCTCATGGCCCTCCCACTCCATTTTGCCAGCAGGGTGCTACAGGAGGTGTCCGACTCGGCCCATCTCCTCTCCCCAGCCAGTCGGTGGAGGAGAACTACAACACCGATCTGGCCCTCGAAGAAATCCAGTTTGACACCCTTGTAATAGAGTGTTGTGGTCCACCAGCAGCCTGCGAAGCTGGCAGCGGAATCGGACAGTGAGCAGGCTGGGGAGGAACATGGGCCATTCCTGGGGTCTGGGGAAGACCCAGACGAGGGCTCTGAGTCAGAGGCAGAGATGGGGCCAGGGCCATCTGGGAGCTATGTGTGGACTTCGGAGCCTACAGAGTTGGACAGCAGAGAGGCAGAGGAACAGGAGGAGCCTGTTCCTAGTGCAGTGCATGTGCAGAGCTGCCAGAAGGCACGAACAGTTAAAACATAAGGAACAATTTAGGAGTAAGGCCTGGAGATGATTGGCCCCTCCCATAAGGCTTAAAAGAGGAGCAAAGGCAGTGGGCACTTCGCAGGAAAGCAACATTGTTAATTCTATTCCCAGTCAGCATCTCTGTTTGATTCGGGACTCCGTGTAGCTTTGCCAAGTAGATCTTTGGCAGAGTGTCAAGGGAGATAAACGTTGGTGATTATCCTGAGGGACTTCTCCCAAAGGACTTTTTGCAACTAATCGGGACTCAGCTGTGAATGAACATAATTCACAGCTGTTGCAATAAAAGAGGTTTTTGGGACTACAAGTGTGTTTTGATGACTCAGGAAGCCTACATCACAACATAGAGACTACTTTTTCATACACACACACACACACACACACACACACACACACATATGACGTCTAAGCGGACCCTTTCCCTTTGGTACTCTAGTTAACTATTTGTAGGGGGGGAAATTTTCTTTTGTGTGGATGTGCATTTAAACTTTTGCACATAGAGGTTTATCTTTTCAGCAGAATTGATGGGATCCTGGGAACAGGTGAAGATTAAATAATGCATCAGTAAGAATTGGGGGATGGGCATTTGGAAGTTAATGATTTGAACAAATCACTGAATATAGCCCTGTCAGATGTTCATGATATCTTCTAATAGGACCCCATAAAATGTGAATTTATCACTTATTGTTTAACCTAATCCAAACTGGTAGTAAGTGAGGGTGTAGAAAATTCAACGCCATAAAAATATTTCCATTATTTTACGGGAACATGTTATCTTATTCATGAAAAGTAATTGATGGCAATAAATATTGTTGTGCTCTACAATCACAAAGTTCACTTAGTTAGTTTGGTAATCCTCAAATTCTTTTAATTTCTCCGCTGCTTTCAGTCTGTGAGTAAGTCAATCAAAAGTCCCTGCTAACAATTCTCAAACAAAAACAATAATGTTCCACAGGTAGCCCTCGGCTTACAACGGTTCGTTTAGTGACCATTCAAAGTTATAACAGCATTGAAAAAAAGCGACTTATGACCATTTTCTCACGCTTAACGACCATTGCAACATCCCCGTGGTCACTTATTTTACATTCAGTTTCTTGAGAACTGACTCACATTTATGACGATTTGCAGTGTCCCAGAGTCACATGATCCCCTTTCGACAAGCAAAGTCAACGGGGAAGCTGGATTCACTTAACAACCGTTACTAATTTAACAACCTGCAAAGATTTGCTTAACGAATGTGGCAAGAAAAGTCGTAAAATGGGGCAAGACTCACTTAACGAATGTCTCACTTAGCAAGATAAATTTTGGGCTCAGTTGTGGTCATAAATCAAGGACTACCTGTATTTACATCATGTGAGAGAGGCAGTTTCATCAGTTCCAGTGAAGAAGGGACCCGTGCAAAGGATCAAGCAGCAGCTCCAAAAAACTTTTGAAAACCTTTTTTTTAAGTTACCGTATTTTTCAGAGTATAAAACGCATCTTCGTTTTTGGGAAGGAAAATAGGAAAAAAGCTGATTGGCAGGTGGATCGGCCTCCCGGAATACCCCCAATCAGCTGTTCCCAGAGGTGAATTTTAGCAACAGGTTCCTTGGTTCTGAGCTCTGTGCCTTGCTTTTTTTTTTTTTTTGCTTTTTTTCCTGCCTCTGAAACTTCTGGAACTCCATTTCAGAAAGAACTTTTTTTTCTGCCTCTGAAAGCCTCCAAAAGAGCTTCAGAAAAAAAGCTTCTGAAGTTCTGTTTCTGAGGCTTTTTTTTCTGAAGCTCTGTTTGGAGGCTTTTTTCTGAAGCTCTGTTTCTGAGGCTTTTTTTCTGAAGCTCTGTTTGGAGGCTTTTTTTCTGAAGCATCTTTTCTGATGCTTTTTTCAGCCTCTGAAACCTCCGTTTGAAAAGCTGGGCAGGGCTACATTCGGAGTATAAGACGCACCCAGATTTTCACCCTCTTTTTGGGGGGGAAAGGTGCGTCTTATACTCCGAAAAATACGGTAAACATTTGCACCACCGAATAATTATACACATTTTTGTTAATGTAGAACAGCAATATCTAATTCATCTGCTTCCCTTAGTTGTGTATCTTACTGAGAATTGTAGTAGCAGTTAATGCCAAATTAGAGCAGATGAGTGAAGACACTTAACAAGTCAAAATCATCTATTAGAAGGATGCAATACTAATACAGAGTTTTCAGAAAGACCGATCTAAACAGGATGTTTTTTTTTCCTGTGTCATCCAAAAAGAGAAAGATGTCAGGACAATGTTTGTGAAGTCCCACGTCGGTATAACCTTAAAAGCAAATTTTGCTTTTAGAGAAATTTAAGAGATGCTTAGATTGAACTGAAAGTAATGGAATTTGGCCTTATGAGTCAGCTTCCTACTAAATGGAATATACTTTCAACCAACTAAGTTTTAGGTATCCTTCGAATGACTAACCTTTTGCAACACTCCCGACTGATGGATACTTTAAATGGAAGAGTGTTGATGTGTTTTCCTTTTTTGTTGATGGAACAATTTGTCTGGGAGCAAAAAAAATAATGGAAAGGTAGGGCATGTTGGTAAAAGCTACTTAAATATTTACAAAGGCATACATAAGATAGGTGTTAGTCACAAAACAGAGTGGGAGAAATTACTTTCTCTAGTATCTGAAAGTTATTTTTCTTTTTTGGGGGAGAGGGCATTTCATTGAAATGTAAGAATGGGAAAAATAAGATAGGAAAACTGGTTGGGTCCCTAAAACTATATTTATGCACTGGGTATATATTAGGAGCTCCCGTAACGGGGTGAGCTCCTGTTCCTTGTCCCAGCTTCTGCCAACCTAGCAGTTCGAAAGCACATAAAAAATGCAAGTAGAAAAATAGGGACCACCTTTGGTGGGAAGGGAGCAGCGTTCCGTGCACCTTTGGCGTTGAGTCATGCCGGCCACATGACCACGGAGACGTCTTCAGACAGTGCTGGCTCTTCGGCTTTGAAATAGGGATGAGCAGTGCCCCCTAGAATCAGGAACAACTAGCACATATGTGCGAGGGGAACCTTTCCCTTTATACATCAGGAACTCAAATTCTACAGTATAAAATGTTTGGACAGATTGCAGCAACTCACTGGATCTAATTTGGTAGGATTTTTTTTTAGTAGTAAACAAGAATTCCTAATTAGATTCTTTCTAAACTAGACTCTTTGAAGCCATGATCTGTAGTAATTCAGATGTTGATTTGCACTCATGCATAGAAGTCATCCTAACCCATAGAATGCAATGCCAACTGATTCCAGAGTCAGATTTTTGCGTTTAATTGTATCCATTGCTCTTGGAGCCACCAAGTTCATTGCCATTTAACTGAACGTTCCTCAAAATGATATCTGAATTAATAAGAAGAGATGCTTTTTTGGGCATTCTCTTCAACCAGTTTTCAATCGATTCCGATTGCATGAATATATGCAAGAGCCCGAGATTTATAACAGAGGATGAGTTTCTTTGTAAGATAACGCATTATTCATTCTAATGCACAACCCCTAAGGACAAGGGATGGAATGTGTGAGCGTAGTTTTGCTCAATCTGTCAAGCCAGTCAACACTGAATCTGGCCTGTCTGAAGCCATCTTGGATGCTTCAGTGTTGCCACAATGGTGCTGAGGGATAGGGAGTGGGAGTATAGAGATAGCTGGAGTTTTGTAGCCAAAACAAGTAACTGGAAGGATGCAGCTATGGCAGTGGTGGGTTCCTCCCGCTACCGGCCCGAGCCGGTAGCGATGACGATATGACATCACCAAAGCGGTTCTGCCCCCCCACCCCCCACATTATTCTTACCTTTTATTTGGCCCCATCCCCAATCTATTGCTGCCTCCTGAGTACCAGCTGATGGCTAGAGGGAAAAAATTGTTCAATCTCTTGCCGAGGGGCTTCAAAGGGCCGCCCTACAGCTGATCAGTGTTAAAAGAAAACAAATGAGTAGATCAGTGCCTGCAAAAATACATGAGTAGATCAGTGCCTGCAAAAATACATGAGTAGATCAGTGCCTGCAAAAATAAATGGGTAGACCAGTGTCTGCAAAAAAATAAATGGGTAGATCGGTACAGCTCTCCAAGCAGTTAAAAGCCTGGTAGACCAGTACCTCTGCTAAATCCTAAATAATTGTTACATGACAATTAGGATGAGCCTTGATGGCACAGCAAACTAAAGTGCTGTTAACTAGCACCAGCTGCCTACAATGACTGCAAGTTCAAATCTCACCAGGCTCAAGGTTGACTCAGCCTTCCATCCTTTCGAGGTAGGTAAAATGAGGACCCGATTGTGGGGGCAATAAGAACACTGCTTAGGGGGGCCCAAAAGCCCTCCTAAGCAGGTATATGCAAAAGTATGAAGGCTATTGCTTAACGCATTGTAAGCCACCCTGAGTCTCCGGAGAAGGGCAGCGTATAAAGCGAACCAAATAAATAAATAAATGAATGAATGAATGAATAAATAAATAAATAAATAAATAACCATCAAGCCACGCCCACAAAATAAGCCATGCCCATAGAACCGATAGTAAAAAAATTTAGAACCCACCCCTGAGCTACAGGTGTATTACTTGGACCCCTGACACCTGCATCTTCAGTTGTCTAAGGGAGGGGGGCACAAGGCAAGTGATATGATAGTAAATTGTAATGATCACAGAATGCCTATTAACAAACAGGTATCCTTGGAAAAAGTGGGCTTTTTATTTCTATCACGGGATCCAGGTCACTCAACAAAGTGACAGAGGGGATGTAAACCACAAGAGGTTGAAAATGGCTATTTTAGGTGAGATTGTCAGTTCGGAAGGCAAGTTTTCTCAATCTTCGCAACTTTTAAAATGTGTGGCTGGATAATTCTAGGAGTTGAAGTCCACACATCATAAAGCTGCCAAGGTTGATAAGCACTGTCCTGTGGAGATTATCAGTGATCTGGGTCATAGTCTCAAAGGTGGCGCAGCAGACAAAGTGCTGTTAAATAGCACCAGCTGCCTGCAATGACTGCAAGTTCGAATCTCACCAGGCTCAAGGTTGACTCAGCCTTCCATCCTTCCGAGGTAGGTAAAATGAGGACCTGGTTTGTTGGGGCAATAAGCTGACTTTGTATAAAAATAAACACCGCTTAGGGGGACCCCGAAAGCAGGTATATACAAAAGTATGAAGGCTATTGCCTAACGCATTGTAAGCCGCCCTGAGTCTCCAGAGAAGGGCGGCATATAAATCAAACCAAATAAATAAATAAATAAATAAAAGGTGCTTTTTTCTTCAAAAGATGGTGCGTGTGTTTTCAAAAATGATGGATTCAAAAATCCATTGATGTTCGAATTGAATATTCCTCCCTCAACAGAGAGGGAAGAATAAAACACCACCTATCTCCATTCAATAACGCAGTCTTTTCAGAGCTGTGGTGGCGCAGTGGTTAGAGTGCAGTACTGCAGGCTATTCCTGCTGACTGCCGGCTGCCTGCAATTTGGCAGTTCAAATCTCACCAGGCTCAAGGTTGACTCAGCCTTCCATCCTTCTGAGGTGGGTAAAATGAGGAGCCAGCTTGTTGGGGGACAATATGCTGACTCTGTAAACTGCTTAGAGAGGAGCTGTGAAGCGGTATATAAGTCTAAATGCTATTGATATTCAGCAGTTCCAAGAAGAATTCCACAACCAATTGCACCCTGATTCAGGTGGCTCCATGGGCACCGATAAACCCCCAAGTGGCCTCAAGACCTCTCACAGAGAGTGCTAATGACCAGATGACTGCCAAGAAATACAATCTTTTCATTAACCACAACTGCCATCCTATCAGAACCCATCCGCCAATTCCCCCCCTCCAATCCTCAACTGTCAGTCCTAGCCTTCCATCCCCCTGCCATCAGAACGGATGAAGCTTCTTGGATGAGAAGTGAAACATTTTCTTCTTCTTCCTCAAGAAAAACAACGGTTCTGTTGCCTTTTGAAGAAAAAAGCACGTTTGAGGTACTGTCCTATAGGATGCTGAGGAGACCCATCAGATCTAGCCAAAGTTCTGTAATAAGTAGTGAGCCATGGTGGCACAGTGGTTAGAGTGCAGTACTGCAGGCTATTTCTGCTGCCTGCTGGCTGCCTGCAATTTGACAGTTCGAATCTCACCAGGCTCAAGGTTGACTCAGCCTTCCATCCTTCTGAGGTGGGTAAAATGAGGACCAGATTGTTGGGGGACAATAGGTCCACTTAGAGAGGGCCATAAAGTGCTGTGAAGCGGTATATAAGTCTAAGTGCTATTGCTATTGTCCTTCCTTCCTTCCTTCCTTCCTTCCTTCCTTCCTTCCTTCCTTCCTTCCTTCCTTCCTTCCTTCCTTCCTTCCTCTTTCCCTCCCTCCCTCCTTCCTTCCTTCCCTCCCTCCCTCCCTCCTTCCCTCCGCCCACTGCCAGCAGTTCGATCTTGATGGGCTCCAGGTTGTCTCAGCCTTCCATCCTTCCAAAGTCGGTAAAAATGAGGACCCAGATTTGTTGGGGGGCAATAGGCTGACTCTGTAAACTGCTTAGAGAGGGCTGTAAAGCACTATATAAGTGTACGTAGTGTATTTAACGACCGCTCCAAATAACATATTTTGGAATGCTCTAAAAATGACCAACTGAATTGTCGAGAGTTTCCTTGAGAGAGAAGCAGACAGGAAAAGGATCAAATCTTAGGAAATGGAATGATTCCATGATGGAAAATCTAGAATTGAAAGTAAATAGTGCAAGCTTGCTTTGGTTTCACGGTCCTAAAGGTTCAGAACAGCTTTTTTTAATGTTTGGGACAGTAGAATGCTCTGCGCCCAATTTCACTCTGCTTCTAATTTCATCCATTCCAATATCCTTCTAATGTGCTCTAGTGCTGTGACCTAGGCTTCCTGAGCCATTAAAACACACGAATAGTCCTAAAACACCTCTTTTATTGCAACAGCTGTGAATTAAGTTCATTCAAAGCTGAGTCCCAATTAGTTGCAAAAAGTCCTTCGGGAGAAGTCCTTCAGGATAATCACCAACCTTTATCTCCCTTGACACTCTGCCAAAGACTTACTTGGCAAAGCCACATGGATTCCAGAATCAAAAAGAGATGCTGACTGGGAACAGAATTAACAACGTTGCTTTCCTGCAAGCTGCCCACATGCCTTTGCTCCCCTTTTAAGCCTTATGGTTGGGGCCAATCATCTCCAGGCCTTACTCCTGAGTCGTCCCTTTTGTTTTAACTGCTTGTGCCTTCTGGCAGGCTGCTTGGCGGACCACAACATCTAGTTCCAAGGACATCAGCTTGGAGTAAAGAGTGAAGAGAAGGAATGGCAGAACCTGGGGGTGGAGTTAAAAGAAGGATCAGCCTAGAATCCCTATGTAGTCACAACCGGACTAAGTCCAATTTCCATTAAATTATGTTGATCCTTATCTAACTCCAAGCAGGTGCTAACCGTGAATGGAGAATATTCCCGTGCATAGGCAAGAGTAGCAATAAATCCATTTAATTGGACCTTCATGTATGGACCTGATCTTTCACCCCTGAGAAAGAGGGAGCAACTGAATGTCAGATTGTACAAGTGTACATGATGTGAGTAATTTCATTCTGGTCACAATATGATGGTATCATGACCCTTGTGATATCATTGCGGCTTTTCACAGATAGTCATGTCTGGTTTCTCTAGAATAGGTGTGTCAAATTCAAGGCCCAGGGCCCGGATCTGGCCCGCAGAGTGTTTAGAACTGGCCCGTGCAGTTGCCGTGGAAACAGCAAAGGACCAGTCATCATGCAGTCCTCCTGAGTTCCGTTTCTGCTGGCAGAGGGTTGCAGGAGGCCATCACAGCCAAAAGCAGAGCTCGGGAGCCCATTTTCACTGGCAGAGCACTCAGGCCATCACAGGCGCCCCTGACACGAGTGACGTCACCACACCCACTCTGGCCACACCCACCTGTCCCCCCCAAGATCCAACACAACCCTGATGCAGCCTTCAATGAAATGGAATTTAACACCCCTGTTCTAGAACCTCTTCCCCTTCTCTGTCAATGATCTGATGGTGTTCTAATAGTCTTGGGCAGTGGTGAAATGTAAAATTTGTTACTACCGGTTCTGTGGGCGTGGCTTGGTGGGGAGGGGCAATGTGACTGGGTGGGCGTGGCCAACTTTTTTTTTTTTTTACTTTTAAAACCATTTTTACTACAATCCCTTTGGCCAAAGAAGTTGTAAAAAAAATGCTTTAAAAAGCCTCTGACGATCCCAGCTGAGCCGCGGAATCATCAGAGGCTTTTTTTACTTTTAAAAGCATTTTTTCAGCCGAAGAGGTTGTAAAAAAAATGCTTTAAAAAGCCTCCGCCGATCAAGCAACTCAGCTGGGATCGTCAGAGCCTTTTAAAACCATTTTTCCTGCAATCTCTTTGGCCAAAGAGGTTGTAAAAAAAATGCTTTTAAAAGCCTCTGACGATCCCAGCTGAGCTGTGGGATCATCAGAAGCATTTTTTACATTTAAAAGCATTTTTTCAACCGAAGAGGTTGTAGAAAAGATGCTTTTAAAAATAATAAAAAAAGCCTCTGATGATTGCACGGCTCAGCTGGGCATAGTGGGGGCAGGGCAGGGATGTTTGCTACCAGTTCTCTGATCCACCCACCACCACCGCTACCGGATCAGGAGATCCGGTCTGAACCAGCAGCATTTCACCCCTGCATTTGGCCCAGCAAAGTCCATGGCCTAAATATAGTTTTCTTCCTGACACGGCTTACCTCTTTTCTTTCTATAGGATGTCCCTACTAAGCTGGTAGCTAAGGCAGTGGCCCTGCCAATGACGGTGAGGGGCCACTGGTTTCTGAGTCCCCGGACAGAGTACAGTGTGGCAGTGCAGACTGCAGTGAAGCAAAGTGATGGAGAGTACCTCGTCTCTGGATGGAGTGAGACTGTCGAATTCTGCACAGGAGGTGAGTGGGCAAGAGAAAGGACCAATAGAGATTTCCATGCCTACCTGGTAGATTTTCTGCATCTAGAAAGTAGAGAGTAGAGGGTAGAGTTTGCCTGCAATACTGCATTCTAAGCACTGCACCACCAGGGCTCCTATCAGGGCAGTTATAAGTACAATCATACATTCACTTCTTACTCTAGGGTTACAAATGATTCTCCTTTTTCTGTAATCTAGTCGGTCTAATCATCAAAACCGCCAATTCATTTTTTCTCCTATTTTGTGCAAAACATTCACAAGAGCTTTCCCAACTAGCAATAAAGTCAGATATTATCTTTTGTCTGATCAAAGAAGTCAATTGAGCCATCCAGCAAGTTCTAGCATCTTCACTAACTATTCCTCCATTCGGATTAGTGCTGAATCTTTCCATCTTTGGGACATAGGATAATCCTGCTGCATTTATACAAAAAGCAAAGTTCCATGACTTCCCCCCACACCCCACTGTTTGTCCCCCAGTCCCACAAAGAAAAAATTTATTTTATTTTTTAAATCCTCCAATTTGGTGTGTGCATATTTTTTAAATATTTTTTAAATAAGTTTTTATTTGAGTATAAATATTAAAAAAGACATAACATAACATATATACAACAAACATTTATACAACATATAAACAAAAAGATTATGTTTCCTTCTTAAGCATTTTTGCAAAGTGACATATATTTTTTAAAATTTGATTTATATGCCGCCCTTCTCTGGAGACTCAGGGCAGCTTACAATGCATTAAGCAATAGCCTTCATACTTTTGTATATTTATACAAAGTCAGCTTATTGCCCCACAAACTGAGTCCTCATTTTACCTACCTTAGAAAGGATGGAAGGCTGAGTCAACCTTGAGCCTGGTGAGATTCGAACTTACAGTAATTGCAGATAGCTGGTGTTAATCACAATGCTTTTAGTTTGCTGAGCTACCAGGCTCTTCTAACTTCCTTACACATCCCCCAAAATGATAAACTGTCCCTTTGTGTTGCACATTTCCAACATAAATTGGAAGTACCTCTACCTGTCATTCTTCTCTCAGAGTTTTACAGAACCTTGGAGGTCTTCTACTCCAACTCTCTCCTTAAACAGGAGACCCTAAAACATTCTAGACCAGGGATGTCAAACTCAAGGCGCGTGGGTCGGATGTGGCCCGCAGGGTGCTTAGATCTGGCCCATAGGGCCACCCTAGAAACAATGAAGGACCAACCCATGAGGCCTCTGCCAGCGAAAACAGAGCTCGGGTTGGCTGCACGCAGCTGTCCCAGGCTTGTTTTCAGCTGCGATGGCCTCCTGCAGCCCTCTGCCAGTGAAAACAAAAGTCGAGGGCTGCAGGAGGCCGTCACGGCCCAAAACAGAGCCCAGGAGCCCATTTTTGCTGGCAGAGCACTTGGGCCACCACAGGCACCCCTGACACAAGTGATGTCATGCTGGCCCTGCCCACCCTGGCCACGCCCACTCCGCTGAGGTCAAACACAACCCTGATGAGTCCCTCAATGAAATCTAGTTTGACACACCCCTGTTCTAGACTAGGGGTCTGCAACGTTAAACACTCAAAAAGCCATTTGGACCTGTTTCCCACAGAAAAGAAAACACCGGGAGTCACAAAACCCTTCCTGTGCCTGACTATTTCTTGAGTGGCCACAAAACTAGCATATGTAGTTGAATGAAACTACATTCTGTTTTCTTCTGAAACTTTTCTTCTCTTGGATTTATCCATGGTTGGCCTACCGGAGGTTGAAAAGCTCAATAAATTGTGTGCTGGTGGGTGTTGCACATTGGTGGTTGCAACACATATTTTGAGTGAGCGGGAGCTGCAGCAGAGGGGTAAAAGAGCCACATGCGGCTCCAGAGCCGCAGGTTGCTGACCCCTGTTCTAGACAAATGGTTGTCCAGTCTCTTCATTCATTCCCTGGGATAGAGAGCGATTCCTCTCCATTTATTTGCCAACTGGAGCTCTGCTTTTTAAGGACTTGTGCAATCGAATTTGGAATGCCTTTACTTACTGCACACAAAAGCAAGCCACATACGCAACTCTTGGAATTTTTCACAGTCAAAGAGTCGAGGAGAGAAAAACCACTTCTTTGAGCTGGCTGGGAGACAAAGGCCCAAGCCGATGGGAATTGGAACAGGCTGAAGGGTGCTGAAAAGTGGTAAATCCAGATTTTGCCATGCAACAAACCTGGCTGTGTAGGAGGGAAAGGGTGTGCCACCCGGGAGGGAGAAGTGATAGCGAGGCAGGAGAAATCTGCTCGAGGCAAAAAGCAGCAATGAGAAGGCGACATGAGAAGGCGACATGAAGGGGAATTTGCCACGGAGAGGTGTCGCATGAAAAACCTGCTTTAAAACACCTGAGCCTCTGAATGTTTGTTCCTTGCAGACTATGCTAAAGAACATCTGGCCCAGCTTCAAGAGAAAGCCGAGCTCATCTCGGGAAGGATGCTGCGATTCACTGTTTTTTATCGGAATCACACTAAAGAGTATTTCCAGTATGTCAGGTAAGTGTTGGCAAAGCCCCCGAATCTGTGAAGGCATGGGAGGGCCCAGGTGTGAGTGAGAGGATAGGGTGGGGGGGTCAACATCAATGACATCCACCACCCCATGTTTGGCAATCGCTTGTCTTCTTCATCCAAATTCTTTCCCTCCTGATCACGGGTCTCCAACCTTGGCAACTTTAAGACATGTGGACTTCAACTCCCAGAATTCCTCAGCCAGCAAAGTTGCCAACCTTGGCAACTTTAAGACGTGTGGACTTCAACTCCCAGAATTCCCATATCATTTCAGGGATATGACCTTACCAAACCCCTCAATGCTTTCAACAGTGGCAGAGTTTCTTGAAAAGTCCTTAAAATTTCAGGGGGATATTCAGAGACGTATCTGCCTTGAAAGTAACCTGCGGTTCAACCGTATAGCATTGTCAAACATCAGCAGTTGATCCAGGGGTGAAATCCAAAATTTTTCCTTACCGGTTCTGTGAGCGTGGCTTGGTGGGCGTGGCAGGGGAAGGATATTGCAAAATCTCCATTCCCTCCCCACTCCAGGGGAAGGATATTGCAAAATCTCCATTCCCACCCCACTCAGGGTCCAGCCAGAGGTGGTATTTGCCGGTTCTCCGAACTACTCAAAATTTCTGCTACCGGTTTTCCAGAACCTGTTAGAACCTGCTGGATTTCACCCCCGAGTTGATCACAGACAATGGTTTATGACATTTTGTATTGTGTTGTAAAATGTGTATGCTCTTACGCTATAAAATGTTTTATAAAATTTTGCCAAATCTCAATTCTAAGGAGTCATGGGAACCTGGATTTTGGATGCATTCTGAAATTTGGTCCATTTTGAGGTACCTTGGTTCGAAACGTTTTGCCTTACCGTATACCAGTTTGCCCAGTTAAAAGGTTCCAGATAGGAGTGTTTTACCAGTGCTCAAGATAGATTCAAAATGCTTTTGCTTCCTGTTTATCCTTGCAGCATAGGTAAGCCATGACATCGTGCCTGGCTGAGAGTCACCTAGCAAATTACGCAGCCGAGATAGGATTTAGATGTAGGTCTTCTAAATTGAAACCTTAATTCTTTAATTACCATGCTAACTCCGATTTCTCCTCCCCGAGCTAGGAAAATGGAGGCTATCCAAGGCCATAAGCCACCTAACCTGCTCTTAGCTACTGTTTAATGAACAGTCGCTAGTACTCACTTCCTGAAAATGGAAGGTCTCAGTGGACGTGTAGCTATGAAGGCCTATCACCGTATCATAATGCCTACCTGGTTTCCTCCCAAATGTAAGGCTGGCCTGCTTCCTAACCTCATCCCTTTCCTAACTATCCATGTCTCCCCTTCTGGCCAGAATGCACTGTGGAGACGTCATGAAACCATACCTGAAGGACAACAGTGGCAGCCACGGTTCGCCCACGAGTGGCATGCTCCATGGCATCTTTTTCAGCTGTAATACCGAGTTCAACAACGGCCAGCCTCCCCAAGACTCCCCTTACGGCCGCTATCGTTTCCAGGTACCCGCACAGCGACTTTTCGGTCCCAACACCAACCTCTACTTCGCGGATTTCTACTGTATGTACACTGCCTACCATTATGTCATTCTGGTACTGGCGCCGAAAGGTTCTGCCGGAGATAATTTTTGTCGGGAGCGACTGCCCCAGTTGGACATTTCCTGCAACAAGTTCTTGACCTGCAACGTGGAGGACGGCGAGCTCATCTACCGCCATGCCCAGGATGTTATCCTGGAGATCATCTATACGGAGCCAGTTGACCTCAGTCTAGGAGTTCTGGGGGAGATCAGCGGCCACCAGCTCATGAGCCTCTCGACGGCCGATGCCAAAAAGGATCCGAGCTGCAAGACCTGTAACATCAGCGTGGGGCGCTAGAGAGAGAGGGAAGGGTGGGGACGGAGGGAGATGGAACAAACAACAATATGAGAGATCTGGGTGAGCCCCATGGCCCTTCAATGTACGTGTGAGACTATCTGAGAACGGGGGTCCACCTTGGGTGAAGGGGATGCTGGAGAAGTCCCCCTTTTTGCTGTCCTTGCCTCCCTTCTCTCCCCCTCCTCTTCTCTTCTTGCATGTTTCCTTGCCGTTGTAAATAAGATTTTGGACTTGGGATGAGAGAATGAGAGAGTGCATGCAAGCAGGTCAACATTGAAGGACCTGCATTTCCAGGTTGACTAAGGACAGCCCTCAATTTTTTGAGGTCCCTTCTCCAGGAAAACCATCCCATTCTCTTCCGTTTCCCAACCCAAGCTCAAACGGACATTTCATTTTGTGCACACAACAGGAAGCCCGGCCAGTCTGATGAACACGCAGTTTCCTAAGCAAAATATACTATCTAGAAGTGCTTCTCCATCTTGCAACTTGCTCCTTCGGGCCCTTTTCTCCATACCGTGTACAGTATTCCCCCTCCCCCCCCCGGATTCTCTTCATCCATAGCACGATTTACTTTTTTTTTTTTTTTAAGAAGTACGTTGAAGGTTGGAAGAAGACGTCTCCCCACCACCTTCAGAAAGGGTTCTCCTGGGTTAAAAACTCAGCTGGCACAAAGACCACCTCAACTAACAGTGGATAGAATAATCTTAAAGAAACGAGCAGTGGGTAAAATAAGCTTAAAGATGGGATGGGCATGTAGGCGAGAGAAGGAAAGCAAAGAAGGGATTCTTACGTAGAGATTCTTTCTTTCTTTTTTTGCTCATTTCCACGGGGTGTGACACCTTATTATTTATGTCCTTTATTTATTTTGACTGAAGAAGAAGAAGAAGGGAGAGGGAGCAACAGGTTCAAACTGGAATGCTGATGGGCGATGTTGCTATGCAAACATACCCAGCTTGACTTCCCTGTTTTCCCGTGATAACCGGTTACAGATCCGGGCTGGCAAAGCTCATACCCGCGTCTCATTCTGGATTGGGGGTTCTGAAGACGAGGAAGCTGGAGCCACCTCCGTGGTGCGGGCAGGAGACTAAGGCAGAAAGACAAATCACTCGCGGTTGGATGCTTTCCCCACCCTCCCTCCTGCTGTGGTTGTGATTCGTTTTTCTTTCCCACAATGCAGGAGGACTCCTAAGCTGATAGTTCCAGCTTTCCTACCTTAAATTCGCAGCTCGCATTAAACTGGAATGCGATTTGTGATTCTGTGGGTTGTGTGAATTTAGCTGTTGTGGTTTGCAACCCGTGGTTGATGAACAATGACTCACCCCCAATAATGGCTTAAGGAAGGACAACTGGCTTATAGCATCATACCTGAAATAAGCCAGCGTAATACAGGTGGTCCTTGACTTATGACAATCTGTTCAGCAACCCCTGCTCCGTGAGGCACCCCTGCTCTGCATAATGACTGCAGTGAGTCAGGTTTTCATGGGTGCCTTGCTTAAAAAAGCAGCAACAATTTAATAACCACAATTCTGGGCTCACATGTAGACATAAGTCAAGGCATCTCTCTCTGATTACACAGCTTTGTCTCCTTCCCTTCAGTTTCCTTCTTTTTCCCACAGACTGAAAATTTCTCCCCTCTTTGCTACTAACTTCAGATTTTGATCTCAGCAGCCAGGAGGCGCGGTACACATTGGGCATCCCAAGGACAATGACAGCTACACAACTTAAACCTCCTTGTTTAGAGACCTAATGTGCCATTCAGTGAACCGAGTTTACGGCTTCAAGCTCGTAACCCTGGCAAGCAGGTTGGGGCATTGTCCAGAAGAGGAGTCTCCAACTTTGGCAACTTTAATTCCCCAGCCAGGAATTCTGGGAGTTGAAGTCCTCCAGGCTTAAAATTGCCAAGGTTGAAGACCCTTGCTCCAGAATGAACAGTGAAAACTTCTCTTGGCCTGTAAGGAGAAAGATTCATTTGCAGTCACTCCCCACATCTCTGTGCAGTCTCAACGTGCCCATGCCTTCAGTCCATCACCGGGAACCGGCTTCCTGGGACAGGTTAGACCTGATCTTGACAGCTGCTCCTCACATCTGCCAGCCACCCTCTTTACGCTGAAGGCTTGGCCTCCATCACAAGGAGTTTTTGTTTCTATGGGTTTTCTTGGGGTTGTCTGAACGATTGTTTCCTTTATCAGGGCAAAGCTGCCAAAAGCATCCTTTCTTTCCGCAGGGAACTTTGAGAAGTTCTGTCTAACTTGAACGTCAAGAAATTCTGGGCCTTCCTTCTTTACTCCCTACTGGCCGGTTAAGATGTGGGCTTGAGATCTTAAAGAGAATTCATTTCGTAGCAGCAAGTTAGAAGCCCGAGGCCTAGAAGAAAACCTGCCCCACATTTAAAAGGCCTTTCCCATTCCAGAGGTGACTCGAAGGGAAAAAACAACAACACCACACAGAGCCAATTTTCATAAGATACTCTTGTTACCTTGAGAAGGACATCTACTGAGAACCCAAAGAGAAATAAAGAAGAGACAGAGGAGTTAAAAAAAAATATATTATTCTTGCGAGTCTTTGGAGCTTCCAACGAAGCCAGCCTCCAAAACTATCAAGCCAAATAAGGCCCAAGACCATGCAAACCAGTGTTCCAAAAATGCAACACGTCAACCATTCCTATTCTGTTTAGGCAGTCTTAACAAGCAGCACACCGTGGGCGGTGGGTGGGTTTATCAAGCCTCGTGTGAGCTATCATACATGACTGGAGGAGAACATTCAGCTCTGTGAATTCGACATTCTTAGATACCTGCCTGTAATGTTTTTCTTCACAATTCTGGTTACTGTATTTTCCTGCGTATAAGACTACTTTCTAACACACAAAAATCTTCTCAAAAGTCGGGGGTCGTCTTATACACCGGGTCTCATTCTCCTGTAACCAGGCAGACCAGCCCATAAGGCTCTGATGAGCCTTAAATGGCTCTGAGGAGGGTCGTCTTTACGCCCAGTCGTCTTATACGCCGGAAAATACGGTAGTTTCCAGACTGTTGTATCCCTCAGTAAACTTGGAAGGTGTTGACTGTAAACCAGTTGATTGTGGTGGAAAGGTTTTTACCAATAGCATCCCTGCAATTAATGATCGCATTTCCCTGCAGTTCAGCTATCTGCCAGAGAACCTTGGTTGCGTTCCTGTGGAGCAGAGAGGATGAGCAGGAGGACTGTAGATTAGATTAACAGAGTTGGAAGGGACCTTGTAAGTCATCCAGTCCAACCTCTTGCCCAAGCTGGAGACCCTACACCATTTCTGACAGATGGCAGTCCAGTCTCTTCTTGAAAGCTTCCAGTGATGAAGCTCCCTCAACTTCTAAAGGCAACTTCTGTTCCATCGGTTGATTCTTCTGACTGTCAGAAAATTCCTCCTTCTTTCCAGGTTGAATCTCTCTTTGATCAGTTTCCATCCATTATTCTTTTGTCTGGCTTTTGGGTGCTTTGGATAATAGCTTGACCCCCTCCTGAGGTAGCCCCTCAAACATTGGAAGACTGCTATCATGTCTCCCCTGGTCCTCTTTTTCTCTTCACTATAGCCATACCCAGTTCCTGCAACCATTCATTCTATGTTTTAGCCTCCAGTCCCCTCATCATCCTGGCTGCTTTTCTCTACACTTTTTCTAGAGTCTCGACATCTTTTTTTATATGGTGACCAAAACTGGATGCTCCTAAGCTTCTGAAATCTAAGTGATTCCAAAGCAAAATGTGCAGTTGTGGTTCTGTGGGCAAATCAAATGCAGAAAGGGAGTCTGATGGAAGAAGATTGAACCTGTCAGAGAAGGAATTCCACCCACAAGCTCCATAACAGAGCTTGAGGGTTGTTTGATGAGGCTGGCTCCCTTCAACCCTGTGTTAAATTACTGACATATTCCCAGAATCCCAGCCTCCCAAATTTGAAGTATATAAGAACCAATAAGGTCTTCAGGTGAAGAAGCATCTCCATGGAGGTGATGGGGAAACTTCAGGACCCTGGGTGGTTTTTATTATTATTATTATTATTATTATTATTGGCACAACTTTTGGAACTTTCCAAGTGCCCAGCTCTGAGGCCAATTGTGTAGTGTTTGCTGTGTGCTGTACTGTGCCACAAATGCTGCTAGCATTAATAATAAGGACTTGGCTTTTTCTCTGCTAGCTGTTGATTTTCCCCTTCTCCGCGTCGCCCTGCCTATGGCAATTTCTAGCCAACTGTTAAGCATCACTTGCTCCAGGAAATGCTGTCAGTATTTAGAGGCTGCCCAGCTTTGTATGTGTACGCTAAGAAACCCTAATGCCATTTGAGGCTGGATTTGTATCACGCTTTCTCCAGCCGGAATGTGAGAAAAACAGCAGCAGGAGGAGCGGTGAGATTGTCATTCAATTTATTGCAATCAATGGAGAAAACTGTTTCTCCATTTCATACCCAAAGTGACACGAGAATGTTCTCTGCTATCTAAAAAAATGAACAGACTATGTGACAAGCAGGTAAAAGCTACTACAATGTTTGTTGCAGTACAGCTACAAAAAAGTTACTGCTACACACCACTCATAAGATATTGAATGATTCGATTGTGCTATAAGTACTGGGTGGTGGGAATTCTCCGCCAGCCAGTCCCAAACCCCATTCAGGAAGTCTATTCCTAATGCAATTTTGTAAATATTTATTCAAAACTGAAGTTTCATTCAAGGGTGCTTAGTTCTCAAATCCAAGGAATCTAGGCTGTGTCCCAACTTAAGAGAGAGAGAGAGAGAGAGAGAGATCGTTCATGATTAATTACCTAAAATGAGTCTATTTAATTTTATACAGCAAAGCTAGACAGAAGCAGAGAATTTAATCTTTTTTTTCCCCCTTTCTTTCAGTGCTGGAAATGTATCATGGAGATCTTGTGTAATTAGGTCAAGGCGTTTTATTTGATGAGGCTAATTAGGTGATGGGTGAACATGGGCCAACTTTTATGAAAAAAAAAAGGGAAGGAAAAAAAACATTTCAGGAAGGATTTTTTTTAACCATCTGGAGGAATGTTCTAACAGATGGACATGTTATGTCACCTCCCTGGCTGGCAGCTGTTCTCCAAGCATCGTCAACAGTCATCTCCTCAGTTTTTCTCCTAATTACCTACAAAATCAGGTGCTGCCCTACAAATTTGAGAGTTCGTTTTATTCACACTGATCCTCTGTCCGTTCTCAAATCGGAGGCAGAACCACTTAGTGGATGTACCAAAGCGCTTCTAAACCTTAACGTAACTCAACCGTTTGAAGGAAAAGTGATGGAGATAGATAGGAAGTCTTTCTTTTAAAAGCGTAAAGCGGGAAAAGCTATCCCGGTAAATATTCTGAATACAACCGTATCACTAGAATTAGTATTGTGGTGATGCACATCTGGGATAATCGAACAGGGAATTTCTTTAGAATACGTTAAGGTGGGGTGGAGAATGGAAGCACCCCAGAGGTGAAATGCTCCCGGTTTAGACCGGATCGCCCGATTCGGTAGCGATGGTGGCGGGTGGGTCGGAGAACCGGTAGCAAAAATTCCTGCCCCTCCCCCCATGCCCAGCTGAGCCGCACAATCATCAGAGGTTTGTTTTTTTTAAACTTTTTAAAGCATTTTTTCTTCAGCCGAAAAAATGCCTGTAAAAATAAATAAATAAATAAAAAGCCTCTGATGATCGCACGGCTCAACTGGGATCGTCAGAGCCTTTTAAAAGCATTTTTCTACAACCTCTTCTGCCGAAGAGGTTGTAGAAAAGATGGTTTTAAAAATAAAAACAAAAAAAGTTGGCCACGCCCACCTAGTCACATTACCCACCACCACCAAGCCACATCCACAGAACCAGTAGTAACAAATTTTACATTTCACCACTGAAGCATCCCGAGTCTGCAAAAGTTTCCAAGTGTTAGCATATTGTAATTTTTTATATGAAGATATAGGAAACTAGTTAAGTCCTTGACAGGAGAATAAGCTTATTTACTGTACTAAACTATACATTTAGATGGCGTTATATTAAATGCAGGTTTTGATAGGTCCTGGTGCAGGTAATCCTCAATTTATGACCACAATCGAGTCCACATTTTTTGTGGCTAAGTTGGGAGTTTTGCATCGTTTTAGTGAGTTTTGCACCTTGCCACAGTTGTTAAGTGAATCACTGCTGTTGTTAAATGGGTCACACTATTGTTAAGTGAGTCACACTGTTGTTAAGTGAATTTGGCTTCCCCTTTGACTTTTGCTTGTCCCAGAAGGGGATCACATGAGCTCGGGACGTTGCAACTATCATAAATAAACCACCAGTTGTCACGCTTCCAAATTTTGATCACATGACCACGGGGATGCTCTAACGGTCATGTGAAAAAGGGCCATAAGTCACTTTTTTTCAACGCCGTTGTAACTTCAAAAGGTCACTAAATGAACTGTTGTAAATTGAGGACTACCTGTATAACCTTCTTGAGCCTTGACTCAAGAAAACAGTCAACTATTCACATTGTGTTCGAGGCCCAGGACAGGTGAAAGACCAATATCTCTTAGAATAATGCTAGGATTTTGCAGTACGTGGGAGCACATTGGGGTTGAGGTGGAGAAGGGCAACTCTAGCACCCATCTGCCACTCCCCCAAGCTGCTACCCCTTTCCCTAAGTTTGCATGACAGCTGTTTGCAGCTGCAGCAAATCTTGGAAAACTCATTTAAGGAGCTGCTGACAGATCCCTTACTTCCCTTGCCAAGTACTTTTTTTAAAACCATGGAATCCAGAGTGGTGAACAACCCTGAAAAATGCCTGCCAAATACGAAGCATTTTAAGACAATTCACCCTTTCTATTTACGAGTATCCTCAATATTAAGTAAGGGAGTATAGTGCAGACTTGGGAAAGTGGATTGAAATAATCTTTTCAAAAACCTAGGGATAAAATAAAAATAACTTCCCTCCCGTTGTTTCTTTTTAATTATTATGCCTTTAATTTTATAGCCCGTTTCCTCCAAATCTGGAGGAAACTTTCCCCAAAGATTTAGGAATATCATTTGTTCTTTTGGTGTTAATAAATTATTTCCTTCTTTCTAAGGCAATTTGGGAAAGTAGAATTTTAATTAATTAAGATTAATTAAGATTGCAAAACAGCAAAAAAAAAGAGATAATCCCTTCTCAAATATCAAGATCCTAGCTTAGTGTCCTTTGAACTACAAGTCTCTTGCTGTTGGCTATGTTGGCTGAGGACGATGGGAGTGGGTGTCCCAACCGTCTGCAAGGAATGGAGCAACTGCTCCTGCCCTAAATGACTTCAGAAATATATTTGGACATTTCAGGAATTGTCTGAGTCTTCAGCAATTCCTGTGATATGTGGAACCCGTCTAAGGAGCAAGATCTTTGGCGGCGTTCCAGGCAGAAAGCACCACGTCTTAGATTAGAAGGAGGAAATCTTTGCCTTGAATTCCTGGTTGCGAAGCGGCCTCACAGGTTGTCCATTTGATGAACACAGCCTCTTCCTCGTCACCCTCCAAATCCTTGCATGTGGCTGAGAAAATTTCAGCATGGCAGTCACGCAACAGCCCAAACTGGATTCAAAACGACGCTTTTCCAGACTGTGTATGATGCACGCTGTGAAACTATACCTGAAGCAAAAAACCTGTGCTTGCTTACAGTGTGTATTAATAAACAAGAACCTGTGTTGAAACACCTCCTTCTGTGGGTTTTTATTTCTTTTTACCCTGCCTTTATTTTTTTTATAAATAACTCAAGGTGGCAAAGGACCTCCTCTCTGGTTTTCATTTATTTTCCTCCTGCCTTCGTCATTTTTATCCATAACTCAAGGCAGTGAACATATCTAAGTACACCTTATTTTCCTAACAACAACACTGTGAGGTGGGTTGGGTTGAAAAAAGTCTAACTTGGTCCTGCATCACCCATCTGGCTTTTATCCCTAAGGCCGGATTAGAACTCACACTTTCTTGCTTTCTAGCCTGGTGCCTTAACCACTAGACCAAACTGGCTCTCAATATTGTCCATCCCAGCCCTTAAAACATCCACAATTCACGTGCCTTAATAGCTGGCAGATGCTGAGCTCAGCAGAAATACATAATTATACCAATCAGGAAAATGTACAGCAATAATTCATGTTTCTAATCCCCCCATCATTTGTGCCATTATTGAGAGGATAAACAGGATTAATCCTTGCATGGGAGGCCACCAAGGCTGTAGATGAGAGTGGAAATGAAAGGAAATGAATAAATCTTGGAAGAAGACACTACCAAGCCTTCCTTCCTTCCTTCCTTCCTTCCTTCCTTCCTTCCTTCCTTCCTTCCTTCCTTCCTTCCTTCCTTCCTTCCTTCCTTCCTTCCTTCCTTCCTTTCTTTCTTTCTTTCTTTCTTTCTTTCTTTCTTTTTCTTTCTTTTCCTTCCTTCCTTCCTTCCTTCCTTCCTTCCTTCCTTCCTTCCTTCCTTCCTCCCTCCCTCCCTCCCTATTTCTTTCTTTCTTTCTTTCTTTCTTTCTTTCTTTCTTTCTTTCTTTCTTTCTTTCTTTCTTTCTTTCATTTTTATATTGCCCTTCTCCCGAAGGACTCAGGGCGGAGTACAGCCGTAAAAAAACAACATATAATACACAATTTAAAAACATTTTTAAAACATATTAAACAATTTGGCCCCAAATTAAAACTCAAGATTAAAACCCAGTTGAGGACCCAGTTTGTGGGGGCAATAAGCTGACTTTGTATAAATATACAAAAGTATGAAGGCTATTGCTTAACGCATTGTAAGCCGCCCTGAGTCTCCGGAGAAGGGCGGCATATAAATCAAATTAAAAAAAAAAAAAATCCATTGCGACTCCTTATTAGGCCAGCCCAGCTTGTTGGAATAGTAAAGACTTAAGGGCACAGCAGAAGGTACGCAGGTCGAGAATCATACGTATCCCCGGGGGCAGTTCATTCCAGAGGGCGGGTGCCCTCACAGAGAAGGCTCTCCTCCTGGGGGTCACCAGTTGACATTGTTTGACCGACGGCACCCTGAGGAGTCCCTCTCTGTAGGAGCGTGTTGGTCGGTGGGAGGCTATCGGTGGCAGAAAGCGATCTCATAAATATCCGGATCCTAAGCCATGAAGTGCTTTAAAGATGGTAACCAATACCTTGAATCGCACCCGGAAGACCACCGGGAGCCAGTGCAGCTCACTCAGGAGAGGTCTTACATGGGAGCGCTATGTCGTTCCCATGATTCTGGACCAGTTGGAGCCTTCAAGTGCTCTTCAAGGGGAGCCCCATGTAGAGAGTGTTGCAGTAGTCCAGGCAGGAAGTGACAAGGGCATGAGTGATCGTGTGCAGGGCGTCCTGGTCCAGAAAGGGACGCAACTGATGAATCAGGCGAACCTGATAAAAAGCCCCCCTGACCACAGCTGTCATGTGATCTTCTAAAGACAGACGTGCATCCAGGAGGACACCCAGATTGTGAGCCCTCTCTGAGGGGGCCAGAGTCTCACCCCCAATAGTCAGCACTGGAACCAACTGGCTATACCAGGATGCCGGGACCCATAGCCACTTGGTCTTGGAGGGGTTATTAGCAACACATTGTTACTAATAAGAGTGCAAAGTCATGTCTGTGAAGTCACAAGGCCATAAAAACCCGTAATGAAAAAAAATATCTCCTTTAGCAGTTCCAGCCCAGGTTGGACAACTATTGTTTATTCATCTCGTAACCTTTTATGGATCCAAAAACAAAACTTTGGGTAGTTTTTATAGTTCTCAAGTGCAGCTCTCTTACCCCACCCGGCTTGCTCACCTGACACTCTTAATTTGGGTGAATGTATTCTATTTAAAGGGACGTGGTGGCTCAATGGCTAAGACATTGAACTTGTTGATTGAAAGGTTGGCAGTTCAGCGGTTCGAATCCCCAGCATCGTGTAATGGGGTGAGCTCCCGTGGCTTGTCCCAGCTTCTGCCAACCTAGCAGTTTGAAAGCACGTAAAAAATGCAAGTAGAAAAATAGGGGCCACCTTTGGTGGGAACAGCGTTCCGTGTGTCTTTGGCGTTGAGTCATGCAGGCCACATGACCACGGAGACATCTTCGGACAGCGCTGGCTCTTCAGCTTTGAAACAGAGATGAGCACCGCCCCCTAGAGTCGGGAACGACTAGCACATATGCGCGAGGGGAACCTTTCCCTTTACTATTCTGTTTAAAACACAGTTTTCCATTTATTCACATATATTAGCTTACAATATGCAATTTATACAAATATCTTCTTTTGTCCTTGGTTCTTTGACAATACATGTTCTCATTTTTTGCAGTGTGTGTGTGCCACATCTATGCTGAAAAAAATATTTATAATGGTACATATATAATAGATGTTTACACATCAATCCCACGAATTCTGAAGCTATTGGATAGGAAGAAAAACAGCAAAACAGTATATTAAAGGTATCCTCTTTCCTGAAAGTCTACAAAGAAAAATATGGAAGCAATAATCAAGTCTATAAATCTTGAGAAAACATCGCCAACTGACATGATTGTTTACTTTTATCATTTCATACCCTCCCTTTCTATCTTAAGGTATCCAATCTATAATAAAATATATGCAAAACCCAGTAAATAGCTAACATTATTAACACTATTCAAAGTCTTTAAGACCTTTCCTAAAGTGGAAAATGAGATGAAAGGAATAAAACCCAACTCTCAAACACATGCATTTCTTGGCTTGGGCAGAAGAGTTATAAAAATATGAAACAGAATGATCTCTCCGGAGACACTACTTGCCAGGGATGAAATCCAGCAGGTTCTGACAGGTTCTGGAGAACCGGTAGCGGAAATTTTGAGTAGTTCAGAGAACTGGCAAATACCACCTCTGGCTGGCCCCAGAGTGATGTGGGAATGGAGATTTTGCAGTATCCTACCCCTGGAGTGGGGTGGGAATGGAAATTTTGCAGTATCCTTCTGCCCGCTCACCAAGCTGAGCCATACCACGCCCACCAAGCCACGCCCACAGAACTGGCAGTAAAAAAAATGGAATTTCACCACTGCCACTTGCTCATTGGTATACCAATACTAGTGCTAATCCTGACCCTCCAGCCACAAAAAAAAGTGTTGAGAATAATCAACTAGAGACAATATATCCGGAAAATTACCTTTGGTCTCAACCTGTGGTCTGTGGACCCCGGGGGTGTGGGCGAAACACAATGTTGTCACAGGCGGTCCAAAAGGCTTGAAGAAATGTTATGATTTAAATCTTGAGTTTCCAGTAAGTCTTAGGGGGGCAGGGGTCAGTGGCCACAAGAGTTATTTTAAAAGGGGTCCGTGGTGAAGAAAAGGTTACGAATCACTGGTCTACAACACTGAATATTTTAAAATAGTCATCAGCTGCTTTTCAAATGTACTTGGACAGCAGTTCCAGAAGTCCAAAACCAGAGGTGGGTTTCAGCAGGTTCTGACCAGTTCCGGAGAACCGGTAGCGGAAATTTTGAGTAGTTTGGAGACCCCCCATCTATTCTCTGCCTCCTGAGTCCCAGCAGATCGGGAGGAAATGGGGATTTTGCAGTATCCTTCCCCTGGAGTAGGGTGAGAATGGAGATTTTACAGTATCCTTCCCATGCCACGCCCACCAAGCCACGCCCCCAAGCCATGCCACGCCCACCAAGCCATGCCACACCCACCAAGACACACCCACAGAACCGGTAGTAAAAAATTTTGAAACTCACCATTGGTTCTAAGACATCAGAAGGATACCAGGATAGCTAAAGCTGTCCTTCCTTCCTTTCTTCCTTCCTTCCTTCCTTCCCCATCCATCCATCCATCCATCCATCCATCCATCCATCCATAAAAAAAATCAACATATTTGAAGCATGGAGTCCCTGTGCTATCTGAGATCGACTGTTTTTTTTTAAGACATTTCATTACCCTAGCACCTGAAGATGTTACCTCCTGCTTAAGATGGGGTTGGACTAGAAGACCTCCAAGGTCCCTTTCAGCTCTATTCTAATCGACTGGTTAATTAAATTTCTGCAAGAAAACAATCAAGTATGCCAAGGACCCTCCAATTTCAACCCTGATCTAGAAATATTATCTTGCTATTTGAATCAGAACTAGTTTTAAATATCCATGTCATGTCCTCAAATTATATTATAGATATTAAAAGCAGGTTCTTTTAACAGTGGAGAAAAAGATGGGAAAGAATATATAAATATGTAGTTCAAACATCTAATTCTAAAGAGTCCTGCAGTTGGGACGTCTGATGGTAAAAAGTTTATTCACCTATACAAAAAGTTTTAATCACCATATCCATTTCCACTGCCCTCCAAATCATTTTTTTTTAAAAAGTAATGGTTACCATTTTTAGATTTTACCAAATTACTAGAATTTGGATACCATAAGAACACAAGATGTTAATTACAGTGGGTTATACACAGAGTATACAAGTGAATTAGGATTTGTATTATCAAGAAAAAGAAGAAACACTCCTTTTTACACCATTAGATTTTGTAACATCCCCATTTATTACAGCTGAAGCTCAAGAGCTCAAAAACTCACAACTTTAAGAGTCTATTTAGGCCCATGTCTATTAAAGCAGAATTCTGGAAGTCCACCAGGCTTAAAGTTGCCAAGGTTGGAGACCCCTGTATTAGAGAGAACGCAGCAGTAAGAGTCTTTTAATTTTTTATTATTATTATTTTCTAATCTCCAGCTTTTTCGAGCTGTTAAGAATTCAACTGATCACGAAGCTAGCCGTGAAACGAGAGAGGCCTTTTTAAATTCACCCTCTGAAATACTACAGTTTCTATGATCCTTTGGGTCGTCCCAGGGGCTTAGCTCAGCTTTTCACCCATTGACTAACGGATCGGCTGAAAAATTGAACTCAATGGTGGAGCAATACATTAGGTGTTATGCTAATTATCAACAGGAAAACCGAGCGGACTTACTACCGTTTGCAGAGGTGGCTTATAATAATGCAGTACATAGCAGTACTTGACTCCTTTTCAGATAACTACGGGCATGGATTTTGTGCCGATGCCCAAGTTGCCTAGAGAGCTGCCCACTTCTATGTCCCTAAAGGAATGGATGACCTCGTTGAAAAAGGGTTGGGACCTTACTCAAAGGGTAACTGACATTACCCAAAGAACAATTATCCCATCAATGCTTGGCATTTGTTTGGACGTATCTTCCAAGAGAACTGTGTGAAAGATATGGCAAAGAAGTGGATTCTTCCAGTGCTTTTGCCGAGTCCTAATTGGAAAAACGTGGGCAATTCAGATCCCTGGTCCCTTTTCAGCCTCCAAGGTATATACATCACCCACTCACTCTTTCTATTCTTATTCATTGGCGGTGGTTGCTATGCGCTACACACATGCCCTTTACAATTTGCTTGGAACAAAATCCTGGCAAAACGACAATTAGCCTGCAATTACCCCAAATGCTCTCTGCCGGTATTATCTCACTAGAAATATTAAGCATGACATATTTTTAAACAATCGATGAAGAACTGGCTGGACTACTTGTTCCTCCTCCCTTCTGGAAGGACAAGTGAAGTTGTGGTTGCACATATGTTCTCTGCAGTAGAGGGATTCAAGTAATTTAACAACCGGTTCTCTGCCCTAATTATTTCTTCCAACAACCAGTTTGCCAAACTGCCCAGAAAGTTAACAACCGATTCTCCTGAAGTGGTGCGAACTGGCTGAATTCCACCACTGGTTCTTTGGCTCTTCAGTAGCTGCAATGCCTAAGGTAGAGCATATGCTACTACAGCTCAAAACATGAACTTTCTCCCAAAAGAAGCCAAAAAAGAAAGTACAACTTATTAATTGCTGTATTTACAACTTGAGATGCATTACCCAAAGACCTGACTCTCTGGAGAATCTAGACAAGAAAGCTTTTCTAGAGAAAAAGGACTAGTGGGGACATGATAGCAGTATTTCAGTATTTGAGGGTCTGCCACAAAAAAGAGGGGGTGCCAACCTATCTTCCAAAGCACCAAAAAGCAATGGATGGAAACTAACCAAGGAGAGAAGCAACCTAAAATTAAGGAGAAACTTCCTAAAAGTGAGGACAATTAATCAGTGGAACAGTTGGCCTTCAGAAGTTGTGGATGCTTCATCACTGGAGGTTTTGAAGATGAGACCTGATAGCCTGTAAGGCCCGGCCTCTCCCTCTTATTCAAGAAAGTAAAGACTCTTGAAACTTGGCATTTCAAAAGGAGCCTTTTATTGAACAGGGGTGATAGCAAGGCGGAAAGAAAGCAGGCTCTGAAGGGCCCTCAACAGTGGTGGGTTCCAACTGTCTTTACTACCAATTCTCTTCGTGCATGCACTTCGTGCACGATCTCTGCATGCAAATTCGCTTTGGTCGCATGTGCACCAAACTTGCGCTCCGCGTAAGCGCATTAGGTATCTGCCCAGCTGAGGTGCGGCAATCCACTCTGCCGTGCCTATCAGCTGGGCCAAAAAAGAAGAAATAAAGGTAGGAATAACACAGGGGCAGGCGGGAGGGCCTACTTCCCAGACAAAGAAAACCAGTTCAGTGAGGTCATATTGTCACTGCTATCGGCTCGGCTGAATCAGGCCGAACCGGAAGGAACCCACCACTGGCTCTCAGGCCATGCAGTTAGAATAAAGGATTTAGAAACCCCCTCCCAACAGTCCGATGTGGATTTAGCCAATCCGCGGGTGCGAAGATGTTATTGTACCAGCCACGTTGAGACACTGATGAGGGAACTTTCTCAGCTCATCCTTCCGCCGGCTCTCGAGCGATACAACCCACCTGCCCCCCCCCATCCTCATATTCCCCAAAAGGTGAGGAAATGCCAGGGCGCTTAGGCGCCAGGCTAAAGGTTATAAATCGATGAATTGCAGGATGTATAGGAAAGAAGGTATTAAGTAAAGAAAATAATTAAAAATCCCGTTCCCCTGAAGAATGGCAGATACATGGATCTGACACAGCCACTTCTCTGAAATGGTACAGGGAGTTCTCAATTTGAAACAGTTCATTTAGTGACCATTCCAAGTTACAGCGGCGCTGAAAAAAAATGACCTGTGACCGTTTTTCACACCTATGACCATTGAAGCAGCCCCATTTGCGACCTTGTGATAAGCATAATCAATGGGAGAAACCAGAATGACTTAACCAAGTTAAGTTATTCATTTAACAACTGCAGTGGTTCACTGAACAAAAGTGGGGAGGAAAGTCATAAAATGGGACAAAACTCACTTAACAAATTTCTCAGTTACCCACATAAGCTTTGGGCTCTACTGTGCATGTATGTGGAGGACTATGTGTATTGAGTCTCTTGCTTGAGCAGGGGGTTGGATTAGAAGACCCCCTCAAGGTCCCTTCCAGCTCTGTTCTGAACTGGATTGGAGAAGGCTTTGACACGGGGAATGGAGAGAGAGAGAGAGAAAGAGAAAGAAAGAGAGACAAAGGAATAAAGAAAGAGACAAAGGAAAGAGAAAGAGAGAGAGAGAGAGAGAGAAGGCTTTAACACGGGGAACGGAGAGAGAGAAAGAGAAAGAAAGAGAGAGAAAGGAAGAAAGAAAGAGACAAAGAAAAGAGAAAGAGAGAGAAGGCTTTAACACGGGGAATGGAGAAAGAGAGAAAGAGAGAGAGAAAGAGAAAGAGAGAGAGAAAGAAAGAAAGAAAGAGAAAAAGGAAAGAGAAAGAGAGAGAGAGAGAGAAGGCTTTAACACGGGGAATGGAGAAAGAGAGAAAGAGAAAAAGAGAGAGAAAGAAAGAAAGAGAGAGAGAGAGAGGGAGACAGAAAGAAAGGAAAGAAAGGAAAGAAAGAAGGGAAAGAAAGGAAAGGGAAGGAAGGAAGGAAGAAAAAGAAAGGAAGGAAGGAAGGAAGGAATGAAAGGAAAGGAAAGGAAAGGAAAGGAAAAGAAAGAAAGAAAGGGAAGGAAAAGAAAGGGAAGGAAGGAAGGAAGGAAGGAAGGAAGGAAGGAAGGAAGAAAGAAAGAAAGAAAGAAAGAAAGAAAGAAAGAAAGAAAGAAAGAAAGAAAGAAAGAAAGAAAGAAAGAACAGCAGCAAGCTGGATTGGCTCATTGCTTTGAGTCCACTGTTCGAAGACATGAACGATCAGATTAGGAAGAGCTCATCAGGGAGAAAATCTGTCTGCTGTATGTGGTGCCTAGGAGACAACAACAACTTGTTATGGCACATAATCAAACAAATGAACAGCTATGCTGTAATGATTGTGCCTCTTACACAATCACACCCGAGTAATTGCTTGAAACTTGCAAGGAAGGATCTATTCTGCTTCTTCAAAACTGTGAATCCTTTCAGTTTGGTCTCTCAAGAAATATCCTTTTCCTATACAAACACTTCTCCATGCGATTAGAGCAATGTGCCTTAAACCAGGGGTGGGCTGCTGGGGGTTTGCAGGGGTTCGGGAGAACCTCTAGCTGTGCAGTTCCTGCAGGTAAGTGCAGGACATGCGCGGACGCTCAAGGAGGGTGAAAAATGGGCCTATCAGAAGTTTGGGAAGGCCAAAAACAGGCCCATTTCTGGCCTCCGGAACCTGGGGAGGCCGTTTTCACCCTCCTGGAGGCTCAAGAAAAGCCTTCAGAGCCTGGGGAGGACAAAAACGCTCCCCACCGCCATGGTGCAGGAAGCCAACTAGGCCACGCCCACAATGGCCACGCCCACCCTGCAGCTGGGCAGAGAACCCCTTGCTAAAATTTTTGAAGCCCACCCCTGCCTCATAGGGCCTTCAGTTGTGGTGCAGATCATATTCCTCCATTTTCCATTCTGTATGGTCACTGGGTACATTGACTGGGTACTTTAATCTGAATAGATTGGGGAAGTCTTCACTTTCATGAGCCAATAATAGCTGAGTGTCAAAGTCCTTAAAAGCTCAATTGACTAACTCCCCTTTTTAATAGTTCCTTGCTAAGAAGCTCCTTCATCCATCCATCCATCCATCCAGTAGCTGAAGTCTTCAAAATTGTCACAGATCTGTTCTTTTTTTTTAATTAAATCTTTATTAAATATTTACAGTAAAATTAACACAAAATAAAGATTAGAAAACAATATAAATGGTGAATTGTAGAAACACATAAACACAAGACTATAGCGAAACAACAAACATGACTAACCGAGAGTTAAGCTCACTCTCCAATTAATAATAACCAGTGTCGTCCAAACCAAACATTTCAATACAATCAATTTCTATTAACTATCTACAAAACAATTTTTTGTCAAAATTTTAAGGAGTCATATAGCCTAATAAATATCTCATTCATCTAATTAGACGATCTTACCACCTATTTCCTAGGTTTAACCTTCTTTTGAGCCAGACAAAGCATCTGTCCCAACTTCTATTGTATATTGAATCTTTCTTATCTTTTAAGATATACGTTAATCTATCCATCTCAGCACATTGAAGAATCTTGTTTATTATCAGATGGTCGGGGGGCGTATCTGCATCTTTCCACAGTTGGGCAAATGCCATTCTCGCCGCCGTTGAGACATGGCACAGATCTGTTCTTGATTTCTTTTCAAAGAACCAGGTTTGTCGTTATCCTTCTCCCATGAAGCCCAAGACGGTATAAGAAAATTCCACATTCTATTTTATCTGCACATAAGCCCTGGAATGTTATGTTAAGAGCTTCATAACTGACTTAACCTATTAGTATCTTTTCTTTAACTTCGTAGCATGCACACGATGCACGCACGGGGCGAACCAGTAGCAACAAAATGTGAAACCCACTGCTGTTTAGAGTTCTCTCCAATTCCCAATATTGATCTTCTTGGTTAATTATTAGGGATTATAACAGTTCAAGTATAGCAACTTAGTAGGACTTCAGGTTTTTCATCTCATGGAGCTGATCCCATGACACACCTATCCTATGCCAGCTTTGGAAGCCATATTAAGCCAGAAGCTTCCATGCTGCCGCCTTCTCCGGTATGGGAAAGTAGGAGGGAGGATTTAATAGAGGGGTTGTCCGTAGACATAATAGCATTCTTCCTGTCAGTCAAGGTCAGGGCGATCCTGCATCTTGAGAAGGAGTGGTCGGAGTGATGTATCGAGATGGGACGGTGGTTGATTGGAGCATGTGATCGACTGAGGAGTGAGTGGATGGTTTGGGGGGTTTTGATTTACTGAGGTAAAACCCGGACCTCTCAGATTCGGGTTTTCCCAGATGTGCCAGTTTCCCCCCCCCCGGAATTCCTTATCTGCTGCCAAATTGCTTTGACTGTTAGTAGTTCAGATTCTTGCAGACAGTTTAAGTTTGTGTGTCAGCTTTGGAAATCATATTAGGCTGGAAGCTTCCATGCTGCCACCTTCTCATGTGTGGGAAAGTAGGAGGGGAGATTTAATAGAGGGATTGTCCGTAGACATAATAGCATTCTTCCTGTCAGTCAAGGTCAGGCCGATCCTGTATCTGGAGAAGGAGTGGTCGGAGTGAGGTCTCAAGACGGGATGGCGGTTGACTGGAGCATGTGATCGACTGAGGAGTGAGGGGATGGTTTTGGGGGTTTTTGATTTACTGAGGGAAAACCCGGACCAGGAAGTAACCTGTTTTTTATCCTCTGCGCATGCACAGAAGGGTTTGTGCATGCGCAGAGGGTCCAAATGCGCGCATGGCGCACGCATTTCCAAACTGGTAGGGAAGGTAAGTAGATTTCATCCCTTGACTACCTGCAACTGAAGGTACTGAGGGAACGGAAGTCTGAGGGGAATAACCAAGTTCTTGGTCTAGGAATTACTTCCTATCCAATGTATCCAGTCTACAATCTTCATTGTGAGGTAATTTTCGAACTCCAGGTGAAAGTCTGAAATGTCTGGCCTAATCTTTGGATTTCACTCCTTTGCGCCATCCTTGCTTTCTGCAACATCTTCCCTCAAGCACAGTTCAAAACATCAAAAGCTTGCCCATTATTTAATGCTTTTTTAGTTACCCCTCTTAAAGAATTCTCTAGCAAAGGTGACACCTTCGTGGCTGCTCTTGCAAAAACTAAGAAGAATAGGAATGGCATAGTAATTGGGTGGGGACATCCCAGGGCTGGGTTGTTGAATAACAACTTCAGAAGAAAACAATGACATGACACTTTCCATATTGTTGTCAAGAGAACCACACAAACATCAAACTAGGAGTCAAAATGATTAGGAGAGAGATTATAATTTACAATAAAGGTATTAAAGGTAAAGGTAAAGGTTCTCCCGCACAGGCGTAATAGTTGTTCCCGACTCTAGGGGGTGGTGCTCATCTCTGTTTCAAAGCTGAAGAGCCAGCGCTGTCCAAATACGTCTTCATGGTCATGTGGCTGGCGTGACTCAACACCAAAGGCACACGGAATGCTGTTACCTTCCCACCAAAGTGGTCCATATTTTTCTACTTGCATTTTTTATATGTTTTCGAACTGCTAGGTTGGCAGAAGCTGGGACAAGTCACAGGAGCTCACCCCATTACATGGCACTGGGGATTCGAACCGCTGACCTGCCGACCTTCTGATCGAAAAGCTCAGCATCTTGGCCACTGAGCCACCGCATCCCCTATAATGTTATTACCAACCTACAAATTCATGTTTGTGTGCAATGGATGGATGGGTGGATGGATGAGTGTATGTGCAAGGCATTTTACATCATATTAAAAAGCACCGTATCTTGAAAATATAGCAAAAAAAAAAAATTACATTGAAAATATAACCAATATATCAACCCACCGGTATGAAACAGGCAAAACTCTGCCAAAAGGAAAGTGCTTTTACCAATTAGAAAAACCCAGCCAGACTGGGAATGAAGCCCACTGTGTTTCTTCATAGGTAGGACAAGTATAGTTCTCCGAGAAACCTCATCCTCTTCTGGGTATCAATCATTCTTTCAATCTCAATCTCAATCTCAATCTCAATCTCAATCTCAATCTCAATCTCAATCTCAATCTCAATCTTCTCCTCTACAGTTCACCTCATAATGTGAAAAGGGAACTAGCAATCTCTTTAGAGGTCGTGAATTAAGTTCCCGTAACATTTTACGAATGTTCCTCAACACTTCCGCTGGGTCTGGGAGCATGCTGGCAATGAATGCAGTTGGGTTACAATTAGTGGAGCACAACTTCTCCTCCCCAAAATGCCATCCTTCGAGGACGTTGGACCAATCCGAGATCTCAGACGTTGCTGATGAGCTGAAGGATATTACACATCAGGGGTATCAAACTCAAGGCCCCGGGGTCAGATCTGGTCCGCAGGGTACTTAGATCTGGCCCTCAGGGCGGCCCTGGAAATGGTGAAGGAATGGCCTCTGGTGCTTCTGCCAGTGAAAACGGGCTCCCGAGCTCCATTTTTGGTTGCCAGGACCTCCTGCAACCCTCTGCCAGAGAAAATGGAGCTCAGGAGAGCCATCCGAGCTCCATTTTCGCTGGCAGAGGCACCACAGGACAATCTTTCAATGTTTCCAGGATGGCCCCAGGGACCAGATCTAAGCCAGATCCAGACACCGGGCCTTGAGTTTGACACCTCTACCCTCCCGAGCTCCATTTTCACTGGCAGAGGGTTGCAGGAGGTCATATGGCAGCCAAAAACAGAGCTTGGGAGCCTGTTTTCACTAGCAGAGCGCTCAGGCCACCACAGGCGCCCTGACAGGAGTGATGTTGAGCTGGCCACAGCCACCCTGGCCACAGCCACCCCGTCCTGAGGTCAAACACAACCCTGATGTGGCCCTCAATGAAATTGAGTTTGACACCCCGGTTATACATGGATACGTTTCATGTTTTTTTCCATTAAAAAAGGTACAAATATATTACCCTATCTCCGTGATGGCGAACCTATGGCATGCGTGCCCATATTGGTGGGCACGCAAGCATTGCCCTAGCTTAGCTCCAGCACACATGCGCGCACTGGACAACTGATTTTTGGGCCTTCTTGGCCCAGCAGAAGTCGGCAAACAGGATGTTTCTGACCTCCAGAGGGTGGAGGTGGGGAAGGCTGTTTTCACCCTTCCCAGGCTCCTAGAAAGCCTCTGGGGCCTGGGGAGGGCAAAAAAACAGGCCTACCGGCCCACTGTGCTATCACATGTCAAAAGCGGGGGAAGCATGGGGGGGTTGCGCACACATGTGTGGCAGTGCAGGGCGCATAGAATTATGGGTGTGGGCACACACATGCGTGACTACCCCGCATTCCCCCAGCTTTTGGCACGTGATGGCAAAAAGGTTAGCCATCACTGCCCTTTCTTGATCAAAACTGGTTTAGCACAATCCTCACACCTCCTAACATTCTTCACTCTTCCCTTCGCTCTTCCAACCTCAAGCACCCTGTCTGGAAGTGACATTCACCTAAGCCAGGGGTCTGCAACCTTAAACACTCAAAGAGCCATTTGGACCCGTTTCCCACAGAAAAAAAACCACTGGGAGCCACAAAACCCTTCCCGTGCCTGACTATTTCTTGAGCGGCCACAAAACTAGTATATGTAGTTGAATTAAACATTCTGTTTTCTTCTGAAACTTTTTTCTTTTCTTGGATTTATCTATGGTTGGCCTACTGGAGGTTGAAAAACTCAATAAATCGCGTGCCGGCAAGTGTCATACATTGGCGGTTGTGTTATAGAAATTAAGACTCACAAGATTTCCGTGGGTGATAAGAGAGGTTTATTGCGCAGATTCAGTGCAACACAAAAAGCAAAAACACTGAATCCCGAAAGATTATGATGCAGTAACTTAAATACATACTTTTAACATCTTATGATGGGTTACATTTCTGACAGCCCATCGCAACAAACCCACCCCCCCCCCCATTTCCCTTGTTACTAATTCCTACAAGGGTACTAACGTGTATTCCCTCTTTAAGAGGGAATTCCCGCCCTGAGTCCGTAAGGAGAAGGGCGGTATATAAATCTAATAAATAAATAAATAAATAAGAGGAACACAGGTGTTTTTGCAAACCTTATCTAAGTTCCTGCCATTAGATCTGTGGTTGCCTCTGCTTGGCTAAGTGTGATCTTTTACTCCTGATAATGTTTCCTGAGCTTGACAGCTGAGAAAGGTTAGTTATTTCTGTGGTTTTACCTTTTGAACCCAATACTAAAGAAAGGGGTTCTTCAGAGATCATCTAGACTGACCCCGTTTTATATCATTTTTTTAACCAATTTCATTATTCTATTTTAGTTGCAATGCATATTTTGAGTGACAGGGAGCCGCAGCAGAGCCACATGTGGCTCCAGACTGATTCCTGTTCCAGTATAGATGGAACCCAACTGAGGACCTACCCAATTACACAACACAAAATTATTAAATTTAACTCTTAAGTTACCAAATTCTCTCAGCATTTCTGAAATTACAAGAAGGACTTCTGCAGATTCAAGAACTTGAATACCCTTGAAAGGTTTCATAACCTTGCCTCTTTTTATGCACAGCACATGTAAAACGGGAATGGCGGCCACTATCTTGACTTTTTGACTTCCTGGGCAAAGACCCCGAATGTGGTAATAATAACTGTGAGTTTTTTTCCAGCTTCTAATGAACAGGGGCTCCTTTTGAACTTGTGGTGCATTATCTCAATTGCTGAGGTGACAATGTGTGTAAAATTTCAGCAAGGGGTTCTCTGCCTGGTTGCTGGATGGGCGTAGCAATGGTGGGCATAGCCTAGTCAGCCGCCTGCACCATGGCAGGGAAGAGGGCGGCATTTTTGCCCTCCCCAGGCTCTGGAGGCTTTCTTTGAGCCTCCAGGAGGGTGAAAACGGCCTCCCCAGGCTCAAAAGGCTCTCTAGAGGCTGGAAACAGCCCAATTCCGGCCTTCCTGAGCTTCCGGTAGGCCCGTTTTTTGCCCTCCATTGCCCTCCATGAGCCATGGGCCACGTGGGGACTCCTGGGAGGGGAGGGGTGGGGTGGGCGGAGCCAGCCAGGAGTGGGATGTGGGGGTTCTCCGAACTGCACAGAATCGTAACTAGAGGTTCTCCCAAACCACTGCGAACCCCCAGCAACCAGGCATAAAATGTAAAATTTGTTACTACCGGTTCTGTGGGCGTGGCTTGGTGGTGGTGGGGGGAAATGTGATTGGGTAGGCATGGCCAACTTTTTTTTTTTTTAACTTTTCAAAGCATTTTTCCAATGCTTTGAAAAGCCTCTGCCGATCAGGCAACTCAACTGGGATCGTCAGAGACTTTTCAAAGCACTTTTTTTAAACCATCTCTTCCGCCAAGAGGTTGCAGAAAAAAATTGCTTTGAAAAGCCTCTGAGGATCCCAGATGAGCCGCGTGATCATCAGAGGCTTTTTTTTTTTTTTTTTTTACTTTTAAAAGCATTTTGTGTCGGAAGAGGTTGTAGAAAAAATGCTTTTAAAAGTTAAAAAAAAAAAAAGCCTCTTATGATCGTGCGGCTCAGCCGGGCATTATGGGGGGGGGGGGCACAGGGATTTTTGCTACTGGTTCTCCGAACCACCCGCCACCATCGTACCGGATCGGGCGATCCGGTCTGAACCGGGAGCATTTCACCCCTGCCAGCAACCCACCCCTGGCGTTAATGTCCTGGCCTTCATCCAAAGTCAGTGCAGTAGATAAGATTTCAATGGATTAAAAATAGCAGACAATTCCATTAAAACTGGAAGGTGAGAAGAAAATACTATTTTCATTAAAAGCATCTATTGGTGACCATTCTCCTCTACAGAGGAAAATCCTTGATTTTCAAAAATCTCTTGTCCTGCCTAGCTAGGGCAGTTACAAACATCGAGGAATCTTTAGACATGTTTTTGCTGCAGACATAAATTACAATAATTATTTTCCAAATAGCAGCCAGGATACACAAACAAGCTCTTGCAAATTTTACACCAGTATTTCTCAACCTTAGCAGCAAAGATGCACAGATCTCAGCTCCTAAAATTCTGGGATTTGAAATTCTCCCCTCTTTAAGCTGCCAGTCTTAACAAATACCGCTTTATACAATTCAGCAACCTATTTCTAGGTAACAGTGCCTTCTCTCCTCCTTTGGCAAAGCCAAATTGACTCTCACAATTTCATACTGACTCAGTTGCTTTGAAAAAAATGACTTGTTGCTGCTAACTGCAATAACACCTCTGCTGAACTACAGTAGGGTAATTTCTAGCCTAATTATTTAAACACAGCTTTAATTTTCCTCAAAATTGGGTGATTTGCTGGAAGCAGCAATTCGCTGCAAGTGTGAGATTTTCACCAAACACAATTCTGTACATACATGTTATTTCTTTTCTGCTGTGTATAGAAAGGTAGCTTTTTAATGGAGGAGAGGGGCAACCCCAGCGGTGGGATTCAAGTAATTTAACAACCGGTTCTCTGCCCTAATGATTTCTTCCAACAACCAGTTTGCCAAATTGCTCAGAAAGTTAACAACTGGTTCTCCCGAAGGGGTGTGAACTGACTGAATCCCATCACTGGGCAAACCATAAGAAGGAACCAATGCTGTATTTTGCAACTTTACCAACCTTCAACAAAAACAAAATTTAAGTACCATTTATAACCACCTTATTGCAAAACATTCAAAAGTATTATTAAAAGAAACACCAGGTAGCCTACCTTGCTACTGTTAAGCAGAAACCCCAATTCTATTTTTCTGGAAGGAGCCTCCATCTTTTAAGATTCCTCCTGTTGATCTTAAAAGCTCTCTCCCATTCACAGGTGTTATTCTTTAAACTAATTGAACTTTTCAATACAGGGAAAAATAATCCTGCAAATACTATTTAGGAAACAATAACTTTCAGCAGGGGGTTTAGAACAGGTTTTAAAAAATAAAATCTAATTATTGTTAATGTCATAAAGTGTGGCAATGTGTATGGGTATGATTACCCAGAAGCTAAACATAAGAACAGGAAAATGTGATCACAATATAAAGGAAAGAAGGGACATTCTGGCAAAACTGTATCAAGGGTGAAATCCAGCAGGTTCTGACAGATTCTGGCGAATCGGTAGTGGAAATTTTAAATAGTTCGGAGAACCAGCAAATACCACCTCTGGCTGGCCCCAGAGTGAAGAGAGGATGGAGATTTTGCAATATCCTTCCCCCAGGAGTGGGGAGGGAATGGAGATTTGGCAGTATCCTTCCCCTGCCATGCCCACCAAGCCACGCCCACCAAGCCACACCATGCCCACCAAGCCACGCCCATAGAACCGTTAGTACAAAAATTTGGATTTCACCACTGTTACGTATGACTTCGTTACAAAGCAAAGAATGTAAAATTTTGAGCGGAGAACAAAATACAGGACTGTAACATTTGTAGAGAAAAGGGTACATATTTCACAGTGCTTCAGAAAAATCCTAGCAAGTTTGAATGTCAATAGATTATATGCATCTAATTAGTTGAGGAACTTATTGCTTTGTGTGGTGCAGTAATTCATTGATTGAAACAAATTTATTTATTTTTTCAACCCTTTTATGACTGTTTCACAGATCCAACACTTGCAGGATTCCCATGGTCATATGATCAAAATTCAGACCCTTGGCAACTGGTTCATATTTATGACAGTTGCTGTGTCCTGAGGTCATGTGACAAGCAAAGTCAATGGGGAAGCTACATTTATTTAACAGCCGTGCTATTAAATGTTAACAAGAATGTTAACTTGCAAAGCATCCCTGGCCTGCTCTCAAGTTGCCATAGGCCAGGGGGGATGGGAAACCAACGAGTGGCACAGCAGCCAAAGACATTCCATGTTTATCTTCTCAAGGCTGTATCCCAAGGTGACCTACAGCAGCCAGAGGGGAGTGACCTCTACAACCCGCGAAATTGCTCCGTTGGCGAATGTGATTGACGACACACACCCTGGGGGGAGGCTGGAAACAGGGTCATAATTGGAGCGTAAATTATGTAGGGTCAGAGCTGGTTTCACTTGAGAATGTGCTGACATGAAGCTCCTAATAAATAACTGGATTTCTTTTGAAGCTTGGCAAGGCTCATGATTTAATTAGGGCATCTGTTGGAACCCTGACAAAGGGCAGTGATACACTTAACCACTGTGGCAAGAAAGGTCATAAAATGGGACAAAATTGACTCAACAGATTTCTCAATGTTGGGCTCAATTGTGGTAGTAAGTCAAGGACTACCCATATGTCTAGGTTTCTCTTCCTTGCTATTCCAGATAAGGAAGCCTGGGTGGGTAACTCTGAAGATAAGAAAAGGCAAATGGTTAAACATCTCTTCTCAGGTTTCATTTTTCAGCTGCAAAGTTACTCAGCCCTCATGCGCTTTATGAGAGACTGCTTTTGAAAACTGAGCATTCCTGCTGAAAATGTCATGGCAGAATGGGGCATTTCCAGATAAAGCTGTTGGGATACTGAATCTGAAGTCCTCCCTGCTTCCCAATGGCACAGTTGATGGAACTAACGTCAGCTTTCTTCTTCTCAGTCTCAGAGGACTTCCTCTGCCAGCGCTACGTTCAACTGTGGACCATTGAATCGGAGAGCCTGTGGAGATTCTCCGTCATCCAGGTCATGGTTGTCCCAAAAGTGCTTTTTCAAAAGGCAACTAGACATTTTGCTTCTCATCCAAGAAGCTCCTTCAGTTCTTGGATGAAGAAGTTGCTTTAGCTCAGAAGCTACGAAAAACTGAAGAAATTTTCCAGTTCAGTTCTCAGATGAAGAAACTTGGATGAGTAACAAAATGTCCTCAAGGAAAAACAAAGTTGAGTTACTTTTTGAAAAAAAAACAACTTTGGGATTGAATCCGAGACCTTCTGCTTTCAAAAGCATTTGCTCTACCTCTAAAAAATCCTCACATTTGCCAGCAATAGTTAAATCTGCATATAAACCTGATTACATCTCCAAAATTTGAAGCTCCCATTTCCCCTCCCCGATTACACAAAATAAAACTATTGGAGAGGTAACATCGCGGGACAATATTCTAAGGAGGCTAACATTTATTTATGATAGAGGACAGAAGAGACTCCAATAAAACCATGCCTTCTTGGACCTTTTCCCACCATGAACTCTGGCACTTGTCCCCGGCTGACATCTCCTCGCAGCTATCATTTTTGTCTTCTGAACTGCATTCCTCGGAGGGGTTACATCGTTCCATCTCCGTTCCTTCCTGGTCTTCCGTTTCTTCTGCCCATTGATCGGGTGGATGTTCTGGGTTTGGGCATTGATCCTCTTCAAGATCACATTTGCCTCCTCTGTGTGAGATTGGCACTTGCACACCTATACTCTTGTTTTTCCATTTCTTGCACACTTGGACTTCCTTGCCTTCTACTTCTACTCCGTCGTCGTCATCCAGATATATGTTTAGAGGCACGTCTAGATGAATGCCCAACGGAATCATTCTCTTTTTCCGGCAAGGTTGTGCCAAACAGCAGCATTTAACGGTCTTTGGATAAGCGGCCTTCGCTTTCTTGTGTTCCCGGCATTTTGGTTTTTTCCCTCCTTTGGAACTTTTTGCCTTTTGGTAGGAAGCTGGTTTGTTTCTTTTCGGCCTACAGAAGTTACTACATATTGAAATTTTACACTGGGAGTTGCTTTTGTTGCTTGCAAGGGAGCAGGAGGAATTCTTCTGGTAGACTTCCTTCCTTTCGGTCCAAGCGCAGACAGCAGACGAAGGTTCGTCGTCACTCAGTTCCTCTTTGCATCTTTGTCTCTTTCTGCCACAAGGGGTCGATGGGGTTGCAAAACCAGGGGTTACTTCACATCCACTTTGGTTGCACACACACTGGTTCTTCTTAGGGCATTTCCGCCCGCGTGGAGATGAACGAGGGAAAGCTAGACACGTGGCTTGGGTTTGAACTGGCTTGCGGTAGCTCTGGGTGATGAACTCTGCCATAGAATACGTGACCCCAATCTTCTTGGACAGTTGCCTTGGGGTCAGACCTAATTCCCGCCACCTGGTTTTGTCAATTTCCATTCTTCTTCTGTTTACCATCTACCCCATGTTCATGTCACCTCCCTATGGCTTTTGCTCCCCATGGCTTACTATGATTCACTAGGGCCAAGAGGTTCTGTGACATCAGCAGCTACAGAGTTGATGTCATAAGCATCACTACATTTAAGCTAGCCTCCTGTCTATCGCCTATGTGTGCCTTTTGGGTTGATTCTGCTGGAAAAGATACATCTCTTTTTTTTAAACAAGGTAATCCCTGGATTCTTGTTCTAGGAGTCCCATTTCACACAAGAATGGACAGACCCATCAGGCAGATTGTTGTAACCAGGGCCCAAGTAATGATTACTGAACACAATTCAGTCCTGAACAGTCTTATTTTATTAAAACAGCTGAGAATTAATTCATTCTCAGCTTAGTCCAAGACAAAATTCTTAATAACCAGTCCCTCGGCTTTATCACCAACCTTTGATGTCTTTGGCAACCAACCAAAGGCTTTTCTTGCCATAAAGTTCAAGAGACGCTGACAAGAAGCACTGGAATCAACGTTGCTTTTCTACCAAGAACCCAATGTCTCATTGCGGCTCTTTTAAGCCTTATGGGAGTGGCCAATCATCTCCTGGCCTTACTCCTGAGTCGTCCTTTTTGCTTTAGCTGCTCTTGCCTTCTGGCAGCTCTTCACAAGCATGCACGAGAAACAGGCTCCTATTCCTCTACCTCTCTGCTGTCTGCATCTGGAGGCTTTGGAGGTTCCAGAATCCGTGCATCACCCCCAGATGGCCCTGGTCCCATTTCTGCTTCCAACGCAGAGCCCTTGTCCGGGCCTTCCCCAGACTTCAGGAATGGCCTATTGTCCTCCCCAGCCTCCTCACTGTCTGACTACGCTGCCAGGTCCGCAAGCAGCGGCAGACCACAACACATATTTTACCAGTCTAGGAAGGCCTTGCAGTGATAACAACCCATTTAATCATATGTATTTATATACTCCCAAGTGTTGGTGATTTCAAAGAGACTTCCTTAGGAGACACTATGGCTTGCCATCACCCAGGAGAACATAAAAAGGGAAAGTTTGTCCTGATTCATCTGTTAGAGGAGGGGCAGATGTAGCTTTTTTCACCTCTGAACTAAATGTGGCTCCAACTGCCCCTTTTCTAGCTCTTCAGAACCAAGGGAAGCAGAGGTGGTATTTAACCAGTTCGGACCAGTTTCGGTGAACTGGTAGCGTCGACGGGCCCATCCCTGTCCACCCACCCACCCACCTAGGTGCAATCCCATCCTATATCGCTGTGTTTTTGATGCTGCACACATGTGTGGAAGACGTGCAAGAGCAAATTGCCGTGTTTTGTGACACAGGACACATGTGTGGATGGCGCACATCCGTGTGCTCACATTTCCGGCAAATTGGTTGCTACAGTATGCGAATCCCATCTCTGAAGAGAAGATGTAGGAGAAGAACAGATCGGAGTCAAGAGAGGAATCAGCCTGGAGTCCTTACATTCCCACAAACGGCCGACTCCAATCCCTCTTGAATTCCATGTTGACCATTCATTGACTAAATTCTTGTGTATAGACATGAGCAATAGATTGGCTTAACTGGAATTTAATGTGCAGTTCTAATTTTTCACACCTGACAGAAGCTTAAGCGTTTCTCCACTCATTAGATGAAGAGCTTATGGCAACTGGCTTGCAAGTATTTGCACATTTGCAGGTTTACATTAAGCATTAAGCCATAATGGAAAACTCAAAAGTAGTATTTCTCAACCTTAGCAACTTTTAAGATGTGTGGACTTCAACTCCCAGAATTCCCTAACGAATTCAAAGTTCACACATCTTAAAAGGTTGAGAAACATTGCTCAAAATTAACCAACACTTAACCTGCCAATTTAAAAACTTGTTCTCCAACTTTGAGCTTTTGTATAAGCATTTAGGTTCTGTCTTTTGACCACACAGTAAAGGTAAAGGTTCCCCTCGCACATACGTGCTAGTCGTTCCCGACTCTAGGGGGCAGCGCGCATCTCCATTTCTAAGCCAAAGAGCTAGCGCTGTCCGAAGACATCTCCATGGTCATGTTGCCAGCAAGACTAAACGCCAAAGGTGCACGGAACACCGTTACCTTCCCCCAAAAGCTGGTCCCTATTTTTCTACTTGCATTTTTTACGTGCTTTCGAACTGCTAGGTTGGCAGAAGCTGGGACAAGTAATGGGAGCTCACCCTGTTACATGGCACTAGGGATTCGAACCGCTGAACTTTCAATAACCAAGCTCAGCATCTTAGCCACTGAGCCACCCCGTCCCACAGTACAGTTTTAGTAGAAGTTAAAAATGCTATAGCTTTCAGATTTCATAACAACTACTTCCCTGGACTTTCCTCTTCCCCTCTTCATTTAGAAGTAGATTTTGTTTCATTTAATTTTTCTCTCTCTTTCTCAACAGAGAAGTTGCTTTTAATTTATTCTGTTGCTTTGTATGCAGTGTTGTTCTTTCTTTTTATTGTATTATTATTTCATAGCTATCTTGTTAGTTGCCCTGGAAACCAACCAATTAATACTAATGGTGCATGATATAAAAGCCGTTCAACAACAGGTCAACAGGATACAATCCAGTCCTCCTGCAAATTGCAAAATTTTCTGCTGATATCAGTAAGGTTTAATGATATTTTAACTGTTTATATTCACAGCATATCAAGAGGCTGGTGTTCTAATTCGCAAACCACTCAATTATTGCATGTTAAATTAGGGATCGTGCCCATTACAATTAGAATAGGCAGATAACAATTATTATCTGAATGGAACTGCAAGCTTCATTTTCAGTGAAAACACTCACCTCCTCCCCAAATCATAAATTAGGAAATAACCTTTCCATTAACAGCAATAGGTAAAGGTAAAGGTTCCCCTCGCACATATGTGCTAGTCGTTCCTGACTCTAGGGGGCGGTGCTCATCTCCCTTTCAAAGCCGAAGAGCCAGCACTGTCCGAAGACGTCTCCGTGGTCATGTAGCCAGCATGACTAAATGCCAAAGGTGCACAGAACGCTGTTACAAATCTCCATTGTTAAGTGAGACATTTGTTAAGTGAGTTTTGCCCCATTATACAACCTCCTCTTGCCACAGTGGTTACGTGTGGTCATGCTTCACTTGACTAAGTGAAGATAAGTACGATGGAGTTACTCATCCCAGATAGAAAGATTGCAGAGAAGAGCAACACGGATGATTAGGGGACTGGAGGCTAAAAGGTATGAAGAACAGTTGCAAGAACTGGGCATGTCTAGTTTAATGAAAAGAAGGACTAGGGGAGACATGATAGCAGTCTTCCAATATCTCAGGGGTTGCCCCGAAGAAGAAGGAGTCAAGCTATTCTCCAAAGCACCTGAGGGAAGGACAAGAAGCGATGGGTGGAAACTAAGCAAGGAAAGAAGCAACCTATAACAAAGGAGGAATTTCCTGACAGTTAAAACAATGAATCAGTGGAACAACTTGCCACCAGATGTTGTGAATGCTCCACCACTGGAAGGTTTTAAGAAGAGATTAGACAACCATAAAATAGTATAGGGTTCCTGCTTGTGCAGCAAATTGGACTAGAATACCTCCAAGGCAGTGATGAAATGTAAAACTTGTTACTACCGGTTCTGTGGGCATGGCTTGGTGGGGTGTGTGTGTGTGTGTAATGTGACTGAGTGTGTGTGGCCAACCTTTTTTTTTTTTTTTAACTTTTAAAAGCATTTTTTCTACAACCTTAAGAGGTTGCAGGGAAAAAAAATGCTTTTGAAAACCTCTGACGATCAGGCAACTCAGCTGGGATCGTCAGAGGCTTTTAAAAGCATCTTTTCCCCCCTACAACCTCTTCAGCTGAAGAGGTTGCAGAAAAAAATGCTTTTAAAAGCCTCTGACAATACCAGCTGAGCCGCGCGATCATCAGAGGCTTTTTTTTAAACTTTTAAAAGCATTTTTTCGGCCGGTTGTAGAAAAAATGCTTTTAAAAATTTATTTTAAAAAAAGCTTCCGATGATCGCGCGGCTCAGCTGGGCATGGGGGTGAGGGATTTTTGCTACAGGTTCTCCGAACCACCCGCCACTATCACTACCGGATCCGGTCCGAACCAGAAGCATTTCACCCCTGCTCTAAGGTCTCTTCCAACACTGCTATTCTGTTATGCTAAACCAGAGATGATGTGATTGTGGCTAGTTTCTTTCCATGGTATCACATCCATCAGTGGAAACCTTACATAAAAGCATTTCCTACAACAACCTTGTAGTTCGTCATGTTTGAAAATGAGCTTTCCCCTTTATCCAGACCACTACTTGCTTGGAATAAGACCAGACTACATTGATAACAAAGATTGGTATATATTTGTCCATGTCTCAACAGCGGCGAGAATGGCATTTGCCCAACTGTGGAAAGATGTAGATACGCCTCCCGATCATCTGATAATAAACAAGATTCTCCGATGTGCTGAGATGGATAGATTAACGTATATTTTAAAAAACAAGAAAGATTCAATATATAATAGAAGTTGGGACAAATGCTTTGTCTGGCTCAAAAGAAGGTTAAACCTAGGAAAGGGGTGATAAGATCGTCTATTTAGATTAATTAGATATTTATTAGGCTATATGATTTCTTAAAATTTCGACAAAAACAGGCTAACTGTTTTGTAGATAGTTAGTAGAAATTGACTCTATTGAAATGTTTGGTTTGGATGACACTAGTTATTATTAATTGGAGAGTGAGCTTAACTCCCGGTTAGTCATGTTTGTCGTTTCGTTTTAGTCTTGTGTTTATGTGTTTCTACATTTCACCATTTATATTGTTTTTCAATGTTTATTTTGTGTTAATCTTAATGTAAATATTTAATAAAGATTTAATTAAAAAAAAAAGAAAAAAAAGAAAATGACACTTAATATTGTCTCTTTGAGATCTTGGAAGCAATCTACATGACGTTTTAATACACCCTTCTATTCTCATTGGCAAAACCCCCCTTCATTATATCGTGTTTATAGAATGCCACTGCTATACATGTAATCCTCATTTAATGGCCATTCTTTCAGTGACCTTCTGAATTAACAGTGGCAGGGGCACTAAACAAAGGGACTAAAACTCCCCAGGCCTGACGTTACAGCTGTTTCAGCCCCTTCCTGGTTTGTGATTGCGATCTGGATGCTTGGCAACCCGTTTGCACTTACAATGTGTTGCCAAGCACTCTGTGATTGTGTGATCGCCAGGTTCAATCTTCTCTGTTGAGCTTCCACAGAAAATCAGCCAGCCTTCTGCAACTGACCCCAGAAATGAAACAAACTCCTCTTGTAAATCCTCCATGGATGAAAATCCTGTTTGGATTTGGAGATGGACCTTTTTTCGACCACTTCCAGGAGACAAGAGAAAGACCTCTGGTCTCCAGGAACTGGCTGAAAAAAATTCGCCGTTTCCCCACTCAGGGGCTGAAAATTCTGCTTGGATTTTTCAGGGGTGGGATTTGAAATTTTTAGCAGCCAGTTCTCTGCCGGGTTGCTGGGTGGATGTGGCTATGGTGGGCATGACCTACTTGGCCTTCTACATCATGGCGGGGAGGGGGAGATGTTTTCACCCTCCCCAGGCTCTGGAGGCTTTTCTTGAGCCTCTGGGAGGGCAAAAACGGCCTCCCCCAGGCTCTGGAGACCCTCGAGGCCGAAAATGAGCCCATTTCCAGACTTTCGGTAGGCTCGTTTTTCACCCTCCCCAGGCTCCGTGGGCTTTCCTTGAGCCTCTGGAAGGGCGCAAACAGCCTCCCTTGGGCTCCGGAGCCCGGAAACGGACCTGTTTCCAGACTTCTGGGAAGCCCGTTTTTTGCCCTCCCAGAGTCTCCACATGGGCGCTGCACTTACCTGGCATTCAAAATGAACCGCGTGGAGACTCCTGGGAGAGGCGGGGCGGGGTGGGCGGGGTCAGCCACTCCTTGCAACTACCGGTTCGGTGAACCAGATTAAAACTATCATCCGGTTCGCACGAACAGGTCCAAATAAGATTTTGGCAGGGAGGATTTTCAACTGCTGAGAAGAGAGAGAGAGAGAGAGACACTCACCTGCAACCGGCACGAGATCTCCCAGTATCTCCACCCCGACCCTGAGGCACCTGGTACTCCTCACCTAGAACCTTGTCTGCTTAACAACCTGTGAGATCACTTAATGACTGGAACTGAAAGTGCTGAGATTGCGGTCATTGAGCAAATTGGTCGTGTGACAACGGGCAAGATTTGCCTAGTGACAAAATGCAGTCAGTTGATTCTGGTTGGGGGATGGGTGTAAGTAGCTTTTGGGAGGTCCATCCTAACTTTGGTCAGTAAGCGATCGGTTGTAATTACCAGTAAAATATGATTCATAGAAATTTGGGTCAAATTTCAGTGGAGACAAGTAAAAAAAAACGGCAGCTGTTTTGTATATGAACCCAAAATTACAACCCAAGTTGATATTGCTTGATGACTATATGGCAGACATGTGAGGACTGAAATTAATTGGAATGAAACCACGTCACCATGATATTAGGAATATAGTGAGCAGGAGTGGTGCAGTGGTTAGAATGCAGTATTTGCAGGCTAATTCTGCTGACTACCAGCTACCTGCAGTTTGATTTCTATTCTATTCTATTCTATTCTATTCTATTCTGTTCTGTTCTGTTCTGTTCTGTTCTGTTGTTTTCTCTTGTCTTGTCTTGTCTTGTCCTGTCCTGTCCTGTCCTGTCCTGTCCTCCCCTCCTCTGCTCTGCTCTGCTCTGCTCTGCTCTGCTCTGCTCTACTCTACTCTACTCTATTCTATTTTATTCTATTCTACACTCTACTCTACTCTACTCTAATCTATTCTACACTCTACTCTACTCTACTCTTACTCTACTCTATTCTAACCGGCTCAAGGTTGACTCAGCTTTCCATCCTTCCGAGGTGGGTAAAATGAGGACCCTGATTGTTGGGGGCAAGAGGCTGACTCTGTAAACCGCTTAGAGAGAGCGGTAAAGCGCTGTGAAGCGATATATAAGTCTAAGTGCTATTGCTATATGTCCCAAAGGAAGCTATTGTTTTTCTACCATTTCTTCACTCTTCCTTCTCCCTCAAGATCTATTAAGGATAAAATCTATCCATCAATAGCTCTAAGGACGTGAAAGCATCTCAGAAAACAGAAACCCAAGAAGAGAAAGATTCACTCTACAGAAATAACAGATTTGCTCTCTCTGCCTTCATCCCTTGTTCTTTTTTATAGACAGGACAAGTGGAAATGCAACGTTATGCTTTTTGTTTCAATTCAAATTTTAATTTAAAAAAAGAAGTTAGTGAAGGAAGGAGCAAGACATTTTTCAAGTTACATGTTTTTCTTTTTCTTGGAGATGAAAGATTTTTTTTTTTAAATGGTACAAATGGTAAAGATGGAAAGAGGCCAATGGGCATCTGTTTAGAAGTACAAGAAAGCATATTTATTACATCATTACAGCAGACACAGCTTCCGCCATCCCGGTAGCCTCTCCACTATGTATTTGTATTGGCCGACATCTCTGCCGGTAATTTATGGAATTTGTAAAGGAAAACACTGGCTTTATTTTAAACCATACACCAGGGGTGTCGAATCTTAGCCACTTTTAAGACCTGTGGACTTCAACTTCAAAAGTCCACAGATCATAAAATGGCCATGTTTGGACACCTCTGTCATAAACCATCAGAAACTCAGATGGAAGCTGCAAAGTGGTTAATCCTGGAGATACTCCGGTCAAAAAAAAAGAAAAGAGGCACAGGAATGGACGTCCTTTTTTTTTTTTTTTAAAAAAAACCCTAAAATCAAAGGGTTCCCCCAATAACTCTGAGCCTAGTCCATGTAGGCCCCGAGCAGCTGACAGCACCTTTATTTCTGTGAGAGTGTTTTGCACTCTGAGGTGTATGTGTATTTCTCCTTCCAGTTTCTCATTTTCTTTTCTTTTCTTTTCGTTTTCGTTTTTTTTTTTTTTGCAGATGGTGGGAACCTGTCCCCCAAGTAAGGGAAGGCTGTTCTCACTTGAAGGGGGTTTGGGGAGCCTGGGAGATCACTTCCGTGTGTGTAGCGTGTCCTGGAATTTGGTGCTGGTGTACCGTAGATGGAAGCCCTTCTTGTTGATGGTGTCATCTGAGTGAAATCTGACCATCACGGAGTCCCCAGCGGAGTAGACCTCTTCTGGAGGCTAGCAAAAAAAGGAGACGATGGAGAAAAAAGGTTTAAGGTGATGGGTGAGATAACTTGTGTAAGCCAGAATGACTCAAAGTCTTTATCAACTTTTTGAAGGGGTCCTTGGAATGCCTTGGACCCCAAGGACCCCTTATTTCAACCCCTGCTGGAGGTTCGCAGGGGTTCGGGAGATATGATCCTGCATTTTCATCATGACTGGATACCACTGGTAGATACTAGTATAATGGAATACAGAGAGATACAGAGTATAATGCAGGCAGGGCAGGGGTGGGCCGCTGGGGGTTCGGGAGAACCTCTAGCTAAGATTCTGTGCAGTTCAGAGAACCCCCAAATCCCACTCCTGGTTGGCCTCACCCACCCTGCCACTCCCAGGAATCCCCACACGGCCCGTTTTGAATGCAGGTAAGTGCGGGGCGTATGCGGAGGCTCAGGGACAGCGAAAAATGGGCCTACCATTTTTCTGGCCTGTTTCTGGCCTGTTTCCAGAAACTTCCTGTTTCCGGCCTCCAGAGGGCCTCCAGAGCTTGGGGAGGTTGTTTTCGCCATCCCGGAGGCTCAAGAAAAGCCTCTGGAGCCTGGGGAGGGTAAAAATGCTCGCCCACCATGGTGCAGGAGGCTGACTAGGCCACGGTCACCCAGCAACCAGGCAGAGAATCCCTTGCTAAAATTTTTGAGGCCCACCCCTGATTTCAACCCTGAGCTACACATATTCTCCTTTTCTCCCCCAGTACTTCCCAGACAATAGCATAGCTGGCTGGAGAATTCTGGGAGTTGAAGTCCACAAGTTAAAGCCGCCAAGTTTGAAGACCTCTGCTCTGGAGGTTTACATTAATCCTGACATCATTATATATATAAAAAAAACCCACAGGAACAAAATTCTGTTATCAGGAACAAATCTCCCACAACAGGATGTGTGTTAAGTCTCCAGAATATCATTGTCAGGTTTCGAAGTCGTCTCAGATAAATTGCATTTCAAATAAAGTCTTTGATGAAAAAAACTCTTATTTATTAAGCACGAACATTCTAACTCCGACTCATCGCAGCCAACTCTGGCTTCCTCAGCCAAAACCCCCCCTTTCTCTCCCCATTCCTCTGCACTCATTGGCCATCTTCCCAGTCACTCTGCCCCTAATCTACTGCTCCCACTCAAAGGAATTTCCCCCCTCCCATCCCATCTCCTAGGTGATATTCTCTCCAGGGAAAATAAGTAGGTGAAGAATCAACCATCCCTTTCCAGATGCCTCAACTTCTCCTTCTTATGTCAGCATTAGAGTAAGTGCAGCGTGAAATGCTGACAATTATTTTATACCCTGATTTCATAGAAAGACTTAAAAAAGGAATTAAAAGAACGTGTTAAAGAACTTTCTCAAGACGTACAAGGTCACATCTTACAAATCGCAGCTGGGAATCTTCTGTCTACTAAGCCGAAAGACACAAATATGGAAGCTCCGTTGTTCCAGAAATGAATTCCATAACCAGGGAAGTACAGTATCTTCAATATATTGCCTCTGTTTTCAAACCACATGATATCATATTTCCCCCAAAATAAGACTCAGCCAGAAAATAAGCCCTAATGGGTCTTTTAGAGCAAAAAATAAATATATGACTAGGTCTTATTTTCGGGAAAACACGGTACCAATGTTCCATGCTACCTATGAGATTTCACATTTTAGAAATAACATTGTTGACCATCAATAATTTTTGCAGAAAACATAATCCCAACCACCGAGAGATGTTGGTGTGTCACCAATTCATCCTAGCGAATTACACCAGGATGTAATATTTTCATGTATTCTGTTCCCATTTCTCCAGAGGAATGTTGTCGCATGTACCATGGGTAAAGCTTTTCATGCAAAAGCATGGGGAGAGAACTATGCAATACACAATATCTTACCCCAGAGCCACAAAAACGTCCAAGACGTGGAGCTGTTCCATCGTAGCCATCAAAGAGCTCCATGTAGTCATAGCCACAGTCAGCCTCTTCTTCAATCTCAAACGTTTGGAAGATGAGTTCAACCCCATAGCCTTCCTCCGCCACAATCACCCATTCGCAGTCTGAACTCCCGGGGTAATTGTTGTCTCCAAATTGCGCGTGGGAATAGAGATCCTTGGTTTTCACCTCGGCTCGCAGCTGGCCTCCACATTCTGAAAATAACAAAATACGCAAACATAAGTTAGGAATCTTAGTTTAATCCAGAATTGGATTAGAGGGAAGGAACAGAGGTTTAGACACCAAGGAAGAAGAAGGTCTCGTTCTAATGTCCATGCGGTGCAATAGGTGAGTCTTGCTAGCTAAAAGTTCTAGATTTTTCCTAATTGGGAAAAAATTACTAAAAGTAGTGGAGGCTGGCTGGCTGGCTGGCTTGCTTATCTATCTATCTATCTATCTATCTATCTATCTATCTATCTATCTATCTATCTATCTATCTATCTATCTATCTCATCTTCTCTCTCTCTCATCTGTTATCTATCTATCTTGTCTCTATCATCTCTCTCTCTCTCATATCTATCTATCTATCTATCTATCTATCTATCTATCTATCTATCTATCTATCTATCTATCATCTATCTGGACAATGTACTTCATAAAAACATAAGACAATTAAAACAAAACTGTGTGTGTGTGTGTGTGTGTCTGTATGTGTGTGTGTTTGTAGGATCGCCAAGTAAAATCATTGCCATACATCATTGCCATAGATAGATACGATAGATATGAGAGAGAGATGATAGAGACAAGATAGATAGATAACAGACGAGAGAGAGAGAAGATTAGATAGATAGATAGATAGATAGATAGATAGATAGATAGATAGATAGATAGATAGATAGATAGATAGATAGATACAGTCAAGGATTGGGGCCCTTAACACACACAGGCCTCTCGGGCCCCATCAGGTCTTCAAAGTTTTATGAAAGGTCAAGAATCAGAATCATCCTGATCTCTGAAGTGATAGTGTTCCTAAGGTACAGAAGGCACATCTCCTAGTCCCGTGATGACGAACCTACGGTACGTGTGCCAGAGGTGGCATGCAGAGCCCTCCCTCCAGAGCCATTGCCAGCTGCTTTTCTGGTTTCTGGCTGGAAAACAGTCCAAAAAATGGCCAAAAATGGCCTGGAAAATAGCCGAGGAAACGGCCTGGAAAATGGTGAAAAAACAGGCATGCATTCACTGGCCAGCTAGTTTTTGGGTTTCCGATGCTCTGGCAAGTGCGAAGACCAGCTGGCTGGCGTGCATACCGGACACCTGAAAATCAGTTGGCCAACGCGCACATGTGCACCGGCCAGCTGGTCTTGGAGTTTCCGGCACTCGGCCGCATGGACCTGTAGGTGCATGCACATGCATTACGGTTTGGGCACTGGGTGTCGAAAAGGTTTGCCATCACTGTCCTAGTCCCTGCCCGTTTATATTCCTTGACTGATGGGAGCCATAACATGTCCAACCTTGTGGACTGAACTGGACTGAAGAACTACCTAGGAGAAAATGCTCTCTTAGCTAACCCAATCATGGCAGCCACCATCTAGAGCTGCCTCCGGAAGCATACTGGCAGCCTATGCAACTCATGTAGCAGTGGCGTTACAGGTGTCAAGTATCTACTATCTAATATCTACACATGTAAGCGGCGGTGTTACAGGTGTCACAATCTACTACCCATGCACCCCCATTCCACACCAGCAGAAACTTCTAAATAAGGACCCCGGAAAGCTCAACAGACTAAATAGCCTGTTATTAACATTCAGCTGTCTGCAATTATTGCAAGTTCGAGGCTCAAGGTTGACTCAGCCTTCCATCCTTTCTAAGGTAGGTCAATTGAGGACCCAGTTTGTGGGGGCAATATGCTAACTTTGTATAAAATATACAAAAGTATGAAGGCTATTGCTTAACGCATTGTAAGCCGCCTTGAGTCTCCGGAGAAGGGCGGCATATAAATCTAATTAAAAAAAAATGCTCTTCAAGGGCAGCCCTATGTAGACCCATTTCAGTAATCCAGCCAAGAAGCTGTGAGAGCATGAGAGATTGTGAGCAAAGCCTTGTATCAGAACAAGCTGTTCTACAATTGTTTTCTGCTCTGACTGGCAGGCAAGGCTAATAATCTTTCCTAACCTCTGTCTGTCTGTCTTTTTATTTAATTTTATTTTTTTTTTGAGCCAATTATTTGTCAGTTGACAGTGTTCTTATGTGCTCAAAGTCCTGTAAATCAAACTAATACATCTTGGTTATCTTAATGTTATGAAGGGAAAACGAAGAATGCAACATGTTTAACATCTTCTTAAAATGTAATGTAATACCATATTTTTCGGAGTATAAGACACACCTTAGTTTTTGGGAAGGAAAATAAGAAAAAAGCTGATTGGCAGGTGGATCAGCCTCCTGGAACATCCCCAAACAGCTGTTCCCAGAAGTGAATTTTAGCAACAGGTTCCTTAGTTGTGAGCTCTGTGCCTTGCGTTTTTTTGCTTTTTTTTTCTGCCTCTGAAACTTCTGGAACTCCATTTCAGAAAGAACTTTTTTTCTGCCTCTGAAAGTCTCTGAAACAGAGCTTCAGAAAAAAAGCCTCCGAAGCTCTGTTTCTGAGGCTTTTTTTTTGAAGCTCTGTTTCTGAGGCTTTTTTTCTGAAGCTGTATCTGAGGCTTTTTTTCTGAAGTTCTGTTTGGCGGCTTTTTTTCTGAAGCTCTGTTTCTGAAGCTTTTTTTCTGAAACTCTGTTTCTGAGGCTTCTTTTCTGAAGCTTCATTTCTGATGCTTTTTTCAGCCTCTGAAACCTCTGTTTGAGAAGCTGGGCGAGGCTACATTTGGAGTATAAGACGCATCCAGATTTTCACCCTCTTTTTGGGGAGGAAAAGGTGCGTCTTATACTCCAAAAAATACAGTAACTCAAAAGGGCTCCCCAAACATATATGCATTTATTATGGGGAAGGCTGAAGAGTGGCAATCTTGATCTACCAACAACTCTGAGCTGTGATGATAGCAACATTGGAAGCCTCTATCCGCTTTAGAAGCCTTTTCCTCACTACTATTCTGGTGGAGTTCTGCCAAAATATAGTAACGAGCCAGCCGTGAGGGTTACCTGATGTATAGGCCGCCTCAAAGCCTTTCTTTTGAACAGAGTTGTCTGAAAAAAATCTGACGAACATCCTGTTGCTAGTAGAGATGATAGGATCTGGTATTTTCAATCCACAAAATCGTCCCAGAACGGAAGCTTTCGCATCTTTTCCATTGTAAACCTCTACGTGATCATATGTACATTCCTGGTGGAGTTCGACATCCAGCTCTCGGAAGGTCTGAAAAAGAATTGCAGTTTTAAAAAAAAGAAAGAGAGAGAGAGACATTCAGGGGTGGTGTTTAGCAGGTTCGGAATGATTTGCCTGAACCGGTAGTGACTATGTCGTCCTATTTAGGGACGTTTTTGAGGCTGGGTGCAAATGCAGAAGGTACACATGCGAACAAAGTGCATGCGTGGAAGGCCAGGTGCATTGTGGAAGGCAGGCGCAAGCACGCACTGGGCACTCACTCACTGGTAGTAAAACCAGTGGGAGGCTCCACTCACCGACCCCGACGTCATCAAAACACATCTGCACATGTGCAGAAGAGCGCAAGGCCTACTGCGAATCAGTAGTAAAGGTAAGTAGAACTCACCCGTCACGCACATGAAGCAAGCACGCACACGTGTGTTGAACCGGTAGCAACATAACATGCAACCCGTCTCTAGATACATTACATGTACAGTCCTTTCGAGCCCTATCCAACAAAATGAAACTCAACGTAGAGAAAACTAAGTGTCAGCCTCTCAAGTTGCATTTCATTCAGGGCTGACATAGTAAAGGGGGGGGGTTAAATTCCTGTGGGATTAGTAAGAGAGACGGCAGTAGAATGATTTAGAGGATGACCAATAGAATAAGGGAGCAAGCCAGGAAAGGGAGGGAATTTGGAGCAGAGATCATTTCCTAGCTACATATGAGTTCGTGAGGACGTTGTTCTAACAAATAAAAGTTTTTTTTCTTTATTATCAAAATGTGAGAGGCACTTTATTTCCTTTAAGACAACTCCGTTCGGACAGATAGCCAGGAAATGACCTCTGCTCCAAATTCCCTCCCTTTCCTGGCTTGCTCCCTTATTCTATTGGTCATTCTCTAAATCATTCTACTACAGTTTCTCTTAACTAATCCCACAGGAATTTAACCCCCCCTTTACTATGTCAGCCCTGAATGAAATGCAACTTGAGAGGCTGACACTAAGGTTTTACACTTAGGCAGGAAAAAATCAAACATACAAATATAGATTTTGGGTGAAACCTGCCTGGCTCAAAAATAGTAACTGTGAGAGGAATCTTGGAGTCCTAGTGGATGATCCCTTAAATATGAGATAGTATTGAGTGGCGGCAGCCAAAAAACAAAACAAAACTAATACGATCCTTGATTGCATAAACAGAGGCATAGAGTTAAGGTTACATGAAATATTAGTACTGGTCCCAAAGGTGCTTTTTCAAGAGGCAATTGGACTTTCTGGGTTTTCTTTGAAGGTGTTTTGTGTCACTGTGTTTTTATATTTACCAGCAGAGCTATTATTTCTGGACTTTCAGACTTACCGTAGCTTGCCAAGTTCTTTATCAGTATCTACTGCGCATGTCCTGCATTCTTTTCTTTTTTTTCTGAAAACTTTCCTTTGTTCTCCAGCCAGGGAAGTTCATGGCTGGAAAGCTTCCAAAAATGTAACTAATTAGATTACTAAGATGTTTTATTTTCTTTATAACAAATATGAGTTTAATTACAAGATGTATTCCGATTTTATTGATCAAAGTATACAGAAGGATAAAAGTCACGATCCAACTCAAAATGAGGGCAGTTACCCCACGCAACGGGGCGGGGCTGATTGCCGCTCTGACATTTTGCTTCTCATCCAAGAAGCTTTTGGGATGAGAAGTAAAACATCTTCGAAGAAAAACCAAGGAAGTCCACTTGCCTCTTGAAAAAGCACCTTTGGGACAACCATGACCTGGATGACGGAGAACCTCCGTAGAGATATTAGTACTGGTTTTCTAAAATTTTCGTAAGACCACACCTGGAATACTTCATTTTGGTCACCACATTATAAAAAAGATGTTGAAACTGAAAAAAAAAAAATGCAGAAAACAGCAACTAAGACGATTAAGGGCCTGGAGGCTAAAACGTATGAGGAATGGTTGCGGGAATTGAGTATGGCTTGTCTAGGGGAAAGAAGGACTAGGGGAGAAGTATTCCAGTATTTGAGGGCCTGCCTCAAAGAACAGGGAGTCAAGTTATTTTCCAAAGCACCAGAAAGCAAGACAAGAAACAATGGATGGAAACTAATCAAGGCGACAAGCAACTCAGAATTTAAGGAGAAACTTGATGACAGTGAGAACAATTAACCCGCGGAACAGCTTGCCACCAGAAGTTGATGGTGCTTCATCACTGGAGGCTTTTGAAAAGAGGCTGGACAACCACTTGTCTGAAATGGTATAGGGTCCTGCTTGAGCAGGGAGTTGGAGTAGAAGACCTCCAAATTTCCTTCCACCTCTATTCTATATTCTAGTCCAGTGATGGCTAACCTTTTTGCCGTTGCGTGCCAAAAGTAAGGAGAGCACAGGAGGATCATGCGTGTGCATGCCTACATCCATGATTCAATGCTCCCCCCGTGTCCTACCCACCCCACACACATGCGCACGACCCCCTGCGTTCCCCCCGCTTTTTGGCATGCAATGGCAAATAGATTACTGGTGGGCCCAGTAGGTTCATTTTTTGCCCTCCCCAGGCTCCAGAGGCTTCCTTGGAGCCTGGGGAGGGCGAAAACGGCCTCCCCCCACTCCCGGAGGCCAGAAACGGCCCATTTCCTGACTTCTAGTAGGCCCAGAAGGCCCGAAAATCAGCTGGCCGGCATGCACATGCATGATGGAGCTAAGCTAGGACAACACTCGCGTGCCCACAGATATGGCTCCACGTGCCACCTGTGGCACATGTGGCATAGGTTCGCCATCACGGCTGTAGTCTATTCTTTTGTCAGCAACTAATGTTAAAGGAGAATTACGTTGAATTGCTCATAGTGTGTTGCAAGGCATCACTTGCGAAATGAAATAGCTGGCTACGTTTTCAGAATAATTTCATCTTGCCACTGGGGAGTTGGGTAAGTTAAGAACGTCAGACATGACTCACACTATGAAATCCCAGTACACTTTGAATGCGGACTTGAACTTCCTCATGCTTCCCTAGATATACTATTGGCTGGTTCTGTGTTGTTATGGGAATTGAATCATGACGCCTCTGGTTGACACGATTGCCGGAAGAAGAGCATGCTGACATCCTCGCAAATTTGGCTGTCACTATCCTTTTTGAAATCATGTAATCCGCAGAAGCCACGTGGGCAGGAGTTTTCTGGATTAATGAAGTCATGTGTGGGAGGACTGCAGATGCTAACAAGGAGTCACGTTGTTCAGATAATACTTAAATTACGATTTTGCTTCCCTAATAATTTTATTCTGTCCTTTTATAGTCAATGAAAGGACTTTTGTTTCTTTGATGCCCAGTATGGAATAATATTCCATTATGGCAGTGGTGAAATGTAAATTTTGTTACTACCGGTTCTGTGAGCGTGGCTTGGTGGGGGTGGGGGATAATATGACTGAGTGGGCATGGCCAACTTTTTTTTTTAAACTTTTAAAACCATTTTTCTACAACTTCTTTGGCTGAAGAGGTTGTTAAAAAATGGTTTTAAAGCCTCTGACAATCCCAGCTGACTTGCCTGATCAGCAGAGGCTTGGTGCCAGAGCCTGGTGGCGCAGTGGACTAAGTGCTGTTAAAGTAGCACTTATTTGCCAGCTGCCTGCAATTCCTGCAAGTTCGAATCTCACCAGGCTCAAGGTTGACTCAGCCTTCCATCCTTCCGAGGTAGGTAAAATGAGGACCCGGATTGTGGGGGCAATAAGCTGACTTTGTATAAAAAAGAACACCGCTTTGGGGGGGGGGGCGAAAACCCTACTAAGCAGGTATATACAAAAGTATGAAGGCCACCCTGAGTCTCTGGAGAAGGGCAGCATATAAATCGAACTAATACATTTTTTCAAAAAAATTCTTTTCCTTTTTTTTAAGCCTCTGACGATCACAGCTAACTTGCCTGATCGGCAGAGGCTTTGTTTTTATTTTTAAAAGCATTTTTTCTATAACCTCTTCAGCCGAAGAGGTTGTAGAAAAAATGCTTTTAAAAGTAAAAAAAAAAAGCCTCTGATGATTGCGTAGCTCAGCTGAGCAATGGAGGGGGGGGGGCAGGGATTTTTGCTACCGGTTCTCTGAACCACCTGCCTCCATCGCTACCGGATCAGGCGATTCGATCCAAACCGGGAGCATTTCACCCCTGCATTATGGGAATAAAACCAGAATCTATTAATATTTGCGCCTCTTGTTATCTTACTATCTTCTTCCTGGTACTTTACCAGTTTGATACGGTGTCCTGGTGTAGTTGTTATTGCCCAGCTACATTCCTTCTTGCTTGGGTATTTATCAGGCCAGTTTGGGCTGATGATGGTTCCAGTGATGGATGTCATCTTATGATCACAGCCAGCTAAAATAAAAAATAAGTTGATAAATAGACAAGTTCCAAAAGCAATAAGCAATAAACACTTATACTTACATACTGCTTCACAATGCTTTACAGTCCCCTCTAAACTATTTACGGAGTCAGCATATTTCCCCCAACAATTTTGGGTCTTCATTTTATCCACCTCGGAAGGATGGAAAGCTGAGTCAACCTTGAGCCTGGTGAGATTCGAACTGCCATATTGCAGTCAGCCGGCAGTCAGCAGAAGAAGCTTGCAGTACTGCACTGTGCCACCGAGGCTCATTCAGATGATTTCCTTTCTAAACCAATCTGGTTTGCATCCATCCATCCAATGTAGAGTCACATTGCTGTCACCAAATTTGACCTCATAGAATGATTGCACCTTTGAACCAGGTGTAATCATACTTATTGAAAGATATTTATCTATCTGAACTATATGTATCTATCAGATTAGAATTGCCTTTCTGTTATAGCATCTCAAGGGGAGATTTTTTCCCCAACATCTGCAAACCTTGAAAATTTTAAACCAAAACTAGAATCTTCTGCAAGTAAAGTGGTGGACTTGAACTGCTAATTGTCTCATCCTGTTGTGGCCCGTATGTGGCCTGTGCGGCTGGTGGCTGATTCCAACAGCGAGGAGGCTGGTATGGTGCTGTGTCAGCAGCCTGTGCAGCTGGCATTCGAGTTGGACAATGAGGCTGGAGAAGATATCGTGCCAGAGGCAGGGATTCAGCCAGGGCTTTCAGAAGCTCCCTTAAGTGAAGAGAAAGAAGAGGAGGAGCCTCTTCTCGATGCACAGAGCTGCCAAAAGGCAGGAGTGGCTCCTCAGGAGGAGGTCTCCTCGAGAGTAAGGCTTGGGGCTAATTTTTTTAAAATTTAATTTATATGCCGCCCTTCTCCAGAGACTCAGGGTGGCTTACAATGCGTTAAGCAATTGGCCACTCCTTAGCCTATTTAAGAAGGAAAGCCGACTGAAGCAATTTGCAGGGAACAACTTCGTTCACTCTCCTTTGTGCCTCAATCTTAGTTCTTTGCAAATTGCTTCTGGGCTTTCTGGCAATCAAAGTAAGATTAAGATTAATTATTCTTTGGATTCTTGTAGGCTGTTAAGAAAGTTAATTAACAGCCTTTGTTTGGAAAAAAAAACATTTAATTTAGTAAAACTAAGGTTTGTACAGACTTTGTATGTGCTGCATTCTTTGGGGTCCGTAGCTGGGGCAGAACATATCCTGGCAAGAAAACATGGGATGAAAAGTCCAATGCGTAGTATTTGCTTCAATATTCGGTGTAATTTTTAATGAATAAACTTTAACATTATTTATATTCCCTCCTCGAACAATTGTTAAAACTTCACTTTCAGTTTTAATCCCTCTATGAATTTTAAGATGAACTCTAGTAAGAAGGTTGAATACATGGGTTTTCTTTTGAATAGATCAGAATGCCATGATTTCTGCATGGTCCAGAAATTTGTGGAATGCAAGTTCCCAAATTTCCAGAATAGTCATCTGGTTTGAGACTTCTGGTCCCAACACAACTGAAAGATGCCAGATGAGGAAGACACTAAGGCAAGGATATCCAACCTTGGCCACTTTAAGATTTGTGGACTTCAACTCTCACGATTGGCTAGGGAAGTCTAAAACTTCAGGTGACATAAATCACCACGATGTAAAAAAGATGTTGAAACTCTAGAAAGAGTGCAGAGAAGAGCAACAAAGATGATTAGGCGTCCACATAAGTAGACAACTTGACCCCCACTCCCCATAAGGAGTTTAGTGAAACATTGCGACAAACATGGCGGAGACTCACAGTGGGAGCCCTTTTCATGAAGAAAATAAGGCGTAATACCTTCTTTGCAGTCATGCTTGTTGTCGTGTAGCACAAAACCACTGCGGCACTGACACTCATAGCTACCGAAAGTGTTGAGACATTCATGTTGACATCCTCCATTATCCTTCGAGCATTCGTCTTTGTCTAGGAAAGAAGCGTCAATTGCTTAGCAAGCTGCCCTATTTTGAGTCACAGCATCACTGCAGGCAACTCAGCTATATCCACATCGGTTCGGTAATTAAAAGAAAAAAGAAAGAGAGTTTCCCTTATCTGAATTTCTTTCTTAAAATCTATTTCTTACCACCTTCTCTGCAGCCTCTTCTTTAGCAGGAGAGTAGAGCTCAGTGAAACACGGAGCCAGTTTATTCATTAAGCAGAATAACATTAGTTATTTTCCTCTTTTATTAGTCTATGTGTATTATGCGCTTGAATTTCCCCAATGCCTTTACAAATTATTTGCAGATAAGAACGGAGTTGTCAAGGAGACTTCAGCTTAAACCTTCTCCCCGGCCCTTGAGTCTGATAAGGCTATAAACTGAGTTTCTCGGATCACTGTTTGTGTCTCTTCATCTTAGTCTTCGTCGTTTCCAAAATAAACATTTCCAAAATAGGCTGTGTCTCTGTAACTGCTACGTTTGCACTGGCCCAAATTGGGACTTTTCTACGCAAAAGTAAGCTACAAAAACCACAGGGGGGTCACGCGCTTAGCCAATCACGAGGCTCCTGATCGAGAAATAAATCTATAAACAGCAACCTCAGCATTCACCCAAAAGAGGAGAAAGTAAGAGAACCAGGCCCAACAATTCTAGCCAACGAACAGCCGAAGTCACATTTTGATCTAGTACGGGCATAACCATTACCTGCTTACTGAACAGAGAGTTTAAAAACAGACACAGCGACAACAAGGAGATGCAGGAAAGAGAGCAGGACATGGCATTCTTCTTTACTTAGCAACAGTAAAATGTCACAGACACAATAAAAATGCAGAACGAAATCAGCTGGTCTCATGACAAACCAGTGAAAGTAAACGCTTCAGGGCATTAATTAATTAATTAATTATTTTAAAAATGACTATCAGTTCGGGTCAAGTAAGACTTTGAGGAGCACTGCCAGAGAGTTGAACGTGGTGGCGGCCCTTCTCTCAATAGTAAGTGCTCCATGCTTTGAACGGGGAACAAAAGAGAAGGAGGTGCTTGCTGTGCGTGGGGGGCAAGGAGGAACACGGGAGATTTGGTTCCTCTGGAGTTCCTGAGAAACAAACGGAAGGAGAGCCGAGTTCATTCTTAGACTTTTGTGCGCTTCTTCGGGCGAAATTTCAAGCCAGGGGGACGCTTTTTGGCCGGCTGAGCCTTTTCTGAAATGAGACAGGAGGGGGGGAAAAAATTTAAAAAAAGATAAGAGAGAACGTTCATATAAATGAGTCAAGTAATTCTTAAATAATCCATCGGAGGGGCATGCAGGAAAGAGGCCATACTCTTACAATAGCTATCAGAAACAGCCAAATGAAGAAGAAGCTAAGATAAAGGTTGGCATACCGTTATGGGAAGAAGACTGCCAGGAGGAACAGTATTAAAATCTAGTAGAAGCCAGAGAGGAACTTATCAGCTGATTCAAGATAAACCATCGTTCTAACACTTCTGGATAATCTTCATAAGACATGATGGCTGGCTGAGGAGGGCAACTTTGCTACGGGTGATCAGAGTAGGGTTGCTATCCAGGAAGAATGTGCCTCAAACAGGGCTGGGCTTCAAAAATTTTAGCAAGGGGTTCTGTGTCCGGTTGCTGTGCGGGCGTGGCCATGGTGGGCGTGACCTAGTTGGCCTCCTGCACCACAGTGGGGGTGGGGAGTGTTTTTGCCCTACCTGGGCTCCGGAGGCTTTCCTCGAGCCTCCGGAGGGTGAAAATGACCTCCCCCGGCTCCGGAGGCCTTCCGGAGGCTTTCCGAACTTCTGGTAAGCCCGTTTTTCACCCTCCCCAAGCCTCCATGTGCACCCTGCACTTACCTGCATCCAAAACGGGCTGCATGGGGACTCCTGGGAGGGGAGTGATGGGCGGGACCAGCCCGGAGTGGGATTTGGGGGTTCTCCGAACTGCACAGAATCTTAGCTAGAGGTTCTCCCGAACCCCTGTGAACCCTCAGCAGCCCACCCCAGCCTCAAATGCCAAGAATTCTTGGACGATGAAAAGATCACTCCATCTCATCAGACCAGCAAATGGATCTGTCCTGATTGGCGATTTGGGGATTTTTTTTTTTTTTTTTTTGATTGGGGAGGAAATGCAAGAGGTTAGCTTTGAGAAGGGATCTCAAGAATATAGAGTTGAGAGTTCCAACCCAGGCATGAGACCAAATACTTCTCATTCACTTTCTAGGAACCAACAGCAGAAGGAGAGGACCAAGGGCCAAGGACTCTTTTTGGAAGCCATTTTGTTAAACTAAAACGATGAATTATGAATGGTGTTCCCAACTGGCAGGTAGGACTAAGGTGGAACATGATCGCAGGCCTATTAATCACTTTAAGATTCTAGCAGTTTTGAAACTTGCCACTCTTAGTTCAGCAACCCAAGATGCCAATGATCGGACTTGCTTTTCTGTTTTGTGTGACACTGCACAACTTTCACTAAAATTCTGCAACAGCGCATCGGTTCCTGCCAGCCTTCATTTCTGCAGGGATGTGAGTTTTCTCTCTATCCTTCAGAAGACTCTGTGACAGCGGTGAAATCCAATTTTTTTTACTACCGGTTCTGTGGGTGTGGCTTGCTGGGCATAGAGTGACTTGGTAGGTGTGGCAGGGGAAGGATACTACAAAATCCCCATTCGCTCCCCAGTCCTGGAGGAAGGATATTGCAAAATCTACATTCCCACTCCACTCTGAGGCCAACCAGAGGTGGTATTTGCCGGTTCTCCAAACTACTCAAACTTTCCGCTACCAGTTCTCCAGAACCTATCAGAACCTGCTGGATTTCACCCCTGCTCTGTGACTCTGCATTTGCTGGACTGAAGGTGGACTTTTATTGCTGGAGCATCCGGTGGAAATCACAGAAGTAAACTCTAATTGCCTCCCATTCTCTATACAACTTCAAAGTAACACAGATTGTGTGAGGATGGGGTGTGCTCTTGTGCGTCCTCCAGGAAAACATGTGAGAGAGGGCCATGCTATCGCACAACCCCCAGACCAGTGGTGAAATGTAAAATCTGTTACTACTGGTTCTGTGGGCGTGGCTTGGTGGTGGGGGTAATGTGACTGGGTGGGTGTGGCCAACTTTTTTTTTAAACTTTTTACTTTTTTCGGCCGAAGAGGTTGTTGAAAAAATGCTTTAAAAGCCTCTGATGATCCCAGCTGAGCCTCGGGATCATCAGAGGCTTTAAAAAAAAAAAACTTTTAAAAGCATTTTTTCGGCTGGTTGTAGAAAAAATGCTTAAAAAAAAAAGCCTCTCATGATTGCATGGGCATGAGGGGGGGGGGGGGGTAGGCAGGGATTTTTGCTACCGGTTCTCCGAACCACTTGCCTCCATCGCTACCGGATCGAGTGATCCGGTCTGAACCAGGAGAATTTCACCCCTGCCCCAGACCAAAATCACGTGAGAATGGGGTTCTCTTGTGGTTTTCAGAGACTGGGGGAATGACAGAACAGCTCCCTTTGAAGCCACTTCAAGAAAAAACAGCCTGTGTGACCTAGAGATATCAACAGAAAGAGGACACTTTCTTAAGATAAGCAGCGTGCGGCAGATCACACACAAGATCTGGGGATCTGGAGATCAAACACGATTGGACTGAATTTTGTTTTAAATAAATGAATGTGTAAAGCATTGTTTCTTGTGTGCATCTGTGAGTGTGAGAGAGACACAAACCATCAGAGTCAAATTAGGCATATTCTGAATTTTCAACACTTCAAGCCCGAAAGATTCTCCATGACTTACGCTTTTCACTACTACTAATCACCGTGGCCCATGATGAGACTTTGATCTTGAAATGACCCCTAACCAAATACTATTTCAGCCTCCCAAAGAGTACCCTAATTACACATCCACGGCATAAGGGAAACACATATTGCTGTGCACTTCCGCTGCGTGTACAAATCGAAGCACAGACAAGAGGGAACAGGTGTGAATCACAGACAAGGATAAACACTGATAGGCAAATCCAGTGAATCACAAGCCAACACAGACAAAACGTAAACAAAAGGGCAAACCCCACTTTTAAGCAGTATTATATACCAAGCCAACCTGGAACAGTTTTTCATCTCCAAATGTGCTGGGAAGCCTGCTGATCAATGCCAAAGCTTTTACAATCATCTCAATATTATTTCAGATGAAACAGGTCGCGTAAAGAGAGATCTTACCTGAATTCCGAATTTGTGAGCCAGCAGGTTGGTGGAGAATCATCAGAGAAACGCCAGAGGCTTGTAGCATTTTTCAAACGTATTTTTCATTTAGCGGACGTGAGATAGGGTGCCTTGCTTACCATCTCATCTTAGAATTTCCCAGAATTTGGGGGGACGCTTCCTGTTTTGCTCAGTGGGAGTTTCATCCTATCCAATATTCCCACAAGTGGGCTCCACTTCCTTACCACCCAACAGTTCTCTTTCTTTATTACAGGAAAGAGACTTACCACCACAATGGAGCCCCAAATTTCCATTCTTAACTGAGACATTTTTAAAGTGAGTTTTGCCCCATTATACGACCTTCTCTTGCCACAGTGCTATCTGGGGTGAAATCCAGCAGGTTCTGACAGGTTCTGGAGAACCGGTAGCGGAAATTTTGAGCAGTTCGGAGAACCGACAAATACTATCTCTGGCTGGCCCCAGAGTGGGATGGGAATGGAGATTTTGCAGTATCCTCCCCCTGCAGTGGGGTGGGAGTGGAGATTTTGAAGTATCCTTCCTCTGCCACATACCACCAAGCCACAGAACCAGTAGTATAAAAATTTGGATTTCACCACTGGTGGCTATGTGTGGTCATGTGATGTTTTACTTAACCGTTTCACTTGATTAAGTGAAGATAAGGACATTGGAGTTACTCATCCCAGTTAGGATTGTTAAGCAAGAAGTACCTGTAAAAGCTTGTCCTTTCAGCCTGCAAGTACTGGAACTCTTTGTTAAAAAAAAAAAATACTTCTAAACTGTTCTATTTTCCTCCCAACTGGAGTAAGAAAACCTGACAATTCTTACAGGAGCTATTTGAGGAACCGAAGCTCAGAAGGTGGGAACAAAGCAGTGGTTGATTGCCCCCGGAGGGAGGCTCTGTCCACCGCCCTGGATGTCGTCATAGGCGATGTGCGCATGCACAGAAGCTATAACGTGCAATCCCGTTGCAAACTGGTAGTAAAGGAAAGTAGAACCCACCCCTGTAACAAAGGTCGTCTTATGAAAAGAAGGACTAGGGCTGTGATGGCGAACCTATGGCACGCGAGCTGATTTTCGGGCCTTCCGGGCCCACCGGAAATTGGGAAACAGGCTCCAGAGGGCCTCTGGGGGGGTGGGGAAGGCTGTTTTTGCCCTCCCCAGGCTCCTAGAAAGGCTCTGGAGAGCGAAGAATGGGCCTTCCAGTCCCACCGGAAGTAGGAAAATAGGTTGTTTCTGGCCTCCGGAGAGCCTCCTGAGGGGTGGTGTAAGGCTGTTTTCGCCCTCCCCAGTCCCCAAGAAAGCTTCTGGAGCCTGGGGAAAGCGAAAAATGGGCCTAATGGGCCCATTCTGTCATCGCGTGCCAAAAATGGGGGGAGCACAGAGGAGTGTGCACGCATGCACGGGGGGCATGGGGTGCACTGAATTATGGGTGTGAGCATGTGTGGGTGTGACCCCCTGCTCCCCCCGCTTTTGCAACACGATGGCAAAAAGGTTAGGTATCACTGGACTGGGGGTGATATGATATCGGTATTCCAATATCTCAGGGCAGTGGTGAAATCTAAATTTTTTTCCTATCGGTTTTGTGGGCGTGGCATGGTGGGCATGGCTTGGTGGGGTCATGTGACTGGGTGGGCGTGGCTATGTAGTCATATGACCGGGGGAGGTCAAAAGACAGAAACTCACTTTAAAAATGTCCTGCTGGACCAGGGGAGGTTTGGATGATCTCCAGATCCCTTCCAGCCTTGGATTGCTGTGCTCTTTCAAGGTATCCTCTGCAGCTGCATTGAGTGACAGGTTTGTGGTCCTTCCTTTCTCTCCTTTTTCCCTCCCTCCCTCCTTTTCTTTCTTCTTTCTTTCTTTCTTTCTTTCTTTCTTTCTTTCTTTCTTTCTTTCTTTCTTTCTTTCTTTCCTTCCTTCCTTCCTTCCTCTCCTTTTTCCCTCCCTCCCTCCTTTTCTTTCTCTTTCTTTCTTTCTTTCTTTCTTTCTTTCTTTCTTTCTTTCCTTCCTTCCTTCCTTTCCTTCTTTCCTTCTTTCCTTTCCTTCCTTCTTTCCGTCCTTCCTCTCCTTTTTCCCTCCCTCCCTTCCTCCTTTTCTTTCTCTTTCTTTCTTCTTTCTTTTTCTTTCTTTCTTTCTTTTCCTTCCTTCCTTCCTTCCTTCCTTCCTTCCTTCCTTCCTTCCTTCCTTCCTTTTGCAGCACCCCCTCACCCCCCGTTTTTGGCCTAGCAGGCCTCAGGGAAGCCTCCTGGGAGCAAAAACAGACCCCCAATAGGTAGTAAAAAAAATGCTTTTAAAAAGTAAAAAAAGAGTTCCAAGGATTGCGGGGCACAGCTGATTGTCACAGCTGATTGTCACAGCTGATTGTCGGAAGCTTTTTTTTTTTTGCTTTTTTTAAAGCATTTTTTTACTACCTATTGCCCGAATGGGTAGTAAAAAAATGCTTAAAAAAAGTAAAAAAAAAAAGTTCAGATGATCAGCTGTGCCACACAATCATCAGAACTTTTTTTTTTTACTTTTTAAAGCATTTTTTTACTACCAGTTTGGGCGAATCAGTAGCGTTTTCACTACCGGTTCAGGTGAACTGCCCTGAACTGGTAACATTTCACCCTTGTCTCAGGGACTGCCACAAAGAAGAGGGAATCAAACTATTCTCCAAAGCATCTGAGGGTAGGACAAGAAGCAATGGGTGGAAACTAATCAAGGAGAGAAGCAACAAAGAGCCTGGTAGCTCAGCAGACCAAAAAAGCATTTACTGTCTGCAATTTCTGTAAGCTGTTTACAATTACTGTAAGTTCGAATCTCATCAGGCTCAAGGTTGACTCAGCCTTTCATCCTTTCTAAGGTAGGTAAATTGAGGACCCAGTTTGTGGGGGCAATAAGCTGACTTTGTATAAATATACAAAAGTATGAAGGCTATTGCTTAACGCATTGTAAGCTGCCCTGAGTCTCCGGAGAAGGGCAGCATATAAATCAAATTTAAAAAAAAAAGTTCTAGAGCAGGAGTCTGCAACCTTAAACACTCAAAGAGCCATTTGGACCAGTTTCCCACAGAAAAGAAAACAACAGGAGCCACAAAACCTGGGTGGTATGGCCAACTTTAGGAGCCTGGATAACTCAGCAGACTAATGCATTATAATTTAACTCCAGCTATCTGCAATTAGTAAGTTTGAATCTCACCAGGCTCAAGGTTGACTCAGCCTTCCATCCTTTCTAAGCTAGGTAAATTGAGGACCCAGTTTGTGGGGGCAATAAGCTGACTTTGTATAAATATACAAAAGTATGAAGGCTGTTGCTTAACGCACTATAAGCCGCCCTGAGTCTCTGGAGAAAGGCAGCATATAAATCAAATTTTTTAAAAAAACTTAGAACTAAGGAGAAATTCTAAAGGTGAGGCAACCCTTCTGAATGGAAAATGAGCCACCTGCAGTGCTCCACGGTTTCAAAAATGGAGATAATGGCGTCCCTTCCCCCCCTCTTGACAATGTGGGTTACATTGCAGGTTATCCGGAAATAAACTAAGTTATTTTTCAAACTCAGCAAGACGACAGAGGTCTGGATGGCCTTTTCGTAATTGGAACGGAATCCCCGTGTCAAAGTGCCTTTAGAATTACTCTTCAAATTGCTTAGCAAAAATAATCAAGTATGAAAGTGGAGTGACAAAACATCTTTGGGTAAGGAACCCAACGTTGGCTTCATCATTTCACCGGAGATCGAAAAGGGGTCAGCAACACTAGATGAAAAGAGACAAAAGGGAAGGAAATGGTTTGAGGGTTCATATTTTGAATACCTGCCAAGCCAAATAACATTTCATTGATTCACATAAGTCAATTTTACTGAATACACTGCCATCTAGATGTGTCGGACTACAATTCCCATCACCCTCGATGTCTACCAGATGGGGAAAGTTGATATCATCCTGCATATGGATCATGAATGGAAACCATGGGTAGATACCAGTATAATGGAATACTATGTCATTACATAATATAATGCAGGCCAGGCAGGGCTGGGCTGCTGGGGGTTCGCAAGAACCTCTAGCTAAGATTCTGTGCAGTTCGGAGAACCCCAAATCCCACTCCTGGCTGGCCCTGCCCATCCCACCTCTTCCAAGAGTCACCACGTGGCCCGTTTTGGATGCAGGTAAGTGCAGGATGCGCATGGAAGCTCGGGGAGGGTGAAAAACAGGAAGTTTGGGAAGGCTGGAAATGGGCCTGTTTCTGGCTTCCAGAGGGCCTCCGGAGCCTGGGGAGGCCGTTTTCATCATCCCGGAGGCTCAAGGAAAGCCTTCGGAGCCTGGGAAGGGCAAAAATGTTCCCGCCACCACGGTGCGGGAAGCCGACTAGGCCACGCCCAACATGGCCACACCCACCCAGCAATGGGGGCAGAGAACCCGTTGCTAAAATTTTTGAATCCTACCGCTTATTATCAGCCTCTCTCGTACCTGAAGAATACTCTATATTTAGCAAAAATTTAAGTCCAATGTGTCAAATAACGACTTTGTTTTCCATTCTGGATACATTTTCTTTCATCTTTTTAAAAATGAAAGGAAAAAAGGGGACGAGGCCACCAATTTCATCCATTGCGAGTCTGTTGGTGTTGACCTCAGGAGTCGTGGTGACACGGTGGTTAAAATGCAGTAGTGCAGTTAACTCTGCCCGCTGCCAGCAGTTCGATCCTGACCGGCTTAAGTTTGACTCAACTGTCCATCCTTCCGAGGTTAGTCAAATGAAGACCCAGATTGTTGGAGGAAATAGGCTGACTCTGTAAACTGCTTAGAGAGGGCTGTAAAAGCACTGTAAAGCAGTATATAAGTCTTCAGTGCTATTGCTATTTCTTCGCAAAGGATTAGACCAACAACAGCGCCCTTTGCTAATCCACAAGGAAACAGAGCTCCCTGCGAAAAAGAGCACACGAGGAACGTGCATATTTCTGCAAAATGGTTGCACAAGTAAACTAATTAATTAATTAATTAGTTAATTAATTAAACAAACCCAATACAAATCCAGAAGGGTGAACTCACTTCCCCTGGGGATCTGTTGACTATGAGAGGAAAGGCCCCTTCTTATAGTGCAGTGATGGCTAACCTTTTTGCCATTGCATGCCAGGAGGGAGGGCGGGTGTGTGTGTCATGCGTGTGTGGCCACACCAATAATTCTATGCGCCCCACCCCCCTGCTCCTGGCACATGATGGCCTGGTAGGCCTGTTTTCTTTCTCACCTGGCTCCAGGGCCTCTCTAGGAGTCTGGGGAGGGCAAAAATGGCCTTCCCCACTCCCCAGAGGTCATCCGGAGGCCGAAAACACACCGTTTGTCAACTTCTGGTCCCTGAGCTTACGTGCCCACTGATACGGCTACGTGTGCCACCTGTGGTAAGCGTGCTAAAGATTCGCTATCACGGTTATAGCGCTTTGTTATTCTTGCCCTCCTTTACAGCTATAGGAGGAGGAGGATAGAAAAGGAGAGGGGTGCATAAGCCTCTTCCCCAACCCAGCCCAGGGATAATAACGTTAAAACAGTGTTGGTGAACCTTTTCGACACCTAGTGTCAAAACAGGGGCATGACAGAAAACAGAAAAGCATTTGCCCGGTGTGCATGCGTGCGCTGGGAACATGATCTTCCGGTTTTCGGTGTACACATGTGCACCAGCCACCTGGACTTCTGGTTTCTGGTGTGCATGCGCGCACAAGGACCAGCTGGCCGGTGTGCATGCTGTGCCAAAAACTGGAAGATCATCTTCCGGTGCATGCTTGTGCACCGGGTGGCTTCTCTTCCAATTTCCGGTGCTCCCACATGTGTGAAGACCAGGTGGCCGGCACGCCGGAACCTGGAAGAGTAACGGGCAACAGCTCACATGCCCAGAGAGATGGCTCTGTGTGCCACTTCCGGCACACATGCCATAGGTTTGCCGTCACGGAACTGTTGTGGCTCCGTTGCCTGAGCCTGTGTCATTGGCAGACGCAGACTCTGAGAGTGAAGGAGAGGAGTTGGCAAGACCTCCCTCTGCAGAACTCTCCTCTCTGGCAATGCCTCCAGAGGACACCGAAGGGCGAGAGATAGGCCCAGAGCCAAGCACGTCCCCGCAGCCACAAGTGGACAGCGACGAAGGAGATAAGTGCTGGCTGGATCCTCGACAGCGGCTCAGGGAGAAGCGTGCACAGCAGAGGAAGAGGCGTGCCAGAGATTAGCTGAGTCACTGGACCACACCCCACAGGATATAAAAGGGAGCGTGGTGGCCAGTCAAACCTTGTGACAAACAAAGCTGAAAGCTTCCACGCCATTCTGCACTGTCGGACTTTTGGCTATAGACTTTGCTGGATTATCTCTGGACTTGATTGACTCCGTAATTATTGAGCTGTTTCTTTTGATGTATCAGAAGTGGGGAGAAGTTATCTCTCCTCTTTGTAAATAATAAACACTTGGCAGGCAGCCACTAGGTTGTTGCCAAGTTCCGTTATCTTAAGGAAAAGGATTTTGCCAGCTGGTTTGGTCTTTAACTCTCGAACGTCTGTTGGTGTGTGTGTGTAGGGTTGGGGACAGAACAGGAACTAGGACAAAAGAGAGAGAGAGAGAGAGAGAGAGAGAGAGAGAGAGAGAGAGAGAGAGAGAGAGAGAGAGAGAGAGAGAGAGAGAGAGAGAGAGAGAGAGAGAGAGAGAGAGAGAGAGAGAGAGAGAGAGAGAGAGATACTCACCCTGCTGCCTTTGGGATCCTCTTGGCTAAGTTGATCCCAGGAATCTTCAGGCTTCTTGATTGCTGGAGGAATCCTTGAAAGCTTCATGGGCCTTGTGTTTATTTATTAAAAATCAAATTATGACCCAATTCTAACTGAATCAGGTTTTGGTCTAGCTCACGGGTGTTAAACTCAATTTCACTGAGGGCTGCATCAGGGTTGTGTTTGACCTCGGTGTGGGGGGGACTAGGAGGGGCATGGCTAGGGTGGGCGTGGCCAACTCAATGTCACTCAACGGCTCGCTCCAGCCCTCTGCCAGTGAAAATGGAGCTCAGGAGTGCTTCATGCGGTTCCGTCCCGAGCTCCATTTTCAGCTACGACAGCATCCTACAGCCCAGTGGTGGGTTTTTACCGGTTCGCCCCGGTTCGGGCGAACCGGTAGCAGTGGTGGCGGAAGGCTCTGCCTACCCACCCAGACATCATCACAGATGCTCTGTGCATGCGCCAAAAGCATGCCATGCATGCTCGCAGTTCTGAACCAGTAGCGAAAGTAAGTGAAATCCTCTTCCAGCACAAACGGAGCTCCGTTTTCGCTGGCAGAGGCACCATGGACCAATCCTTCACTGTTTCCAGGGCAGCCGCGCAGGCCAGTTCTAAGCACCCCCGTGGGCCGTATCCAGCCCCTGGGCCTCGAGTTTAACACCCCTGGTCTAGTTGAAAGTTCCCCAGTTACCGGTATAGATAGTCTTCAACTTACAATCATAATAGAGATGGGGAAAACTTATCATGGAGAGGTACAGTCATTAAATGAGGCATCGCATGATTGCACCCAGCGTGGTGATCCTTTTTTTAAAAAAAAAAACCATGCTCATTAAGCAAATCATCATGCTTGTTGAGACACCGTGTGACCATGACTTGAGACTTTCCCTGCTATCTTTCCCATTATTTTTGCTTTTCGAAAGCCGGCTGGGAAAGTCATAAATGACCATCGTGAGACGGCAGGACACTGCAACTCTGGTAAATGTGCAATGGTTGGCAAGCGTCCAAATCACGATCATGTCACCGCACGGATGCTCTGAAGGTCGTAAGTACAAAGATCAGCCGTGAGTCACTTTTTTCAGTGCTATCGTAACTTCGGGATGGTCATTAAATGATTGTAAGTTGAGGAATACCTATATGGGAGAATGCTACTCATCGACTATTGGTCTTAGAAGCTTGGTTTATTCAAGGTCTTTGGTAAAAACATACAGGTAATCCTTGTTTAGCAACCACAAGTGGGACGAGCAATGAAGTGGCCACTAAGTGAAATCACGACTGTGCTTGTGATCGGATTTCAACCTTCCTTTGGGTTTACAGACTTGCAAAGGTGATAGATGAAGAACTGGGGGTAAGGTTATTCGTCACTGCTGTAAATATGAACAGTCAATATACAAGGACGGTCACTATACTACCTTCTATAGGAGGCTGGACTAGAAGACCTTCAAGGTCCTATTCTATTCTATTCTGTTCTGTTCTGTTCTGTTCTGTTCTGTTCTGTTCTACTCTACTCTACTCTACTCTACACTACACTACACTCTACTCTCTACTCTACTCTACTCTCTACTCTACTCTAGTCTCTATTCTACTCTACTCCACTCCACTCCTCTATTCTATTCCATCTTCTATTCTATTTTTATTCCTTCTATTCTGTTTCTATTCCTTCTATTCTGTTTCTATTCCTTCTATTCTGTTTCTATTTAAATTCTGTTTCTATTTTAATTCTAATTCTAATTCTAATTCTAATTCTAATTCTAATTCTAATTCTATTCCATGTTTTCTACTCTACTCTATTCCACTCTAGCTTTTATTTTATTTCTATTCTATTCTATTCTATTCTATTCTATTCTATTCTATTCTATTCTATTCTATTCTATTCTATTCTATTCTATTCTATTCCATTCCATTCCATTCCATTCCATTCCATTCCATATTCTATTCTATTCTATTCTATTCTATTCTATTCTATTCTATTCTATTCTATTCTATTCTATTCTATTCTATTCTATTCTATTCTATTCTATTCCATTCCATTCCATTCCATTCCATTCCATTCCATATTCTATTCCGTTCCATTCCATTCCATTCCATTCCATTCCATTCCATTCCATTCCATTCCATATTCTATTCTATTCTATTCTATTCTATTCTATTCTATTCTATTCTATTCTATTCTATTCTATTCTATTCTATTCCATTCCATTCCATTCCATTCCATTCCATATTCTATTCCGTTCCATTCCATTCCATTCCATTCCATTCCATTCCATTATTCTATTCTATTCTATTCTATTCTATTCTATTCTATTCTATTCTATTCTATTCTATTCTATTCTATTCTATTCCATTCCATTCCATTCCATTCCATTCCATTCCATTCCATGTTTTCTACTCTACTCAACTCTACTCTACTCTACTCTACTCTACTCTACTCTACTCCATCTTCTATTCTATTTCTATTTCTATTCTATTTGTACTAAGCACTCAGAGATACTTTCTGAGCTACGAAGACAACAGTGGTGCATCATGAAACGGTTGTAGGAGAGAAGGGAGAGGATCAAGACAATGGAAGGTTGTACACATCTTAAAATCATCCTATTTAGTGAATAACTAAGAGCAGGCTGATTAATCCAACTGACCGCCACACTCTTTTATAGATAAGCATGGTTTAAAATAAAAATACAGGTAGTCCTTGACTTATGACAGAGCCCAAAACCTTTGTTGCTAACCGAGACCGGTTTTCAGTGAATTCTATTCCACCTTACAATCTTTCTTGCCACTGCGGTTGTTAAGTGAATCTGGCTCCCTCATTGACGTTGCTCGTCAGATGCTCGCAAAAGAGGATCCCATGAGCCGGGAAAACCGCAACCGTCATAAATACGAGTCATTCATTGGCCCAGCACCTGAACTGCAATCACGTGACTGTGTGGGGGGGTTCTGCAATGATCGTTAAGTTTGAAAAAGGCTCATAAGTCACTTTTTTTCAGGCCTGCCGTAACGTCAGTCACTAAACAAACTGTTGTAAGTCAAGGACTAACTGTACCGCTCAGAATTTAGGCCTTAGCAGCCAATTACCCAGTGTTTTGATATTGTCAACATGGCATGTATCTCCGTAAAACCAGGAATCATCATTGTTTTACTTGGTATTTCAGCAATTTCTATGGTATGAATCCCACCCCCCACTTATGTTAGCTGGATCAGTCTGCAGAGAATTCTGCTTAGATGAACTTTCTCCCAAAGTGACGATGCTTCCTTGGAGTGACACAAAAATAACGCCACAGTGAAACACAAGACAACATAAGCAGGTAATGGTTTCCCAACATCCTTTTTTCTGAGATCCCAGCAAGCATTAACAGCAAAATAGCCTAGCTACCCATGGTTGACTCAAGCAAGGAGAAAGAGGAGGAGGCGAGGATGGAAATCTTACTCCTTCTGACGTGCCACACACACAATACACATAACACATCGGCCATTTCTGCAAGAAGACAAACAACCTTCAAAATCGTTCCATCTAAAAAAAAAACAAAAAACCCCGAAATGGGTGCTTCCTTATCAGCTAGCCTACACCAAGGTTCGTCAAGGCAAGCAGAGAGTTGGGGAAGGTGCTACTGAGCTGGCCTCTTCAACAAGAGGGCCTGCGGTTGGACTCTGGGTAGCAGGGTTGAGGAAGAAAAAGAAATACATCACCAGACCAAGCCAAGGAGAGGAGGAGGCAGGGCAATGAGGACCATAACAGAAGCAGGAGCAGCAGTCCATCCATGGAGTTTAAAGCCTTGGTAAGTGAGCTAGCCAGATTTAAATAACATGGAGCGAGGGGATGCAGTGCCTTAAGAAGAGAGGTTAGGTGGTTGGAAACGGAGAATGTTGGGGGCTTTCAATGGTTAAAATGGGCTTTTCTGGTTTTGAACTTGCACTGGTACCAACTGTAGCTCTGAGCTCCAGATTTTCCAAAGTGGGGCTTATAATGGAAGGGAAGGGCAGGAGAGGAGAGGAGAGGAGAGGAGAGGGGAAGGGAAGGGAAGGGAAGGGAAGGGAAGGGAAGAGAAGAGAAGAGAAGAGAAGAGAAGAGAAGAGAAGAGAAGAGAAGAGAAGAGAAGAGAAGAGAAGAGAAGAGAAGAGAAGAGAAGGTTGATTTTGGTCATAGACCTTGTACACAATACAGAATAACAGAGTTGGACAGGACCTTGGAGGTCTTCAAGGAGCAGGAGGAGGAGGAGGAGGAGGAGGAGGAGGAGGAGGAGGAGGAGGAGAAGAAGGAGAAGAAAGAGAAGAAGAAGAAGAAGAAGAAGTAGAAGAAGAAGGTGGAAACCTGCTAGGACAAGGAACTTTGGAACATGATGGAGTAGCCTTACTTTGCCCAGTGATGTGATTCCCAATGTGCAATCACAACTGTTTCCTTCTGGGGTTATGGCAAGAAAACGAAGGCCTTGTCTAAGAATGTGACATTTTCCATTTGGAGGAATCAGGCATTGCATCCTCTACGCTTAATCCATCGTTTAAAAAGGGGAACGTTAGTGGCTGGAGTGGGAAGAAGCGGGAGACAGACAGGCATGCTTTCAAGAGACCAGGTGCCTCTACCTGAGAAGAAGTGAGCTTGGAAGCCTTTCTTGGAAACGGTGTTGTCAGACTTGAATTCAATGCGCATGTTGTTGTACTGGGAGGTGATTACCTCGGGTTTCTCTGCTCCACAAAACTTCCCATGGAGCTTGGCTTCAGAAGTGAGGCCACTGCGCACTTCCACAAAATCATACTTGCACACCTAAAGGAAAAGGCAAGAGGAAATCATTCCCAGGTTTGGGAGAACGAGAAGAAGGTGGGAAGAAGCGGCCACAACAGGAGTGAAATCCAGCAGGTTCTAACCGGTTCGGGTGTACCGGTAGCGGAAATTTTGAGTAGTTCAGAGAACCGGCAAACACCACCTCTGGCTGGCCCAAGAGTGGGGTGGAGATTTTGCAGTATCCTTCGCCCAGGAGGGGAAAGAATGGAGATTTTGCAACATCCTTTCCCTGCCACGCCCACCAAGCCACACTCACAGAACCAGTAGGGAAAAAAATTTAGATTTCACCCCTGGGACACAGCCAAGAGTTTGTTCTGAGTTCCGCATGGGAACATATCTTCCTTCTTGATACCTAAGACCATCCTCCCACAAAGTTTTGGGAGTCTTTAACAGCACTGCTATTGGTTTAATTCATTCAGAAAAAGTTTCCTTATTAGATCAGCAGTGGCCCAGGGGTGGGATTCAGCCGGTTCTGATCAGTTTGGGTGTACCGATAGCTCCGGCAATCAGCTGAAAGGAAACTGGTTCTCTCCGACAATCAGATGAGCCTGCCTACCCACCCCTGTGCTATAACCTATCTATATTTCTTTTGTATTAAGCCAGCTGATAGGTGCGGGAGAGCGGATTGCCGGGCCTCAGCTGTTTTACTCACTCTGGATTCAGTAGAAGGTTACTTTTGATTGTATTGAGCATGCATGGAAGAATGAGTTTGGCGTTTGTGCGCAGCGAACCAGCTGTTACAACCGGTGAATCCCACCACAGCTGTGGCCCCTATACGACCTGTGGACATCAACTCCCAGAATTCCTGAGCTAGCCATTTAAGTCCACAGGTCTTAAAGGGACTGTAGTTGCCCTCCAGTGTGGATCATAGAGAATGATTTTCTTTAAAAAAAAAATACTACCTTTTTACCATGTCGCCAGCTCAGCTCCAGTACGCCAACTGATTTTCGGGCCTTCTGGGCCCACCAGAAGTAGGGAAACTGGCTGTTTCCTGCCTCCGGAGGGCCTGGGGGTGGGTGAGGAAGACCCGTTTTTCTTTCTCACCTGGCTCCAGATCCTGTCTGTGCATCTGGGGAGGGTGAAAACAGTCTTCCCCATCCCTCAGAGGCCTTCTGGAAGCCCGAAACGGCCTGTTTTCCAACTTTCGGTTAGACGGGAATTGACTTTTTTGCTGTCCCCAGCCTCCAGAGCCTCTCTAGGGCCTACAAGGGGAAGGCCTACTGGGCCACCGTGTGCCAGGAGCGGGGGGGAGGAGTCACACGTGCATGCGCAGGGCTGGGTGCATAGAATTATGGGTGTGGACACGCGCACATGCGAACCTCCCTCGCCCCTCCCCCCTTCCTGGCACATGATAGCAAAAAGGTTAGCCATCACTGATCTAGGGCATATGGAAGTAAAGCTGTTTTGGTGACTATCCTGCTATAGCAGAATAATATGGTTCATAAATCTTCCTTCTACCTTCAGAAAGCAATATAAAACCCCAAGGCACTACGTCTTCCATATTGTTTATTTAATGGGCATCCCATCATCCATCACTGAAAATCCACAGCATCTCCAGAGTGGCCCGCCAACTGCCAGTGGAGCTTCAGACTCGGAGGACGAGGAGGTTGGGGAGGAACTTGGGCCACTTTGGGGAAGGCTCTGATGGATGTTCTGCGTCCAAAGCAGAGACAGAGCCAGGGCCATCTGATATTTCCCAGCTGCCTTTGGAATCGGAGATAAGTGGGGAAGAAGAACAGCTGGGGCCTGTTCCAGATGCATGTATGCGCAGAGTTGTCAGGAGAGGAGAACAACTGAGGAACAGGGGCCGACTTGGGAAGAAAGCACACCTGGACACTGAATGGCCCCTCCCTAGCTGGGGAATAAATAGACACAAAAGGGGACTGGTGGTTGCAGAAGACAACCGTTCGTATTTCTTTCGGAAGATTTGCTTATCGTGGTTCGTGCCTCAGAGATTTCTTGCCAGGGATTACCGTAATTTCCAGCTTTGCGACTGGAAGCTCTCGGCCTGGCAATTATCCAAGGACTGATGAGGTCTGTTATTACAATTAACCCTTGGAAGGATTATTGCCTGGATTTTTCTGTGTGTGAATGACATGAAATCTCAGTAGCTAAATAAAGGGGTTTTTCAGGACAAGGAGTCTAAGGGGGGGCCAGAACACTATCCATCTGTGCTAACATAGGGCCTTCTTTCTAAAGGACAAAACTCACATCATTGCCTTCTGTCTCAAAGAAGTCAAATCGCAGGGATATGCGATACTGAGTGGGTGCCACCAGCTGCCAGATACAGTTCTTGTTGGGTGGATATTCCTTCGGCCATCCAGGGCTTGTGATGGAGCCATTGAGTTTGGTGAGGAACCCGCCACAGGCAGCTGCAAAATATAAAACCGAACATGGAGGCTGAAACAACCTCATGCCTGGAAGGTTGTCTGTAGTTGTGGATTTCTAATTCTAGGAGAAAATGAAGGCGATCAGATTTCTTCACTAAGCATCACCAAACTGCCTTCTTTTAGAGCAGGGTTTCCAAACTTGGTGACTTTACATTTTGTGGCTTTCAACTCCCAGAATTCCCCAATCAGGACTTCAAGTCCCAGAATTCCCCAGTCTTAACATAGCCAAGGTTATGGAGTCTCCCATTCTAGAACAGGGGTCTCCAACCTTGGCAACTTTAAGACTTGTGCACTTCAACTCCCAGAATTCCCTCGTCTTAAAGTGGTCAAGTTTGAAGACTCCCATTCTAGAACAGGGGTCTCCAACCTTGGCAACTTTGAAACTTGTGGACTTCAACTCGCAGAATTCCCCCGTCTTAAAGTGGTCAAGTTTGAAGACTCCCATTCTAGAACAGGGGTCTCCAGCCTTGGCAACTTTAAGACTTGTGGACTTTAACTCCCAGAATTCCCCAGTCTTAAAGTGGCCAAGTTTGGAGACTCTCATTCTAGAACAGGGGTCTCCAACCTTGGCAACTTTAAGACTTGTGGACTTTTACTCCCAGAATTCCCCAGTCTTAAAGTGGCCAAGTTTGGAGACTCTCATTCTAGAACAGTGGTCTCCAACCTTGGCAACTTTAAGACTTGTGGACTTTAACTCCCAGAATTCCCCAGTCTTAAAGTGGCCAAGTTTGGAGACTCTCATTCTAGAACAGGGGTCTCCAATCTTGGCAACTTTGAGACTTGTGGACTTTAACTCCTAGAATTCCTGGGAGTTGACGTCCACAAGTCTTAAAGTTGCCAAAGTTGGAGACCCCTGTTCTAGAGGTTCCTTTTCATATTCAGTGAGGTTTGGTGAGCTTTTTCAGGAGGCTAAGCTTTGAAATCAGGCTATGCAGGTTTTCAGATTTTACTCTAAAAAAGGTCCTTCATTAGAAAGTCAATGTAAACATCTTTCTAGGTCAGGAGTTGGCAACCTTAAACACTCAAAGAGCCACAAGGATCCTAACCGGAAGCCCGCCATTCAATTCTGGAGCTGACCGGAAGTCCGGTTCTTGCACCATAGAGTCTCCTCCTAGTACGGCGTCCTTTTTCCTCTACTGGTCCTAACCGAAAGCCCTATCAATTGTGGAGCTGACCGGCAACAGGGAGCTGCAGCAGAGGAATGAAAGAGCCACATGCAGCTCCAGAGCCACGGGTTGCTGACTTCTGTTCTAGGTCATGTTACGGTCTGCCTTTACGGAACTGAATTCACACTGCTGTCATACAAAGCCCATTTTGAAAAAAAACTGTCTGCATAATCCTGTCTCTAAAAAAAGTTTTGTCAGGACTCAACACCAGGTTTCACGAACCTTCCCTTCCTCCTAGGGCTGAATCTGTCTTTGTGTGGTGGGTCTGGCTGAATCACACTTCCCGTCCTGCTGAGTTGTCCATTGTATCATACACAATGCTCTGAATCGATAACACGCTTCCCTGTTAATCGCTCCAATTGTAGCGGGAGAGACAATGCATCCTTTTCATTAGCTAATGGATCCTCAGAAATGTTTTAAAAGGTGGCAAATATTGCTCAATTATGATCCCAGTAAGGAAACCTTGGGTGTAAATCAAGTTTTATGGTGGTGCCCCATATTAGAAGGAATTAGTTATCTTCTTCTTTTTCTATACTCTTAGTTTGTAGGTTTTTGTGCTTTTGAGATATAAATATCAAAGTATATATGTATGTATATGTATATATGTATGTATATATGTGTGTGAATATATATGTGTGTATCTCTCTGTATGCATGTATGTGTACATTCATCTGTATATCTCTATCATCTATCTGTCTATTCTAACATCCCTCTGTCTCTGTCTGTCTGTCTGTCTGTCTATCTATCATCTATCTATCTATCTATCTATCTATCTATCTATCTATCTATCTATCCATCCATCCATCCATCCATCCATCTATTTATCCATCTATCTATCCATCCATCCATCTATCATCTATCTATCTATCTATCTATCTATCTATCTATCTATCTATCTATCTATCTATCTATCATCTATCTATCTATCTATCTACCGATCTACCTACCTACCTACCTACCTACCTTGCCTACCTACCGGTATCTCTCTCTCTCTCAACTGCAAGGCGGGGTGGTGGAGCTGCCCCACCCGCCCCACACTGGCTTACCTCAGGTCCCCGCAGCCAGGCCATCTACACCCCAACACTTGCCTCGCCTCGTGGACATGGCCCCAACACGCCACTTGGCTTCCTGCTCCGTTGCTGCCATAAGCAAGCGAAAGAAGTGGGCCGGCGTCCATGTGGGCTCCTGCTGCATATCATTGCTGATGCTGCCGCCGTGAGGCAGACGTTGGAACATGGATGGCCTAGCCGTGGGGGCCTTGAGGGGTGCATGGGGCAGTTCCATCACTACCCTGCCTCACCTCATGGCCGTGGCACCGCATGCCACCAGATAGAATGGGTGACCGGCTGTCTTCACAGGCTCTTAAGAAGGGCTTATTTTGGGGGGCTTATATTAGATGAACAGGTATAAAACATGTTAGGTCTTATTTTCAGGATAAGTCTAATTTTGGGGGGGTTATATTAGTTGCACAGATATAAAACATGCTAGGTCTTATTTTGGGGGGCTTATATTAGGTGCACAGGTTTGAAGCATGCTAGGTCTTATTTTCAGGATAGGTCTTATTTTGGGGAGTTTGTATTAGGTGCACAGGTATAAAACAGTCTAGGTCTTATTTTTGGGATTGTTCTAATTTTCAGGGAAACAGGGCATCTACGTTCTTGGAACCCGAACAGATGCTTTCTAAACTGCTTACCTTCACACTTCCGTTTGTCGGGAGCCAACTCAAAGCCAGGTTCACAGGCACACTTGTAGCTACCCAGGGTATTCACACAACGCTGCTCGCATCCGCCGTTATTTGGTCGTGAGCACTCATCCACTTCTGGAATGACAAAAGCAGTGAAGTTTCAATCTATTTCTTTATTTGGCTTCTGCCGTAGGCTAAGACTTGGTGGCCTCACTTTAACGCTACAGTGTTCTATTTCCAGCCACAGCAGGAATAATCTATTTTTCTTGCGTTTCATCACGGTGAGCTCAAGAGGGGGCTATTTTGATGAAGAGAGAAAGAGAAAAAAGGAGTGGAAGAGAAGGAGGATCAAATCCCCATGGTCTAGGAAGAAAGATGGATTGTGATTATATGGCCAGCTGTGCAAAACAAGAATCAAGTTCTGGAAACAGAAAAAAAGCTGCTTCTAGGAAATGCAGTAAAAGGGTGATGTGCCTAGCAGAGTCGGAAAAAAAATATATTTTTCCCGTGTTAAGTCTGCCCCCAAGTGGCTCAATGCAAGCAGTCCTGCAAATAGAAATATTTGCCTGTTTGTCTACTCCTGCATTTGACAGAATAACAAAGGTGGAAGGGACCTTGGTGGTCTTCTAGTTCAACCCTCTCCTCAAGCAGGAAACCCTATACCAGGGGTCGGCAACCTTAAACACTCAAAGAGCCACAAAAGTCCTAACTGGAAGCCCGCCATTCAATTCTGGAGCTGACCGGATGTCTGGTTACCGCACCATAGAGTCTCCTCCTAGCACAGCCTCCTTTTTCCTCTACTGGTCCTAACCAAAAGCCCTATCAATTATGGAGCCGAACGGCAACAGGGAACCGCAGCAGAGGGATGAAAGAGCCACATGCAGCTCCAGAGCCACGGGTTGCTGACCCCTGCCCTATACTATTTCAGATAAATGGCTATCCAATCTCTCCATAAAAACCTCCAGTGCTGGAGCATTCACAACTTCTAGAGACAAGTTGTTCCACTGATTAATTGTTTTTATTGTCAGGAAATTTCTCCTTAGTTCCAGGTTGCTTCTCTCCTTGATTTAGCTTCCATTCATTCCTTCTTGTCCTGTCCTCGGGTGCATTGGAGAATAGGTTGGTCCCCATCTTCATTGTGGCAGCCCCTTAGGTATTGGAACACTGCTGTCATGTCATGCCTAGTAATTCTGTACATATACACAGATTAACAGAGTCGGAAGGGACCTTTTAGGTCATCTAGTCCAACCCCCCACTCAAGCAGGAGACCCTACACCATTTTTGACAAATGGCAGTCCAATCTTTTCTTGAAGGTCTCAAGTGATGAAGCTCTCACAACTTCCGAAGGCAACTTCTATTCCACAGGTTGATTGTTCTCACTGTCAGAAAGTTCCTCCTCATTTCCAGGTTGAATCTCTCCTTGTTCAGTTTCCATCCATTATTCCTTGTCTGGCCTTCGGATGCTTTGGAAAATAGCTTGACCCCCTTCCTCCTCTCTGTGGCAGCCCCTCAAATATTGGAAGACTGCTATCCTGTCTCCCCTGGTCCTTCTCTTCACTGGACTAGCCATGCCCAGTTCCTGCAACCGTTCATCGTATGTTTTAGCCTCCAGTCCCCTCATCATCCTGCTTGCTCTTCTCTGCACTTTTTTTGGAGTCTCAACATCTTTTTTTATAGTGTGGCGGCCAAAACTGGATGCAGTACTCTAGGTGTGGTCTTACTAGAGCTTTAGGTATTAATACCTCACTTGATCTTGATTGCATCTCTCTGTTAATGCAATTTAGGATTGCATTGGGTTTTTTGGCTGCCGTTGCACACTACTGGCTCATATTTAGCTGGTTGTCCACTAAGACTCCAAGATCCCTCTCACAGTCACTGCTATTAAGCCATACCCAATTCCTGCAACTGCTCTATGTATGTTTCAGCCTCCAGTACTCTAATTATCTTTGTTGCTCTTCTCTGCACTCTTTCTAGAGTCTCTGCATCTTTTTTACATCGTGGCGACCAAAACTGGATGCCATATTCCAAGTGTGGCCATACCAAGGTCTTATGAAGTGGTACTAATAATTTATAATGTTACATTATAAATATTGCTCAGGATTGCCTTGCTTTAAAACCAAGGTCAGACAGAACCCATGAATTGGCCTCAAGGGCTCTCTCTGATTGCAATGTTGATTTGTGGTTCCCTAGCATTTTTCTACCAGATGTTATGTGAAAACTGTTTCATAAGGCTAAAATAGCATGAATACTGTTTTTTTTTAAAAGGAAAGAAACCTCTTCCAAAAAAAGTGGGGGGGGGGCGTGTATGGAAATTCTTAATCATCTACATCATGCTTGTTCCAATGGTGCTTTCCCAAAAGGCAGTTTTTATTTTTTATCTTTTTTTATTTTAATTTAATTTATATGCCACCCTTCTCCGGAGACTCAGGGCGGCTTACCATGCATTTAGCAATAGCCTTCATATTTTTGTATATACCTGCTTAGAGGGGGCTTTTGGGCCCCCTCTAAGCGGTGTTCTTTTTTATATACAAAGGCAGTTTATTGCCCCCACAATCTGGGTCTCATTTTACCTACCTTTGAAAGGATGGAAGGCTGAGTCAACCTTGAGCCTGGTGAGATTCGAACTTGCAGTAATGGCAGGCAGCTGGTGTCATTTAACACCACTTAAGCTGCTGCGCCACCAAGTTGGATTTTGTTTTTGTTTTCCTTTGAAAACATTTCACTTCTCATCCAAGAAGCTTCTTTAGTTCTGAGTGAGAAGGTTGAATCCTTCCATTCCCCACTGTTCAGCCAGAACTGAAGAAGCTTCTTAGATGTGAAGCGAAATGTTTTCAAAAGAAGAAAACAAAAACCCAAGGAAGTTCAGTTGCCTTTTGGAAAAGCATTTTTGGGACAAAAATAGGAGGAAAAATAGCCGGTGTGGCTCAGGTTTAGAGCTCCCACACTGTGGAATCACCCTATCTGCTATGGTCCTCAGGCCCACCACAGCCGTTGGCCATCAAAGCATTGCCCATCCTTACTTTAAAATTCAAATATTTTCTTTTGGTTCACCGGGATGATCAACCTGAGCTTCTTTTTTTCATTTTTTTTTCATTTTATTAGATTTATATATGCCCTACTCCCGAACGACTCAAGGTGGTGAACAGCCAAAGAGATAAAACACACAAATTACAAAATTTAAAAGACAATATAAAACCCATTAAATAATTTGGCCCAGAACAATTTAAAACACCCCGATGTTTTAAAACCAATTTTAAAAGTTACAGTTAAAAGGGAAGTTAGGCCAGGCCAGCCTGTTGAAATAAATAGGTCTTGAGGGAACGACGGAAGGTGCGTAAATTCGGGATCCTCCGTATCTCCGGGGGGAGCTCATTCCAGATAGCAGGTGCCCCCACAGAGAAGGCTCCCCCTGGGGGCAGCCAGTCGACATTGTTTGGCCGACGGCACCCTGAGGAGCCCCTCTCTATGTGAGCGTACTGGCCGGTGAGAGGCTACTGGTGGCAGAAGGCAATCCCGTAAGCACCCAGGTCCTAAGCCATGGAGCGCTCTAAAGGTGGTGACCATTCAAAAACACCCCTCTTTTGAGAACTGCCATTTCTCATTGCTCTGTTTGGTTTCCAGCGAGGTATGGGACTTTTAACTTCTAATTAGGTTTTAGAACATGGTGTCAAACTCAAGGCCTGTGGGCCAGATCCGGCCCGCAGGGCCGCTCTGGAACAGCAAAGGACTCTGCCAGCGAAAACAGGCTCCTGAGTTCCTTTTTTGGCTGGGAGGGCCTCCTGCAACCCTCTGCCAGCAAAAACAGAGCTCGGGAGGGCTGCCCTCCCGAACTCTGTTTTTGCTGGCAGAGGGTTGCAGGAGGCCCTCCCAGCCAAAAACGGAGATCGGGAGCCCGTTTTCATTGGCAGAGGGCTCAGGCTATGAGCGCGCTACCCGAGCTCTGTTTTCGCTGGCAGAGGGTTACAGGAGGATATCCCAGCCAAAAACGGAGATCGGGAGCCCGTTTTCATTGGCAGAGTGCTCAGGCCATGAGTGCGTTGCCTGAGCTCTGTTTTCGCTGGCAGAGGGTTGCAGGAGGACATCCCAGCCAAAAACGGAGATCGGGAGCCCGTTTTCATTGGCAGAGCGCTCAGGCCATGAGCGTGTTGCCTGAGCTCTGTTTTCGCTAGCAGAGGGTTGCAGGAGGACATCCCAGCCAAAAATGGAGATCGGGAGCCTGTTTTCATTGGCAGAGGGCTCAGGCCATGAGCGCGCTGCCTGAGCTCTGTTTTCACTGGCAGAGGGTTGCAGGAGGACATCCCAGCCAAAAACGGAGATCGGGAGCCTGTTTTCATTGGCAGAGCGCTCAGGCCATGAGCGTGTTGCCTGAGCTCTGTTTTCGCTGGCAGAGGGTTGCAGGAGGACATCCCAGCCAAAAACGGAGATCGGGAGCCCGTTTTCATTGGCAGAGGGCTCAGGCTATGAGCGCGCTGCCCGAGCTCTGTTTTCGCCGACAGAGGGTTACAGGAGGACATCCCAGCCAAAAATGGAGATCGGGAGCCTGTTTTCATTGGCAGAGGGCTCAGGCCATGAGCGCGCTGCCTGAGCTCTGTTTTCACTGGCAGAGGGTTGCAGGAGGACATCCCAGCCAAAAACGGAGATCGGGAGCCCGTTTTCATTGGCAGGCGCCCCCGACATGAGCGACATCAGGCTAGCCATGCCCACCCCAGCCCCCTGAGGTTAAACATGACCCTGATGCAGCCATCAATGAAATCGAGTTTGACACCCCTGCTTTAGAACAAAAAAATATAATGTTCCACCTTCTCCTCTTATCACCCAAGGGTGTGTGTGTGTGTGTAAATCAGAGAATCTGGACACTACTTCTCAATGACACAATCCTCTCTACTTTGCATCAATCCTTTGTCAGAGAGTGTTGCCCTCTCCACAATTGTAAAGCTATAAAGTGCTGGTGCTGGTCATCCAACGATTATCCAACCCAAGGGAGGGGAACGAGGAGTAGGAGAGATGGTCAGAAAGGGTGGAAGAAGAGAGGAGTGGGGGAAGGGAAGGGGAAGTAGGAAAGAGAAGGCGAGGAAGAATGAAGAAAGAGATAGAGGAAAGAAGAGAAGGGGCGGAGAAGAAGAAAAGGTGGCAAAATAAAGAAGGATAAATGGTAAAAGAGTAGCCCCGAACAACTAAAAATGAAAGTTAAAAGATAAGGTGAATGGAAAATGAAAGATAAAAAGATTGTACATCTAAATATGTTTATGAGAAATAAAAATAAAAACTTCTTTGGAAAAAAAAAAGATTGTATTGAATAATACAAGCTCTATATACCATACCTTTGAAGTAGTTAACCGCAAAGCCAGCCTTGTTGATGGACCCATCGGACACAAACCTCATCCATAACTTGTTGGAGGTGCTCTTAATATCGTCGGGCCTGTCATAACCACAATACCTTCCAATCACAGGGTCTGACTCTGAACTGCCATCCCGAATCTCCAGATAGTCGTAAGCACAATTGTCGTGGCGCTCGATCTGTGGAGATGTGGAAAAAAAGGGGAGGAGGACATGGGCATCTCGATAGAGTGCTGAGTTTTCTTTTTGAAAATGTCTATCAGCTCTTGGTGGCACCTTAATCTATTTTAAACCATGGTGGCGCAGTGGTTAGAGTGCAGTACTGCAGGCTATTTCTGCTGCCTGCCTGCAATTTGGCAGTTGAAATCTCACCAGGCTCAAGGTTGATTCAGCCCTCCATCCCTTCTGAGGTCAGTAAAATGAGGACCCAGATTGTTGGGGTTGTTAGTATATGGTGTAAGCCTAACAGGTTGTCCAGGCAATATATGGACAATATATGTGTTCTATGACTTTAACATGAATATGTACTATATGACTTTAAGTAGTACTGCTGAGTCATTGTAAAGCTGAGTCATTGTAATGTTGAGTCATTATATCCTAATTGGATAAGCTCTGTTGTAACTATATTTAAGAAGGGAGCTGAAATGTAGTCATTGATGTTATGCTACCGTCGTGTGTGGAAATGCTCTCATCGTGGATGGATCTGCTACCAGCGTGGTTTGTTACCAGCGTGAACTAGCTATTATTACCTACTGCTGTTTTGTATGATAAGAAGATTTTTGTATCACTGGGCTGATTTAACTGGCAAAGACTAGGATTGATTAAAGACTATGAGATTGTTTTTTCACTATAAAGTAAACCTTTGATAAACCAGTTTGTATGTACTTTATTCATTGCTCTCAGCACCGTTTTCTCTGTGCTCTACACTCTGCTGGTTGGTTAACACAACAATATCCTTAACAGGGGTCAAGAGGCTGACTCTGTAAACCACTTAGAGAGGGCTGGAAAGCACTGTGAAGCGGTATATAAGTCTAAGTACTATTGCTATTGGATGGACAAAACAGAAAGGGAAAAGGCAGTTAACTAAGAGGTTCTACTAGGGCAGTGTTTCCCAAACTTGGCTATTTTAAGGTGCATGGACTTCAACTCCCAGAATTCCCCAGACAGTATGGCTGGTTGAGGAATGCTGGGAGTTGAAGTCCATACATCTTCAAAGGGTCAAGTTTGGGAAACACTGTACTAGGGATAAAGTAAGAGAGTTCCAAGAAGATTATCCTTCATATTTTATGAAGCTAACCTAATGTTTAGGTATCTGATCTCTAAGAGATCAGATAAATAACATTCTAGATCAGGGACTTCCCAACTTGGCAAACTTAAGACCTGTGGACTTCAACTCCCAGAATTCCAAAATCTCCCAAAATCTCCATTCCCACTCCACTCCTCGGGAAGGATACTGCAAAATCTCCATTCCCACCCCACTTTGGGGCCAGCCAGGGTTGGTATTTGCCGATTCTCCAAACTACTCAAAATTTCCGCTACCGGTTCTCCAGAACCTGTCAGAACCTGCTGAATAGCACCCCTGTATGGTAGTCTTAATGCAAATGCTAAAACGCTCTGGGAATTTCTTCTGATACCTCAAAGGACAGGAACGTGAGGCCGACGTGGTATCCTTCCGAAACAGTAACCTTCCAAGTACACAATTTATTGGGTCGATAGTCATCAGGGTAGTTGGGAGATTGGATGTGCCCGTTGTCTTTCCTCATGTCTCCTCCACAGATGGCTGGAAGAAAAATATTTATTGCATTGATAGCTTTATCAGTGAGAGCGGGAGGCAAATTACACTGAGGGGGTTGTCTTTCCTTATTTCATCCCCACAAAATTGACCCCTATAGGCAGGGGCTAAAAGAAACTGACAGAAGAACCAAGGAAACCAAAGTCACCTAGGGCAAGGGTCTCCAACCTTGGCAACTTTAAGCTGGCTGAGGAACTCTGGGAGTTGAAGTCCACAAGTCTTAAAGTTGCCAAGGTTGGAGACCCCTGCTCCTGATAGTTATGATTGGCTGGGAGGCGGAGGTGAAGAGAAGTGACTTCATTCCAAGAGCTAGGTTTGGCCTAGAATGCTTTCACCTGCCATTTCTATAGTCTAAGATCTAGTGCTTGGCATCTTTCACCTTTCAAATGTGTGGACTTCAACTCCCAGAATTCCCCAGCCATGGGGAAATGATTGGGAAATTCTGGGAATTGAAGTCCACACTTCTGAAAGATGCTAAGGTTGGGAACACTAGCCCAGATTATACTCTTCTGACCTTAACAATTGCCTCGCTTAGCAACAGAAATGCTGGGCTCAGTTGTGGTCGTAAGTCAAGGAACTACCTGTATTTATTTCAATCTACGACAGACTGGCACCTAAATACGTTATTCTTTCATCTTTGTTTTTGTTTTCTGTGCCCCAAGTTACTTTGCCTGGTCTAAAAAGGAAAAATATTCTAGTTTAGTTTTAGTTTACTTTATTGTCATTGCACCTCGTGCAACGAAATTAAATGCCATCTTCAGTGTACACTATAACTATAAGAATAAAACACAGACACACAACCTTCGCATTCTATACAATTGAATTGAAAACCCCTGATATTGCATTAATATTGCACTATACAGTAGAATTCAATATAGTTACTGCTCTGGGATAGAAGCTGTTTTTCAGCCTATTTGTCCTTGGTTTTATTATCCTGTACCGTCTGCCAGATGGTAATAGTTAAAAAAAAAAAAGGTGCCCAGGATGAGATGGATCTTTAAGAATGTTTTGAATTTTCTTAAGGCAGCGGGAGCTATAAAGAGGGGAGAGGGCAGCCAATGATCCGCTGGGCAATGACGTTGATCCTCTGGAGCGCTGTACTATCTGCCACTGTGCAATTGGCAAACCATGCAGAGGCGCAGTAAATTAAAATACTCTCTATGGTGAAGCGGTAGAAGGTACCTTCATAGGCTGCAAAGAATCCTTTGCCAACCCAGTTGCTGCTGCTGCGGAATTCGATCCAAAGGCGGCTGTCGGTGGAGAGAATAGAATCCGGGAGTTTATTTCCACAGAATCTACCTAGAGAAAAACACACGCACACATCATTGATGTGGGTTTATTATGATGATTTATTATTCATTTCACGGCAAAGCATTGATTGAAGGACGGCACGTATTTTTGTTCTGATCAGCTAACTTCTTCCTCCCTGATACAGTTTCCTGTAAGCGGAATCTTGGAAGCGGGATCATCTCCCCAAAATTCAAAGGATATTTGCAAACCTGTTTGAATATTAATTGCTCGGGTTGGTAGTTAGGCTTCTGGTTTGAGCTCCAAGCTTGGCAATTTGGTTGCAAACGTTTCGTCACCATTCGAGGAGACGCCGTCAGTGCATTTCAACTCAAAGCGCACTGACGACGTCTCCTCGAATGGTGACGAAATGTTTGGAACCAAATTGCCAGTCTCAGAGCTCAAACCAACAGCCTAATATTTGTAAAAAAATAAAATAAAAATGTTATACCTCCACAATGTTCCATAGGTGCTTTTTCAAGAAACAACTGGATTTCCTTGTTTTTCTTTGACGACACTGAAGAAGCCTCTTGGATGAGAAGCGAAATGTCTTCAAAGGAAAACCAGAAAGTCCATATCCTCTTGAAAGAAGCACTGTTGGGACAACCATGATCTGGATGATGGAGAATCTCCATATATGTGCTTCCAGAATGATCTTGATGTTATCCATAGGGACTTGGACAAATTCAATAATAAAGACAGAAAAAAAAAAGAACTGTCTTCATGAAGCATCATGAAAAGATGGTTGTCAAAACTATATCAATTAATAATGCAAATATGATACAGTTTAGAACAAGTCTCCAACCTTTTCAGCTTGGGGTAGAGGAGGAGGCGGTGGCGGTGGAAAGGGCATGGTTTTATGCGTTCATGAGCCACTTTCACAAATGCAGCTTTGTGTATGCGTGTGTGTGCTCACCCACTTCTTGGCCCAGTTCCGAATAGGTTGCGGCCTATTCTGGGTCATGGATGGGGAGTTGGGAACCCTTAGTTTAGAACAGAGGTCTGCAACCTTAAACACTCAAAGAGCCATTTGGACCCGTTTCCCACAAAAAAGAAAACACCGGGAGCCACAAAATCTGGGTGGGCATGGCCAATTCAAAGTCACTCACTTCCACCATATGACTCCCCCTAGCCAAACATACCCAGCCGGTCATTAGGGCAGAGAACTGGTTGTTAAAAAACACCGGGAACCACAAAACCTTTTTTACATCTCTCTCCCTTCCTTCCCCCATCTCTGTTTCTCTCTCTGTCTCTTTCTCTCTCCTTCTCTCTGTATCTCTCTGTCTCTGCCCCGGCTGCTTCTCCATCCCGTCATGCCCTTACCATCTCAGGTAAGGGTGATTGGGAGGGGAGGGCGAGGGGCTGAGCCTGCCACTGGTGGGATAACCCGACAGGGAGCCACAGCAGAGGTCCCAAAGAGCTGCATGTGAGTCCCGGGGCAACAGGTTGCTGACCCCCAGTTTAGAACAACAGTTAAGGCTCAGCAAAAAACAAAAACAAAAAAACAACCCAATTTAAAGGGTTAAATGCTAGATTAAATGCAGTTTTCAAATCAAGAAGGAATTGCATTTGAATGAGGCACTGAATGCTTCTTAGCTCAGTTATATGAGTCATTCAATCTTATCTTATCTAGGTTATCTCAGTCCAGATGACTGTAAAAGAAGCCAACTTAACTGTCACAAGTGAAAATAATAAGCATTTAGGGAATGACTGCAGTACAGAGATGTGTAAACATCTCAGAATATATTTTCATTCATTCATTCATTCATTGTCTTTTAATGACCCCATAATCCCTCGCGGAGTAGAGTCAAGGCAACTGAATGGAGCAGGGTGTTTACTGGCCAGATGCCCTTCCTGTCGCCAGTGCAGAGTTTTTCTTAGTCTCATTGTGCCTAGAGAGAGAGTTATCTGCCGCTACCTAGGATCGAATTCACAGCCTTCTGACTGAGGCAAGAGCTCCACCTCTAGGCCACTGCACCACGTTTACCTACCTTTAGTACTACGTTATATTTCAACAAACGAAGTAGCACTTAATGCCTCAAATCCCTACTGCTCAAATCCCAAAACTTTTGTAAGCCGTGAAATAAACAAAACAAAACACATGCACACAAAATCACAACTGGGTTCTGCAAAGGGGAAGGAAGTCAATCAATGAGCCCGGGAGATGTTTTGATTGTTAAATATGTTCCTCAATGAGATTTGGCCACATGCATGACCACCAATACGTTCTCGCTGATTACCTCGTAGGGGAGCTTTCCTCCAGAATCCGTCTCTCACCTCCACGTAGTCATACCAACAAAGCCGGCTGCGGTATAGATCCATGGTTGTAAAGTTCAGAATGATCTGGAAAGCGAGCAGAGGTCATACCACTCTGAGCAGGAAGCAGGCCTTATATAGTACTTTGGCATATACTACATATTTTCTATTTTTTTCACGAGTTACCATTTCGAGGAACATAAGCCACCTTTTGTCAAGCGCCAGAGAAATCACGAGATCCAAATAGTTAAAATGGATATAAAGATTAATCGCAATGCCAACGTTCCAGAAAACACCCCAGGTCCAAGTAAAGACTCTGAAGCAAGCATTTTCTTAACGCATTGTAAGCCGCCCTGAGTCTCCGGAGAAGGGCGGCATATAAATCGAACCAATAAATAAATACATTTTCAAAGTTTTATTTACTAGAATAGGTAAACTGGCACATCTGAGAAAATCCGAATCTGAGAGGTCTGGGTTTTACCTCAGTAAATCAAAACCCCCAAAACCATCCCCTCACTCTTCAGTCGATCACATGCTCCAATCAACCACCATCCCATCTCGAGACATCACTCCAACCACTCCTTCTCCAGATGGAGGATCGGCCTAACCTTGACCGATAGGAAGAATGCTATTATGTCTACAGACAACCCCTCTACTAAATCCCCCCTCCTACTTTCCCACACATGAGAAGGTGGCAGCGTGGAAGCTTCCGGCCTAATATGGCTTCCAAAGCTGACACGCAAGCTTAAACTGTCTGCAAGAATCTGAACTACTAACAGTCAAAGCAATTTGGCGGCAGATAAGGAATTCCGGGGGGGGGGGGGGGGAATGGACTTAAGATTTCTTGTGGATGTGAAGGGATCCATGACTGATGATGCATTTGACCCCTCCCTTAGGGTCAGCCTGGTTCACCTTTAAAAATCCAACTCCTAAATAGCATTCCTTTTCTATGCCAAAATTAACAAAATTGTCTTGCTTAGCAACAGAGATTTGAGGTTCAAGTCAAGCACTACCAGCATGTTCTTTTGTTACATCTGGAAAACAAGTTGGCTGGAGACATTCCTGAGCCAGACAGTTAAGCTGTGCCAAACTAGCACAGCTAATTTAGACTCCGTAATCTAAAAAAATGGTCCCAAATCTCTAGCCTTGATTCAGAATTTGCCTGACATGAAGACTTGAATGCTTTTCCAGAAAGAATATTCTTTCCCAAGTCAGAGAAAACAGAGATAATCCCTATGAATTACATTACAGCATTGCATGAGATAGTAAATATGGCAGAATAACTCTAAGGAGAGAAAATATTAGTTACTGTCTGCTATTTTCATCAAGTATTGACACAATGCAATAGGGTAGTGATGGCTAACCTTTTTGCCATCGCGTGCCAAAAGCGCGGTGGCGTTGCACACACATGTGCACCCACCCATAATTATATGCACCCTGCCACCCCATGCATGCTGACGCGACACCCCCGCTCTCAGCCCGCTTTTGGCATGCGATGGCATGGTGGGCCCAGTAGGCCTGGTTTTCACCCTCCCCAGGCACCAGAGCCTTTCTAGGAGCCTGGGAAGGGCAAAAACGGCTTTCCCCACCACCCTGGAGGCCCTGCGGAGGCCGGAAACAGTTCCGGTGGGACCAGAAGGCCCGTTTTTCACTCTCCACAGGCTCCAGAGGCTTTCTAGGAGCCTGGGGAGGGCAAAAATGTCCTTCCCCACCCTCCCGGGAGGCACTCCAGAGGCCGGAAACAGCCTGTTTCCCAACTTCCGGTGGGCCCAGAAGGCCTGAAAATCAGCTGGCCAGCACATACATGCGTGCTGGAGCTGAGCTCACGTGCCCACTGATAGGGCTCCACATGCCACCTGTGGTACGCATGCCATAGGTTCGCCATCATGGCAATAGGGCATCTGTTATTTCTTCTTCTTACTCGAATTTTGAAAGGATGATGTACATACACATCTTTGTAATGATATGGGGGGGGGGAACCCTATGAAATATGCTAACGTAGATTTGAACCTTTCTTCCTATGGCGAGCAGCTGACATCTTGGCTTCCCAATATTACAATAAGTTTATAGTTCAGGATGATAAACTGCCTCCAGCTGTTTCTCTGTCCCCCCCCCCATGGTCTCAAAATAGGATGAGGAAACATGATACCAGAAGCAATATTAAAAATGGATTAAGAGAGGAAGGGACTGGGATTACGGGAACCTGATGTCCTCCATATGTTTTGAACAACTCCCATCATTCCTTGCTATTTGCCATCCTGACTGGGGCTTATGGGAGTTGGAAGTGCAAAACATCTCTGCAACAGCTTTTTTTTTTTTAATAAATTTATTTATTTAAAACAATACATAAAAAAAAAAAAGAAATAGTCAAACAAATGATCGCGACAGGAACTTTACATGATATTTACACTTTCTACGGTATGTAAGCTTCAGTCAGATTTAACATATATTAAACATAATCCTGGTTATACTTGACTTTTTGGGTGTCTGTTGTTCAACCAAATGTACCATTTGTCCCAACATTGGAAATATACAGAGTCCTTTTGATCTCTCAATGCTTCTCTGCAACAGCTTTTGGGGGGGGGGGGGGAAAGGAGAGTAGATGTCTGAATTGACAGACCCAGTTTAAACTGTAGTTAGGTGATCTTAGGTTACTCTGGTTTATCTTTTAGGTGGCTCCATTGGGACACGGTGGCTCAGTGGCTAAGACGCTGAGCTTGTCGATCAAAAGGTCGGCAGTTCAGCGGTTCGAATCCCTAGCGCTGCAAGCTCCCATGACTTGTCCCAGCTTCTGCCAACCTAGCAGTTCGAAAGCACGTAAAAAATGCAAGTAGAAAAATAGGGACCACCTTTAGTGGGAAGGGAACAGCATTCTGTGTGCCTTTGGCGTTGAGTCATGCCGGCCACATGACCACGGAGACGTCTTTGGACAGCGTTGGCTCTTCGGCTTTGAAACAGAGATGAGCCCCGCCCCCTAGAGTCGGGAATGACTAGCACATATGTGTGAGGGGAACCTTTACCTTTTTTACCTTTACCTGAAGGCAATAATTCCCAAGAGAAAGCATTTAAAAAAATTTTTTAATTTATATGTCGCCCTTCTCTGGAGACTCAGGGTGGCTTACAATGCGTTAAGCAATAGCCTTCATACTTTTGTATATACCTGCTTAGTAGGGCTTTTGGCCCCCTCCGCAAAGCAATGTTCTTTTTTATACAAAGTCAACTTATTGCCCCCACAAACTGGGTCCTCATTTTACCTACCTTTGAAAGGATGGAAGGCTGAGTCAACCTTGAGCCTGGTGAGATTCGAACTTACAGTAATTGCAGGCAGCTGGTGTCACTTTAGCACTACTTAAGCTGCTGCGCCACCCAGGCTCTTCCAAGCAAAGAAGACCAGGAAGACCAGCATTCTGTAAGATGGTTTGGATGATTCCACAGAAAGGGGGGAACTAAACCAGCATCTACCTTTTCCCCTGGTGTGACGGATATCCTCCAGATACAATGCTTGTGTGAAGAATATCCATTGGGGAAGTCGGGTGAGGAGAAATTCCCTTGACTGTCTTGCAATGTTTCTCCACAAGCTGCAGGAGAAAATTTTGAAAAAAAAAGGAAACAGAAATGAAAATATACATAAATAAAAAGAGCAATAAAAGCAGGACACTGCCTGAATTTAGGAACTGGCCCCTCCAGCAGCCGAATCAGATGAGGAGGAGATGTGAGAATCAGGGTCACATCAAGGCAACCTGAGAGCTCCGAGGGGGAAGAGGGAATGGAACTGGCAGAGAGAGAGAGAGAGAGAGAGAGGTGGAGCCTGAGCCATCCATTAGCCCTCAGATGGAGAGCCAACAGTCCCCAGGTCTGGAGGTGGCTGATGAGGAAGAGGAGGAACAGCTGGGGCCACTGCCCGACATGTGGATGTGCAGAAGGCAGAGGAGAGGAGACCAGTGGAAATCTATGGGCCGGTCCTTGGGACGGAAGAGCCACTGCTGCTAGCAAAGCCCCACCCTAGCTCTGAGAAAAGGCAGAGGGCAGAGATGAATAGATGTGGCAGATAATTATTCATCTCCTGGCTGGACAGACTTGTTAGCCTGCGGTGAGAGAGAAACTTTTCGCAGGGGCTGCCGGCGCTCCTAATAAAGGAATCATTGCAGAGGATTCGTCGTATCTGGGGAGCTGGGTCAGAACAGAACCCCTCAAAACATATTCCTAAGGCGATCCAAGGGATTCCAATTTCAGGAACCGAACAAGCTGTTTCTAGAGTTCAGGCATTACCAGATTGTTATGGGAAAAATGAAGCTTGTCCTTCTCGAGAATATTTCCTGTCCATTGGGTGGTCTAACTCAGGTAGAAAACTAGGTGTAAATTAATACCACGTGGACAAGATTTGTGCACAAATGCCCTTTCTCCAATTAAATGTCAAAGTAACACAAATTTCCACGACGAGAAAACACACAGCCTTGCAAAAGGCACACTTTAGGTACCGTAAATAGTTCAGTTTTATAGATATCAATTTTGCAAGGTCAATTTTCTCCTTCGCAAGGGCAGGATCAACAAAGGATGACCAGCTCTCCTCTTCCTCCCGTCCTCTAGTTTCTGAGATTTGCCCAGGCATGGATGACATACTTCTAATTTCCATCCTATCTTTGCCATTGTACATTGAGAAAGAAGAGCACGAATTTTCACAACACCGGTTCCTACATCATCCTACTTAAAAGTACCTGTGTAGAGGAGGGATTACAATATCGCCCTAGTCTTCCTCCAATGAACTGCATCCGCTACTACTTTCCGTATTTCTTATCTCTTGTTTGGCTCCTGAAATTGGCTCTCATTTGTGATAAGTGCCCCCCTCCAATCGTCCCCCAAAGTATCTACAGCTTGTTCTGCAGCTGTGAAGGTAACTATGGAAACGAAGGGGATGCCATGTTGCCACAGTGACAGAAGTTGGGACTTGAACACAGTCAGCGCTATTCTTACAAGACTTTTCATGTTCTCCTGTGTTGCTGCATTCTTCCTTTTACAGCAAAACAACAGGGGGTCCAGATTCTTCTGAGAAACAGACCCTCTTTCTCTCCCCCCCTCTTTTTTTCTCCAGACATGCCAGAGCTCCAGTCCTACTCAGGTCTTTAAGGTCCACGGTGGCACCGATCCAAACTCCCATTCCTTGCAAACTCCCATCGAGACATAGAAGTCAACTCCTCCTGCCTATCACCTCATTATTAGGTTCAAAATTTTATTAGTTTATCGAAGCATAAAGTAGAAAAAAAAATATATTTTGGGCAAGGCACGACTGGAAGTTGATTTTGTGTGCGTGTTTCACTTAGTGTTGATTTCTGGTTAGAAAAAGTACTAGAGAAAAGTCAGTGGAATTGAAGGAGGCCTAGATTTGCATCACTTAATAACTCTAGACCAGTGATGGCTAACCTTTTTGCCATCGCATGCCAGGAGCGGGGGTGAGTGGGTTGCACAGGTGCGTGCCCATACCCCTAATTCTATGCGCCCTGCCCCCGTGCATGCACGTGTGACCTCCCCTATGCTCCCCCTGCTCCTGGCATGCGATGGTCTCACCAGAAGTTGGCAAATGGGTCATTTCTGGCCTCTGGAGAGCCTCCTGGAAGGTGGGGAAGGTTGTTTTTGCCCTCCCCAGACTCCTAGAAAGGCTCTGGAGGCTGGAGACAGCAAGAAACGGGACTTCCGGTCCCACCAGAAGTTGGCAAATGGGCTGCTCCAGCCTCCAGAGGACCTCCAGGGGGTGAGGAAGACCATTTTTGCCCTCCCCAGACTCTTAGAAAGGCTCTGGAGGTTGGGGAGAGAGAAAAACGGGCCTTCCCCACCATCCCCCGAGGTCCTCCGGAGGCAGGAAACAGCCTGTTTCCCTACTTCTGGTGGGCCCAGAAGGCCTGAAAATCAGCTGGCTGGCACATGCATGCACACCGGAGCTGAGCTTGCATGCCCACCGATATGGCTACATGTGCTACCTGTGGCATCCGTGCCATAGGTTCGCCATCACAGCTCTAGACTGATAACTTTCTTAACTCTGCCTCTAATTCTGCTTCTTCTCCTATAAATACATTCTAGAGAGGAAATTTGAAAAATGTCTTGGGTCTCCTTTAACTTGACTTTTAATCTTTAACCCAATCTAAGACAACTGTAGTTTTGTAAAGCCCTATTCTTTTAAAAACTCTTCTAGACTGACTTATGATTTTCACTGAAATACTGTTACATGGACTTTTAATTGTGAAACCTGTTGATTTCTTAGGAAAACATGTTTCAGATTATATCTTGCTGTATGACTGATCTTTGGACAAGATTTTTTTATTATTATTATTGCCTTTGTAATTGATGCAATTATGCCCAGGCCACAAGAGATCGCCTGGGAATTCAGGAGAATTTTATGTAAATTCTCACAAATGAGAAACGTCTAAGAGGAACAAGTATTTGACTCATGCCTCTGACCACATTTCCATGACAAATGGCATATTGGACTGACTGTACATTCTTGGGCCTTGAACTAAGATGTGGAAGTATAAAACAATGGACTATGAGTTATCCATATCTCACGCTGACATGTCAAAACCAACCCACATTTTCTCGATCAAGGCCAAAGGGTCACTCTCTCAGCAAAGATTCCCAAGCATCAGATGGTCATTTATCTTGACTAGAGCATGGGTCTCCAACAGGGTGTGCTATTCAGCAGGTTCTGGAGAACCGGTAGCGGAAATTTTGAGCAGTTCGGAGAACCGGTAGTAAAAATTCTGACTGGCCCCGCCCCCATCTATTCTCTGCCTCTGAAGTTCCAGCTGATTGGGAGGAAATGGGGATTTTGCAGTATCCTTCCCCTGGATTGGGGATGGAATGGGCATTTTACATTATCCTTCCTTTGGAGTGGGGAGGGAATGGAGATTTTACAGTATCCTTCCCTTGGAGTGGGGAGGGAATGGAGATTTTACAGTATCCTTCCCTTGGAGTGGGGAGGAAATAGGGATTTTGCAGTAACCTTCCCCTGGATTGGGGACAGAATGGAGATTTTACAGTATTCTTTTCCTGGAGTGGGGTGGGAATGGAGATTTTACAGTATCCTTCCCCTGCCACGCCCACCAACCCACGCCCACCTAGCCATGCCACGTTCACTAAGCCACACCCACAGAACCGGTAGTAAAAAATTTTGAAACCCATGACTGCCAGAGATAGTATTCAGCCGGTTCGTATTGGTTCAGACGAATTGGTAGCGGAGATAGCCCCAGCTCTATGATGTCCTATTTAGGCACGTTTTTGAGGCAGGGTTCATTTGCAAAAAGCGACCGAGCGAGCAAAGCGCCTGTGTGGAAGGTGTGCTCGCGGGGCAAACCAATGATAAGAATATTGGAAACCCACCGCTGGAAGCACCCCCCTCTTTTGTCTTTGATCTTTACATTCGTCTTCCAGAACAGATCTGGGGGTCTTGCGATCCCTTTTGTGATCGTCTGACAAGCAATATCCATGGGGAAGCCAGATTCACTTAACAACTTCATTACTTACTCACCAACTGCATTGATTCAATTAACAACGATGGCAAGAAAGGTTGTAAGGTGGGGCAAAACTCATTTAACAACTGTCTCGCTTAGCAACAGAAATTTTACACTCAACTTTGGTCGTATATTGATGACTGTTGGTAGTACATTGCACAAAGCCATCAATGCTTATAGAATAGAATAGAATAACAGAGTTGGAAGGGACCTTGGAGGTCTTCTAGTCCAACCCCCTATTCAGGCAGGAAACCTTACACCACTTCAGACAAATGGTTATCCAACATCTTAAAAACTTCCAGTGTTGGAGCATTCACAATTTCTGGAGGCAAGTTGTTCCACTGGTTAATTGTTCTCACGATCAGAAAATTTCTCCTTAGTTCTAAGTTGCTTCTCTCCTTGATTGGTTTCCACCAGGGGTAGGTTCTAATTTTTTTTACTACCGGTTCTGTGGGTGTGGCTTATCTTGTGGGCATGGTTTGATGGTCATGTGACAATTTTTTAGGCTTTAGCAGAGGTACTGGTCTACCAGGTTTTTAACTACTTGCAGAGCTGTACTGGTCTACCATTTGTTTTTGGAGGCACCATTTTTTGGAGGCACCGGTCTACCCATTTGTTTTTGGAGGCACCGATCTAACCATTTGTTTTTGGAGGCACCGGTCTACCCATTTGTTTTTCGAGGCACTGGTCTACCCATTTGTTTTTGGAGTGCACTGGTCTACCACCACACTGCCTTTTAACACTGATCAGCTGTAGGGCGGCCCTTTGAAACCCCGCGGCAAGAGTTTAAATAGTTTTTTTTTCCTTCTAGCCAATCAGCTGGGACTCGGGAGGCAGCGAATAGATTGGGGGTGGGGCCAAATAAAAAGTAAGAATAACGTGGGGGGCGGGAGCATGAGGGCCCAGCGCCCGAACAAAGAGAACAGGTTCAGTGACATCATATCATCACTACTACCGGCTCAGCCGAACCGGGAGGTACCCACTGGTTTCAACCTATTGCTTCTTGTCCTGCCCTCAGGTGCTCTGAAGAATAGTTAGATTTCCTCTTCTTTGTGGCAACCCCTGAGATATCAGAACACTACTATCATGTCTCCCCAAGTCCTTTTTTTTACATTAAACTAGACATACCCAGTTCCTGCAACTGTTCTTCATACGTTTTAGCCTTCAATCCCCTCATCATCCTTGTTGTTCTCTGCACTCTTTCTAGAGTCTCAACATCTTTAATAGTCCCAACTCCAAACTAGCTCCTTCCTTCAACTCCGGTTCTGTTTTTCTCCCTAATAATTTCCCTGCACAGTTCCCATCTCCTTCCTTATATTTCCTCCCTCTTCTTCGTACTGGCTCAATCACCCATTCCAAGAATTTCCTGCAGGAAACGTTGCATTCCTTACTAGCAAAACAACTCCTTTCTGTTTGCAAACGTCAGTCCTCTCCACGGAAACAGACACCCAGCAGGAGATGGATGCTGGAAAACTCCCAGCCAGATCAGGTCTTGGGAATCAAGCAGGAAGCAAGAGTTTCACACACTCCTCTTTCTTTGGCTCCCGATTCTTTGCCTTCTGTTCTGACATCTGTTCGGTTTACAGAGCCAAAACTGGCGTGGACTGGACGGTCTCCAAAGACTTGGGTGACGGTCGGAGCCCATCCATTCAGCTCCAAAATCCTGCATTATGTCATGCTTGTATCCATTTGAAAAGGGAGAGGTAAGATTGGAGCCTGGAGTGAAACCCTGGGGGATTGTGAGATGCAGAAGAAGGATGGAAACATTCTGGGTTTAGCTAGTTACACACAGGCTGACATCAATGATCTTAAGGAAACAAACCTTCTACCATGGTAACACTCCAAAGAGCAGATAGGACACTCTAATGTACAAGTCAATGGTTTAGTCCAGGGGTCAGCAACCTGCGGCTCTGGAGCCGGATGTGGCTCTTTCATCCCTCTGCTGAGGCTCCCTGTCACCACTCGGCACCACAATTGATAGGGCTTTTGGTTAGGACATATAGAGGAAAAAGGATGCTGCACTAGGAGGAGACTCTATGGTGGGGGAACTGGACTTCCGGTCGGCTCTAGAATTGAATGGAGGGAGGGGAGACTTCCGGTTAGGACCTTTGCGGCTCTTTGAGTATTTAAGGTTGCCGACCCTTGGTTTAGTCTAAAGAAGACAGGGCTGTCGGGAGACATGAAGGCAGACTTCTGTGGACTCTCAGGATTCAGCACGATGGCTCAGTGGTTAAAGATTCTGAGTTTTTGTCTACTGGAAAGCTGTCAGCCCTGGCTCAAGACCCAAGCACCATCTAATCCAGAGGTGTCAAACTCTATTTTATTGAGGGCTGCATTGAGCTTGGCAGGGCCACGGGGGCATGGCGAGGGTGGGCATGGCTAGATTGACGTCACTAGTATCGGGGGCGCCTGTGGTGGTGCAAGCGCTCTGCCAGAGAAAATGAGCTCGCAACAGCGATGGGGTTCAAAAATTTTAGCAAGGGGTTCTCTGCCCGGTTGCTCGGTGGGTGTGGCCATGGTGGGCGTGGCCTAGTTGGCCTCCTGCACCACAGCAGGAGGAGCCTTTTTGCCCTCCCCTGGCTCCAGAGGCTTTTCTCGAGCCTCCTGGAGGGCGAAAACAGCCCCCCCAGGCTCCGGAGGCCAGAATTGGGCCCATTTCCGGGCTTCCCAACCTTCCGATAGGCCCGTTTTTCACCCTCCCCAAGGATTTGTGCACGCCTTGCACTTACCTGCATCCAAAATGGGCCACGTGAGGACTCCTGAGAGAGGTCGGTGAGGCCAGCCAGGAGTGGGATTTGGGGGTTCTCCAAACTGCACAGAATCTTAGTTAGAGGTTCTCCCGAATCCCTGCTCCATTTTGGCTGCAACGGCCTCCTGAAACCCTCTGCCAGTGGAAACGGGCTACCAGGGTTGGGCTGTTGGGGGTTCACAAGGGTTCAGGAAAACCTCTTGCTAAGATTCTGTGCAGTTCGGAGAATCCCCAAATCCCACTCCCGGCTGGCCCTGCCCCGCTCACCCCGCCCTGCCCCTCCCAGGAGTCCCCACATAGTCCGTTTTGGATGCAGGTAAGTATAGGGCGCGCGTGGAGGTTTGGGGAGGGCGAAAAATGGGCCTACCGGAAGTTCATGAAGGCCAGAAATGGGCCTGTTTCCAGCCTCCAAAGGGCCTCTGAAGCCTGGGGAGGCTGTTTTCACCCTCCCGGAAGCTTAACAAAAGCCTCCGGAGCCCAGGGAGGGCAAAAATGCCCCCCCCCCATGGTGCAGGAGGCCGACTAGGCCACGCCCACCTTGGTTACGCCCACCCAGAAACCAGGCAGAGAACCCCTTGCTAAAATATTTGAAGTCCACCCCTGGGTGTTACCATTAGAAACATAAAGTTTAAGTTTAAGTTTATTCAGATTTATATACCGCCCTACTCCCCGAAGGGACTCAGGGTGGTGAACAGCCAATTAAAATACAATATAATGCAAAAGTTAAAAGTTTAAAATAAATTATACAATTAGGCTGAAATAATTAAAATCCAATTTTAAAAACATTTAAAACCCAATATAAAACCCATTTATAAAGGGAGGTTTAAGCCAGGCCAGCCTGATAAAATAGGAACGTTTTCAGAGCGGAAGGTACGTAGGTCCTGTATCCTCCTTATCTCAGGGGGGAGCTCGTTCCAGATGGCCGGTGCCCCCACAGAGAAGGCTCTCCCCCTGGGGGCCGCCAGTCGACACTGTTTGACTGACGGCACCCTGAGGAGCCCCTCTCTGTGGGAACGGACTGGTCGGTGAGAGGCTATTGGTGGCAGAAGGCGGTCCCGAAGATACCCTGGTCCCAAGCCATGGAGCGCTTTGAACATTATGTTTCAGTCAAGCTGACTAGCGTGAAGATGATAGATTAAAGTTTTCTCTTTGCCAAACGTCCCACTGGGGTAATACTACATTTTAACATGATTGGGGTCAAATTGGATTGTTTTGTAGGTTCAAGGCCTAATTAGATACTCTTATTCTATGGTGGGAATTTAAATCATCAGCAGAAAGGATAAGAGATACAGAAGAGAGACATGGGAAAGATTTATGGAAAGAAGTTGTGGTCCCAATCCAGGGGTGCTATTCAGCAGGTTTTGGAGAACCGGTAGCGGAAATCTTGAGTAGTTCAGAGAACCGGCAAATACCACCTCTGGCTGGCCCCCAAGTGGGGTGGGAATGGAGATTTTGCAGTATCCTTCCCCCAGGAGTAGGAAGGGAATGGGGATTTCGCAGTATCCTTCCCCCAGGAGTAGGGAGAGAATGGGGATTTCACAGTATACTTCCCCTGGAGTGGGATGGGAATGGAGATTTTGCAGTATCCTTCCCCCAGGAGTGGGGTGGGAATGGAGATTTTGCAATATCCTCCCCCCAGAAGTAGGGTGGGAATGGAGATTTTGCAATATTCTTCCTCCAGGAGTGGGGAGGGAATGGGGATTTTGCAGTAACCTTCCCCTACCACACCCACCAAGCCACACCACGCCTACCAAGCCATGCCCACAGAACTGGTAATAAAAAAAAATTGAATTCCACCACTGCCCCCATCTAAAGACTCTGTACACCCACTTAATTTCCCTTTTGCTACCTTGTTTTCCTAAGAAAAACAAAATAGAGAAGGACTGGTGAGATCTTCTGGCGATGAAAACTTAAAATTAGTTCAACAGAAACTTAAAATTAAAAATAGAAGCTTCACCCAGAAGCACCTCTAGATTCCTCTTTTGTAAGATGCAACTAACAATACTTACCCGGGCATTTGTAGAGTTTACGCGCCTGGGCAATATCTCCTTTACTTAGCCGGGTTCTCTGCCCAATGGAAGGCTGCATCCCATTCACATTGTATTTGGGAAGAATGGTGTCCAGGAAGATCCCCCTGAAAAGACATGATGGAGAATATTCTTAGCTTTTGAGCTGCCTTGCACAGGCAGAACCAAAAACCTTGGTTCATAAAATAATTCAGCCACCTGGGGAAAAAAAGAGATTGGCCGTTTTGCAAAAGAGAAAGTAACGGTGATGATGGCTGTCATAAATTTAGGCTTACTTTTTTCTTTTTACTTAACCCCTTTTTCCAGTGAACAGATATCCTTTGAACTGGTGTGAAAGTTATTCATGTGTCACTTTCAATCAATGTGGCAGTCTCTGGGGGCTATCTAACAAAATGAAATTCAATGGTGCAAAAAGCAAGGATCTACATTTAGGCAAAAAAACCCCAACATCTACAGGTACAGTATATGTGGTACTTTACTCAATAGTAGTAACTGTGAGAGGGATCTTGGAGTCCTAGCGGACAACCATTTAAATATGAGCCAGCCATGTGCAGCAGCTGCCAAAAAAGCCAACACAGTTCTAGGCTGCATAAACAGACGCGTAGAATCAGGATCATGGGAAGTGTTTATAATGCCTTGGTAAGGCCACACGTGGAATCCTGCATCCAGTTTTGGTCGCCACGATGTAAAAAAGGTGTGGAGACTCTAGAAAGAGTGCAGAGAAGAGCAACCAAGATGATTAGGGGACTGGAGGCTAGAACATATGAAGAACGGTTGCAGGAACTGGATATGTCTAGTCTAATGAAAAGAAGGATTAGGGGAGACATGATAGCAGTGTTCCAGTATCTCGGGCTGCTCCAAAGAAGACGGAGTCAAGCTATTCTTCAAAGCACCTGAGGGTAGGACAAGAAGCAATGGGAGGAAACTAATGAAGGAGAAAAGCAATTTAGAACTAAGGAGAAATTTCCTGACAGTGAGAACAATGAATCAGTGGTACAACTTGCCTCCAGAAGTTGTGAATGCTCCAACACTGGAAGTTTTAAGAAGATTTTGGATAACCATTTGTCTGAAGTGGTGTAGGGTTTCCTGCCTAAGCAGGGGGTTGGACTAGAAGACCTCCAAGGTCCCTTCCAACACTGTTATTCTATTTTCTATTTTCCTGATATTATTCCTCTATAGGCATTAACATCGATGGAAGGTGGAGTTATATCAAACTTTTACTCTCAAGGATTTCCAAATAAAAAAAGCTAAAGAATGATTAAGGAAATATAAAGAATTTAACCTAAGTATTTCTGGTTATGTACAAGTTGTCTTGAAACTGGAACAATTACAAAAAAACAACAACACTATATAGGCCAGCATGTCCAATATCTTTCTAATGACCTACTATGTCTTTCTAGAACAGGGGTCAGTAACCTGCGGTTCTGGAGCCGCATGTGGCTCTTTCACGCCTCTGCTGTGGCTCCCTGTCCCTCAAAATATGTGTCACAACCACCAATGTGCGACACCCGCCGGCATGAGATTTATCAAGCTTTTCAACCCCCGGTAGGCCAAACATGGATAAATCCAAGAAAAGAAAAATTTCAGAAAAAACATGGTTTAATTCAGTTACATATGCTAGTTTTGTAGCCACTCAAGAAATAGTTACTGTATTTTCCTGCGTATAAGACTACTTTCTAACACACAAAAATCTTCTCAAAAGTCGGGGGTCGTCTTATACGCCGGGTCTCATTCTCCTGTAACCAGGCAGACCAGCCCATAAGGCTCTGACGAGCCTTAAATGGCTCTGAGGAGGGTCGTCTTATACGCCCAGTCGTCTTATATGCCGGAAAATACGGTAGGTACCGGAAGGGTTTTGTGGCTCCCGGTATTTTCCTTTCTGTGGGAAACAGGTCCAAATGGCCCTTTGAGTGTTTAAGGTTGCAGACCCGTACTCTAGAAGATTCTGATGGAGTTCATTCATTATCGTTGTCTCTCTGG